>OX422219.1:140144152-140805581 GCA_949130495.1 Sambucus nigra | reverse complement strand
TTGGTTTTATAACATTTATTGCTAAAAATTAGTATCATCTATAGTTTCCAGATTTGTTAGTTACTTTAGTGAATGCTCTCCATTCAGTGGATTGGTGTGGGGTTGTAGCTAAATACTATGATTGTTTACCCCAGGGGGCAGGGTAGCATATGTGCTCTAAAAATGCAAATTTGTGTATTCATCTTGAAATTGTAGAAAACCGACAAACTATCATGGTCACGGAAATTTTATCTGGTCAAACTAGCAGATTCAGATGAGTTATTGACGTAAATTACACGTCAAAAGGTTCCTAAAAATACCTAACACACACTTTTAGAGAGAGAAACACTATTTTCTATTTCAAAATTCAAGTCTATCTCAAATGAGGCTTACATGGGGGTAACTAAAGAGGAGGAATAACTTAGGCCCTAAAGCTAATATTCTAATTACAAAAATGCCCTTACTAGCCTTTGCTACTTCTCACCTCTAAATACTAAGGCAAAAGAAAACACAATGACCTGACAAAATAAAAGAAAATAACAAAAAGAAAATAAAATACAATAAAACCCTAAAATGACCCATTTCCATTTCCATCACTCTCCCACTCTTATTCCCAAGCTCGTCCTCGAGCGTTCAAAACAATTGGGGACTCGTGTGGAAATTCCAAAAATATGCCCCCAAAACTTATGGGGGGTCAAAATAAAATTTCAGAAAGTTGGGGAAGTGCCCAACCCACAATTTTTCCTCTTCAGTTTCTTCTTCTCTCTTGATCTTCCCATGCCAGCCCTAGAAGCTCCCTCCCGGGTAAAAATCATGTTTGTGATGTGAATTGGAAGTTTATGGGCAATTTTTAGTATTTTTAGGACTTTATGGCATTTTTGTTATTTTCTTTTATTTTCTTTATTTGATTGTATTTTCTTTTAGTAAGTAATTGCTTGGTATTATAGGAAGGAAGTGGCAAAATCTAATAAGGGTATATTTGTAATTAGAGTATTACTTGGAGCCTTAGCTACTCCCCACGTATAAATACCCCATTTGTAGCCTCATTTGGGGCATTCTATATTTTGGAGATTTTAGTGATTGTGGGTTAAGGCGTATGATATCTTCTTCTTATTACCCATTTGGCGTCATTTACGTCAAGTGGTATTAGAGCCTTGTTGGTTCTACCCGTGTCGTAAAAAACACAAAAATCGTAAACAACGAAAAATAGGTTTTAAGAGGAGATATGCTCCCATTGAAACTCGTTATGATCGATTCGTGGGAGTCTTGGACCACCTTTTGAAGCAACTTGAGGATCTTGAGGCTCGTCTCCCTTCCACCACCACCCTACATCCTAACCCTAACTTAAGAAACCCTAACCCCCAAACTCCTCTACATACGCTTTCGCAACCACTTATACCCCTCTACCCCCCAAAAAGATGATCCAACAAACCCTAGACCCACCATAGCCCCACTCTAGGAGGCTGAAATCAGCGGCAGAGGCTACTGACTGCCGACCCCTATTTTTGGAACAATTTCGGTGCCAGTAATGGGTCCTACAGTGACCGACGCCCTGATCCGAGCACCAACTCCATCACACCCTAGTCCGACCACCCAAAAGATATTGATCTGACCCAGCGAACCTCGACCCGCTCCTTCGGTATGCGTCCGGCCCCGACTAGTGAACCCGATCAATTTCCGGTGTTAAAAGGCCCTGGCCAACCACTAATTCACAAGAACTCTTCACTGTCAGCTCTAATAAAATCGGCCGACCAAAATCCGGCAGTCAAAGGCCCTGTACCAGTGGAGGAAACCCTCGGGCTGTACCAAAACTTGGTTTTTGGCCCGGGTGGAGGATATTTTTGAAGGTTGACATGATAGGCAAGAGGAAGATGATGGATCTTGACGCAAGAATTGACGAATGGCCTCTTCCTCCCAAATTTTCAGAAAACTAATTTTGGCCCCACAAGTTTTTGCTTCTTTTCGCACATTTTGGAAATTTTTGCATTCGATTCCAATTTTGAAAGTCCGAGGACGAACTTTTTCGAAGGCAGGGAGAATGATGTGAATTCGATGTTTAGGGGATATTTTTTGTATTGTTAGGACTTTATGGCATTTTTATTATTTTCTTTTAGTAAGTAATTGCTTGGTATTATAGGAAGGAAGTAGCAAAGGTTAATAGGGGTATATTTGTAATTAGAGCAATGCTTGGAGCCTAAGCTACTTCCCACCTATAAATACCACATTTGTAGCCACATTTGGGGCATTCTATATTTTGGAGATTTTAGTGATCGTAGGTTAAGGCGTGTGATATCTTCTTCTTATTACCCAATTGACATCATTTAGGTTAGTTTGTTGAAGAGGAAAAGTGACCGGTGAGTGGGTTGAAGAGGGTTGGGGGCTGAAATGGGGTGGCTGGGCCAACGTAAGTGGTCGGGTCAGGGATGGAGCAGGACAAAGAGTTCCGAGTAGGTTTTTCTGGGTTCGGGTCTTGGTCGAAGGATGGGCAGAATGGGATTTCGATCGGAGGAGGCTAGTTAAGTTTTTTTTTTGGGGTTAGGCAGGTATAGGTTGGTAGCAGAAACAAGGCATAGGGGTTTTTGGGCAGGGCAGGGTTGGACTGGTCAGCGATAGGGAGGGGTTGGGTTAAGGGGTTTGGGGTGGCGGACGGTGGGGGTTTTGGTCGGGAAGTGGATGGAGGCAGTGGGGTGGTCGGCGACAACAGTTAATGTTAGGGTTTGATGGGGTAGGCTAGGGTTAGGGTTTTGAGTGGTGGTAGGGGTTTGAATCTTTGATGAGATGAGTTGGAAGAGAAGATCCGGGCTTGTTGCTCCATTTTGCGCCTCATCTCTTGCATCAACTCTTGAATCTCTTCATGTTGTTGTTTGTATTTTTTGGGAGCCATTGATTGTAGCGTACGATTTTGATAAAAATACATCGATACACCAAACACCAATGTTGGAGAGACACCCGCTCTGATACTAAGTTGACATAAACTACAGGTCAAAAGGCTCCTAAAAATATGTAACACACACTTTTAAAGAGAAACACTCTTTTCTATTTCAAAATTCAAGTCTACCTCAAATGACGCTTACATAAGGTATTTAAAGGGGAGGAGTAGCTTAGGCCCTAAGCTAATATTCTAATTACAAAAATGCCCATACTAGCCTTTGCTACTTCTCACCTCTAAATACTAAGGCAAAAAGAAAATACAATGACATGACAAAATAGAAGAAAATAACAAAAAGAATATAAAATACAATAAAACCCTAAAATGACCCATTTCCATCACTTATATAGACGAATGGTTAGTGTGTATGATGCTGTGTGATGCACCAGATCATGTCGATATGTGCAACAGCGAGGCATAAACTGTTATATGAAGTTACTTAACTAGAACAATAACCTTGGGTTGCAAGAGACTAGTCTACTGCAATACCACCATATTTCGTTATTTATATACATGTATAGTTTTGTAAGCTATTATTTACTTCTCAATGCATTAAATTTTTACAATTTAAACAAACATGATATTCTAAATATATATTTTTATGTACATGAACATAAATTGAGTCCGGTTCTGGTCTGGGCATACCATGGATGGACTGTGGCAAATGCAGTCCGTTCGTTGGTTTGTTTCCTGGTGTGGAACACCAGATACTCTATGTAAACACATGTTTGTAGAGATACTAATATAAATGTTTGAATTATACTATCACGTGTATCTTTTAATTAAGAACATCTAAGTTGAATGCTCTGGTGACCATTTGCATTAAAAGGATAACCAAACAAACACTACACACACCAAAAACAGTAATCTTGCACGGTTTAAACCGTGCCAGATCAAATTTGGCATGGTTTTGAACTGTGCTAGAATCAGGTGTTCCAAAATGGCCATTTTTTTCTGGCACGGTTTAAAAGTATGCTAGATTTGACCAAACATGAACACTTCTGGCACACTTTAAAACCGTGCCAGAATTTAATATTTCTGGCACACTTCTGGCACACTTTATAACTGTGCCAGATTGAGTAAATTTTGGTACACTTTTGGCACAGTTCAAAACCGTGCCAAAATTTGATTCTCACTTTTGGCACGTTTTTGAACTGTGCCAAATTTTTTTATCAAAGAAAAAAAATTTATAAATAATATTACAAAAAAATTAATTAATCCTACATATCGAGTAACAAAGAATTAATGAGTAACTTTAGCTAATTAAACCTTCTAGACAAATTCACAGATAAAGACTATCTTTATAGAAAACTCGAAGAGCCAAATTTATTAAAACAATAAGAACAATCAGGCAAAAAATCCCCAAAATGAAAATAATGAAAGAACCTAAGCCTCATAGAGATGGCTACAAGAAACTAAAGTCTTCGGTTGAGTATTAAACCAATGATACCCAAGCGAAGGATAATCAAAAAAGGAAAAGTGGGGATTTTTTGAGATGCAAATGAAATAGATACATATAAGGAGTACAAGTAATAAAAAGGAAATCCAAATGTGGATCATAGAGATCCGTTGGTAAAAAGTCTGCAACTTTTCATCTTCCAAAACACCTTGAGCTCTATGCAAATAAAATGCTCTTGCATTAACTTCACGAGGCTTTGTCGACATGATTAACACACTGCAAAATAGTAGCAATTGTCAATACCACTGAAACGATGAGCGCGAGAAAAACATAACTTGCATAAAGGTTTTACTAAGTGTCCATTTAAAAAAAAATGGACATAGTCTCCTTTGTTTATTGGACTATCCACCCTCTTAAGGGATAACAACCAATCCAACAATATTCCATGATCTCAAATTCATCTAACAAATACTTCAACGAAACAAACTTCATAAAAAAAATCACAAATATATCAACTTAGGTTCGAGGGCTTTACACGGTTCTTTAAATTTTGTAGTCTGCCCTCTGCATACCAACTTAGAAAAAAAGGTACCTTTAAATTTTGTAGTCTACCTTCCGCATACCAACTTAAATTTGCAATGGTTTAAGATTGAATCTGCAAAAAGGAGAGAGAAAAAAAATAAACTATGGCCGAAATGAAATCAATTAGTGAAACAACATGAAATGAACAACACAAAAGGAGAGAGAGCTGTTCTAGAAATGAATTTCTTAGAAACTCCCTCTTTTGGCGCCTTTAAAGCAATATAATGCCTTTGATCGCCTTTAGAGCAATATATATATATAACAACAGTGGCTATAGATAAAAAATTGAAGAAAAAACCTTACATGAACCAAATTCGACAATGAAAAATGGAACTGCCGACTTTAAAGTCGATTTTGACCCTTTGAACATCATCGAAAATAGCCCGAAACATAGTTAGCTAGGCACGGGCGATACGAATCCAATGGCGCTAGAATCGCCTAATTTCAATTTACGGTTAAAAAGTTAGGGCATTTCTCCCCAAACATGTCATTTTAACTTCAAACAGAATAGAATCAAGGCAATTCAACTACTGCTTGAGCCAACTAAGAAATAATTATTGGAATTTCAATGAGCGCATAAAGATCTAACTATTTAAGTTATCATTGTCAACATTCACACAACATATTACTATATTCATAAATGGAATGACACAACAGAGAAAACACACATAAGTTGACAACTATATAGCACATTGTCAACTATATACAACATTTAGTTAAAAAATGCTTAATATGATGAAAACTCAATAAATAGGAACACGACACGATGCCATCGCCACTACCACAATCTCACACTTATAGAAACATTAGTGAAAATCAAATATAAAATCTATTTAAGCCCTTGGCACATTTATTAATAGGTACATTTCATCTTGTATTATGCACACAACCTTTAATAGATACATTTCATCTTGCTCTAAAGCTCGACACCAAATGTACATGCATCTTAAAGTAACTTTAGTGAGATATATTGAAATCAATTTATTAAAGAGAGCACTGTGAGTATGCATATTTGGTCTATACATTATGAGTGTAAGATGATAAAGGCAATTTCAGAATCGAAATCAAGCACTCTAAGTATTCAAAATTGAACAGAATAGAACTGTGAGTAATGTGAGTACATGATGAGTGGCGCTGCTGTGAATACCTTGATAATACCCGAGAGAGATGAGAGGCGCAGCTGGCTTTGCTGCTGCGAATCGCTGTTGCTGCTGAGATGAGGGCGCTACTGGTGCTGCTTCAACTTGCTGCTGCGAATCGCTGTTGCTGCTGAGATCAGGGGCGCTGCTCCAGCTAAATGTAAATCTTTTTGTTTAATGTAAATCTTTTTGTTTAGTTTTTGGTTGATAATCATAAAAACTTGATAGGTTTATATGATGAATTAGCTGGGAATGGGCCTTATACGGAGTCACCAACTGATAAACGTTGGCTACAGTGTGACTGTCTGATAAATAACAATAACATGAGAGAACGCACACAACTGTCCGTATGCAGGACAGCTGCTTCAGTTTCAAAACTTCCAAACGCCAGTGGACCTACTCGAATCTAGCGTATGCCCGTTCCAATGGACCTACTGAAATTGTATCGTCAATTACACACCGACGTATGCGCATAAAATAAAACCAAGTCAGCAGCAAAATCAGAGGCGATTACTGTCTCGAATGTGGTTTTAAAAGATGTCAATGCCGCTATGAAATAATTTTTTTACCAAAAATTGAATTCCTCCCCACCTTAGTTCAAATCTTATAACCCCCATTCCTAAAGAAATTGGTACAGATAACATCTCTCGATTCAAACAGGATGGATGCTAAACATAATGCATTCACCAGCAGAAGAAATATTATTGATAGTATTGGGGCAATAACGAAACTTAGTCGACCAATCGTGATTTAGTAAGACAAGCAACATAATAGACCACATGGAGTGAATTACCTTGTTGCACAGAGCCTGCTAAATGAGGAATCATCTGCTAAATTAGTATGATTAGCTTGAAAGTAGTGTCGTTCAAGAAGAATTTGGATATTATGAATGCAAATACAGAAATGGAACTCTTTATATATCTCAAAAATGTCAACTTCAATACAACAATGTAATTCTGAATAGTCACTATAAAACTTCAAGGCGTGATGTCACTTTCCTAAATACAGTATTTGCCCCACACGAAGAATTTCGGTATATAAACGGGAATCAGCAAATCCGTACTCAAGATACAATGAAGCAATTGCACTGTCTGCAAATTGTATATTTGAAGACAGCCCTTGGATGTAGCAGCAAAGAACAGTCAATCAAGTTCTTATTCTGTTTATGTGCACAAAACAGAATAAGAGAATTTGTATCTCCTGAAAATTGTAAGAGAGTAATAGCAGGGTCTGGAAATCTGAAACTGGTTTTTGTTATCAATGTAATTCCGTTTTTAGGCAGCCTTTATTTATAGAAAATGAAAGGCTTTGTCTTCAAGAGTCATGACTGTTGAATTAAGTCAGTTCTGAACAGGTATGATTGTTAATTACCAACAGTCTTAAGTCCTTTCCGAACAGGTATAATAATACCGAATCGGTTTTGCACGGGTCAACCAAAAAGTGACCGCGCCCGAGCTACCGCGATCCGACCCGGACGAATCCCGGCATGCGAAGTGCAAAGTGCGCCACTAGCGCCTCTACAGCCCACTGCCCCGCACCCGCACGCGCGCGCGCGCGCGTGTGCGTGTGCGTACGGTGCTTCGCACCGTATTGAGGTCTCTTGAATAGCCTCTTAAATGCTAGATGAATTAACTCTTCATCTTCCATTTGTACTTATTAAGTGTACAAATTCTTAACATTTTTCCAATGTGGGACTCAAAGGTTGCCCACCCCTTTTATAGCTTAGTGGTGACACTTAGCTTTGTACATTTTCCAATGTGGGACACTATCCCCTTTTATATTTGGGTTAGCTTCCCACCTCTTCCACACACTTCCAATGTGGGACAAGCTCTTAAGGCTTTTACACCCAAAAACTCTTACTCTCTTATTTTAAAAATCTCCAACAGAATTCAGCCAAAACAGTCATCAAGTCATGACATCATTTTCCTCTTCATAGTTAGAGATGTTTAAATATGTCAACCATGACATCATTTTCTTAACCCCTTACCTTTGTTCTATTCTGTCAACAGTCCATTGCCAACAGTCAGCTGTCCAGCAAGTTCAAGCAAGGCATGGATAGCGGAAATTCTTTTTAAAATGCCTGTCCAAATTCTTCAAGTCAACGAAGTTAATACAATCAAGATAATCCCATATGAATTAATAAAAAAATTTTGAGTGATAAAGAGATGTTACCGTCAAGTGCTCAAATTTCCACTTCAATTACCTGTAGTAAAAAAGGAGCATTCGTGAAAAGAAAGTAGATAGTTAAATAATAAGATCAAACAAAAATGCCAAGAATTTATCTGTTTGTAACTAACATTTGTTCTAGATAGAATTTTTGAAGGTGTTTGCAGGCCATTTAAAGTGATCATATAAAATGCAAGGTAGATATCAAGCGTCACACCTAACTCGTACTTAAAACCATTATTTGCAATTTCCGACCTAGTATTATTCAAAAATGACATATCATCAAAACTTCTTCTAAATGTTTTGAGCCCCTATGTATTACTAAGCAAACACATCATTTTTCCTCTAAAACGAATAGTCATTCTCGTTATCTTTCGCTTTTGCCTCTAGAATTAAGTTCCATCAGATCTTTAGATTAAAATTAGTTCAGAGCAAAGAGGTGGAAAAAACATTCTTCTTGAGTAGAAAATTAAGGAGGCCTCTCCTCTCCATGTACCTTTTTGCACAAACTCAACTCAACAAAGCCTATTCTCAATTATATGGGGTTGGAACGGCACAAACTCGCGTTGCTAGTTTCATGTTATACAATTTAAACACTCAATTCTAAAGCTGGACTTCCTTCCAAGATCACATTATTAAGCATGCTATACAATTTTAACTCATGCTAATATATATAGGAACTGTGAAAAAGTACCTGACTCGGACTTAAAGGCTGTTGTTCCCAGTTGTTATTCGGTCTTGTCTTGTTCAAACCAGCTCCGAATATTTTCTAATTCATGAATTGTCAAACATAAAAAAATACGAGTATTTGTGTGGGCGTAGTTTAATTTAATGCTAACACCATTATGAAAGCTGAAGAAAATGAGATGGGGCAGCATTTGGCTCGTAAGGTAACTGTTACATCTATACAACGCAGAGGTAGCTAGGGTTGTGCCCCAGATTCTTCACCTAAAGGATGCAAATTCGAGCCATCTCCCCCACTTCACAACCCAAGATGTTAGGCCATGTCTCCATAACTACGCAATATGTCGAACACATGTCAAGACGAAGCATATTGTAGTTTGATTAATATCACAATTCATATGGTATAGTATTTGCACTAATGCTAACATATATACCACAAAATTCATAAAACCAATCTTAGTTTAGGCCAACAACCGTTTATGACACAGTGCGTTTTTTTTAGAAACCAATATGCAAATATAATGTTATATCAATTACCTCTCAATCTGTTCTGTTCTGAGAAAGCTAATAATTATCGCTTTCTGATTCTAATTCAACAATACAAAATTGAAGATACTACCAAGGAATAAACGTAACAAGAATTTGAAGAGGTCTAGTGCTGGTGCTCACTCATCATCATCTTCATCATCGTCATCATCAACTCCAGTAGCCGAGTTGAGAGAATTTAACATCTCTATTAAATTTTCCTTCCTTTCCTCATAAGTTAGCTTCTTCAGGTTAAACCTCTTGTGCTCATAGTTAGCTTCCTCATAAGTTAGCTTCCATAAGAGTCCTCATGTATGAAGCAACATGGCCTCTAGATACATACTCGTGATGCACCTCAGCATCAAGTTTCTTACTCTCCTTGTCAAAACCAGTAAATCCCTTGACACTGTGAGGAAAGTCAAGACCCGCATCCAACACTCCCTTGAGGTCACCAAAAACACGATTCCCAGCGGTGGTTCTTATAAGGCCAACATCCAGGGGAGCACAAAAAGGCCTCCTGCTCTCTGCTGGTTCAACGGAGAAATCCTCTCCAGTTGCCTTCATGTCCCTGATACTCAGCATCCATCTCAATCATTTTTAAAACACGACAATCCAAGAAAAGTCCAGTACAGTAAGCTGCAGCAGAATTTGTAAGGCCCACTTCAAGCCCAAAATGAGGAAGTTTGTGGGCATAAGCAGCAGCGAAAACCATGTCACGGGCAATGCTAGCAGATACAATTTGTGCAATCATATCCTTGTTGGTAAATCGCACAACAAAATGGTATTTTGAAGTGTTGTACTTGTTTGAATTTAACTTGGAACCGTTTAAAGTAAGCTTTGGACTTCTGAGATTTTACGAACGTAATTGCGTTGATGCTGAATGAGCTGCACTGCACAGGGACCCAGAGACACAAAAGAGAGAACATAGTGAGTTTAATAGATAATCCTAGGACAAGAATTTGAAATTAAAATAAGATGATATAGTGCCTCACTTTTTTCCCAAGTAACTGTCCCATGCGAGATTTCCATCTGCCATATTTATGCAATGTCACCATTTTTATTTGAATCTTCCCGTTGAGAAAATAGTGCTCTTGTGATGGAGTATGTGCACAAATTTTTCTTTGGTCAGATTATTCATCTATAACTATATAGAAAAGATAAGAACATAATCAAACGCACTACAAATAATATATAAGTAAGGTTCTCTTGATAACATATCTTTCTTCCAATGTATCAAATAACAATATAAATTTATATGGTAATTTCATTGTTTTCGTGAATTAGGGATTCAGTGAGGTTAAAATTGATGTCTAATATAAAATATAAATCTAAATAGTAAAATTTGAACAACCCAACCTACTTCATATCCTCCTCATAATCACGGGGGTTAAAATTGATATCTGTATCAACACCGCAAAACATAATTGCAGTTTGATCTTACACTCTGTTCGATCGTCATTTAAGTTATTGTTGTTGTTTGAGAATTGATCTCCCGCCTTAAACATGTCAAAATTGAAGGTGGAATTATCGTCTTCACTGTTGGAACCCTCTGCATTTGAAGTGTTGGATTCGTACGCAACGCCGATATTAAGATCCAACATGACTTTCTACCACTGCTTCCCCAAGATCACCTGCATTTTTTTAAAATAAAACTTTAACAACAAAGGATTGAACTTATATTTGTCTATCCAAATTATCAAACTCTAATAAATTCAAATCACCCAAGAACAAAAAAAACTTCAAACTTATTAACATTACAGGCCATTGACGAAACATCAAAACCAAATCAAACGGTGTTCAAATTGCTGAAGCAATGTTTGCTCCACTAACTTCTATCAAATTGTTGTTTGTTTATAACCTTAGCACAACTCTCATTTTGGAGTTTTCACTGGCAACTATGTTAATAGAATTATCTACTGAACAAAATCAATGTGAATACCTGAAGTTGTGATCGACCTTGGTCCCCACACCGACCACTCTTTCGGCAACAGAATGTAAAAGTTGGTTGGACGAATCGTGAATAATTTCAACTACAGAAACGTGTCGGCGACAATTGTGTCCAGATTCGGAAGGAGATTGAATGAAAATCGTTAAACTAGGACCCAACAATCGTCGTCGGAGACATATTTGGCGTGTTCTACCCATATTGAATCCTCCATAGAAGAAGAACGCCACGAGTGTGATAAAAAAGGCATAATACCTTTTCCTGAGATAATGTGGCAACTATGAAAGACAAGTCCATGAAAAAAACATAACTTTTATTAGATAACACAGGTATGAACAATTTGGAATATTCATTTAGACTTAAAAGAAACTTACCCACGAAAACTTGTTCTCAGGAGTTCTATGAGCTAGAATGTCAAAAGGCATAATTGGATTTAAGTAGAACTCCTAAAATTAAAACAGTCACTTTGTTAAAGAGTTCTATGAAAATCAAATGCACACTTTCCTTTGATGCATTAGTGACCACCGACACTTTGATAAACACTCTTTTCCATGCCATCATTATACCCTGCACATAATAATAGCATTACTATAAAGAGTTGGCAAAATAAAAAAGTTGTTATGTTAATAAACCTACATCCGATCTATTTAAATAGTGGGAAATATTTAAACCGTACACAATTTGAACAACTACCTAAAGAGGGGGATATAAACAATATAACAACTACAAAGAAAAAGAGAAGCGAGGATAGTGGGTGGGGTAATCAATTCATATTAAAGAAACAATACAAACACAAAATGGGACCACCATCACTACAACCCCCAAATGGGACCACCATCATTCCCTTTCTTAGATCTCATTCCAACTCACCATGAACTATACAACACGGGTTTTAACATTTACGTAGAGATGCTACATTTTATTAACAAATAAGTTATAAATATTCCAAATTCTGTGAATGTAAAATATGTTGGACTTGTGCAAGCCTACAAATAACTGTTTAGATGCCTTATTCAACTACACATACACTCATGTATGTACATACATATGTTAATGAAATCAAAGAAAAGTTGCCAAAAAAGAATCACTTGGTCATTTTGCCGAACACCTAGAATACAACACAATAAAAATTATACCTTAAAAGAGTGGGGAAGTACATTTATTCAAGAAACTCAACACGTGAAACAAACAAAAAAATGTATATGAGTTTCTTTGTTTGAATTGCATAAAACAGGATGTAAGATATATTGATGTAATTCAATCCAGTTCTATAATATGCTTTCAAACTATAGATCACTTGCATGGGTTCTTGAACCTAAAAGTTGATGTCTAAAAGATAAATGAACATAAAATTTTAAAAACATACTAAATTAAAGTAATTTTGCATGATATTCCCTTATAAGCAAGTATCTTCTATGAAATATTACTGCCATACATCAATACTGGTGTGATAAATATTATCACAGTATGCAGCAAGCATAAGCTGGAAAAGAGCCTATTCTTAATCACTAATGTAATAATTATGTCAGTAATGTAAATACAAAAGACATGCCTAACCTCGTTTTTTCCAAGTAAGATCGCTTTCCCTTGCAAAATAAACAAATACAATATCACTATCAAACCAAAAATACTAAAATCACACACCCACACATCTATATTTAAACCCAACATAGTTTAGTTTTAGCCTTTCTAACTTTACTAAACAAACAAAAACTATAGATCACTTCCACACATTATTTCTACATAAAAATAGTGTGCTAAGTACCAAATGTACATCTCTAATACCAAATATACCAAATGTACAGATATAACAACAAAAATAGCAGATCTATATAAGTAATGAACAAAGTAATTAAAACTGAGTAAATCCAATTTTGAACTCACCAACAGTAGATCTGCTTGTTCCATATCGAAGTGGTGTGTTCCATACCATCCGATCTATGTGTTCCAATATCTCAAAGAACATATTTCAAATCTGCAAAACACCAACAACCAAGGTTCTAAAAGGCGCGAGGCGTGGTCGAGGCGTAGAGGTCAAGCCTCAAGCCTTAGGAGCCTAGGCGTAAAAAGGCGTTTTTCCTTTTTTTATTATATTAATTATTCTAAGGCTAATAATATAATAAAATAATACATACCTTGAATTTTGAGAATATATCCGTATGTTTGGTAGCCATCTTTCTCATATTCATGCTCCATAATCAATATATAAAATGTATATTGATTGTTTTGGACGAGATATTGGTCCGATTTGTAATAAAAACTCGTTAAATGACGATATCATTTCACTAAGGCATCTTTGTTTTAAAAAAAAGTTCCCCTTAAGCCTTTTACCAAGAATAAGGCGTAATAAGGCGTAGGCAATGCGTTTCTCTCAAGCCTCAAGCCTAGGGGCGCTTAGGCAACCCAAATCCAAATGCCCTAAATTAAAAAAACCGAAATCACATTACCAAATGTACAGATATAATATAACAACAAAAATGGTAGATCTATATAAGAAATGAACAAAATAATTAAAACTGAGTAAATAAAATTTTGAAGTCACCAACAGCAAATTTGCATGTTCCATACTGAAGTGAGGAGGTGAGCGGGAGCGGGAATGAGAGAGCGGGAATCAACAAAGTTAGGATAATGATTTTTTAGGGTATTTTATATTTTAGTAAGTGTACTCAATTTTGGCACACTTTAAAACAATGCCAAATTTTGGCACTGTTTTAAAGTGTGCCAGATTGTCATTAAAGATTGTCATTAAACCGTGCCAGAATTTGGCACAGTTTTAAACTGTGCCAGATTTTCAATATCAGAGCGTGCCAAATTGTTGTTTTTGGTGTAGTGAAACCTCACCGCAAATATAGGCATCATTGAATGCTTTTCTAGGAATACAATCTGGTTATCTAGTCATTGAAGTAAGTCTTTTGACATGCATTCTCTTAATGAGCAGGTTGAGAAGCTGGTTTTAATCGACGCTAGTGTATATTCAGAAGGCACAGGATTTTTGGGAAAGCTACCTAGAACAGTAGCCTATGCCGTGGTAAGCTATGTAATACATGATGTTGTTGTTGAATACATTACGTTATTGATGAAAAAGATGGGCCCTCATGTGCTGGAGCCGATTAAGGGGGAGGGACTCCCTAATTTCAGAGAGATGAATAGATTAAGATTGTGGATTGATATTAGTTATTCTATGTTTTATCTTTATTTATTTAGTTGGTTGTTAACCATAATTAGGACTCTGGGTATTGAGTATAAATTTGGGTTTTGGCCTGCCCTTTTAATCAAACCCTTGTGAATAATAATATGAGTTATTATTTACCTTATTGTCTGGACCAAGTTAATTTCAATAAATTTTATGGTCATACACTTCATGTACCGATGATGCATCAATTAGATGGCAAAGGTGGTCCAATAACTCAAAAGATATATAAAGCCTTTTGTTCACTGCAACTTCTCTCTCATTTGTGTTACTGAAACTCATGTACTATTAAGATCACCACTAATCTAACCATCTAATAACCTTCTTGGCCCAGGTCTCCTTGTTGAAGAGCATCCCATTAAGGTTTTATGCAAATTTATTGGCCTTTGACTGTATATCATTAACTACGAGCTTAGATTGGACAAATGTGAGTACTTTCTTTTGTTTTTGTGTTCACTTTGTATCAACGCCCGGCCTAATATTCAAGTCTCAATGGATGTGTGTGTTATGTGAGATATAATATATTTGTTATTCCCTTTTTGCAAATTAGGTGGGGCGCCTACACTGTCTCCTACCTTGGTGGAAAGATGCTACCGTTAATTATATGCTTAGTGGGGGCTATAATGTTGTTGACCAGATAAAAAAGGTATTCGAGAATTTACTATTGCCAAATATCATAGCCATCTGTAACATATTTTCACCTTTACAAAGCAAGATAAAGCTGCCTCTAATGCAAAGCAAACGCAGCAAAAGAAATACGAAAATAAAAATAACTCAGATTCAACCCAAGAGGAAAACTCTCAATCCATCATTCAATAACTACCTTTAAATGAGGGAATATGAGACAATATATAAGGCCCTAAGACTTGGTGACTAAGATGACCCATTGGATATGTCCACACCATTATATTCATCACTCTCCCCTCCAAAGCTCGATCACTAGCTTTAGGAGAAAATTGCACCTGCCCATTGCACAAATAAAAAGTTATAATATTTTGGGCACTTTAATTTTCTCCCAAAATAATTTTCGCCAACTTTCTCAGAACCAAATAAAAAATTCTGCCCCATTTGAAAATTTGGAATGAGCACAAAATTTTCAAGCCCAAGAAAATCCATATTCTCATGTTTTAATGAGATAAAAGGGTCTGCAATTATCTCTGGGCCCATATCATTTTTTAACCTTGAACCCACCTTAGCCCATTTAACCCCACAACCCGACAACTTATCATTATAACTAACCAGCCAAATGGTCCAGAGACTTCCTTCTGTGGGTTGTTGCAAACCAATAAGGCCTACGAATTCTGGCACACTGAAAAGTTGCAGTGAACAAGTCAAGATTAGTCTGAAAGGTTCGTTTCCAGATTTGTCTTGTACAAGAGATGCCAAAGCACCTCTTCCTCTTAGTCAGCCACAGATCTCATGGAGCCTTCGAACTATGCCGTTTCTGCCCGCCGCCTTTGGAAAACATCCACATCACTGTCAACATGTGTTCGAGGACTACCGTTATTGCCAAACTTTCTCTCCATGGTGAGGGGTGTGTTCGTTGACACAACGGCAACCCTTTTCGCTTGTTCACCGTTATTGATGGTTTCTGAATTTCATTCATCATAAAATCAAAATTCAAACCCATTCTCTGTTCAAATTGATCGAGACTTTCGAACAATTCCTCCCCTTGTTCAAAGTCCCGGTATCGGCCACTCGATTTTCAATTCAGACGCGGTATCGGTCACGGTATCGGGCGATACGCAAAGATACATTATTTAGAGGGCGCAAAAAATTCCGAAAAAAATCTAGAAAATTTTAAAAAAATACGATTAGCAATGTGGACCAATCAGATATGTTTAAAACTATCATTTAATAGGCATAACATTGTACAATTGATTATATTGACGTGCTGCGAACTTGCCAGATTCAATGTTCCATAATAAATCAATGTTTTATTTCACGGAGGATACAAATATTATATTTTTACAAAGAAAAACAAATGTTACTTTTTTAGTAAGAGTATAATTTTTTTTTTTACAAAGAGGATACAACTATTATATTCTTAGTATTATTTTTAGTAAGAGGATACAAATGTGTTTTTTAAGTATGTTATATTTTTCTAAAAAGGATAGAACTGTTTCTTTTTTAGTATTATTATTTTTTTACAAATAGTGATTTTGACAAAACACTACATTTTTTTTACAATCATTTTTTATAAAAAGTAATTGAAATGGGCCGATTCCATCGCGATATCGCCGATTCGATCGGGATATCGTCGATATGGGCCGATTATACCCGCTATATCACCGATACTACCGAGAAATTACCTCTATAGGGTCGACTCACATCAATAATTGAAAACTCAACTCGTAACTCGGAATCGGATCGGTGGGCACCGATACCTAGTCAACTCGGCCGTATCGTCGCGGTATCGGCCTTGACTTTGAACCATGATTCCTCCTCATCGCCCTCTTCTTTAGTGCTTCCTTCGTCGTCTTCATTGCCATAGTTCTCGAGGATCAACGCCTTCAATTTCTCGAATGTGAGGTGGAAGCTCTCGCTAATGAGAGAGACGGGTCGAGGGCTCGGTGATCTTCAGCAGAGAAAATATTTTAGCTCCATGATGCCTGTGCTCAAGAGTGTAACTCTTGTTTGATCACTGCTAAGAGGGTCTTGATGGACCTGGAAAAGTCCTGTACGTTTGAAAAAGGAAAAGGAAGTCCATGGGAGTTATTATCCAAGTACGAGGAGCTCAAGTCAAGTTATGAAGCATTGAAAGCTAGATATGCCGAGATAGAGTAGGAGAACTAAGAGTTAGTTAAGGCAACCACAAACTTGGTGAATCTGTGGGCTGAGATGGCTGATGTGGAGTTGGCTTTGTTTCGAAGGTAATCCGCCAGTTTCTAGACTGAAAAAGATTCAATCCATTTGTTTCCTGCTTTTTAGGTGATGCTTAGGCCTAGGGGGGTGTTTCGGCTAGATCGGATCAGAAATGCCCTCTTTGGAAAAATTTCAATTTTTTCGAAACAATAAAAATTGCTTATGCCGATTCTCATTATACTAGGAAAGTAAATCCATTTTGACCTCAGGTTGTGTTTGACTTAATAATAATGATGACAAAGGATGTATAGTGTATCTTTGCTGAGGTACCACGTCCACTGTGAAGGTGCTTCTTTCTTGTGTATTCCTTGTAATGATGAATAATACAAACATTCCCGACTGTAGGTTTTGGCTAAGGTGGGATAACGTAGTCTAAGGTCTTTATAATGGGTATAAAGTTCGTAAGCTGTAATTGATCGACTTCTATCAGTACTCCCGACTCTTTTAGAACTCACGAGGCGGAAATAACTTTAAGGCACACAAGTGCTATGCCTATACAACAATAATAGGGAAGGAGGTGGTTCTTTTCGCTCACAAGTATGGAATGTATCTGCTCCAAACTTTTCTTCTTTTCGTTCACATAACTTAAATTCGATCCTTCTAACCTTCAACAAGTCTTCCTTATATAGATAGCTGCTTTGGGCTTGTGAAAAGTGACAATTGCAGCATTAGCGACCAGGATCTGAGCTCCCGGCTATACTAGAGAGGTGAAGTGTTGGGCAAAGAGTTGTAGGTCATGAGTGGTGGTTGGTTATGACATTAAATGCCGTAAAATGCTCGAGGATAAACTACACAAAGTGAGTTGGGATTAGTGAAACAAATAGAATCAGAATGGTTGAAAGCCTTGGTTAGGTGGTTTGCGAGCACGCCTGACCCTGGGGTTTCGAGAGTGTGGTGCTATATATATTTCGATTGTGAAGAAGTGGGACCCTGCCTTACTAAGGCTTGAGGGGGTGGTCACTTTTAGCACGGTGACGAACCTTTGCTGAAGTATTCTTTGTAACTAAATCATTAGTTGAACGTGGTTGTAGTGGAAGAGCCTCCTCTGACCTCTAAGTGAACTAGCTAGATGCCTTGTGAAGGTGATGAGGTTTCTGAAGATTAGGTCAGCCCGAATCATCGAGGCTTGGTAAGGGCATTGTGCCTTGGTTAAGTCTTGTTAGGAAGTTGAGTGTCAGCTAAGAGTTATGATATGTTGCTGAGACCTGGGTCAGTGTAGCCAGAGTGTAGTTAAGGGTCCCTGACTCCTTAGCTGACCTTGGCTTGAGAGATGGATTAAGGACTTGGAGACTATACTTGGTATCATCACAGACCACTAAAAAGCCCAAAGTGAAGCTGTCAAATTAAATTGTCCCACATGTCTTTATTCTCTAATAATTTGTTATAAAAAACTAGAGATTCTTTCCAGCTACACATTCCATGCCAAAGGCCAACATAATACATTTCCATAAAGCATTTTACTTTCTTTTTGTCCCTTGAAATTTCCGAATGAATGCTTAGAAATCCATACATTCTGCCTTAAAGTGCACCAACCAACCCTAATTCCCCAAATATCTTATGCCAAAATACTCGTGTGAAGTCGCAGTGTAACAAAATGTGATCAACTGATTCCACATTCCCTTTACACCGTAAACAACATTAAGGTGATAGAAAAATGTTTGGTCTCTTAGTTTGTAGAAAAGCAGAAGTGTTTATCCTCCTTTCGGCAGCTAATCATGTAAAAAATTTTCTTTTTGAAGACGCCTTGGCTTTCGAAATCATTTTGAAAGGTTCAAATTTATGAACTTGTGGACTGCCCATCAAAATCAAAATACTAAAGATTTACGAGGAAGGTCTTCGTATGAACTCTCTTTCCACACCCTATTATCCAAGGAATTACAAGATAAAGAAAATCCTCCACTCCAATTAAGAAGGAAAACTCATCCACTTCCCGATCATTTAGGTTCCTCTTAAAAGAAAAATTACAATAATAGTTATAATAAGACCAAGATACCAAAAAAATGCGAGCAAGATGGTTGTTGGATAATCGTTAGCATCTAGGAAAGCAACAAAATGAAGTAATTTTTCGTACATGATCTCAAACCCGAACATTATTCCCCCTTCCCACCCCAAGATGAATATAAGTGCCCCTAACTACCACATTTTGTCTCATCCACTTGCTTGAATCCCATATTTACTACTAGTTGTTAAGCACCAAATAGAGTCTTGTTCAAGTGAAAATCTTCAAAACCACTTTCATAAAAGGGCCAAATATACTTACTTAAATTACCCTCTCCTAGACTACCATATTGTTTTATTCTTAAAGCTGTTTTCCAATTAACAAGATGTTCCTTTATTAGTTATTAACTTCCCCATCCTTTCCTTATAAGAAGCCTCCCTCGTTAGTTTTTTGATTATTTTCGCAATCTTGAATAGAGACCTAAAGTAGATGGGAATACGACTAAGTACCGAGTTGACGATCACAAGTTTTCCTCTTTCTGGAAGACAACACTTATTCCACCCATTGAATTTCCTAGGTACTCTTTCCACCACAAGATCCTAAAATAAAACAAGGTTTGGGTTCCTCCCAAGGGCATTCCTAAGTACGTTAGTGGCTATGGAAATCTCAAATGCACTCTATTGGCTAGACTTTATAAGGGAAAATTCTTGTATAGTGATTCCCAATGAAGAAACTTTTATCCATGTTGACCTTTGGTGGGTGTTGAAATCATGTGAAACCTCATACCCAACAGGTGCTCGTCATAGGACCTCAGACAGGTTAGCAGGGAGGAGTGTCAAAGTGATGGACAAATATATAAAGTGGTTCGGACCTCGTATGAGGATCCTACGTCCACTGTCAAAGAGTGTTTCACTGTATATTAGATCATAAAATGGTTATTATAATTTGAGACCTTTTTGGTCAAGAGAATCTGACGTCCTTGCAGTCTTTGTTACTAATACAAAGAACCTTAGGAAGTAGCTGATGGACTTCTCTAAGGGTTCCCAAGTCTTACCTTATGACTTAACAGGGTGTACAATATGTAAAATAGTTGGAATGGATCCAATTGATCCAACCTATGACTGCTTGCTAACAACAGTGGGTTGAAAGCGTGTATAACAATGAGTAGACACGTGTATTTGTCGTTTAGACTTTGTTCTGCAAATGTATGATAATTCAAACATGTTTTCAACAGTTCACAAGCCTTCTCTATATACGCATTCTCTTGGAGAGAGAATGAGTGGACTGCAGCAGTATGGTTGGGGCCTCCTATGAGGTCTGACGGCTACAGAAACAAGGTGGAGTGTGGGAGAAAGTCTGATGGAAATAGGCCCTTTTTAGGGTTTTATTGCATTTTATTATATTTTTGTTATTTTCTTTTATTTTATCATGCCATTGTATTTTATTTTATTTTAGTATTTAGAGATAGAAATAGCAAAAGGCTATTAAGGGCATTTTTATAATTAAAACATTAGCTTAGAGCATAAGCTACTTCCCCCTTTAAATACCCCTTGTATTACTCATTTGAGGACACTCTTCATTTTGGATATAAGAAATATTTTGATTCTCTCTCAAAAAGTTAGGGTTTGGCTTATTTTCTTTTCCATTGACGTGTAGTTTACGTCAAATTGATATCAGAGCGAGGTATCGCTTCAACATTAGTGTTTTGTGTATCGATGTGTCTTTATCAAATCGTACGCTACATCCAATGACTCCAAGAATATCCAAGTGACAACAAGAGATTAATCAAGATTTGAGGAATCAAATCGGGGAATTGGCAAGAAAACAACAAAAAAAAAATGGCAGAAATGTCAAGAAAACAACAAGCCCAATTCGAAGCCCTAATGCAATAATTTTTCAACTTCCAAAACCCTAATCTATCCCCACCTACCACTCAAAACCCTAACCCTATCCCTATCCTCCGTCTTTACCCACTAGCAGTCCCCATCCCTGTTCCTCCCTCTTTCCCTCACCCCGCTGCCTAGAAAACTCCCAGCCCCTACCACCCTCCTTCTGCTTACCCTCCTCACCCCTCCGAATCAGAAAACAACCCCACCCCGATTGCCCTGGATCAAAAACCCGACCCCCGACCATGTTTCCCCAACCCCCGACCCAAAAAATCCCCACCTGCTACCCAAAAACCACCAGCCAGCCTCCCAAACACCTCTCCTGCTGCCGCCGACTCCTCTAAACCCTAAAACGACCCCGAAAACCTAGGGTTTTGCCCTAGTGATGCTCAGAAACCACCTGGGCAAAAAAAAAACAACCCCAACACCCTCTAGATTTTTCGAAATGTTGATTTTTCTAGGGCTGGTTTGGGTGAAGAGAGGGAAATGAGAAGAAAATTTGTGGGTTGGACACTCAACTTTCAAAAATTTGATTTTGTCCCCCACAAGTTTTTGGCTCAATTTTTTTTAGAATTTTCACACGAGTCTCCAATTGTTTTTGAACGCTCAAGGACGAGTTTGGTCTTAAGAGGGGGAGAGTGATGGAAATGGGCCCTTTTTAGGGTTTTTATCGCATTATTGTTATTTTCTTTTATTTTATTATGTCATTGTATTCTCTTTTATTTTAGTATTTAGAGGTAGAAGTAGCAAAAAGCTATTAAGGGTAATTTTGTAATTAGAACATTAGCTTAGAGTCTAAGCTACTTCCCCCATTAAATACCCCTTATATTCCTTATTTAAGGACACTTGCCATTTTGAATATAAGAAATCTCTTGATTTTCTTTCTAAAAGTTAGGTTTTGATTTATTTTCTTGACCATTGACGTGTAGTTTAAGTCAAAGTCTTGTACGTAGTGTAAGGTAGTTGATGGGTTCATTTAATGCGGATAGGAGTCATCAATTCAAGTGGAGATGAGTTGTGGCGGTAGGTGGAATAGTGCCGTTCTTTTCACCTGGCCGCCAGACAAACTGCAAGAGCTTAGCCTGACATTTGGATGGTCTGGAATCGTCAAAAGTCCCTTGTTACATTGTCCTGAGGTATGTGGTAATAATATCCTTCTCGAAGAGGGGTTATGTGACCTCGGGAGGCCATTTCTCTTCAATTCGAGGTTCGCTGTACTCATCAAAATTGGTGGGACACTGGTGCTGAGGTCTCTGAGCCTGGTTGTAGAGGTGTGTTGGAACGACTGAGGTCATTCCACAGGTGTGTTGGAACGACTGAGTATTTTGGAGGAGTGATGAGGCAACTGAGGCTTATGTCACTACTGTGGTCCCTTCCTGAAGGTGGTCTTGAGAGCTTGGTTGTGCTCTGGCAGAGATCAAAGGCTGACCTTAGGACCTCTTCTCTTGCGTAAGTGAAGTTGACAGGTTTAAGAAGCCTCGAAAACTCAATAGTCAAATATGGTATCATCAACCTTAAAATCTGAAATTATCCCTAAAAGTTCTTACACCTCCATCACATTTTCAAAATTTTCCTCTCCCGTGCTCGCAAATAATTATTTTATCTCTGCCAAAGCTATTAAATATGACAAATAATTTTATCTCTGCCATCTCAAAGACCTCAACAAGACTCATCTCACGTGCTCTAATCATGAGCCCATTGTCCGCTATTATAAATAAGAAAGGGACAATGGGTTACCTCGACTTAGGCCTCTAGATCCCCCAAAACGACCCCTAGGTCTCCCTTTTACCAAAACTCAAAAGTCGGCCCAAGACAAGCCCTTTAATCCATATCCTCCATCTAGCCCAATACCCTTCTTAAGAATAACATAATCAAGGAATTGCCAATTAAATGGTTGTAAGTTTTCTTTGAGTCAATTTTGAACCCAACCCCTTTCTTTTTAGCACTCTTTATCTCCTTTATCGCCTCATTTGCAATACGCACAAGATCTAATATTTGTCCCCCTAACAAAAGTATGTTTTGTTCCATCAGTTATTAACCCGATTCCCTTTAACCTTTGATGAGTGGTAAAATCGTAAATGACTTAAGACCCACAGGTGCTGCTCTCTGGACCTCAGACGGGTAAGAGGAGAGACGTGTAAAAGTAAGAGACAGAGGTTTAAAGTGGTTCAGACCTCAGGAGATGGTCCTATGTCCACTGTCCAAAGGTGTTATGGCTATTTATTAGAATGTAGTTGAGTGTTATAGTCTAAAAGACCCTTTGAGCTTTGGTTAAGGGAGTCTTGAGGTCTTACGGCCTCTGTTAATGGTACATGAACCTTAGGAAGTAACTGAATGACTTCTCTAATTGTGCCTAGGCCTGTTTTAGGGCTCTTACAAGATATACAAAGTATATGAACAATGAAACTGGTCCAAATACAAATATAGACCTCACAACAGTGGGTTACGAGTGTAAGACAAGGTGGGAACACTTGTGAACTGTTATAACTCTTGTGAGTCTGATTTTTGAATGCTTCTAATCTCTTTGAATGCTAGAGATCGATCCCCTTCCACCTTCCACCAACCTTCAAATTATAGAAGAACTCTTGGAGAGATAACGAGTGAGATGACACATAATCGCTTTGACAACTCTAAGGTTCGCAGGGGCAGTCGAAAGGTGGAGTGTTGGGAAAAGTATTTGCAGGTGGAGTAAGGTGGTTGTTTATTGCATTTAATGATGATGGGAACATTCAATTCAAGAGGAGTTGTGCAACGACGGTAGGTGGAATAGTGTTCTGTTTCTCACCTACTCCGCTGGACAGCTTGCAGGAGCACTGTCGGAGGTCAAAAAGGGGATGGGGGGATTGTGGAGTTACTGGGACTTGATACTGAAGTACCATGTGTCACCACATTATAGGACTGAGATCTGGGTGACCTCTAGAGGTCATTATCCCTCAATTTATAGTCGATTGAGAGCGCAAATCATAATGGAACCTTGATGCTGGGGTCTCTGAGCTTGTTGGAGGGGGTGTATGCTGGTACGACTAAACTTCTCTGGGAAAGGATGCGCGACTGAGGTTTGCTATAGTACCATAGCTCACCCCCGAGGGTTGTGGGGTTTTTATCAGATAAGCAACGGTCTGTCTGAGGTTAGGGGCTAGCCTTGGGACCTATGCCCTATACCTTGGAGGCAGTTGGGGAGCTGGGAGAGCTTTAAAACACCAAGTCTGAAATAGGGTATCATCAGTAGCCCCCTGTTGCTTCTTGCAAAGGTTGCAAGGGAAACATTTATCCTATGTGCAAGTTGGGGGTAGACTCGTAACTGACCACCGAGATTTCCTTCACCATTAGATCGCATTAGGAAAGAGCTCTCACATGACTGAGGACAGGCGTTGGCGACTGAGCTCTTTGATGTGATTAAGGTGTCTGACTTTGGGGGGATAGCAGTGGTCAGAGCTTAGGCCTTGGGGGCTATAAAAAATCCTTTTGGTCCCAAACCACTAGGGTTAAAGGAAGCTTGCTAAAGATGGTGGGCAGTTGCTCCTGGAGCATTTTTTTATTGGGCCTCCGTTTCCTAAAAATGAACTAGCTAAGGCAACATTATTCACCATTTCAAAAGGGAATAAGCCGAGTCTTTGAAAGAAATGGAACTTGTCATTCCCACAGACGACGCCAAACTGATGAGTGTTAAAATCATAAATGACTTTAGACCCACAGGTGCTCCACTCTGAACATCAAACGGGTCAGAGAAGAGAAGTGACAAAGTGAGTGAAAAAGGTTTAGAGTGGTTCGGACCTCAGGAGATGGTATTACGTCCATTGTACAAAGGTATTATGCCTGTTTATTAGAATGTAGTTGAGTATTACAGCCTAAGAGACCCCTTGAGCTTTGGTTAAGGGAGTCTGAGGTCTTACGACCTTTGTTAATGGTAACGGGGATCTTAGGGAATAACTGAATGACTTCTCTAAGGGTTCCTAGTAACTGTTTTAGGGCTCTTTCAAACAATGGAACTGGTCCAAATACAAATATAGACCTCGCAACAGAGTGTTACGAGTATAAGACAAGGTGGGAACACTTGTGAACCGCTAGAACTCTTGTGAGTCTGATTGTTTGAATGCTCTAACCTCTTTGAATGCTAGAGATCAATCCCCGTCCACCTTCCACCCATATTTATAGGAGGACTCTTGGAGAGAGAACGAGTAGGCTGACACAGCATGGCTTTGATAACTCGACGTTCGTCGAGGCCAGTCGGAAAGTGGAGTGTTAGGAAAAGTATTTGTGGGGGGAATAAGGTAGTAATTGAATGCATTTAATGATGATGGGAGCATTCAATGCAATGGGATTTGTGCAACAACGACAGGTGGAATAGGGTTCTGTTTCTCACTTATTCTGCCAGACAGCTTGCAGGAGCACTGTCGAAGGTCAAAAGGGGGATGGGGGGATCGTGAAGTTGTTGGGACTCGATCCTGAAGTACCACGTGTGGTCTG
The DNA here is from genome assembly GCA_949130495.1 of Sambucus nigra. Taxonomy (NCBI): domain Eukaryota; kingdom Viridiplantae; phylum Streptophyta; class Magnoliopsida; order Dipsacales; family Adoxaceae; genus Sambucus; species Sambucus nigra. The sequence continues at coordinate 140,779,886 of OX422219.1, read as the reverse complement.
GGTGACCTCTAGAGGCCATTATCCCTCAATCTGAGGTCGGCTGAGAGAGCGCAGACCATAACGGAACCTTGATGATGAGGTCTCTGAGCTTGCTGGAGGGTTTATGCTGGAACGACTAAAATTATTTGAGGAAAGGATGCATGACTGAGGCCTGCTATAATATCATAGCTCACCCTTGAGGGTAGCGGGGGCCTTATCAGATAAGTAGCAGTCTATCTGAGGTCAGGGGCTAGCCTTGGGACCTCTTCCTTACCTTATAGGCAGTTGGGAGTTGGGATAGCTTTAAAATACCAAGTGTGTTCTTCTGAACACTCTTTATCTCCTTTATCGCCTCATTTGCAATAGGCACAAGATCCAATATGTGTCCCCCTAACAAAACCACGTTTTGTTCCATAAGTTTTTCACCGAATTCCCTTTGGCCTTAATGCTAAAACTTTAGTCAACAATCCATATAAATGAGTAACACGACTTATTGTTGGACATAAGTCTTTTAATTTTAACAATATTCCCTATTAAATCCTTGGACAAGCTCATCACATCCTCCCTTATAAACTCCCAATAATTATGCAATGACGCCATAGTAAATCCATTCGGTCTCGTGGACTTTTCCACTTCACATTCAAATAAATCCATTCACATCTTCCTCCTCAAAGAATCTTTCAAGTCATTTTTTGGGGCCCATTCCAATACCTCAATCCCCAAGCTTTCTCCTTCATCTCTATAATGCGACCTATCAGCAAAACCACCTCATTTACTGTCTTCCTTCCTCTCCATGATCTCCCCATTTTATTTTTTCAATCTTACTCATTAATTTTTTAAGTTTTCTCCCACTAGTAATTCTACGGAACAACTTGGTGTTATTACCCCCAAACCATTATGCATCTAGCCCTCATTTCTTTGTTCCAAGAAATTTCCTCCCCTAAGATAACTATTTGCACTCTATTCCTTGGATTATCCCTCTCCTTCATTTAATTTACATAAAGTCCTTCCAATTCCTCCTGCTCACTTAACACTCTTACCCTATCCGAAATGACGATCTTCACCGATCTAATGTCCCTAAAGACTTCCTTTTTTCATTTTTTGACTTTTAACATTTTCCAACTTCTTCATAAATTTGAAGCCTTCACGTCCTTCTATTTAACATCTGTGTATGAATTTTTTCTACTTGTAGCATTTTCCATTCGTTCTCTCATACAAAGAGCCCAAATCTTCTACATATAGTACTGGTTAACATATTGTTGGAAGCAACACTAAAAATTGTCGAATTACTGTCCAGTAAAGAGTTCCACATTGGAAAAAACCCTAGCTGCTAGAGAGGAAAATGGATCCCCCTTCCCATAAACCACTTGATCATCTCCCCCCACCCAAACCTCCTAATCCCAGCACTATAAACACACACGCAATTGAACTGGACATGGGTCTAGACGCGAAAAAATATATGGATCAGGAGATTTCTCTCCGTCCCCAAATCCCCGCTTCCAAGCCATTAAAATCTATTTACACGCTACCTCCAACTGACCCTTGCCGTGATAATAACCATGTTACTGACCTGCCTTCTTTGCCGCAACCTTCTGATGGTGGGACAAATTCTTACAGAGACAAATTCTTGGAACTCATACTTGGAACTCATACGGCTTCGCTATCCAGTAAGGTGGGTGGAATTCATACGGAAAATGATAATACCCAAATGAAAACCGGACATACGTTATTCTCTGCGTGGGAATTGCAAATCAACCAAGAGGATTACGAGTTGGATGATGAAGCATCATATGGTGAGTAATTACCAGAAAATACGCCACTGATTCCAATTACGAGCCAAGAATTGAAGTTTCTGCGCCAGAAATGGAAAAACGCACTTATTATTTAACTTTTAAGTAAGTATTTGTCGTTTCAACGTTTGGCTTTGCGGCTATCTAGGCTATGGAAATTAAAGGCTGGTATCTATATAACGGACTTGGGTAATAATTTTTATCCTGTCAAATTATCATCGCCGGACGACTATTTGGCTGTTATTTTCGGAGGACTGTGGTTTTTAGAGGATCACTATCTTTCGGTTCAGAGGTGGAAAAAGAATTTCCGGCCGTCGACAGTTACAAGTAAACACATGAGCTTATGGTTCCAAATCCCCGAACTACCAGTGGAATATTATGATAGAAGCATTCTTTATCCTGCAGCGGCCTCACTAGGTAAGCCTTTAAAAATAGATATGCACACTGAGTCAGTGGGGCGTGCTCGGTACGCTCGGTTGTGTGTGGAATTTAATATCGAAAACCCTCTACCACAAAAAATTAAAATTGGACACATTCTTCGCAACTTAGTGTCTGAGTTAAAGACAGATATTTGCTTCTCTTGTGGTATTGTGGAACATAATCGTACGGGGTGTCCTAGAAATATAGTTCAAGACATGGAAGTGGTGAATGGTAGTGGAGATAAAGAACATAAATGGAGTGTGGTAGTTCGTCGTCCACAACAGAGGAGAATGCAGGAAAAAAAGTGAGCTCGGGTAATACTTCTAATCCCAAAAGTAAGTTACTGGAGGTGAACAGTCATCGGTCGACAATGGGGGAGTCGGAAGCAGCTCACACTGACAATCGAAGCTGGCAACCTAAGAATAGCAGTTGGAATGAACAAACTCACAAGAAATTCCAAGCCCAACAGATACGGGCGGCAGTAACTCTCCTATTTTGTCCCAAAACAACAACAATAGACAAATCCCGCTGATTATTTTGACCAACATGGCAACCGCCATCGACTTTGGAACGGAGCAAAAGCGGGTAGCTGAGTCTGGACACAAACAGGTAGCAGAATGGGGAAAGTCTCACTACTATGGGAAGGCAGCAAGTGGCACTGAAGTGTGAATCGTCCAGCCTAGGTGGCGATGGTATGGCTTCTAACCTCCCTTTTAACTTATCCCCACCAAAACCAATAATAGCTAAACTTAAGTTGAATCATGGACCATTTGGGGATGGACCCCAACTCTCTGATCATCACCCAAGGCCCACTGAAATCACCCCGTTCCAAGTTGCCTTAACAGCCTCCCCCAGGGACCCTGTTGGTACATCCACGAGTTCAGAACCCATTCTTCCACCCGGGTTTGAGTTCTCTGCCACACCACTTTCCACATATCCTCATGCCTTTACACTTCCACGTGGACACCATAGGAAGTCCCTAACCACCCGGACATCGATTAAATCAGGACCAACACAGAGTTCTTTAACGAAGTCCAAATGACCTTCTAGTTCCGCCTCACTGCACGGTGCCACAAAATTTACATTACCAACTCCAAAGACACCACGCACATTTATAAGGCGCCTAGAATCGGATCAGGTTTCAGAGGACGTCGGAATCAATTTACATTTATCACGCACACCCAATCCCAAGCGAGCACCAACTCCTGGTGAGTCCGGCTAAACGATTTTGTGTGCAACCCACCAGAGAGGAGCCTAAGGATATCTTACCTACCAATTCATCTAATGCGGATTCTGATGTAGAATGCTAGAGGAGTGGGGAGACCTAGTTTCTACCCGGAGATTATGAACTTTATCCATTTGCACCGTTCTCACCTACTGGTTATATTGGACACTCGTATGGATGCTCGACGCTCTATCAGCGAGATTGGACGATTGCCGTTCCAAAACAATATTATTTCTCCAGCCTTGGGACAGTCGGGTGTCATTTGGATATACTTTGGCTGAACGACGATATCACGGTGCATGAGCTGGAAGTATATCCCAGGTTTATACACCTTCTAGTGGAACATGATCTTGCTGCAGGACCTACGGAGTTTACGGCTGTATATATGCCGCCATAGCCCGTGGCTCAAAAACAGGTATGGCAATCACTTCACCAGCTTTTTACTACGGTTCGTCACTCGTGGCTTCTTTTAGGTGATTTCAATTCTATTTTGGGCCCTCATGAGAAGCTAGGTGGCCGCCCTTTTCAATGGCCCGTGGCCGCTCTCTTTGTAATTTTATGCGTTGTTGTAATGTTTACGATTTAGGTTTTTGTGGTCCATCCTTCACATGGAAAACCAACACCTCATTTGGGCATCATGTTTGGGAACGCCTAGATCGAGGACTTGGAAATGATGAGTGGATGACCTTTTATACCCACATACCCTTGTCACTCACCTACCAAATGCAGGTTTGAACTACTGTCCTTTGTTGTTGTATAGGGTGCCTACTCGCTCCAAGCCTCCTCAACCCTTTGTTGTTGAATGGGCACAGTATCCTTCCTTCCATGATATGCTCACAAGTCAGTGAACTCGCACGGTATCGGGCTCGCCTGCAGATCGCTTTCTCCGAAAATCATATTTTTTCAAGAAAACTGCTATTGTCTGGAAACGCTCTCCATTTGGCAATATGGCACAGTCCATTACTAATTTAGTAATTTGCGGAGCCAACTTCAGATTATTCGACGTCATATTGATCATAATCTTGACCCTTCTTCCCTTGATCAGGAAACCAGTTACAGTCTCAACTGTCCCACTGCCTTGTTCTTGGGAGGCAGTACTGGCAAAATAAAAGTAAAATCCAGCTGGCGCTCCAGGGTGACTGTAACACTGAGTATTTTCATGCCTGTGTCACACACCGTCGTCGGGTGAATACTATTAGTTCTATTTGATATCAGGAGACGAGGTGGCACAACACTCAACAGGCAATCCAGACCCAATTCCAACAATTCTACAAGAGTCTTTTCACTTTTACTAAGCCGCCTCAGGTAGAGGCTAAGTTCCCTTTTGTGCATTTGCACCAGCTGGATCAGTCTCGTCTGTTGGAACCAGTGACGAATGAGGAAATAAGACGCACTCTAAATCGTATGGGGAGGAATAAAAGTCTCGGGATAGACGGGCTTACGGTTGAATTTTTCCAAATCCATTGGCCGGTTGTGGGCTCGTCTGTCTGCAATCTTGTTCATCATTTCTTTTCCACTGGCTTTCTGCCTCGGGAACTTAACCATACGTTACTTATTTTTATTCCGAAAGCAAACAATCCCACGCAGGTGCAACATTTTAGACCCATTAGTTTATGCAACGTTATTTACAAAATTATTTCGTCTATTCTCGTTGCTCGGATGCGCCCTATTCTTCAATACATTGTTTATCCTTACCAAACGGCTTTTGTGGCTAATAGGCACATTCAGGATAATATTCTTATCACTCATGAAATACTACATACGATGCGGAAATGCAAGTCTAAGAAAGGTAGCTGTGCAGTTAAAATTTTAACAAAGGCCTACGACCAGCTAGAATGGCCCTTCATCCAATGGGTCTTCCGTCAGCATGTATTCCCGGATTTGTGGGTCCACTATATCATGGAATGTATCTCAATTACGTCATACCATACGTTTATTAATGGACATGTTGGAGAGGCATTTTACCCCCCTCTAAGGCCCTTCGTCAAGGGGTCCACTCTCGCTGTATTTGTTTATCCTGGCTCTTGACATTTTGCTACGTACGGTTGAGAGAGACTGCCTTCAGCGGCACATGACCGCGCTGACGGCTTCTTCTAGGGGTCCTAAAATCCCTTCCCAGGCATTTGCGGACGACGGTATTTTCTTCCTCCAACTACGCCCCATACTATCGCCAGGTTTAAGTTAATTCTCACTAAATTCCAGACTTTTTCGGGCCAGTCCGTCAATAGTGGAAAATCTTCACTCACTTTTGGCCCCTCCATTCCGCATGCGGTCCGTCATTTGACTATACGCCACCTCGGATTCACGCAGTCTCGAGGCCAAGACAAACACCTTGGCCTCCCGTTAATTATGGGTCGAGTTACGCGTCAAATGTTCCTAGAATTAACCGAGGCCCTTGACAAACGAATCCAAGTCTGGTATAATAATTTTCTATCATACGCTGGCGTCTTACCCTCACAAATGCGGTGTGCACAACCTTGCCCTCGTATTATATGACGGCATACCCACTTCCTATGCTTACTCTTACGTCAATGACGAGGAAAATAAAGGCTTCTTTCTGGAATGCATCCCATTTGTCACAAAAAAGGCCGACTGTCCCGTGGTCGACAATTAATTTACCACGGACGATGGGAGGTTTGGGAATTAAAAACTTGCACACGTTAAATAGGACCTTTATGCTCAAACTTCTGTGAAAGGCCTTCACTCAACCACGGAACCTCTGGTCCCAAACCATCAAACATAAATATTTTCCGCGTGATACCTTGCAGACTGCTCCGAGGCATGCAAGGGCCTCATGGTTCTGGACAAAGATATCAAAACTCTTGCGCTTTTTTCAGCTGGGGATTAAGGGGCGTGTTGGTCCGGGTAATATTACGTTTGGCCAACATATTTGGGTTTTACAGGAAACTCTGGCTTGGAGATTCCCTTTTTTACCACAGGCGGTGCTTGATGCTCCGCTCAACTTGTTTATTAAAAATGACCAATGGAATTTCCCACTCCTAGCCCCCCCTAGCCCCCTATTGGCTGCCTGAGGACTTCTTACCCCATATTCAATCCATTTTCATACCTACCCGCTCGCTGGAAGATGTACCATTCTGGTAACCAAGCCCAAATGGGGATTTCTCCATTAAATCTATATACCATTGGCTTAGCTCTCCCCTGTATGCTCAAAACTGCCCGATGCTGCCCTAAAAATGGTTGTGGCAAAGCAAAGCCGCCCGAAATTTCATATGTTTTTGTGGTTCCTGCTTCATGAGGCTCTGCCCATGGCGGACCATCTCTTTTACTACCATAAACTTCATTCATCACTTTGTTCGCTATGTGAGTTGGAGAACAGTAACTCCCATATTTACACTATTTGCCCTGCTTTCTTCCCGCTTCACAATTTGAATGTATTGAGTGACGTCGCGGCTCTACCTCTGCTTCGACAGATAGCCACGCTTCGCCAACAAACTGCTCTGAATTACCAATCCCTTCGGCCAATGTTTCTCCTACGGGCGCTCTGGCTTACCAGGAATGAGGCTATCTTCCTCCATCAACCTGTCACCCGAAATCTGGTTCTCCACTATCTTTCTTAATAGATTTCACAATTTGTCCAAACACATCCGACACCAAGCCCAGCTACAGTTGTGCCATTACGGCTTTTTCTTGTAGGTTGGAACCGTCCGGACTCACCCTTTTTCAAATGTAATACGGACGGCGCGAAGTCCCACGAGACGGGCCTCGCTTCTACAGGCGGAATAATACGCAATAGTAATGGTAATTTTTGTTGTGCTTTTTCGCATAATATAGGGTATGCGTCTTCAGTACTTGCGGAAATTTGGGCCATTAAGCTTGGTTAAGATCTGGCTTCTCATATGGGCATAAAATGTATTGAAATGGAAAACGAGTGCCAATTGGTGTTTACTATGATTTACAAAAACACAACACATGTTCCAGCTCACAGACCTGATTCAGGCCATTCGAGATGGATTCTCAAGGTTCTTATATGTTTCTTTGCGTCTTTGTTTCCGAGAAGCTAATATGTATGCGGATTTCCTTGCTGCGACTGCAGTGCCGAGTCGTTTTTCTTCCAATGTTTATGTTCAAGTCCCGTCTTTTTTAGTTCCGGTTTTTTCTAGTGACGGGAGCAGTAGTCTTAATGTCAGGCTGGCAGCCAGGAACATTACTTGTAAAATACCCTTGTTTTGAATAAAGCTTCTCCTTTTGTAGGAAAAAAAAAAACACGAAAAATTTGATTATGTTGTTATTAGGGTGAATATGACTTTAGTACATTATTAATCTTCGATTTCAGACTCAAATATAATCTTAACTCAAAATTAGACTTTAATACAAAATCGTCAAAGAGCGTCAATGTTAATGGAGATATGATTTTTAAAATTAAAAAGAATTTTAAAATCCTGAAATAATTAAGAAAAGATAAAAGTAAAGAAGAAATGCATTTTAATCTTAAAATAAAATAAAAAACCATACACATCTAAGAAAATTAAAATCACAAAAAACGCAATCACCCTCCACCTCCGGCCGCACTGCCATCACCAACCGTCCCTGTCCCCACCCCCCGACCACCACCCAAACTACCCTCCGCCACCACCACTTAATCCGATTCAATACCCAAAGTGCCCCAAAATCCAAAGTGCCCTCAAAATCACCCATTCAACCAAAACCGCTATCAAAACTAGATCTACACCACCCATTCAAAACCCAGCTGAAATCGATCGATTACAGTACTTGTGATGGTTGGATTTGTCCGTATTTAAGTGGATAGGGTGGAGGAGATGGGAGTGGGGAGTGAGGAGGGCGTTGGGTGGGTGGGGGGTGGGTGGGGGGTGCTATAGTTTTTTTTTTTTTTTGGGGGGGGGGGTGGGCGGGGGAAGACGAAATCAATTTCTTTGTTCTTTTTGGATTTTTTTTTGTTAAAATTAAAATGCACTTCTTTATGAGTTTCTAGTTTTTGTTTGATTTTTTTAAATATTTTGAATTATTTTAATCGAAAATTCACGTGTCTATTAAGTTTAATAATATTGAATTAATATTATATTTAAGACTGAAATTGAAGATTAGTAATGTTAATTCACCCTTGTTATCAATATGTTTTCAACTCAAATGACTATTGTCATCATGTTTCTGATTTAGTTTTTTATTTGTTTGATTTCTTCTCTACAGGTAAAGCAGAAAGTACTTATCATTTGGGGTGAGAACGATCATATTATCAGTAATAAACTTGCAGTGGTCAGTATTCATCTTTGATCTTCTTATATAGGGGATTATAGTTCCGTAATAATTGATTATACTATTTTAGGCTTTACCAAAATCTACACTTGGTGAAATAGACAGGATGAGAAGAAATTTTTATTTTTATACACTCGTGTCATATTTGTTTTTTTGTATAAAACTATTAGGTTTCAATTGGTTTGAGCAAATTGAAACGGAATCTATCAACTAGAATGATTTAGATTGAAGTGGCAGAATAAAATCTGATCCCTTTAATTTTGTAAGAAACTTCTGAACTTTTTTTTTTGGTATCATACCATGCGGTGTCCGGCCAGCTTTAAGCGCACCTCGACTAATCCACGTTCGCGGCTTCTGCTGACCAAGCATTATTTTGACAGTGCCGGGGATCGAACTGGGTATCGAACCCAATCCACCCCCAAGATTGTCCCAATCACAACCTTATACCATTGGGTCAAGAAGTTTGGTGCCAACAAATACTCCATATGTGTTGTCTGTAAAAGGTCCACAAAAGGGGGTACTGGCAGATGTTCATTGGGTTCTTGGGACATTCAGGGGGTTGTTTGCAGTGAAATGAGAAATCAAATTTTTCATATATATTTTTTTTTGTACTTTTGTCATGATTTTAATTATAAGAAGTTCTACTAGAATGGCTCATCATTTGAATTAATTGTAAACATCCTATAACTGGGATTTGTGGGCCTTTAAAATCAAGAACCATTGAGTACACCTAGATCGTTCTAATGACTTGTTTTGTTGATGTGATCATCATAATGCAGAGATTGCAGAGTGAACTGCCTAATGCAGTTATGCATCAAGTACCAGATTCCGGCCATCTTCCTCACGTTGAGAATCCCAACTCCGTAGCCCGCTTGATTGCTGATTTTGCTCGAGGTGATTAGTTGCTTGGAGATGACAACTCGACTACATTGTAGATCAAGCTCAACAATCTTTATGGCAATGTTAATTTGGTACAGAAGATAGATCAGGCTAAAAGTTGTAAGTAGGATTTTATATGTTGCATGGATGATTTGGCCTACTTTGTGAAAAGATGTTTTTGCATATAAAATAGAATAAAAAATCATCTTACCTGTGGACTACTAGGTTGTTTGATGGTTTCTTATGTGTTGTTTGATTTTGTTATATTAAATCTAAACCTATATCTATTTAGATTTTAGATGTATTTATTTTCTTTCTTAAGAGGCTAACGGTTGTCTTTAAATCATTATGAGTAGGGGTGTAAATTTATATTCAAAAATTTGAATATGTTCGGTATTTGAATTTGTTTTTGCGGATCTTTATCCGAATAAAAATCTGAAATAGCGGATTTAGATACCACTTTTAAATATCCAGAAAAATGGATACGGATACAAATGAATAATCCGTACTCAAAGCGGACTATCCGTATTTACGCATATTCGTTATGGATATTTGTATTCGTATAATTATCTATTATTTTAATAAATTAATCATACATATATTCGTAATTTAATTATCTGGATGTTTTTTTGTAAACAATTTAAACCATTTAGTATTTAATGTATAAACACAATAAATAAAATTAAATCCTTTTGTCCCTAATCTTTAATACCATCTTACACACTATGTCTAATACCATCTAAAGTCGCTATAACTCTAGATATTATCCCACTCGATTGATATATTCACAACGATTCAGAGATAATGGTCTTGGTCTTGTGAATATAGTGTAGGTGAACCCAATCTTTCTTCCTTTATCTGTTCACTAAAATAATTTTCAAGCTCACCTTGACCTGATATTACCTGCTATTAGGTCAATAAAGGATCACTAGGTACACATTAAACATTAGAACTTAATTTTAAGCCTCTCAAAATTTGATTTTCTATTTTTTTATAGTCATCTTTAATAAAATATTTTATCTTATTTAGAATGTTGTGTGAAAATATTTTTGTTAAAATTTAGCAAAATTGTAAATCAATGTTTGGTAAACACAATGTATATTAAATAGTCTAACTGGATATGAATATTATTTCAATCCGGGAAATTCGATAGGATACGGATAAGAATAGTTGTGTCTAAGCGAATACGAAATCCGTCCGTTTTACACCCTAATTAAAAGGTAATATTTTGAATCTTCAAAAGGTAATTTTAACTCTCAAAACGTTAATACAGTTCCAGAGTATTCATTTTGATGGAAAACAACAAAATTTTCATATTCAAGTTTTAGATGGTGAAAGGGCTGACTTACCCTTAATGCCCATGTGGTTCGAGTTTTTGTGATTTCTTAAATTCATGTTTGGTAAATTAACATACGAAAGTCTCATAATTCGTCTTAAGAGCTTGAATAACATAATCTTGATTTATTAAAAATGTTCAAAAAACAAAAAATCTCGCCAAGCAAACATTTGGGTTTGTTTAGTTTTGAATCACAATGTTCTTCATTGGAATAAAAATCCTTTGAAAACATAAAATACAAAACATTTTCAAATAATTTTGTTTCCAATTTCTCAGTTGTCTAGTTTTTCTGAAAATTGGGCAAGATAATTAAAATATTTTTATTTGCTTAAATGTGATTTAATTAGAATAGGCAGAGCCCGGAGATACAACCCCCAAAAAGGCTAAAAACAGCCTAAGAAGCACATAGGCTCAAAAAAGAGGCAACACATTGCCAAAAGACACACAGGCCATAAGAAAAGTCCAACCCACCACTAGACAACAACCCAAAGACAACCAATTCGGCCTAAAAAGAGAAAAAAACTAAACAAATCTAGAAACTTATAGAAAAGACCCACCGAACCCAAAGCGAATCAGGAACCATATCTGACAAATCTCTCAACTAAAACAAAAAATACACTAGAAAAGCACTGCAGAAGGAGAGAGAACAACCATCAAAATCAACTAAATTCAAAACATACCTCCCAAGCCAAACAACTTGAGTCGGAGAAACAACTATATCATCACTCCTTTAAAGTAGAACAAACAACACCAGCTTGGGGAATGAAAACTAGCACTAAACAAACTGTTGGATTCAAAATAAACAACAAGAAGCTATCGAAGCAGAGCCAAATCACAATTCAGCAACAAAGCAGAACCCAAATCAGAAGCAAACCATCGAAGCAGAGCCACATCACAGAAACCCAACCAAAAGCCAATCTTCCACCATTTGAACAAAATCAAGCCTTTTGTACCTCATCAAGAAGAGCAACCAAATAGGATCATGATCCACAAAGTCAGGGACATATCTAGCCAAAAATCTCAATCAAACTCGAACAGGGTTGAGAAATCCACCATGCAACACAACAAACCCCTTGAGACAGATGGGAAGACAAACGTAGCAGCATGCAAGCGATAGATCAACATGAACTTGCAAATGAAATAACAACAGAATCAGAATACCGTCATAGATTCATTAGATAAGAATATCTTCTTTTAACTCCCAATTTCTACATATTCTACAATTTTCTTCATTTTTCTCAAAGTTTTTCCATCTACAAGTACTTTCCTGAACGATCTTATTAATCTTAGTAAAAACATTCTCCACAGTAAAATGACTGTTTTGAAAGATCTTTTCATTTCTTGCTCTTCAAATATTATAGACTGTAATAGCAAGAGTTAGTTTCTGCATAAGGGTTTTAAACTTTTTGCTACTAGAATTTAATTCCTCCACCTCCTCTTCAAAATTTCTATTATTCGTATGAATGTTGTTGAGTTTCCACATTATTTCCCATACTTTCTTAGAGAACTGACAATCATCAAGGAGTACATGGTTTTCGTTTTCGTCCATTGAACCTCATATGACACATGAATCATCATCAGTGATACCCCAGATCTTCAGCTTATCTCTAGTCCATAGCTTATTATGACAAGTGATCCAAACTAAAGCACACTTCGGAATTTTCTTAGGAAACCAAACAGTTTTACACTAACCCACATTACTTTTCCTTTCCTTTGTCTCAAGTATTCATAAGTCTCTTTACAACTATATTTACCATTCTTAACAATCTTCCAACTCATCCAGTCATCACAGTTAGGTTGAGGAAGAATTAGAGTTTTAGAAAGATCCATCAATTCTTTGGAAATAGGTCTCGAAAAATTCCACATATCATTTAAAATGAACTCTAAAACTTTAGCTTTAACATGGCTTGCAACATCATATACGATATTATTCCCATATGCATCAAGTAAAGGGCCCTTCTCATGCCAATCATCCATCCAAAAAAATGTCTCGTCTCCCTTCCTAATATGGTATTTGATTAAACTTATGGTTTCATCCCTTAGCTTCCAAAGCTTCCCCTTAAGTCCAAGAAGAATCAAGTTGTAATTTAATTGACCAAATAGACTCCTGCTTAATTTTTACAGTATGAACCCATTTTACTCAAAGAGAATCCTTCTTTCTAGCCAGATACCTGACATGCCTCATCATACTAGACTTATTCCAAACAAAAAGGTCTTTAATACCCAGCTCGCCTTCCTCCATAGGGTAACAAATATCCTCCCAAGCTACTTTGGAGTCACTTCTTTCAAGATTAACACCTGACCAAATAAATCTCCTCAAAATCTGGTCAATATCCTTTATAACCCTCTTAGGGAGGATAAAGATACTAATCCAGTAAACACTAATATTTCCAAGAGCTGAAATAACCAATTGGATTTTCCCAGAATAAGAAAGCCACTTATTAGTCCATGGCTTAAATTTTGAGCATCAGTTTATCAACAAGAATTTTACAATCAATAGCCTTCAGCCTAGTAGAAATAAGAGGGACCCCAAGGTATCTAACTCGAAAACCACCCACTCTTGTATTAATAATATAAGACAGTCTATTCTTTTCCAAAACATCAACCCCAGCAATAAAGATTTCACATTTGTGATAACTCACCCCAGGTCCAGATAAATGCTTAAACTCCTTAAACTCCTGAAGAACTTTATCAATAACAAGCAAAGAATTATGGTCAGCTTAAGCAAAATGAATAAATCATCTGCAAACATCACGTGACAGATTCAAATCTTCACAGTTTGGGTTGAAAAGAATAACCTCCTCTACTAATCTCATCATCAAATAACCAAGAGAAAGCCTCCATTATGTCAATGGGTCGGGTCTGACCCGGACCCGACCCGGACCCGGACCCGAAGACCCGAATACCCGTTTATTAAACGGGTAGGGTCTGGATCTTATACAAGACCCGGACCCGAAGACCCGACTCGGATTGTACATTATTATTTTTTAAATATATATACATATACTATAAATTTATATATATTTATAAATATAACTTATCAATATAACATGTAAATAATATATATAAAAATATATATTTATGTATATAATAAATATAAATAATATATGTTTTATTTATACTAATAATATTCTATAATACATTACGAAATATTTTAATTTAAGATTAAAAAATAAAGAAGGGGGATAATATAAAATAAATGTATATATTTGGCTAGACCCGGACCCGGATCCGGACCCGGATCCGGACCCGGACTCGATGAAGACCCGATTACACGGATCTGGATATCACTAAACCCGATCCGGCTCCGACCCGTTGACAGGCCTACCTCATAATAAGAAGAAATAGGTAAGGAGATATAGGATCTCCTTGCCTTTACATCTGAATATGCCATCCACTCCACCATTGATACTTACTGAGAAACTAGTAATCATGATACATTGTTTGATTTTTTAGGAAAACCCATAGCCATAAGAATATCCACAATAAACCCCCATCTAATATAGTCATAAGCTTTCATTAAATCAATTTTTAAAGCACATCTAAGCAAGCCATTATTTATGTGTTATCCTCTAACCACCTCTTGCATCAGCAGAATATTATTAGATATATTTCTCCCTTTTATAAAAGCTGACTGTTTATTACTCACCACTTCAAAAATAATATCTCCAAGTCTTTCACCAAGATTTTTGAAATGAACTTATAAGAAGTATTACAATAGGAAATAGGTCTAAAGTCTTTCATGGGATTAGGGTTATGTACTTTAGGGATAAGACTAATAACAGTACTATTCCATTCTTTTAGCATCATTCCTTCAGAGAAAAAAGAAAGAACAACTTCACAAAGATCTTCACCAATTATATCCCAATTATTCTGAACAAAAGGCAGCATTATATCCATCTGGGCCAGGAGACTTGTTTGGATTGATGCTGAATAAAGCAGATTTGATCTCAGAGCTAGTAACAGGGGATTGAAGGGAACTTATATGATTAGAATTCAATCTTCTTTGAGAAATTCTTCTAAGTCTATCATGAACAGAAACATACTCTCCCATATCATTTCCTAGCAAGTTTTTAAAGAATCTCATAGCTTCCATGTGAACTTCTTTTTGACCATTGCAAATATTACCAACGTCATCATTTATAGAAAAAAAATTATTTTTACAAAAGTGGCTTTTGACCTCCTTATGAAAGAAAGCAGTGTTTTTATCCTCAAGATCCAACCAATTTACACTAGATTTCTATCCGAAAAAGTCTTCTTTCATATTTCTCAACTCCAAGTATTCAAGTTGGCATTTTTTCTTGGCTTCAATCAAAATCTCATTACCCCATCCCCTATCGTAGTCTCCTGGATAACATCATACCCAATTTTCTTTGCATTGACTCTAAAAGATATATTCGAAAGACATTTCTTGTTAAAATCTCATAAATCTTTCTTGAGTAGCTTTAACTTCTTAGCCAATCTAAACATAGGGCTACCACTTATATATATCTCCCATCCTTTCCTCAATACCTCTTTAAAGTTTTTATTCTTCATCCAAAAGTTGAAAATTTTAAATGGTTTATTAATTCTATCTCTTCCAGTAATTAAAGAAAGAATTAATGGAGTGTGATCGTAAATACATGGTAGATCCACATGAACATCACAATCTATAAAGTAATGTAGTCAAACATTAACATTATGAGGAACTCTATAAATTCTTCTCTGGATATTTGCTTCTCCCCTCTGATAGGAAGATCATCAACAATCTCTTAGGAGTATTATGAATAAGATTCCATTGGTTAAAACAACCATCCTTCACTGTGATGGTATTAATTCTTCTAACTTTTATTTCCACTAAACAAATGATACTATTATTATTATTATTATTATTATTATTATTATTATTATTATTATTATTATTATTATTATTATTATTATTATTATTATTATTATTATTATTATTATTATTATTATTATTATTATTATTATTATTATCTCTTATGTATTTATTAATCTCCCTTTGCTAACGAGGGGAATTTTAACCCCTAATATTCCATATAACAAACTTATTCATTATTTGGATTTGTTATGACCTTTTCCACCTCTCTTCCTTACATTGTTTATGGCAATAATGCTATTCTTCACTACAAATTTCTGATTGGCTTGAATATTAGTCCGATTCCCATTAACAGTCCTATCATTGGGGTTGGACCCTTTTGTCACCTCATTACTTGTTAATTGTACATTTGTTGAACTGGTATTTGCACCGTCTTTTCCACTGGTAGAAGCTTCCTTAATTTCTTTATTATTATTTATATCTTCATCTTTAGGAATAAGAGCATCAAAATGATTACTCATTATTACAATAGTTTTACTAGGGCTATTAACCTGAATTGGCTTGATTTCCAATACATCCTGCTCCTTGTCTTTAACATCAACCGTTATTGTTCCTTCTTTTCTCTCTTCATATTGTATGACTTTGCTTTGGATTCCTTATTCTCCCTTCTTTATAACATCTCTTTTGACTTTTCAGCATCAATTACTTTAGAATTAGGCCCATTTTCTTCAATAACATCTTCATTTGAAACCCCATTTACTTTCTGCCATTTTTGCGTAACCTACTTCCCAACCTTACAATTCTCATCTTTGTGCCAAAAATATTTGCATTTAGTACACCTATTAGGAACCCATTCATATTCAACTAACTGATTACACTTCAATCCTTCATGGTCATAAATTGTAATATCATTTGTAAGCTCACTCCATATATCAATTTCAACACAAGCCTAGAAAATGTTAATCTCTCCTTTTTAGCTGTCATCCTATCTGTGAAAAGTGGTTTCCCAATTAGGCTATCCAATTTTCTCGAAACAGAATCAACCCACAAATGTAACTTCAAACCAGGAAATTTAATCCAGATTGGGAGTTTATCCATACCGTCCTTCTCAAGACTGACATCCATACTCCACGGTTTAGCAATAAGAGGCCTATTATTAAATGACCATGGCCCTTGTTCCATAACTTCTAATTGAGCTTCCAAATTATCGAAAGCAACAACAAACATCCACGTTTTTAGTAAAAATATCTCAAAATTACCAAAATTACTCCATTTCCCCATAACATAGCACTTCATAGCTCTAAATGGGACTTTTAAACCAAGGCATAAACTATAACTGCATACTTCCATCTTTGAATTTCACACTCAACTTCATTAAGATAAACTTTAACACATTTACTCCCCTCATCATCTTTACAAAAAGGCACAAAAGTTAATTTGTTACCTGATTCTTTATCTCTATTATCAATAGCAATTGAAGCCCACGAATTAACTTTGTTATTGACATTTTGCTCCATATAACTGATCAACTTCTCATCCTATATATGCTTTTTGTTCCATGTAGGAAATGTATCATTAAGAGAATCATAAGCTTCAACAATTGGTTCCTTACCTTCGCAATGAACAATGCCCTTAGATTTACTATCAACACCAGCCACTCTTGTAGTACTTGCTATACTTGCTACATTAATACTACATTAACTGCTCCAAATCCAGATCCCGAACCTAATTTATGAGTACCTTCCCCATTGACGAGTAAGTCAAGATTCCCCTTACTAGCCTCTTCTTCTATAGCATTAGTGATAATACGCAAATATTGCGTATTTCATCCGTCGAACCTACACATTTTAGCCCCCCTGGGTGCCTTAATCTCTATATATAAGCCCGTTAACCAGACAATCTCGGTTTATATTGTTAACATGCTATATGAGGTATAATTGGGCTTTTGTAGGTATTTAGGTACTAAGTATGGAGTTCGGACGCATTCCGCTCAAGTTCCATACGCAATCGCACGTTCAAGGGCAATTCGGTCAATTCACAGTTTGGGCACCTGGCCCAACACCTACACGAAAGTTGTAGCCCTCCTCGCAAGCTTCGTGTGGCCACGAACGGTGCGCGATTCGGATCCCTAACGAAGAAGTTACAGCACTTTTGGCGGAAGAGAAAGACATTGAAACCAAAAGAGGAGAAAATAGGAGGAAAAGCAATGCAGTGTGCTGCCTTGGATCACCCCTGCTTTATCGATCAATCGACCAAAGGGGTCGATCAATCGATCCCCTGTTTCCAGCAGATATTTTGCTTATTTGTTCTTTCTTCTTTTCTTTTCTCCCAACTTACTATATAAGCCAATTTTGTTGTAATATCAGATATACTTAGTTTTAGAAGACATTTTAGGTTAGGGTTTGGTTTTGAGAGCTCATCTTCTTTTCTTATTGGGGTGACAACCATTTGGTTTTGTAAGATTTAACTATTCACTGTCATCTCCTTTAATATAGTTTTGTTCTTCATTTTTCCTTGCTTTGATAATTAGTTTCCATGCTTTGTAGTTAGTTTAATTGCTTTATTTCTTGTTTTCCTAGTTTGATTGGTTAAATTAGCTTAATTCATGTATCGCCCTTAGATAAATAGGGTCGGGATTTCGTTCCGTCATTTTCGGGCCCCGAGCTTCGAAAATTAGGTTTTGTGCAAAATTGCGTTTAATTGAACCCGCGCGAATTAAAGTCGGATTATTATGCGTTTAAATTTTTATGTCATGCATCATTAGTGTTTATAGCGATAATTCGAATTTAATCCGCGTGTGACCAATTTTCGGTTAAATGTTTATTCTCGCAACTTTGGCTTAAATTCCTTATTGTGTGAAGTTTATGATTAACTATTAATGCTCGATTAAATTGCTTTCGAGCTGGAATCTTGATTAGTAGTTGTTTCGAGCCGTATGGTTGGATGATATCCCGATCCTCGCTTTTACTTTATTTAAACTTAACTTCTTTCTTTTCTTTTATTTACATTCATACATCACCCTTTTACACTTTTATTCCTGAGTTAATAATCCGTTACAATCTATCGAACATTCTTTGTGGATTCGATACCCGACTTACCGCTATACTCACCAGTTAAGTGTAGTCGTAATTTAGATTTTTGTATAGAGTCGGTGAGCGAAATATAAAACGATCGGCGCATAGGTGACTCTCGCGTCTCGGCAAAATCCGATCTATCAAATGGCGTCGTTGCCGGGGAGTGTTGTTATAGATTGCTCTTATTAGTTCGTAGTATTCTTTCTTTTGTATTTGTATTCTTTTTTGCAGGGCTTTTACACGTGAGCGCCTAGAAACGCTTGAATTTTCCCGTCGCACATTGCTTTGTGAAAATTGATGTCTCGAGCCTTTGTTGGGATAAGCATGTCTTCTTCCAATAATTTCGGTAATCATTATGATAATTCTCAAAATCCTCGTACTCCTTTGACTTTTGGTCAATACTTGGAGTCCCAAAAAATAGCAACATCTAAAATGACATTAGGCGAGTATTACAAAAGTCAAGCTTTGGAGTGCGTGTATTTTGATGATGATGATGATGATGATGATAATGATTTTGGGCCTTTACCTCCTTATAATAGGAGTTTTGAAATGAATTGCAATAGTTTATAAAACTCCTATAATAATGAGTTTAACTTTTGTGCCGATAATGATTTTCAAACTCCTCATTTTCAAGCATCCGCACCTCGGCCTATGATTTTCGGCGGGGGTTTGCTTATGCTTGAGAACGAGAGGGATGAAGAACGTTATCGGGAAGAACATCATTGTTGGGAGCAAGACTTGGATTTATTATTCGAATCCAACGACGATTTCTCTTTCGAGACTTTTGAAGTCGAGGAATGTTTTGAACCAAATGAGGGCTTTGTGCCTACTTTGGAACAAACCATTCGTCACTTGGTCCATCTTGTAATTGAGAATGAAAGCGAGGATGAAATGGATGTAGTATATATTTGCAATGAGATGATTTCTTCTTTGGATCCCAAAGAAGAAAGTTTCATTGAAAATGATCCTATCTCCTTTAAAATTCCAACTTTGAGCGATGATAACTCATCTTGAGTTTGAATTTCTTTCCTCCTCATTTTCATTCTCCGTTATCACACCGTCACAAGTACCCGATGAATCGATACCAAACTTTAAAACGTTCAACCCTTTCACCGATGAGGAGTACTTGCTCGATTTGCTTTCCATAAAGGCATCTTTGCCCTCATGTGCGCCACCTTCCATTCCGCTTGCTAAATCTTTGGGAGGAAATTCAGTTTTTTTTGGTCCCCTTGTGTATTTGTCACCCGTCCTATCCAAATCCCCCATCCTCCCTTCCAAATTTTTAATTGGGGATGATTCACCTTTTCCACCACCCATATGCCTTCCGTCGTTTGAACGAAATTCCTATTTTTCGGGAGGCATGCATAAAAAAGAGGGTCCACCGTTGATCCTCCAAAGTCAAATTGTATTTTGGGTGGACCCTCAGCTATTTAGACTTCTAGTGTATAGTTAGTGTGAAGCCTAAATAGTAGGTTGTATATAGTTAGCTTTTTATTCTTTTTTTATTATTTTAGTCCAGTGTACTTAGTTAACTTTTTGTTATTTGTTTTTGCTATGCTCGGTACTAACATGTTTTGTAGATTCTTTGGACTTGTTCGTACGGAGACTCTTTTCCTCTCTTTGACTTGGTTCTTAATTAACATTGTGGGCAATGTCAGGTTTTAAGTTAGGGGGTGTGGGATATTCTATCCATTCATTGGTAGTGTCCATGTTTTTGCTCACATGTTACTTAGTATGCTTTTCTTAGAAAAAATTCAAAAATTTCAAAAAGATTTTCTTTCTTTTTTGTCCTTTTTGGGCTTTTTGCCTTTTTTTTCGATGATAAATTTTAATAATTTTCCGATCCATTAGACAATTCAACGATGCATGTTCTCGATTTTAGAAGTTATTAGACTTTAGTCCTCAAATCATTAATATTATGAATAACTTCATGAATTAAACTTTATCCCGTGAGCACATGCGTTTTTCTTATTATATTGATTTGGTTTAAGATTTTTATAACTCGGTAATCTTTTGTTGCATTGTATATACTTACACCGAGTGAGATTAGAGACTTATCTTCATTTGTGAGTGTATACACTATTCTTTCCTCTTTGAAAACGTTACAATCGTTGGTAATCTCTTTATTCTTTCATTGACCATTCATTAATTGAGTTCATACTTGAAATGTATTACTTGAGCATGATTTTCATATATTGTTTTGACTCGAGAATTGCGTAAATTTTTTGAAATGATCATAGGCCATCTTTGTATATCACCCATATGACCTTGACCTCACCTTTTATATGTTCTCTAGTCAACCCACTTGAGCCTAAATACTAGTGTTTCATTTCATTACCCAAAATCCCCTAACCAACTTCAAATTGGAGTTTTATACCATACATATCCTTGTTTGTATTGTTAATTGGGATTGAATGATATTGTTGTTTTGTGGTTGCAATTTGAGCATGAAAAGAGTGACAAAAGAAGAAAGTGTAGTGAAAAAGAGAAGAAAAATAGAAAGTTGAAAACAAAAGAAAAATGTGAGAAAAATAAGAGAAGAAAAAGAACGAGAAAGTTGTATATATTATTTGTAGTGATTCAATAATCCTTGTTACTCTCTCGATTGATATATCTAATGCTCGTTTGGAAATCATTTGTCCAATTTTGTTATTGCCCACTTTTTCCCATTATCCCGAGTTTCATCCCCAAACACTTTGAATCCGTATATACATCCCTTTCATTTCGTACCCTATGTGATCTTAAGTAGATGTAATTCAAAGGTTTAAATAGTTTTGATAATCTGTGAAAATGCATTTCGCCTCCTTTAATGTGCGGTATCTTCCATTGAGATTATAATTTTTCATTTTATATATAGCGTTCTTCAATTGTGACATGTGTGCGGCCTAGTTTCCATTTACATTTACTCTTTATGCCCGCATGTCCCGTGTGTTACCTCCCTGTTTCAAGTGAATTCATTTGATGAGTATAATGCCCGTGAGGATTGACTTATATGCATGCTTTAATATTTAGTATCCGATTTATTTAAGTTTTTGCCAAATCACATTTTGCGTGTGCTCACTCCCTTCCCACATGTTAAAGTTTCAATTCATTGAGGTGCATTCTATAATGTTAATAACTACGGCCTTTTCACGTGAATTCGTTTGCTATGCTAATAACATGTTGAAATCTTGTTCGTATTGTTGAGTTTGTCGCATGTGATTGGGCATATTTTGAGGAAACTTTATGATGTTTGTGGGTTTAATCCCTGAAAACCCTCACGAGACGACACTCGTCCACTAGGGTAACCCATGGGTTTAACGGCTTATTGCATACGCTAAATGCAATCGAATCGCCCGCGAAAGTGGCCTTACGCTTTTATACCATATTTTTGTACTTATCCTGCTTTTGGTTTACTTGTAGTTCTTGTTGCATCCTATTTCATTGCTAGGGACTAGCAATGTATAAGTTAGGGGGTGTGATAATACGCAAATATTGCGTATTTCATCCGTCGAACCTACGCATTTTAGCCCCCTCGGGTGCCTTAATCTCTATATTTAAGCCCGTTAACCAGACAACCTTGGTTTATATTGTTAACATGCTATATGAGGTATAATTGAGTTTTTGTAGGTATTTAGGTACTAAGTATGGAGTTCGGATGCATTCCGCTCAAGTTTCGTACGCAATCGCACGTTCAAGGGCAATTCGGTCAATTCACAGTTTGGGCACCTGGCCCAACACCTACACGAAAGTTGTAGCCCTCCTTGGAAGCTTAGCGTGGTCACGAGCGGTGTGCGATTCGGATCGCTAACGAAGTAGTTACGGCACTTTTGGCGGAAGAGAAAGACATTGAAACCAAAAGAGGAGAAAATAGGAGGAAAAGCAATGCAGTGTGCTGCCTTGGATCACCCCTGCTTTATCGATCGATCGACCAAAGGGGTCGATCGATCGATCCTTCTCGACAGTGGAATTTTTGTTCATGATTGATCGATCGACCAAAGAGGTCAATCGATCGATCCCCTGTTTTCAGCAGATATTTTGCTTTCCTTTTCTTCTTTTCTTTTCTCCCAACTTACTATATAAGCCAATTTTGTTGTAATATCAGATATACTTAGTTTTAGAAGACATTTTAGGTTAGAGTTTGGTTTTGAGAGCTCATCTTGTTTACTTCTTGGGGTGACAACCATTTGGTTTTGTAAGATTGAACTATTCACTATCATCTCCTTTAATATAGTTTTTTTCTTCATTTTTCCGTGCTTTGATAATTAGTTTCCATGCTTTGTAGTTAGTTGAATTGCTTTATTTCTTGCTTTCCTAGTTTAATTGGTTAAATTAGCTTAATTCATGTATCGCCCTTAGATAAATAGGGTCGGGATTTCGTTCCGCCATTTTCTGGCCCCGAGCTCCGAAAGCTCCGAAAATTAGGTCTTGTGCAAATTTGCTTTCAATTGAACCCGCGCGAATTAAAGTCGAATTATTATGCGTTTTACTTTCTATGTTATACATTGTCAGTGTGTATAGTGATTGTTGATGTAAAAAATTAGATCACTCTAATAATTCAATCACAGATAAATAAATGAAACAAAAGATTTTTAAAGTGGTTCAGCCTTATATGAATGGCCTACGTCCACTGTTGTTTTATTGCTGAGTGTTTGGGAATTCTCCATTACAAGAAATTGCGTTCTAGATCCCAAAGTTTGGGTTCAGAATCAGGTCACCTACAATGAGGATTGTACAACGTATTTATAGCCTTGAGGCTGTCATTGGAAAGGGTGATACATTAAATGATATACATATGAAAGGGTAATACATTTAATGCCCTTTAAGCGTGTGCGTCTAAATGATAAGCATTTAATGAACCAGTTGAGCTGTTGGTTATTCATCAATTAATGCTCTGTTCGAGATGCATCTCGGACCGCCTGAGTAGCTCGGACCGCCTAAGCTTTCTGGTATTCAAGAGTTCCTCGGAGAGGTCTGTTCCTCGGAGCGTATGAGTTCCTCGGTAAGGTCTGTTCCTCGGAGCGTAAGAGTTCCTCGGAGTAACATGGTTCCTCGGAGCATGTGATTGTCTCGGAAGTGCTTGTTGTTGCCATGTAGATAGCCACGTGTCTTTGTTTGATTGATCCAAGTCAGCAGATTAATTTTGGTATCAACAGAAGCCCCCAATGTTTTATATTTGGAAATTTGAGGAGTATGGAACATTCTTTCTCGAAATACGGTAGCTTTAAATAGTTCTTCCTGATTTTTAGGATCATCTCCCTTGTATTTATTTCTCCATCCTAATTCGTAGAATTTGGACTTTTCTGCTTGCTTCGGTTCCCGCGTCACTTTTCGCCTTTTTAGCCGCTGTTGTTCGCTTTGATTCCCGCGTCAATATTTAATGCTTTTTAGCCGCCGGTAACGTAACCATCTTTTTTGTAATCATTATTTCGCCAGTTCCCAAGGCAAAGTATTTAAACTTCACAGAGACTCACATCGTCTTCTATCTTTTCAAATTTTCATCTTCGAGTTTTCATTGTCTTCTACCCTCTTATGCGTTCATCTCTTCCGTCGTTCATTGTCAACAGCTTCAGTCTTTTTTCTGTAAGATCCTCTTTCTTCTTCTTCATTTCTTTTAATTCATCATCATGGTTTACCAAGTTGAGTCTCTTGACAAATTTCGATCTGATTTTTCCATTCCCTCTTGGGTTGTCTTGGAAGAGCTTTCTGAGCCTTCTAATTATTTCAATTTGGCTGAGGGACATTGGTTCCCCAGTCTCTTTTTTGCTGAGTGTGGATTTTCTTTTCCACCAAATCCTCTGTGTTTGGAATTTTGTCAGTACTTTGATGTTGATCCTGCACGAATAACCCCCAACACATGGAGAATAGTTAATGGGGTGTATAAATTAAATCAAGTGCATGGAACTCGTGTAGGAATTCCAGAAATCATGTACTGCTATAGATGGGCAGTTAATGATAATATTTATTATTTAAAAACTAGGTTTATAAATAGAGCTTTAGTAGTCAATCTCCCTGATGCCAACAGGGATTATTTTGAACATGGGGTTGTTGTAAAAAATTGGCAACACCCTCCTTTAACCGGAGATGAGGTTTACCAGGGTCCCAGATGCCCTCCTTATGGCAATGGGATAGGTTATTTTTATTTATTTTATTTATCTTGAAATCATGTTTGTTTTGTGTTTGATAAAATGTGTTACTGATAACAATGTCTGTTTATTTGCAGTTGATAGCAAGAGAAGGTGCCCAAAAGAAACAGATGTCAATCTAAGGCATTTGGGACTTATCTGGGGTCTACATCAAAGGGTTGCTGACGAGCACATTCGATCAGCCTCCTATCTGCTCCAATATAAGAGCTATACAACTTCTTTCACTGCTCGTCCGGTGATCAGTGAAACAGAGCCAGTACCACCCTCTGCAAGTTCTTCGCCAGAATCCCACGTTCCGTTGAGCGAAAGGATGAAGAAGAGAAGGACTCCCGCTCTGTTTGAGAAAGCTGCCTCCAGTTCTGGGGAGGTAAAAAGGATTAAGATTGATGTCCCAAAGGAGGGGACGAAGAAGACTGGTGTAGTTCCTTCAACTGCTCCCGCTAAAGTCTCCGAGAAGGTTGCTGACAAGCCCGCAGTAGCTCCGAGTAGCTCTGCTGCTCCTGGAAAGGTGATTGTGATATCACCGACCAAGGATTCTTCCTTGGTTGTACCTGTTCCCCCGAGGAGGCTGAAGAAGAGCTCCTCGGTCAATTTGGCTGACACCACCATTCAGCCCCCTGCTGCTGGGACTAAGGTTCCCACATCTGTTCCCCCGAGCTCTGACATGAGCTCGGTAAAGTCTTTGACCATTCCCGAGGTGTAAGGTAATGAAGATAACCTTACCCGGGATATGGTTACTTCTTTGGCTGCTCGTCATCTTGCTTCAGTAAGTACCTTTACTTTGAACTTTTCATATTTTCCTTTGTAGTTTCTCATATTTGTTTCTGATTTCGCGTTCTTTTTCTGTTTACAGTTGACGAGCTGCTTCAACATAATCCTCAAGAAGGATGAAGCAATCAAAGCTTCTTGCTCCTCGTCCAGTGTGGAGGGAGCTCTGGAAGAAGCTACCAAGTCCTTGGAGGAATCTCGCCAGAAGTACATTACTGATAAGGCAGTCTGGGAGAATAAACTTGCTTCCTCCGAGCAGGAGAAAACTCGGGTTGCTGAGGCCTCCAGGGATTTGGAGAGCAAAGTGAATGCCTTGGAGAAGGCTAACAAAGAGCTTGAGGTGAAGCTCAAGACTGCTGAGGAGTTTGAAAATAAACTCAAGGCTGCTGAGGAGAGGTTGGTCCAACTCCAGGAAATAACTCGACAGAAGGAGGAAGCTGAACAAAAATTGAAGGCTGCTGACGTTATGCTGTCCGAGAAGCTTGCCTTGGAGAAGGCCAAAAGGAAAGCTGCCGTGAAGAAGTCCTTCAGCTCTGGCTAGGACAAAGGTTAGGATAATGGATGTGCTGCCATGGTCTCTCAAGTGGATTATGGCAGTGTAAAGTATTTCAGGGACGGATGGGTTGCTGCCCTTCAAGAATTGAAGGTCGAAGAGTCATCCGAGCTCTTCCAGAGACACATCCCTGGTCCCCCTCCTACTCCAGAGGAATTAGAAGAGGACGAAGCTACCTCTGAGGAGTCTTCAATGGTAGTGGGAGAACATTCCCTAACCAGTCAGCATGCTGTCGAGCAAGGAGTTTCTTCTTCCGAGCAACAACTGGTGTTCTCCGAACAAGTCACAGTTCCCTCCGAGCAACCTGCCTCCTCTTCCCAACCTCCCGAGAAGGTTTTGGGAGATAAGGAAAAGGTGTAGTGTTGTTCGGTTTCTTCTTTCTATTTTTCTTTTTTATTTGTCAAATGTAACTCAAAACTTGTAACTTCAAATTTCATGATCTAATAAAACTTGAGTTCTTTCTTCCATACGATTATCTCTTTTCTATTTGTACTCTGTCTTGATCTTCTTTTTGATGATTATTTTTTCTTTCTCTGCTAGTTTCTGGCCAGGATGGATATGATATCTGCCAATGATACAAAGTTGATGCAGCAATGTAATGAATATTATAAGGCTGGTCACACAGAACTGAGTGCATCAGAAGTTGCCGACATCCTTGGTCATGATGCTTCAGAACAGGCAGTCGAAGCTTATCAGTACCTGAAGTGCTTACTTGACCGAGCTGTGTCCAATAATGTGGCTTACTATGAAATGATCGAGGATCTTCAATGTACCCTAGAAGACCTTCAGAATCAGTACAAGGAATCAACTGCCCTGTTGCATGAAGGGTATGAGAAGAGGTATCAGCAGCTTTCTGCCGAGAAGGGTTACGAGAAGCTCCTTGCTGGGTACGATGTCAAGGAGAGAACTCTAAAGGGTGAAGTTGAAGCAAGTAGACATATTGCCGAGCTGCTGGAACAAGAGAATAACAATTTGCAGAAAGAGCTAGTAGAGTTGAAGTCTGCAGCCTCTTCTTCAACAGCTACAATCCCAGTGACTGACGAGGGATTTTCATTTTTAGAAGTTGAGAATGCCAAATTGAGGCAAGAGTTGGACACCTTGAGAAGGTCGAGCTCTTCCACATCTCCTCGGGGGCGAGCAAGAGCTCCTCGGGGACGAGGAAGAGCAACTCAGGTTCTTGTCAGACAAAGCTTGGTTCTTGGCCACTAATTGGAAGGCTTGGTTCTCTAAGGCAGATGCTGTCTGACAAAAACAACTCTCTGCAAAGAAATCAGTGTTGGAGACTAATGACCTTTTTGTCAATAGTCTCCACAAGAAGCTTGAAAGGCTAACATTTCAATTCCACAAACAGCTCAGGGAGTTCTGGATGGCTGGATACAACGAAGCACTATTCCATTTGGATGATCGTATCCAGAATGCCAATAATGAGGGCTACAAACAAGGCTGGCTGAATGCCTTAGGCGTGCTGAAGCTCGAACAAGGACACTATCTGTGGGACTATTATGATCCCGGGTTGCTCGACTTGCCTGTGCCACCGTTCAATCTGGACATGGAATGGATCCCAGCTCGTGCCATTCCTCGGAGCTTAATTGCGAAATACCTCGGTGACTACAATTTACATTCTCAATTTGAGGTATCTCGTCCCGAGCATCTTCTAGATCGACCTTGTGTGATGAACGTCAGGATGCTGAAGGATTTGAACTTCATCAATTCTCCTCAGTCTTTAAATGATCCGCCTGCTGGCGAGAAACCTGTATCGAAAGCTGAGGGGAAAAGACCAATAGAATAGGAATTTTTTATGTAACCGTTAGTATACATATCCATGTAATTATCAATGTAACTTGTAATTTATTTTGAATTTTATGAAAGACTTTCATTCTTGCTTGCAAATCTCAATTGCTATTATCTTGTAGATATTAACACTTTACATTTATGCATATCTGTCAAAAAGATAATAATATTGTGTTGTTCCTCGACCAACTTAGTAATAAAAAGTTACAAGTATCAGTAATGTTGCTCAATCACTTAATAAAGTAATGAGTATAAAGATGTTTAAATTTTTTTTCCAACCAACTAAGGTTGTTAAATTGTGCTCGTCGACCAATTATAGTTAGTGAGAGTTGATCCCCGACTAACCATACTTGGTAAATTTATATCTTTGACCAACTATAGTTAGTGGTTTTTTATCCCCGACCAACCATACTTGGTACATTTTGGAATATTTTCTCCTCGTCGACAAACTATGTTGGTACAGTTTGGAATATTTTTCTCCTCGTCGACCAACTATGTTGGTACATCTTGGAATATTTTCTCCTCGTCGACCAACTATGTTGGTACAGTTTGGAATATTTTCTCCTCGTCGACCAACTATGTTGGTACAGTTTGGAATATTTCGTTTCCTAGCCAAATAGGTTGGCATTTTTAGGAATATTTCTCCTCGTCGACCAACTATGTTGGTACAGTTTGAAATATTTTCTCATCGTCGACCAACTAAGTTGGTAAAGTTTGGAATTTTTTATCCTCGTCGACCAACTAAGTTGGTACAGTTTGGAATTTTTTGTTGAGTAGTCTGCCGAGCTTTGCCGAGTAGTGCATAGCACTAGTATTCCCCGAAAAAAATTCAATAAACAGAGAGACTTGCAAAATATTTTTATTTTATTCATACCGATGGAAACTGTGTTACATATACATCACTGATAATACTTGCGCAGATGCTCTGCGTTCCATGCATTCTTAAACTCTTCGCCTTATAAAGTTGCTATTCGATAAGTCCCTGGTCGAACAACTTCTGTAACTCGGTATGGTCCGTGCCAGTTTTCCTCCAGTTTGTTATGCTTTTGAATTACTTTCTTCAGCACATAGTCTCCTTCTTTCAAGTCGCACTTCTTCACCCTCTTGTTGTAGAACAAAGCTGTTCGCTGCTGGTAAGCAGCATTTCTAATGACTGCTTCTTTTCTAACCTCCTCGAGCATGTTTAAATCCAGCCTTCTCATTAAATCGCTGACAGGGGAATTGAAATTCAGTACCCTGTGTGTTGGGAGGCCCAACTCGGCAGGTATGACAGCTTCACTTCCAAACGCCAGCATGTATGGTGATTCTCCAGTTGCTACTCGGGGAGTAGTTCGGTAAGCCCAAAGTACTGATTGTAGCTCGTTGATCCAGTTTGCTTTCGCATCATCCAATATTTTCTTCAAACCGTTCAGCAGCGTCCTGTTTGTCACTTCAGTTTGACCATTGCTTTGAGGATGGCCTGGTGCTGAGTGGACCTTCAAAATATTCGACTGATGACAATGGGCGGCAAACTCTTCATTATCAAATTGTGTCCCATGGTCTGTGATGAAGGAATGAGGGAGACCATATCGGCAAATGATGTTCTTCCAAACAAATTGGTACACCTTCTCGTATGTCATATCAATGAGTGGCTCAGCTTCTACCCACTTAGTAAAATAATCTACTGCGACGACGAGGTACTTGAACCTTCCTCGGGTCGTTGGCCGTGGTCCAACCAAATCAATTCCCACATGGAAAATGGCCAAGGGGAAGTTATGGGTGACAACAATGCTTGTGGAGTTCTTCGGATGGAGGAAAAGCGCTGGAACTTGTCACATTTCTTGGCATAGGCTATACAATCTTCCCTCATCGTCGTCCAGTAGTATCCTTGCGTCATCACCCTTTGTAAAAGTGTCCGACCTGCTACATGTGCTCCACAAGACCCTTCATGGATCTCTTCAATCAAATCTTTCACCTCTGTGGGATGTACACATCTTTGCAAACCTGCCATAATTCCTCGTCTATATAAAACACCATTAGTTAGTACATACCGAGCAGCTTTGAACTTCAATTTCTTGGCTGCAATCTTGTTAGTTGGCAATTCTCCTTCCTCGATATATACCCTGATGGGATCCATCCAAGATGGTCCTAAATCAAGGGTGATAAAATTTATCTTCAGATCTTCATCTATACTCCGACCAGTTAACACTTCAATTGGGATTGTTCGTCGTAGCTCGGTGCGAGTAGCTGATGCTAGTCGAGCTAGGGCGTCTGCTCTCGCATTCTCCATTCTTGGTA
Organism: Sambucus nigra; assembly: GCA_949130495.1. Lineage (NCBI taxonomy): Eukaryota > Viridiplantae > Streptophyta > Magnoliopsida > Dipsacales > Adoxaceae > Sambucus > Sambucus nigra. Next base: position 140,749,618 of record OX422219.1, on the reverse strand, counting down.
CTCTGACCAGCTGAATAGCGGCAAATTCTGACAACAGCTCCTTTGCCTTTGCATGCTATCTGATCATTAATTCTCCTCTAACTGCATATACTCCCATCATTTGGTTTACAATCAATTGAGAGTCAATGAAGATCACAACCTGCTGTGCCTCCATAATTTTTGCCAAATTAAGCTCTGCAATCATGGCCTCATATTCTTCTTCATTGTTGGAAGCTTTGAATTGGAAACGCAAGGCGTATTCCATGTCGACCTCGTTCGGAGTGCTCAGAACTATCCCCGCGCCACATCCTGCAGTGCAAGATGAGCCATCTGCATATAGCCTCCATATAGGTAACTCGTCTTCAAATTTTTGATCTGTCAGAGTTCCTCGGTGAAATATTTGCTGCTTCCTTTCATCCTCCCCAGATTTTTCTCGCTCCTCATCGATCATCTTTTCTTTCCCTTTTACCAACCGAGGTTGGTCTGAGCTCGAATTTAATGACCTTGTAACATCCACTTGCCCTCTTACCAACCGGAGTTGGTCTGAGCCAGTGTTTGTCGATCCTGTAACATCCACAGGTTGATCAGCGAGCAACTCTTGTTTCTCGTCCGGAGTCCTACCAACTATCTCTGCATCACATCCTGTAACATCCACACGTCCTTTTACCAATCGGAATTGGTCCGGGCTTGTGTTTGTTGATCCTGTAACATCCACAGGTTGATCTGCGAGCAACTTTTGCTCCTCGGGGGTATCAGGATAGGTGAACTCCGCTATAAAATATGCTACAGCTTGCCCTTTTAGTGATGATCTGGGTTCATAAATTATATCATATTCTCCGAGCTCTATTGCCCAGTACATCAATCTCCAGTGTATACTACTATAGTGTGAACCTAGAAGTACGACGTCATTCTCCTACTCGCCTCAATCAGCGCGAGTGCCAATTTTTCCAGTATCGGATATCTGATCTCTGCTCCTCGGAAGGCCTTACTTGTGTAATAAATTGGCTTTTGTACTCCATTCTCCATTCTGATCAACGCTGAGCTAACTGCATTCTCAGATACTGTAAGGTACAAATACAATTTTTCTCCCATCACCGGCCTGGACAACAGTGGAGGTGCTCTCAAGTATTTCTTCAAGTCTTGAAAGGCCTTCTCACATTCATCATTTCACTCAAAAGTTTTTCGGAGTGTCTTGAAGAATGGGAGACATCTATCAGTTGCTCGTGACACAAATCTGTTGAGTGCTGCTACTCGTTCTGTGAGGCTCTGTACTTCCTTCTTCGTTGTTGGAGATCGCAACCCTAATAGAGCTTTGATTTTTCAGGATTTCCTTCAATGCCTCGTTGATTGACGATGTACCCGAGGAACATGCCTTCTCGTACTCCGAATATGCACTTCGTCGGGTTCAGCTTCATTTGATATTTATCTAGTTGATCAAAAGCTTGACTTAAGTCAACTAGATGATCTGTAGCTTTCTTGCTTTTTGTCAGCATGTCATCAACATAGACTTCCATATTGTCACTGATTTGTTCAGCAAAGACCTTGTTCATCAGCCTCTGATATGTCGCACCTGCATTTTTTAAACCAAAAGGCATAACATTATAACAATAAGTTCCCCTAGGGGTAATGAAAGTCCTGTCTTCAGGTTTCATTTTGATCTGATTATAACCAGAATAAGCATCCATGAAGCTCAGTAACTCGTGTCCCGAGGTAGCATCCACCAGTTGATCAATTCGGGGCAGTGGAAAATGATCTTTTGGGCATGCTTTGTTGAGGTCGGTGAAGTCTACACACATCCTCCACTTGTTGTTTTTCTTCTTTACCATCACCACATTGGCTAACCAATCTGGATATTTTACATCTTCAATGAAACAAGCTTTCTGGAGCTTCTCGATTTCCTCCTGTATAGCTTGATTCTTCTCGGGACTGAATACTCTTCTTCTCTGCTTCACAGGCTTGATCTCCTTATTCACATTGAGCTCGTGACATAAGAAGTTTGGGTCAATCCCAGGCATATCTTCATGACTCCAGGCGAAAGTTTGTTTTCTGCTTCTAAAGAAAGTTATCAATTCCTGTTTTAGTGAGGCTTCCAATGATGAACCTATTTGAGTAGTTCGTTCAGGGTGTTCGTCGTTCAGAATAATATTTTCAGTAGCTTCCACCACTTGACCCTTCACGAGTTGCGACTCATCCCGAGGATCCAAGGTTTCAATTTCTGCACCGTCATCCACTTGATACGTAGTAGTCTTTTTCTTTGATTCTTCCAATTCATCTTGCTCGGCGGATGAATAATAGCACTCCCGAGCTACTTTCTGATCACCTTTCATAACTCCTACTCCAATGTTTGTTGGAAATTTTAGGCATTGATGCACTGTAGATGGTACAGCCTCGAACTTCTTCAACCCTACTCTTCCCATGATGATATTGTACGATGACTGGACATTCTTATCCATCACGAAAAAGCATATTCTTTTTGTCTGACAAGTAGGCCACGTACCAATGAATATATCCAACTTGATCGTCCCAAGTGGAAATACTTTTTCGCCAGCAAAACCAATGAGGGGCCTGTGGTAAGGCTCCAGTTGAGATAACTTCAAATTTAAACTATCGAAACACGAGTAGAATATGATGTCTGCCGAGCTACCGTTGTCGACTAACACTCTTGAGATCATTACCTCCTTCATTCTCATTTTGATCACTAGTGGGTCGTCATGAGGATATAGAACTCCTGCAAGATCATTCTTTGAAAACCCAATGACCAATTTTTCTTTATTCACCTTTCTCGGGCGATCTTCCTCAGCTAAATTTATTCGCTGAATGTACGAGCAAGCTTGAGCCTCTCCGAGGTAAGCTTTTCTTTCTGCAGTAAGGTCTCCTCCTCCTGCATCTCCTCCTGTAATAACATTACAATCAAATGACCCAAAGCTTATTGAAAATATCTCTTGTTCTGGCTGCCTTGGTTTCTTGGGAAGATCGGGGTCATCATCTGGATCATCTTCATGGTTTCTCTTCTTTTTCTCCTCTGCCCGACGAGGAGATCTAGACATCTCTAGTTCGGTCATTATTTCTTCTTTCGCCTCCCCGATCAACATACTTTGCTAGCTTTCCTCTTCGGATGAGTGTTTCAATGTCGTTCTGAAGAGCTATGCAATTTTTGATTATATGGCCATGATCTTTATGGAACTCGCAATATTTCTCCCTATTCCTCGTGTCAGGGTCTGACCTCATTTTCTTGGGCCAGTTTAACTCCTCGCTGTTCTTAATTTCTTCCAGGACGTGGTTGATATTTGCCTTCAAAGGCGTGTAGTTATCAAATTTCTTCAAGACCTCCCATGACGACCTACTTTTGGAATGTTTGTCACCACCAATGTTCTTATGCTCTTTCTTCTTAGCTTTATCACCTTCCCCCTTGGTTTCTTTGGAGTCCATATTCTTCTTCGCAGATATAGCCTCCTCGACATTCATAATCTTGGACGCTTTTCCCATCAGGTCCGATATGGTTCGAGGTGGGTCTTTGGCCAAAGTGTAGTACAACTTGTTTGGCAGTAGTCCACTCATCAAGGCAGTAATCGCTGTCTTCTCCTCATAATCAATGACTTCGAGTTTCTCGTTATTAAAACGAGTTATGTAATCTCTGATACTCTCACCAGATTTTTGTCTAACACTTAACAAATGTGCTACTCGTTTAACTGGCTTTGCTCCAAAGCAGAAATTCCCAATGAATAACTCGGCCAGTTGAAGAAAAGTTGAAATCTTACCCCGAGGAAGATTATTATACCATATCTGAGCAGATCCGGTAAGAGTTCCCGAGAATGCCCTGCATCTCATCTCGTCTAGGACAGCATAGATGTCGGTAGCAGCTTGATATTGTTCTATATGAAGGACAGGGTCAGTCTTCCCATCATACTTGGGAGTCACAACAGGTGCTTTGAACTTTAATGGTTTTGGAAAATCAACAATGTCATGGACAAAAGGTGTTCCTCGAACAAAGGTTCGTTGTAGAGGGTTCTTAGCCTTAGCCATTTCCCCTAGTCTATCCTCCAGCCTTTGAATAGATCCTTTCCATGCATCATTCCCTTCCTCGGGCCTATTGGTTCGAGAAACTGATCACGTTGAAGTGGCTTCCTGGGATTTATCTTGACGAGCAGCTGGTCGGTCAGCAGATCCATCTTGACGAGCAAATGGTCAGATTTAAGGGAAGGAGAGGCCCTACTTAATTTTTACAATGCACTGCCCTTTCTGGGGAGAGGGTGACACGTTGTTCAGTATCTGTGGCTCGCACTGACGAAGTTCATCCAGGTTGATAAGAAAAATCTTCAGATTTCTCATTGCGATATGAATTATTACGCCTAGTACGTACAGAAGGCGCACGGATATTTCTTTGAATGCTTCGTGACCCGGAATGGGCTGGCGCACCGCCATGGAGGGTTTGGATCAGTTGTCGCATCGTTTCTTGCATGATGATCTGGCCCTGAGCCAGATTCGCCATCATTCCAGTCAGATCTGGAATAATTGGTGGAGCAGATGGATTTGGAGGGGTTCCAGTGTTTCGATTACTGGATTCAGGTATATTAGCCATTGGTATTGGATTGTTATTGGTGAGAAAACGATATTACCAGTCGTTTCCCACAGACGGCGCCAATCTGTTGATGTAAAAAATTAGATCACTCTAATAATTCAATCACAGATAAATAAATGAGACAAAAGATTTTTAAAGTGGTTCAGCCTTATATGAATGGCTTACGTCAACTGTTGTTTTATTGCTGAGTGTTTGGGAATTCTCGATTACAAGAAATTGCGTTCTAGATCCCAAAGTTTAGGTTCAGAATCAGGTCCCCTACAATGAGGATTGTACAACGTATTTATAGCCTTGAGGCTGTCATCGGAAAGGGTGATACATTAAATGATATACATATGAAAGGGTAATACATTTAATGCCCTTTAAGCGTGTGCATCTAAATGATAAGCATTTAATGAACCAGTTCAACTGTTGGTTATTCATCAATTAATGCTCTGTTCGAGATGCAGCTCGGACCGCCTGAGTAGCTCGGACCGCCTAAGCTTTCTGGTATTCAAGAGTTCCTCGGAGAGGTCTGTTCCTCGGAGCGTATGAGTTTCTCGGTCAGGTCTGTTCCTCGGAGCGTAAGAGTTCCTCGGAGTAACATGGTTCCTCGGAGCATGTGATTGTCTCGGAAGTGCTTGTTGTTTCCATGTAGATAGCCACGTGTCTTTGTTTGATTGATCCAAGTCAGCAGATTAATTTTGGTATCAACAGTAATAATCCGAATTTAATCCGCGTGTGACCAATTTTCGATTAAATGCTTATTCTCGCAACTTTGGCTTAAATTTCTTATTGTGTGAAGGTTATTGTTGATACCAAAATTAATATGCTGATGTGGACGAATAGAATGAAGACACGTGTCGATCTACGTGGCACAATAACAGAGAGGAAGATCATTTACTGAACAACCATGGTTGGTACCGAGCAACGAGAATACACCGAGGAGCTCTATCATGCCGAGGAACTCCATCCGAGGAACTCCATCATCCCGAGATACTCTAAGCCCTCCGAGGAACTCTTGATCAACGAGCAACTAAGGCGGTCCGAACTGCACCTCGGCCGTGTCATCAATTATCAGACGGACAACTGTTCAACTATTCATTAGATTCTTGACACACACGCTGCATTAAATGTATTACCCATTCATATGTATATCATTTAATGTATTGGACCTTTCATGTACAGCCTTGAGGCTATAAATACCTTGTATCAATCCCATTCAAAGGGACCGGAATTTCTTGAGAGAACTTGTAATCAAGAATTCCAAAAACACTCAGCAATAACATAACAGTGGACGTAGGCTTTATTCCTAGCCGAACCACTTTAAAAATCTTTGTCTTATTTATTTATCTGTGATTGAATAATTAGAGCGATCTAGTTTTTTACATCAACAGATTGGCGCCGTCTGTGGGAAACGACTGTTGTTATCGTTTTTCATAAAAATCATTTATCACCAATGGCAGATAATCCAGAATCCAGTAATCGAAATGCTGGAAATACTGGAAATCTTCCAAATCCATCTGCATCTCCAGATCTGGCCGGAATTATGACGAATCTGGCTCAAGGACAAACCGCCATGCAAGAATCTATGAGGCAACTCCTTCAAACTCTTCAAGGCGGTGTACCTACTCATTCAGGGCAAAGGACTGATCATGGGCAATCACGATCCAGACGTATTGCGTCATATCGCAATGGGGAATCCAATGATTCTTCTTATCAACCTGGGCGAACTTCATCAATACGGGCTACGGATACAGATCAACATATCTCTCTTTCTCCGGAGAGAACTAGCGCTTTAGAAAGATTAAGCAGGGTGTCTCCTTTCAGTCGGTTAGGACCAAGGAGGAACATGAGTCCACCTAGGGCTCCATCAGGAAGTTTTCGACCACCACCAGGTTTGAGAGAAGGATCTGCACAATCACGACCAATTACTCGTCGAGATAAATCTCAGGAAGCTACGTCAGAGCAATCAGTTGCTCGGACTAAGCGGCCCGAGGAAGGGAATGAAGCATGGAAAGGTTCCATTCAACGATTGGAGGATAGACTGGGAGAAATGGCTAAGGCGAGGAACCCCTTACAGAGAACTTTTGTTCAAGGGACACCTTTTGTGCAAGCCATTGTGGATTTCCCTACACCGTCGAAATTCAAAGCACCTGTAGTGACCCCCAAGTACGATGGAAAGACGGATCCCGTACTTCATATAGAACAATACCAAGCTGCTGCAGATATCTACGCTGTCCCCGACGAGATGAGGTGTAGAGCATTCTCGGGAACTCTTACCGGATCTGCACAGATATGGTACAATAATCTTCCTCGGGGTAAGATTTCGACTTTTGTTCAGTTAGCCGAGCTGTTTATTGGCAATTTTTGTTTTGGAGCAAAGCCAGTAAAGCGAGTAGCGCACTTACTAAGTGTTAGACAAAAATCAGGAGAAAGTACTAGAGATTACATAACTCGTTTCAATAACGAGAAGTTGGAAGTCATAGATTATGAAGAAAAGACAGCAATCACTGCTTTGATGAGTGGTTTGCTGCCTAACAAGCTGTACTATACTCTGGCTAAAGATCCGCCTAAAAATATGTCGGAATTGATGGCAAAGGCGGCCAAAATCATGAATGCCGAGGAGGCTATGACTGCGAAGAAGAATATGGATAAAGAAGTTAAAGTGGAGGTCGACAACTCTAAGAAGAAAGATCAGAAAGGTAATGGTGGTGACAAACATTCCAGGAATAACAGGATAAAGTTGGAAGCCCTAAAGAAGTATGATAATTATACTCCATTGAAAATGGGTATTAATCATGTTTTAGAAGAGATCAGGAATAACGAGGAAATCAAATGGCCAGAGAAACTGAAGACAGATCCAGACATGAGGAATAAGACCAAATATTGCGAGTTTCACAAAGATCATGGCCATATGACCAAAAATTGTATAGCCCTTCAGAACGAGATTGAAACACTCATTCGAAGAGGAAAATTATCAAAGTATGTAGATCGCAGAGGTGAGAGGACAAATGAGGACAGAATTAGAAAGAGATCTAGATCTCCTCGTCGTGCAGAGGAGAAAAAGAGGAGGGACCATGAAGAGGATCCGGATGATGACCCCGATCTTCCCAAGAAGCCAAGAAAACCTGAACGAGAGGTATTTTCCATACGTTTTGGATCATTTCATTGTAACGTTATTACAGGGGGAGATGCAGGAGGAGGAGACCTTACTGCAGAAAGAAAAGCTTATCTCGGAGAGGCTCAAGCTTGCTCATATATTCAGCGAATAAACCTGGCCGAGGATGATCGTCCGAGGAAGGTAAACAAAGAGAAGCTAGTAATTGGTTTTTCAAAAAACGACCTGGCAGGTGTTCTTTACCCTCATGATGATCCTTTGGTGATCAAAATGAGAATGAAGGACGTGATCATTTCAAGGGTGTTGGTAGACAATGGTAGTTCGGCAGACATCATGTACTATTCATGCTTTGATAGCCTGAATTTGAAATTATCTCAATTGGAACCTTATCACAGACCCCTTCTGGGTTTTGCTGGCGAGAAAGTTTTTCCACTTGGGACGATCAAGTTGGATATATTCATTGGAACCTGGCCTGTTTGTCGAACAGAAAGAATACGATTCTTTGTGATGGATAAGAATGTGCAATCGGCCTACAACATCATCATGGGAAGAGTTGGATTGAAGAAGTTCGAAGCCGTTCCTTCTACAGTACATCAATGTTTGAAATTCCCAACAAATTTTGGAGTTGGAGTGGTGAAAGGTGATCAAAAAGTAGCTCGGGAATGCTATTATTCGTCGGCCGAGCAAGAAGAACTAGAAGGATCGATGAAAAAGACTACTACTTATCAAGTGGATGAATGTACAGAAATTGAAACTCTTGATCCCAGAGATGAGTCTCAACTTGTGAAAGGGCAAGTGGTAGAATCTACAGAAAATGTTATTCTGGACGACGAACATCCTGAACGAATAACCCAGATAGGTTCATCGTTGGATATATCAATAAAAGAGGAGTTGATAACTTTCTTGAAGAATAGGAAAAATACTTTTGCTTGGAGTCATGAAGACATGTCAGGAATAGATCCAAACTTCTTATGTCATGAACTCAATGTGAATAAGGAGATTAAACCTGTAAAGCAGAGAAGAAGGGTGTTTAGTCCCGAGAAGAACCAGGCCATACAGGAGGAAGTCGAGAAACTCCAGAAAGCCCAATTCATTGAAGATGTAAAATATCCAGATTGGTTGGCTAATGTGGTGATGGTAAAGAAGAAAAACAACAAATGGAGAATGTGTGTCGATTTCACCGATCTCAATAAGGCATGCCCCAAGGATCATTTTCCATTGCCCAGAATTGATCAACTGGTGGATGCTACCTCGGGACACGAGCTACTCAGCTTCATGGATGCTTACTCTGGCTACAACCAGATCAAAATGAAACCTGAAGACAGGGAAAGTACTTCTTTTATTACCCCTAGGGGAACTTATTGTTATAATGTTATGCCTTTTGGTTTAAAAAATGCAGGTGCAACATATCAGCGGTTGATGAACAAGGTTTTTACCGAACAAATCAGCCGCAACATGGAGGTCTATGTCGATGACATGCTCACTAAAAGCAAGAAAGCTGCTGATCATTTGGTTGACTTGAGTCAAACTTTTGATCAATTGGATAAATACCAAATGAAGCTTAACCCGACGAAGTGCACCTTTGGAGTACGAGAAGGAATGTTCCTCGGATACATCGTCAATCAGCGAGGTATTGAGGCAAATCCAGATAAGATCAAAGCTCTTCTAGGGCTACGATCTCCGACGACGAAGAAAGAAGTGCAGAGTCTTACCGGACGAGTTGCAGCGCTCAACAGATTTGTATCTCGAGCAACTGATAAATGCATACCATTCTTCAAAACACTTCGAAAAACCTTTGAATGGAATGAGGAATGTGAAAAAGCTTTTCAAGACTTGAAGAAATACTTGGGAGCACCTCCACTGTTGTCCAGACCAATAACAGGAGAAAAGTTGTATTTGTATTTGGCAGTATCAGAGAACGCAGTCAGTTCAGCGTTGATCAGATTGGAGAATGGAGTCCAGAAGCCAATTTATTACACAAGTAAGGCTTTCCGAGGTGCAGAAATCAGGTACCCAAAGCTAGAAAAATTGGCATTGGCGCTAATTGAAGCAAGTAGAAGAATGAGGCCATATTTCCAAGCCCATACCATCATCGTTTATACTGATATGCCATTGAGACAAGCCCTCCATAAGCCAGAAAAATCAGGGAGACTGATGTACTGGGCAGTAGAACTTGGTGAATATGATATTGTGTATGAGCCCAGATCATCATTCAAGGGGCAAGCTGTAGCAGATTTTATAGCAGAGTTCACATACCCTGATACCCCCGAGGAGCAAAAGGTGCCTGCTGATCTACCTGTGGACGATACAGGATCAACAGAAACATCTGCTGATCTACCTGTGGACGATACAGGATCAACAGAAACATTTGCTGACCTACCTGTGGACGATACAGGATCAGCAGAAATAGGTCCAAACCAGCCAAGGTTGGTAAAAGGACTTGTGGATGTAGAGAAATCATTATATTCAAACTCAGACCAACCACGGTTGGTAAAAGGGTACGAGCAGATGACGGACGAGGAGCGAAAGATACCGGGGGATGATGGAAGAAAACAGCAGATATTTTATCGAGGAACTCTGACAGATAAGAAATTTGAAGACGAAATACCTACATGGAGATTATATGTAGACGGATCATCCTGCACAGCTGGTTGTGGAGCAGGAATTGTTTTAATCACTCCAGACGAGATTGATATGGAATATGCTTTGCGATTCCAATTCAAAGCCTCTAATAATGAAGCGGAGTATGAGGCCATGATAGCAGGTCTTAGCCTAGCAAAAACTATGGAAGCACAACAAGTGATAGTATTCAGTGATTCTCAATTAATTGTGAATCAGATGATGGGAATATATGCGGTTAAAGGAGACTTAATGATCAAATATCATGCAAAGGTGATGAAATTGTTGACAGAATTTGATGCCATTCAATTGGTGAGAATACCGAGGATGGAGAATGTACAAGCAGACGCACTGGCCCGACTAGCATCAGCTACTCGTACCGAGATGCGAAGAACCATACCGATTGAAGTATTAGAAGGTCGGAGCATAGATGAAGATCTGACAACGAATGTGATTACTCTTGATTTAGGACCATCTTGGATGGATCCAATCAGGAAATATGTTGAAGAGGGCGAATTGCCGGAGGACAAACTCGCTGCCAAGAAACTGAAGTATAAAGCTGCTCGGTATGTATTAACTAATGGTATTTTGTATAGACGAGGAATTATGGCAGGTTTGCAGAGATGTGTACATCCCACCGAGGTGAAAGAATTGATTGAAGAAATCCATGAAGGATCTTGTGGAGCTCATGTAGCAGGTCGAACACTTTTACAAAGAGTGATAACACAGGGATATTACTGGCCGACAATGAGGGCTGATTGTATAGCCTATGCCAAGAAATGTGACAAGTGCCAACGTTTTTCCTCCATCCGACGAACTCCACAAGCATTGCTAACACCAATAACTTCCCCTTGGCCATTTGCCATGTGGGGAATTGATTTGGTTGGACCACTGCCGACCACCCGAGGAAGATTCAAGTATCTCGTAGTTGCAGTGGACTATTTTACTAAGTGGGTGGAAGCTGAGCCTCTTATCAATATGACGTACGAGAAGGTATACCAGTTTGTATGGAAGAATATCATTTGTCGATATGGTCTCCCTCATGCTTTCATCACAGATCATGGAACACAATTTGATAATGAAGAATTTGCTGCCTATTGTCATCAGTCGAACATTTTAAAGTTTCATTCAGCACCAGGCCATCCCCAAAGCAATGGACAGACTGAAGTGACGAACAGAACATTACTAAACGGGTTAAAAAAGAGGCTAAGTGAAGCTAAAGCAAATTGGATTAATGAGCTCCAATCAGTATTATGGGCCTACCGAACAACTCCCCGAGCAGCAACTGGAGAATCACCATATATGCTTGCATTTGGAAGTGAGGCTGTGATACCGGCCGAGTTGGGTCTCCCAACACATAGAGTGCTGAATTTCAACTCTCCGATCAGTGACTTGATGAGAAGAATGGATTTGGATATGCTCGAAGAAGTAAGAGAAGAGGCAGCCATTAGGAATGCTGCTTATCAACAACGAACAGCTCTATTCTACAACAAAAGGGTGAAGAAATGCGATTTGAAGGAGGGTGATTATGTGCTGAAGAAAGTCATTCAGAAACAGAATAAACTGGAAGCAAACTGGCATGGACCTTACCGAGTTACAGAGGTTGTTCGACCTGGAACCTACAGAATAGCAACTCTAGAAGGAGAAGAATTTCAGAATGCATGGAATGCTGAACACCTGCGAAAGTATTATCAATAATGTAAAATGTAAAGTATTTCCTTCATGATGAATAAAATGAGGATGGTTCACCATTTTCTTTCTGTTGAAAGTTTTTCGGGGAATACTAGTGTTGAACACTACACTGCTTGATAACAAAAAGAAGACTGCTCTACGGAGCCATGCTCTACGGAGCCAAGCTCTACGGAGCAAAAGTGCTATAAGTAGCCAACCTCCTTTGGTTAGGAGGATAAGCTCTACGGAGCGCTCTACGGAGCAAAAGTGCTATAAGTAGCCAACCTCCTTTGGTTAGGAGGATAAGCTCTACGGAGCGCTCTACGGAGCAAAAGTGCTATAAGTAGCCAACCTCCTTTGGTTAGGAGGACATGCTCCAAGGAGCCAAAAAGTTCGAAAGAACCCTACTACTCCTTTGATTAGGAGGTGTATACCAGCATGATCAACTACGGTTGGTAAGATTTTATATACTCTCGCATTACAGCTTATGTTGGTCGGGAGGTAATATTATTACAAAAAGTTCTTTAAAGAACAAAATATTCCAAACTGTACCAAGTATGGTTGGTCGGGGATAAAAACCCACTAACTGTAGTTGGTCGACGAGGACAAAAGTATTGACCTTAGTTGGTCGGACACATGTTTATATTTTAAAATTGAACCAAGTATGGCTGGTCGGGAATAGAAACCCATCAACTGTGGTTGGTCGACAAACATTATTTATCCACCTTGGTTGGTTGGAAACAATTTTGAACAATTTATGCTTGTTATAAATTCTAAGTTGGTTGATGAACCATATAATTTGCAAACAGAAAAATAGCTATTGGCAAAACAGAAAATGAAATTCTTTCATTAAGATAAAAATGTATTACATGTTACATGTATGTGCTAACTATTACATTAAAGATTCCTACTCTATTGGTTTCTTTCCTTTATCTTTTGAGACAGGTTCCTCGCCAGCAGGAGGATCCTCTAGACAAAGAGGAGAATTAATAAAGTTCATGTCCTTCAGCATTCTGACATTCATTATTGTAGGAGTGTCCAACAGGTGCTCAGGACGAGATACTTCAACTTGAGAATGAAGGTTATAATCACCAAGATATTTAGAGATCAAACTCCGAGGAATGGAACGAGCAGGAATCCATGCCATATCCAATTTATAGGGAGGAACAGGCAAGTCTAGCAATCCAGGAGCATGATAATCCCATAAATAATGACCTTGTTCCAATTTTAATACACCCAGGGCGTTCAACCATCCCTGCTTATAACCTTCGTTGTTAGCATTTTCAATGCGAGCATCCAAATGATAAAGAGCTTCATTATAGCCAGCATTCCAGAACTCCCGAGGCTGTTTATGGAATTGGAAAGTTAATCTATCTACTTGCTCGAGAAAGTTCTTGATAAGAGCATCTTTATTATTCAGAGCAGACTTCATCGCAACCAGTTGATCCTCTAAAGATAAGTTTTTCTTAGACAAATCAGACAGAGCACGATCCTTAACATTCAGTTGGAATGCTTGAGTTTCCAGAGTAGATTGGGTACGAGATTCTTCAACACTGCGGCTAAGAACTCTTGATCGGCTCCGAGAAGCAACTGGAGAATTTTGCTCCTCGACGATTCTTCCTCGTCCCCGAGAACTCCTTCCTCGTCCCCGAGCAGTCACAGGAATAATAGACTTTTTCAAGTCATCCAACTCTTGCCTTAGTTTGGCGTTTTCAACCTCTAGAAACGAAAAACCTTCATCAGTAACTGGTACTAATGCAGTGGAAGAGGAGGCAACGGATTCATATTGAGCCAATCTTTTCTGCAGACTATTATTTTCTTGTTCCAGGATCTCGGCAATTTGTCGGCAGGCTTCAACTTCACCTTTTAGGGTCCTTTCCCTAATGTCATATGCAGCAATGATCTTTTTATGACCTGTATCAGAGGAAAGTTGTTGATATCTATTTTCATATTCCTCGTGTAATGAAGCCATCGATTCATTGTGCTGGCCTTGGAGATCCTTTAAGGAACAATGCAGCTCTTCAATCAAGTCATAATAAGCGACATTGTTAGCTACAGCTCGGTCGAGTAAATCTTTCAAGTACCGATAAGCCTCAGTCGCCTGTTCTGAAGCATCATGACCAAGAATGTCAGCAATTTCAGAAGAACTAAGGTCTGTATGACCAGCCCTATAGTATTGGTGACATTGCTGCATCAGCTCGGTATCATGAGAAGAGATTAGTTCCATTCTAGCAACAAACTAAAGACAAGAAAAAGACAACAATCAACAAAGAATCATCAATAACAGCGATGAGTAAAGAAGTATTTTATTAGATCATAAAAGGATTACATTGTTCGATTACAAATGATAAAAGATAGAAATGATACCGAACAACTTCACGCCTTTTCCTTGTCTCCCAAGACTTTCTCGGGAGGCTGGGACGAGGAGCTCGGTTGCTCGGTGATAACAACAGCTTTATCGGCAGAAATCTTCTCGGCAGGAGGAGGCATAGAAGAAATATCCTCAATGACAGAGGGTTGAGAAGCAGAGATTGGGACATCCACAGCCATGGAAGATTCATCTGAAGCAGGTTCATTTTCTTCTTCTTCCACAATTGGTGGAGGAGGACCAGGGAGATGCCTTTGGAATAGCTCAGAATCGTCTTGGATTTTTAGCTCTTGTAGAGCAACTACCCAACCATCATAGAAGTATTTCAACTCCCCATATTTGACTTGAGATGTCATAGCAGCAATCCCTTTATCCCATCCTTTCTCCCAACCAGCACTGAAATGTTTCCTAACTGCAACTTTTCTTTTCAACTTCTCCGAGGAGAGTTTGACATCCAATTGTTCTTTCTGGATTTTGATGTCTCGCAGGATAGACAGTTCTTCTTCTGCCTTCTTCAGTTGGTCATCGCACCTTTGCTGATTGACCTCTAAGCTTTTCACTTTCTCCTCCAAATTCTTGGAGGTTTCAGCCATCTTCATCTTGTCAGCCTCAGCTGCAGACAATTTTTTCTCCCAGGCAGTTTTCTCCTCGACGTACTGCTGGTGAGATTCTTTCACAGATTGGGCTAAACCCAAGAGGGCATCGTCAACATCGGACGAGGAACTAGAAGCTTTAATAGCTTGATCTTTCTTCACGATGGTATTGAAACAGTTCACCAGCTGAAAGATAAGAAAAACAATAAAGTCAATACAAATGCAAGAAATCAAGAAAAAGAAAGAAAGACCAAAGGTATGAGAAATTTACTGAAGAAAGATGGCGAGCAGCTAAGGATGTCAGTGTATCCCTAGGAATCTTTTCATCAACCCCGAGAACCTCAGGTATAACTGAGCTCGTTGAAGAACTCGGAAGAAGGATTTTTGAAATACTACTACCACCAGCGGGTAGAGAAGATGCAGTTCCAGCAAGATTAACCGAAGATGATTTCCTCAATCTCTTCAAAGGAGGGTCAGCAGCATCAACCAAGGAAGAAGTCTTGGTCGGAGATATTGTAATTACATCAGCACTAGCACTTTTCTTGCTCGGGGCCACTGGGGGCTTCTCGGCAACTTTGGAGGAACTAACATCTATTTTTTTAGTCCCCTCTGGGACATCAATTTTGCCTTTCTTTGCTCCAACAGCAGAAGAAATTTCACCAAATAGAGCAGGAGGAGCTCTTTTCTTGCCCATTCTCTGAGATAGGGGAATATGAGAATCTGAAGATGAACTTTCTGGTGTTGAGGCTGGTTCAACAGGGCGAGCAGTATAAGAGGTTGTGTAGCTCTTATACTGCAGTAAATATGATGCAGATCTAATATGCTCGTCTGCAATAGTCTTATGCAAATTCCAGATAAGCTTTAAATGCTTGATATTCACTTCCGACTCTTTTGGAGTTTTTCTTTTACTATCAACTGCAAATAAATACATAAATCTCAGTCATACATTTTGTCAAACATGATGAAAACGCAATTTCATAAGTAAAATAAAATGAAAAATAAACCTATCCCATTGCCGTATGAGGGGCATCTGGGACCGTTGTATACTTCATTCCCAGATAAAGGCGCGTGTTGCCAATTTTTTATGACCAACCCATGCTCAAAATAATCTCTATTTGAATCAGGGAGGTTAACTACAAGGGCTCTATTTAAAAACCTAGTTTTTAAATAATAAACATTATCTAAAGTGGCCCATTTATAGCAGTACATGATTTCTGGGATCCCTATACGAGTCCCATGAGTTAGATTTAACTTGTGCACCCCGTTAATTATTCTCCATGAATTGGGGGCTATTTTTGCAGGAACAAGATCAAAATATTGACAAAACTCAAGACATAATGGGTTTGGGGGAAAAGAAAAATCACATTCAGCAATGAAAAGACTGGGGAACCAATGTCCCTCAGCCAATCGAAAGTAATCTAAAGGCTCAGAAAGAACCTCTAGAGTTACCCAAGAAGGAATGGAAAAGTCAGAACGAAATTTCTCAGCAGATTCAACAATATAAACCATATTGAATAAAAGAGATGCAGAAGAAAGGAAGAAGATCTTACAGAAAGGAGATATGTTGACAACGAACGGAAACAATGATGAACACACAAGAGAGATGAAGAGAATAGAAAACTTGAATGCAGAAAAATGGAAAGTGTAGACGACGGTATGGTTACCAAAGGAGTTTAAATACTTTGCATTGGGAAGCGGCGAAAGAAATGATTACTAAAAAGAAACTACTGAACTTCCGGCGGCTAAAAAGACAAAAGTTGCACGAAGATCGAAGCGCTTGTAAAAAAGGCGGAAACTGCGAAATGAGAAGGAAATTTGAATAAAATGTTCCTAAAAACCAGGAAGGTCATTTAATATTACCATATACCGAGAAAGAATGTCCCATACTCCTCAAAGTTCGAAATATGAAACATTGGGGGCTTCTGTTGTTACCAAAATTAATATGCTGATGTGGACGAATAGAATGAAGACACGTGTCGATCTACGTGGCACAATAACAGAGAGGAAGATCATTTACTGAACAACCATGGTTGGTACCGAGCAACGAGAATACACCGAGGAGCTCTATCATGCCGAGGAACTCCATCCGAGGAACTCCATCATCCCGAGATACTCTAAGCCCTCCGAGGAACTCTTGATCAACGAGCAACTAAGGCGGTCCGAACTGCACCTCGGCCGTGTCATCAATTATCAGACGGACAACTGTTCAACTATTCATTAGATTCTTGACGCACACGCTGCATTAAATGTATTACCCATTCATATGTATATCATTTAATGTATTGGACCTTTCATGTACAGCCTTGAGGCTATAAATACCTTGTATCAATCCCATTCAAAGGGACCGGAATTTCTTGAGAGAACTTGTAATCAAGAATTCCAAAAACACTCAGCAATAACATAACAGTGGACGTAGGCTTTATTCCTAGCCGAACCACTTTAAAAATCTTTGTCTTATTTATTTATCTGTGATTGAATAATTAGAGCGATCTAGTTTTTTACATCAACAGTTATGATTAACTGTTAATGCTCGATTAAATTGCTTTCGAGCCATAATCTTGATTAGTAGTTGTTTCGATCCGTATGGTTGGATGATATCCTGATCCTCGCTTTTACTTTATTTAGACTTAACTTCTCTCTTTTCTTTTATTTACATTCATAAATCACCCTTTTACACTTTTATTCATGAGTTAATAATCCGTTATAATCTATCGAACATTCTCTGTGGATTCGATACCCGACTTACCGCTATACTCACCAATTGAGTGTAGTCGTAATTTAGGTTTTTGTGTAGAGTCGGACTATCGCGTCGCGGCAAAACCCTGTCTATCAAATTAGCCCTATTAATATTCTCCTTTTTGCTTAGGTGAACCACTGTGGGACCAATTATATGATTAAGTATTTGAATCTCTTTCAAATTCAGTTTCTCTACATGATTCCTACTAATCGTGCTCCTTGAATTCATCTCCTTTGAATTGAGTTGAACCACAATTGGAATGGGGAATTTATCCATCTCTAAATTTCGGCCACTCTATTTCCTCATAACTTCCCAATTGATTCCTATGAAATCTTTTGCAAAACTATCTAAAGGAGGACCTCTAACCCTAGAGTATCTCCTCATTCCATTGGAACCCTAGGGTAGGATGAATAGAGTAGGCAAGAAGAGAAAGATCGAGAATAGAGGGAAGGCGGAGATAAAAATTTATATAGAGAAAGATCGAGAATAAAAAGAGAAATGTCATAAGATAATTAGAAAGTTTTCTAATACGTTTCTTTTAAAATAAAAATGTATATCAAACTTACCTCAACGCAAAAGAAAAAATGCTTCTCTCAACTTTATCTCTTAGCAAGCTTCATCTACTCTCACTCTAATACTATCTTCATGTCACACAAAAACCACCAAAAAATAGCAAAAAAAAATTAACATGGTCTTAAAAAAGCCCGCATGAAAATACCAAATAAATATTTTTGGGGTTAATTTTTTATGTGTATTTTAAACATTTCAGCTACCCTTAAAAAAATCAACTCAAAATATTTTTTTTGCTATTTTAAAAAGATGGGTCAATGTTTGACGATTTTTATATCTGTTTAAAAACTCTTAAACATTGACCCATTTTTTAAAATAGCAAAAAAAAATTATTTTGATTTGTTTATGAGTACCTTAAATGTTTAAAATACACACAAAAAATCAACTACCAAAACATTTTTATGATATTTTAAAAGTTAATCCGCACGATACAGACTCTTTTTTAAGTTCACATTTGAGAAGGCCTCTCTCTCTCTATAT
Source organism: Sambucus nigra (assembly GCA_949130495.1). Classification (NCBI taxonomy): domain Eukaryota; kingdom Viridiplantae; phylum Streptophyta; class Magnoliopsida; order Dipsacales; family Adoxaceae; genus Sambucus; species Sambucus nigra. The sequence goes on along the minus strand of OX422219.1, from coordinate 140,730,922 downwards.
ATAAGAATGAATCAGGTGTGAACTCACTTATGGATATGCATCGTACGGACCTATTTTTTAAAAATAGTAAAAACGTATTTTTTTTGTATGTATTTTAAATATTTCAGGGAACCCATAAAAAAATCAACTCAGAATAATTTTTTTTTGCTATTTTAAAAAGATGGGTAAATTTTTGACAGTTTTTGAAAGAGTTACAAAAACTGTCAAACATTAACCCCTTTTTTTTAAATTAGCAAAAAAAATCATTTTGAGTTGATTTTTTTTGTGGGTACACTAAAATTTTTAGAATATACATGAAAACAAATTCATCCAAAGAATTTTTTTTTATTATTTTTCAAAAATAAATCCATATGGTGCAAATCCATACGCGAGTCCACAAACCCAGAATTCATCTGGAATTTTTATTTTGAATTAAAAGAGGTTAATACAAGAATAAAACTTAAATTTGACTTGTAAACCTTAATTGTGTAGGATTACTTATTATGTATATTGTGTGCGACATACAGAGCGTGTGTACTCGTAGGATATGTTCTAGAAGGGACATTTATATGGAAACGAGAGACGATGATTACATTGGTACCCTAATGCGAAAGAAGGGTTTACTTTAAATGAGTAACGATGATTACGAGGGTATCCTGATCCGATGAGACAAGTTTACTTGGTTATGATTATCCGGAACACTACGTGCTGAAATTCCCTTTGTATCTAGAGTTATGTGCTCAGATTGATCCTTTCATATAGCTTTGGGTATGTGGCTATATTAATAGTATGAAGGGGTAGTGATTATCCCTTTGTAGATGATTTGATGGTTATAAGTGTTGGATAACCTATAATTATGTCTAGTATGTGCGATCGATCCCTGAAGGCGGAAGGATAGGTCTTTGTTATGTGCGGGTTTGAGAAGTGCCCTTTTATGAGGTACAAGTGTTGGACCGTTCTTGTATTATATCGATATAGATGTAGCAAGTGAATATATTGAGATATTATACAGTTGATGATTAAGTATAGAATATTTCTATTGAGATAATTGGTACAAAAGTTCTGTAGTGATGATTAAGACTTAATCATGGGGAACATATGGGCTTAGGTGTAGATGCATGTGATATCTAGGGTTGTTTTGGGTTAGGTTAATTTAAAAGAAACTAAATGACTGGAGGAAGGTGTGTAGTTATGTTGTTACCCAAAATCAATTACATTATTATGCTACTTAGGCTTGTTGTTAACGTCTCATATTAATATTTTTCAGGACATAGCAGTTGTGTCGCCTCTGCCCTGAGATAATTTAAGTAGTTGGATTTACGTTGATATATTTATAATTATGCGCTGGTACTAATTTTGTTGATTGGTTTGGTATCAGAGTTATGTGGTTCAACTATGGTATATTTCAGTTATTTATTTTATATATTTAGTTTTATTACCGCCATACTTAGAATGATATTCAATTGTTTGATTCCCATGAGTTTATACTATACTTGATCAATATGTTATTAAATTTATGGGGTGTCACAGTTAGTATAAGAGCATTCCAGTTTCTAGTGTCCTAGGGATCTTATGTGCGTGTGTCTTTTTTCTGCATTGTGTTCTCTAATTACTTTAGATCTTTACCATTTAGGATTTGTACTTTGTATAACGAAGACCGTTTTGGGAGTTTCATGCCATTGTTACAGACGAACGATCTGAAGAAGATCGAGTGTATCGGGAGAGTTCCTTATTTGGATTTCCTTTGTGAGATGTCCCACTCATGAGGTTGACTTTGGTCGGGAAACACAAAATTTTGGGCGTGAGACTTTTAGAAAGCGATTAGTGTATGGTTCGAGGGGAAATGCTTTTACTCAACTTTCGTAACAACATATAAGTATAGTTTTAAAGACCTCATATGTGCGACCACATGGTAATTGGTATGAGGAGGAATTAACTATCCGTCTCTTTATACATCGATAGAGATTGATACGGAGGTGAATAAGGATGTTCGCATTATTCACTTCAGTGCGAGTAGAACTTGTTTTATGTTGGCACATACCTTATGAGAGGGGTTTATCAAGTCTTATTGGGAAAAAATGTTAATCATGTTCAAATGGTGGGAGTTACCTTACTAAATAAATAGGACCGCCACAACTAGTTAAATGATAGAGTTCCTAATATTTTGAGGATTGAGGCCAAAGTAGGCCCAATGACTAAAGACGATGTAGCATGGACCCAAGTAGGGAAGACCACACCAGTAAAAAGAATCACATAGGAAGAGAAGACCCCAAGAGGTTCCAAAATTAGACAATATGATATATTACAATGAGTAGAGCCAAAAAAATTATGACTAGTGGGGTCACGACCAATGAGAGCAGACCCAATGAGGCAAAATTTAACAGTGATGGCTATGGAGACAGGGCCAATGGGGTCGCTTATTGAGGGCCAATGGGGTCGCTTATTGAGTCGCTGTTTCAATAGTTCCTTTAGAGGAAATTGTTACACTTGTGACGAGTGAAGGAACTTAGTTAGCAGAGGCTGTAGAAAGACCCGTGTTATTGAGAATACCATTGAGTGATGGGTACGATTATATTTATGGCTCATGCCCATGAGTCTGACTTAGACATCAAGGAATTTCCATTCTTTGCTGTGTTTAATACAATTATGAGATATATAAATGCTGTCCCCGAGATTTATTTCTATTTGGATACCCGGTGGGTGGGGACTGCTTTACATCGTGACTGTAGAGACGTGGCAGTTTGCTGGTCGGCCCAAGTGTTTAGACGCTTTTTGAGTTAGATATGTGGTTTTATGATACATATTATTTATCTTTGAGTAGTAGCTTTATGCATTACGCTTATATTAACTACTGGGTATAGGTTTTTACAATTTCCATTTTAGTGCAGGGGATGTTTCTTACAGTTATGCCTAAGCCGAGGGAAGGTCTATCACGCACTTGTATTAAATAGATGCGAATTCATAAAAGGAGGTCATCATATCGTTAGACTTGATACCGATTGTCCAAGATTTTATGTATATATGTGATGAGGGAAGTGGACTACCACTAGTTAGAGAGGTAGATTTTGTATAGATTTAGCGCCGAGTACTAGGCCCATTGCGAGGGCACCGTATCGGATGACTTCGTTAGAAATGCGGGAGATGAGTGAGAAGGCTTAATAATTTTTTATCCAGGGGCTCATACGGAGGAGCACGTCTTCATGGGGAGCCCAGTTTTATTTATCAAGAAGAAGGATAGTTTCCTCCGATTATAGGTCGTTATCAGGAGCTAAATAAGGTCACAATATGGAACAAGTAGTTGTTGCCACATATCGACCTATTTGACCAGTTGAGGAGTGCATCGTTATTTTCCAACATTGATGTGTGCTCAGTGTATTACCAGTTACGTCTTAGGGAGGAGGACATTTCTGAGATGTATTTTCTAAATCGATATGGAGCATATGAGTTTCAAGTCATGTCGTTTGGGCTGACCAATGCCCCAGTATCGTTCAGGGGCCCGGTGAATTAGGTTTTTTGACCATTCCTAGATTGATTCGTCATAGTATTTATCGATAATGACTCACCTCATCCAAAAGGTGGTACCATTGGTTGGAGTGTGGATTGTCAGAGAATATTTAAGGAGCTCAAGGAGAAGCTTACCACGCGCTCGTCCTCATATTACCACAAGGCGGTGTGGAGTACTTGATATATACATAGGCATCACTACAAGGACTAGGAGGCGTGTTAAAGTAGGAGGATAGGCCTATACCTTATACTTTCAGAAATCTTAAGCCTCACAAGGATAATTATCCTACCCACGATCTGGAGTTGGCAGCAGTAATCTTTGTCCTTCTACAAGATATGCATATGGCATGTGTCTTTAACCTCAAAGGGAGTTGAAAAGGCTGTGATGCAGAACAAGTGCTCATTACTGCGTGACAATGAAGTGTTCAATCATTTGAAGAAAAGTGTCTTGTTGTGACGAGTTCATCATTGGGTTTAATGATGAACTCTTGATGAATCAGAATAATTTGTAGCCGTGGTGACGTTACACTCGAATTTGGGATTAAGGTAGGTTGGGCTCAGTGGGGAAATTTACCGAGGGAAAGAATGGATGTTATAATTGGGAAGATTCCATATATATACGTTAACTAATGTATAAGGTTACATTTATAAGAGAAATTGGTTTTTCTAGAAGGTCCCAAGATAGGGAAGGTAGTATTAGACAAGTCGAATGTTTCGTGGGTTACTTTACATTCAAGAATCAAAGAGGTGTACCGTAATTTGAAGAATTTCTATTGGTAATGTGGTGAAGCAACTATGGGTAAGTTTATGTCGAGAAGGATGTCCTACCAGTAGAAAAAGTAGAGCACCAGAGATATTCAAAGAGTTCCAGGGTTCGATATCCTGATGTTGAAGTGGAAGAGTATAACTAGCGAGTTTCGTTAAGGTGCGGGAATTTCAATGAGTACAAGTAAACATTTAAGGATCATTTGAGTTAGATTGACCCCGTGGACGAATACCCAAGAGTTAATAAGTTTTATAGGAGAATTTATTCACGACACCTAGGAAGAAGTTGCGTTCATAATAGGGTGTGTGAATATTGTCGAAGTAGGAAAAAGATATTTTTTGACGAATGAGAACATGGTTTGGGGTCTCAAGAGGTAGGTCGGATACTTTTAAAGACCTCCTTGAGGATGGAGATTGTGAAGTTGGATTCTAAAGGGAAGTTGGCATTCCAAGGTATGGATCTTTTTCCATACTTTTGGAGACGGTGGGGACGATATCATTTGATCTCGCCTTATCATCATCAGTGGAGATACAATGTTATTACATGTATACAGCGGAGGAAGTTCGTATGGGACAAATTGATATTTCAATGGTTGGACTAGCTGGTTGAGGGTTAGTCTAGCGTGATTCACGAAGAGTGGACTTAGTGTATATTTGGTCAATGAACTAGTAGATGTTGTGTATAGATTATGAAGAAGCTACAGGCGAGATATTTCAAGATTTTTTAGTATAGGAATAATGAATTCAAATTTTGTGGACGAACTTCCTTGTTTTAGGGGAGAAGAAATGTAATACCTCGTAATTTATAGTAAATAAAATAAAATATGTATGTATATACTAATGTGCATTTATCTGTTGTGACTCGTGATGTCACTACAAATTATGTCTTTATTTGAAATTGAATTAATTTTTATATATGGTAATGAAATAATAATTATTTAACGAATAAAAATAAAAATATTGATGGAATAATTCGAGTGACTTTAGGGATGTGTATAATGTCTGCTTATACCTTAAAAGGTTAGGTTTTAAGGACCATATGTTAGTATATGACGTTGGTTAGACTTTAAGCTATTTAGATATGATTTTGGGCCTAATGGGTCAAGGTTAATAAAGGACGCAACCCTAATTTCGTGGATAATAACATAAAATGGGTATTAAAGTTATCTTAGTTCATTCCTAACAAATTACGGAGAAAACCTAAGTCTAAAGATAGGCTAGAGAAAGGGAAATACTTAGAGAATAAGAAATTGGAGGCAAGTGGACTTAAAGAAAAAGAAATTGGGCTAATTGGATTGTAATCTCACATCTTTGTTCAAGGAAAGTTTATTTACTATAATTTTATAATTGAAGTTGTGTTATAATTTGGTTACTCATTGGATTCTAAATCTAAATTGGTAAAATTGAGTTAGATAATAATTTGTAATTTTGGGAATTATTAATTCAGGAATTCATATTAAACTGTTTATAAGTTAATTGATGATTTTCAATATGAACTTAGGTTATATGGATAAATTTAGGATTGAATTATGTTATATTGGTGTAATTGAGGAAAATCCCTTTGATATTTCATGATTTAGATGATAAATTTGATGATTTTAAGATTGAATAGTACTCTAGGGTTTTACCCGTCACTTTCAGTCCATTTGTGGTGTGGTTTACCTGGTAATATGACTTTCTTGCCAAAATAAGGTCCTAGTTAAAAAATAATTAAGAATGCGTGGGTGCTACTTTCATTATTTTTAGAGTTTTCATGAATATTATAAGAATATTTTCTCAACAGTGCATAGAGCTCAACACACATGCAAGTACCTCGTAGTTAGAGGAGCAACTTCAAAACTAATAGCTTGTTCAGCGCATATGCAAGTGCTCAACGCATATGCAAGTACCCTGCAGTTAGATGGGCAACTTCAGAAATAATAACTTGCTCAACTCATATGAAAGTACCCCGCATTTAAAGGGGCAACTTCGGAAATGATAACTTGCTCAACTATATGCAAGTACCCCACAGTTAGAAGGGAAACTTCCAAATGTTAACTTTCTCAGCCTATATGCAAGTACCCCACAGTTAGAGGGACAACTTCAAAATTTTAACTTTCTCAGCTATAAGCAAGTACCCCGCAGTTAGAGGGGTCGCTTCAGAAATAATAGCTTGCTCAACTCATATGTAAGTACCCCGCAGTTAGAGGGGCAACTTTAGAAATAATAACTTGCTCAACTCATATTCAAGTACCCCACAATTAGAGGGGTAACATCAAAATTTTAACTTGCTCAGCTATATGCAAGTACCTCGCAGTTTGAGGGGCAACTTCAGAAATAATAGCTTGCTCAACGCATATGCAAGTACCATAATTAGAGGGGAAACTTCAGAAATAATAACTTGCTTAGCTCATATGAAAGTACCCCGCAGTTAGAGGGGAATCTTAAAAAATGATAACTTACTTAGCTCATGTGTAAGTATCCCTACAGATAGAGGGGCAGTCTTAAAAAGACAACTTATTTAAGCCTATATGCAAGTACCCCTCAGTTAGAGGGGTAACTTCAAAATAATAACTTGCTCAGCTCATATGCAAGTAACCTGCAGTTAGAGGGGCATCTTCATAAATGATAACTTGCTCATATCTCATGCAAGTACCCCACAGAATATGTGGAAGTTCTAATTGATAAAATTCTCACAGTAAATAGAGCAGGTCACAGTTAATAGACATCAACATAACACAAAGGTAAAGATAGTATTAGTGTACTTTTCTGCAGTTAGAAATGAAAATTTCTAAAAAATAGCTAAAAGTAAATTAGGTATGACAGTTTAATACCCGAGGAGTGCGTAGTATAAAATCTCAGCATGTTCCGTAGAATTAGAAACAACCGCCTCACTAACCTGAGAATAAGGAAACATGGGTGTGATGACGAGCACACTCACACAGTAAAAGAAAGAATAAAAGGGTAAGTAGAAAGGAGAAAAAGGTATGACAGTATAATACCTCCCTCACAACTGCTTCCCTAATATTTTCCACTACTACTGGAAGAGCCGCCTCACTAACCAAAAAATAGGGAAACAAGGGTGTGATGGCGAGCACACTTGCAAAGTAAAAGTAATAAGAAAAGGGCAAGTAGAAAGGAGAAACGAGTATGATAATATAATACCTCCCTCACAGTTGCTTCACCAAGATGTTCCACAACTATCGGAACAGCGGCCTCACTAACCTGAAAATAAGGAAACAGTGGTGTAATGACAATCACACTTGCACAGTAAAAGTAGGAAGAAAAGGGGAAGTAGAAAGGTGAAAAGGTATAATAGTATAATACCTCTCTCACAGCTGCTTCCCAAAGATGTTCCACAGCTATTGAAACAACCACAACACTAACCTGAAAACAAGGAAACATGTAAGTGTTAGCGAACACCTGCACAGTAAAAGTAAGTTTGAAAGGTATGATATACCAATTGTTTACTTGGATCATCTCATCTGAGACACTAGTCAGAGGTCCCACAATGACGGGGACAACTGCAACACTGACATGAAAGTAATAAAACAGGAAAGTGTTAGCAAACCCTTGCATAGAAAATGCAAGTCAAACGTATATTATACCAAACATACCAAGGTATCCCCCTTCGGGATGCTATTCGAAGGTTTTATAGGTACAGGAACTGGCGCAACGCTAGCCTAAGAATCAAGATGAAAGTCCCGTAGATAGAGGGACCACAGTTACAAGTATGTCAGAAAGACCTAAAGATTATCGTGCGTAAATGAAAAAAGAAAGAAGTCTAAGAAAAATGAACTGATATGTGCGAAGAATTACCTGGGGAGTCACTACCCCGGAGCCCATAAGAAGTCCTGTAGACAATGCGACCTCGGTACATCGACTTGAAAGGAAATAAAAATAGAGAAATGTTAACAAAAGGATGGAACATAGAAGAAAGTGCTCCCTGTGTAGGAAAATATAGTACCCTTGGGGTCACCTCCACAAGACTTGCAGTAGGGAACATAAGTGAAGAAGTCTCCTCAGTACCAACCTGCGAATGAGGAAAGAAATAAGTGTTAATAAAACACTTGCATACTGAAGTAAGAAATATAGACAAGTCATAAAAAAGTGCTTGTTGAAAAATATACCAAGAGGTGCATTGTGGCGGTGCTGCCACCGAAACTAGTAGCAACAAGGGCCCCTACAGTTGCAGGGCCAATGGAGAAGCAACCCTAGGGTCCCTCGCTGTTAAAGAAACTAATGATGGAATATAAAGCCTTTTGGTCTGTCCAACGCAAAAGACTTTGCATGAGGGGACAATTGTAGAGGGGTAGTGCCCCACAACAAAAAGTAATTCGTGGCGAGGGAGTCCACTATGAGGGACCCCTCTGCTAAGACCATAGCCAAATGAGTGAATGATGGCGAGGGAGTCCACTGCGAGGGACCCCTCTGCCAAGACCACAGTAAAGGCAGAATTTAGGGTGAGGGATTCCAACATGAGGGATCCCTTAGCCATTCCAAATCAAACAGTGTAATGATGCAATAGCATGAAACTTTCGTATTCCAAGCTGAAGTGATTGTTTCGTATAAAACCCTTTTCTCATCCTAACACAAAGATTTTTGTACGAGGGGACTAATGTAGAAGGGTATCCATCTTCTATTCTAAAATAGCCTAGGGTAAGTGAGATTACCTATAGGGGCTCCTACTCCCCAAGTTAGTAAGAAAAGATTTAGAGCGAGGGGGTACACCTTGAGTGGCCATATGACCAAGTGCAATACCTGGATAAGGGGAATCACAACGAGAAACTACTCTACCCAAGAATAAGGCCACAAAAAAGGGCCAACGAGGAGCAACCCCTCTAAATAAGATAGAAGGCCACATAAAAAGGCCAAGGACGAGGGGACTCACCACGAGAAACCGCCTTAAACAAGATTGAAGGCTACAGAAAAAGGCCAGGGTGAGGGGACTCGCCACGAGAAGACCCTTTGCCTAAGTTGATACCCTGGAAAAGGAGGTTCACCATGAGTGGCCTTATCCCAAAACCTGGGATAAAATGATAGAGCATTTAATGACCCTAGGGATAGTGATCAAGAAGCCCTAGGGTCCCTAATTTTTTTTTGAAGATTGCAATTATGGCGTACAAAGTCTTTTGGTATGCCCAGCACAAAAGACTTTGAACGAGGGGACTTATATAGAGGGGTATTGAAGATTTATCATGATGTTTTGGGTGAGGGACCCCCTCTCCTACCGAATTCCAAAGAGTATATGTTTTGGGCGAGGTACCCCCTCTGCTACCAAAATTCCAAAGAGTTTATGCTTTGGGCGAGGGACCTCTCTCTCCTTCCAATTCCAAAGATATTTTGAGAAGTAACCCCTCCAACACCTCCTTCCAATTCCAAAGATATTTTGTGAAGGAACCCCTTCAACACCACCTTCAAGTTCCAAAGATAGTTTGGGCGGGGGACCCCTCCCCCACCTCCTTCAAGTTCCAAAGATAGTTTGGGAGAGGGACCCATCCCCCACCTCTTTCAAGTTCCAAAGATGTTTTGGGTAACGGACCCCTACCGCACCTCCTTCCAATTCAAAAGATGTTCGGGTGAGGGAACCCTATCCCCAACTCCTTCTAGTTCCAGAGATAGTGTGGCAAGGGACCCCCTCACCTCCTTCCAAATTCAAGATATTACAGCCTGGGCAATAGACCCCCTCCCCCACCTCCTTCTAATTCCCAAAATGATATAATTAGGGTTAGAGACTACCTCTTGCCAAAACTATTTGAAATGATACCTGAGCAAGGGAGTCCATAAACGAAGGACCCCTCTCCCAAGACCAGCTAAAATGTAAGATCTAGTGAGGAAGTCCACAGTAAGGGACTCCTCTAGCAAATGTTCAAATTGTATTTGTTTTGCAGCAAGAGGGTTCAAGAAGTGACCCAAGGAACAAAATAGGCCAAGATGAGGGGATCTAGCATGAATATACGCTCATCATGAAAAAGTTATTCTTTTATGGAACAAAAGTACTAATATTTACTTTCTTGTACAGGTAGCCTCATTGAGCAGGCATGACTCAAACATGCCAATTGGGATCCTGGGAGTTTTGACTTAGTGGCTGAGGAACAATGTTTGTTGATCAATATCAACCACTTATCAATTTAAGATAGATAGCATACTATTAGAGAGACCATAGGACTCACTTAAGTCTTTACACAACTCACACTTAGACACAACTGAGGTGAGTAGCCAAAGGGCTGCTCACAAGAAATGAACTTTTTACAAAATGATTTTAGATAGGGTGGTACTCAAGGCCACTCTCAAGTTTTACAAAGTTTTACAATAAGTTACCATTTCAAAAGATATTTACCAAATCATAAATTTTGTCTCCATTAGGAGACATTTTCTTTTTGACCTTGGTTCACACCAGGTACCGTCTGTCAGATAGGACAGGCGGTTGTAGACCTAGTAGGGACAAAAGGTACATTGCAGACCTTATTCCTCTAATATTTCCCTATTAATTTTGTAGCCTAAAAAGGCCCTAACTAGCCCTAGTATTCACCTATAAACCTCGGACGGTCCTGGCCTAACATATTCACTAGATATGGTTTTACAATTACAAGACAAAAGACTTACTACACTCGACTTGACTCCCTTCAAGCCCCGACGCTTCTTCTTACAAATACATCCGTCTAGCAAGTAACTCCAGAGTCCACTGGAATCTTGGAGTCCACTAATGGAGGTATAACCCACCGTCAACCATACATGGTGCCTTTCACCATGTGAGAAAGCCACAACAAAATTTTCTCCTTTTTGGGTAGAGAATGAACCCAAACTTCTCTTCTTGTTGGTGTAGAGAAAACCCAGTGCCAAACACTCCAAGCAAGATATATATATATATATATATATATATAAAACATGGATAGAAACTAAATAAATATTTTGGGTGTAACACACTTGGTTTTGTCCTAAAGATTAAGCATTTTTAACAAAAATCAAGGAGACTTTTTCTTAGAAGAATTAAGCTCTCAAAAACTCTCTAAGAGATGGAAAAAATTTGTAATACCCCGTACTTTTGACTATAGTTATTTTGAGGATTAATTAATTAAATGCGTATTAATTGGAAATTAATCCGGGATAAAAATACTAATGAGATGAGAATTGGTATTTGATTGTGTGCATATACGATTATATATGTATTTGGTATTATAAAATTTGTCATGGGATTTATATACGGCATTTTAGAAATTTTGTTGAGACGCGTGGGACCGCCGCGCCACGGTATAATATTTTGTTAATAAAAGTGAATTTAAAATCTATAATCCGTATGGTCGTTTTGAGTGCGCCAACGCGTCCGGAAGGGTCGAGATAGTCAGAAAACACTAGCCGGGGGTATAGTTTGGGTCCCGGGGTATTTTTAGGCCATACCGGCACCATAAAGGGTATTTTGGTAATTTTACATTTTGAGGAAGTAAAAGTGACGAAAATTGAGAGTTGTAATCTAATAAGGAATTGACCCAACCAACCCTTATTAACCCAACAAGCTACGGAGGTTTATTAAATTAGGTTTTCATAAGTTTCCCCAAAGCAAACCCTAGCCACCATAGCCTTTTTGGAGAAGAAAGCTTGGAGAAGGAGAGAGAGAGAGGAATTCTGCAGAAATTCTTCATCAAATCAACATCAAATCAGAAATCAAACCAAGGAAAGTGTTTTAATCATATTTAAATTCGTAGAATGTTTCCTCCATGTTAGAAAATTGATAAATTACAACTGTTCTTGAAAGATAATGAAAACCCATGTAGTTTGAAGTTTAGAACTTGGAGATTATGAAGAGGATTGCTTGTAGTATGATAGGTAGATGATTTCCCTTATATTAATTGTGATTTGAAGGAATTAAAACGAAATAAATTCTGGGATTTGATGATGATATAAACCTAGGGTTCATGTTCTAGAGAAATTGGGAAAAGTGTAGAGATTTGTAAATTTAGTTGATGGTATGATAATTTAATCCTTGAAAACATGTTAGGAGATGATGTAGATATGTTTAGGATGAATTAGAGACCCTAAAACGTTATTGGGATGAACTTTGGAGAAGGATTAAAGTGTTAAAAATGGTGAAAAACGAATTGGGGAAAAATTTGGGCCGAAACTGGTAGCTCGTTAGAAGCAGCCCCAGGTCGTTCGAACGAACTCGTTCGAACGAGCTTCTAACGAGTTGACCAGTCGTTATTAACGAGTAGGGATTTTCGTTCGATATCTTGTTCGAACGAGATATCGTTAGAAGGGTCAGTTCGTTCGAACGAACTGGGATCTCGTTCGAACAGCCTCGTTCGAACGAGACTTCTAACGACCTGACAGTCCAAACTCGTTCGAAGTCTCGTTCGAACGAGACTTCTAACGAGTTGATAGTTTGATCCTTTTTGGACTGTTTTGATTTTTAAAGTCCCGTAAACTTGTTCGAGGATATAGAAGACCTTCCTTTATTGATGTGAGGATAGATTTGGGACTTTTGGGTTATTGAGAGGAGTATTATACACTAGAGTTATATTCAATGAACCATTTGGGTTGAGACGTGAGTGTCTACTACGATGTGAGGATGAATTATGGCGCGTATAATTACAAACCGGAATAGTACGAATTGTGATAATTATAGTTAGTACAAGAATGCGATATGTACTACGATTAAAATATGGTATTACTAAGATGTGTGTTTACTTAGTATTAGTATATGGATTGTGTGTATGACATACCTACCATACTTGCTATCACGGGAGGTTGCGTTCGCTTAGGACCCTCTAATCCTTGTGTGCCTACGGGGGGGATATAGACTGGTACCTCGATGAACATAGGTCATAGAAAGACTTATTGTGATATTAATAAGTCCGCTGACCATGGGAGCGTAGGTATGTGCGTGACCCATGTGATGGTGACTGTGTTCGCCTCCATTATTTGTGATGTTGTTATCGGTAAACTATTCCTGAGAGATTCGGAATATGTAATCCTTATGTACGTGATGTACCGGGATTGATAGCAGAGTATGTGTGCACCATAGCTTAGATTGCGGGGTGCTTGTATCGTATATTTATGATGTGAATAATATACATTAAATTAATGGGAATCCTCATGTTAATGTTGTAAAAATATTACGGTATTATTTCGAGTTATATAATGAGTTAACTGATAGTTATATCAATGGTATATTTAGTAACTGAGTTCACGTTAAACCCCTATTTAATTACGAGCGTTGTTATGTTAAATGGAACTGAGTAATATGGGTAGGACCTTTGGCAGTCTAGCTAGCTATGTAGTCACTTAGCTAGTTGTATGGATAGATATAGATGGGTACTTGCGTTAGGAGTGCACAGTTAGACGAGGGGTGAGAATATAATGTGAGTGCATTACATGTACTTTGCATTTAATGTTTTAAATGTTTTTAAAGCACTTGCAGGTTTTTAAAATATAACCCCACATTCGGGCTCTGACCCGTTTGCTTTTCAAATCTTTTTTTCTTTGTAAAACCATTTTAGGTGCCCAGCCACAAGGACACCAAGCATAGGTACTCATTCAGGTGACGAGCTGTAGCTGCTTGTGGAAGTTACAGGGATTTGCATGTAGACGCTTCTATCTTTTTGGATTCCAGAGTCACTATCTATCAGTCGTAGGGCATGTTGCCCATTTCTTTAGAGACATCTTTTACATTTCAGATTTCAGACTTTAGCATGTTTTATTTCAGTTTCGGTTATTCATTTCAGTTATGGGATTGTAGTGAGGAGTTTTCCTCTAGACCTTATTTACTCTATTGTGATGGTTATTCATTTTATTTCAGCATGGTGAATGGTGTTATATATTTCTTCATTTTACACTTGTTGCATGTTAATCAGACTTAAATTAAAATTTGGCAACTTGCTTTTTAAATACTAGGTGGTTAGAAATAATAAAATGTTTTCGACAGTGATGCTATTAACTGAGCCAACTTGGCATTTTGAATTAATTTTATAAAGGAGTAGCTACCCGGTATTTAATTAGTCGGGGTGTCACAGGTGGTATCAGAGCATCAGGTTCTAGTGTCCTTTAGGATCTGTACGGCTATTATGTTTCCGCTACGTTTTCTTTGATATAGAGCCCTATATTTTAGGACTGTTGTACTCTTTTTGTGTATGCTTCGTTCTTCAGCTATATTAAGTTTATAAACTGCGAACTTATAAACTTTGTTCTTATTTAAGATGCCTCCACGACGTGCACGACGAGTTCCCAGGAATGCAATGCCCGAACCCCAGCCCGCTCCAGTTCAGGGCATGTTGAACGCCGCTGAGGTTGCTGCTATAGTAGCCCAAGCGGTAAATGCCGCGATTGCCGTGATTCAGCAGGCACCGCCTCAGGCACCGGTTGCCGCGCCAGTACAGGTTAATGCATTCCCGTCTGCTTGGGAGCGTGTACATGATCATTTTCAGAAAGCGCATCCGCCAGAGTTTGCAGGTAGTTCAGACGTGGTAGTTTCGAGCCAATGGAGGAAGGACATACAGAGGCATTTGAGGATGCATGAGTGCACTGATGTTCAGAAATAGGTGCTAGCTACTTTCAAGCTAGTGGGATCTGCACTACAGTGGTGGGAGTCTATCACCACCGCGGAGGAGAGGGATACCCTCACGATTCAGGAGTTCTGGGTGCGGTTCGACCGCAAGTACTTTCCGTCCGCAGTTCATACAGAGGTGAGGAGGAAGCTGATGAGTTTGAAGCAGGAGGGCAAGACAGTGGCCGAGTATGAGGTCGAGTTCACTAACCTGTTGAATATCGTTCCAGACGAGATTCCAACAGAGAAGAAGAAAATAGAGAAGTTCACCGATGGGTTGAATTGGAGGATCCGTCAACATCTGCTAGGGAACCTATCGTTGGCCACGTATTCTGATGTGGTTAACGCTGCATTGTTGCACTGCCAGGACCACCGTTTTCATATGGCCGAGGGCAAGCGGTCAGGGGAGTCTAGCCATCAGGGCAGGACTGGAGGACATGGTGCCAGCGGGGCACAAACCGGTCAGGGGCAGAGACAGACTGAGCAGGGCTCCCAGCAGGGGGATAATAAGAGGTTCCGGTCAGGGAGCTACAGGCAGGGACAGGGAGGTTTCCGTCAGAGCCAGCAGGGCCCAAACGGCCATCAGGGCCAGCAGGGGCAGAATAGGCAGCAGTTCCATCAGGGCCAGTAGGGCCAAGGGAGGAATGGTAACGGCCACCAGGGCCGGGGACAGCAGGGGCAGAGGGGAGGGAACTTCCCAGGGAAGTGCTTTACTTGTGGCAAGACTGGCCATAAGAAGCAGGATTGTCCTGATAGGGGCAGGGCCCCACAGCAGCAGCAGCAGGGTGCTCGCCAGGAGCCACAGAGACCTATATTTCCCGTCGCTCTTCCTTCACCGCCACAGATGGCAGCATTGCCACCCATTCCAGCAGTCCCAGCTCAGCAGGGGCAGCTACAGTATGGACGTGTCTACAACGTTCACCAGGCTGCAGTTCCACAGGCACCGCCCGCGATCGAGGGTACGTTTCCTATCCATGGCACTATGGGTCGGGTGTTATTTGATACGGGTGCTACACATTGTTTCATAGCTACACACTTCGCGAAAGCTTTAGGATTGTTAGCTACGGCAGAGAGCACAGTGACGTGTGTCGACTCACCATTGGGGAGTGGGTCACTTATTTTCTTTATATGCCAGGGAGTGGGGGTAGAGATCGGTGGTTTGGTATTGCCTGCAGACATGTTAGTGTTAGACATGCATGTTCACGATGTGATCATCGGTATGGATTGGCTCGTAGCATATAGGGCCATGATTGATTGCTTCAGCGGGAGCATTGTTTTTGCCATTCCGGGGCAAGAGATGTTTATAGTGGCGATGCCTCGCCCAGAGGGAGGATCGACCGCTCATCTGTATTACATTGAGGAGGATACCTCTAAGGAGGTTGTGATTCCTTTAGAGTCGATCCCGGTTGTCAGGGAGTATTCAGATGTGTTTCAGGAGATACCAGGCTTACCGCCCAGTCGGGAGATAGACTTCGTTATAGATTTGCTACCAGGTACGAGACCTATAGCACGCGCACCGTACCGTATGGCTCCAGCTGAGATGAGAGAGCTACGGGATCAGATAGAACAGTTGTTGGTACAAGGCTTTATTCGCAGGAGTACCTCACCTTGGGGCGCTCCGGTTTTGTTTGTGAAGAAGAGGGACGGTTCACTGAGGTTGTGTGTGGACTACCGAGAGTTGAATAAGGTCACGATACGGAATAAGTATCCGTTGCCTCGAATCGATGACTTATTCGACCAGTTGAGGGGAGCTTCTTTCTTCTCGAAGATTGACTTGAGGTCGGGATACCATCAGTTGCGTATCAGGGAGGAGGATGTCTCGAAGACCGCGTTCTTGTCGAGATATGGTTCTTATGAGTTTCGGGTTATGCCTTTCGGCTTGACCAACGCTCCAGCAGTGTTTATGGACTTGATGAACAGGGTGTTCAGAGATTTCCTAGATCAGTTTGTCATTGTCTTCATTGATGACATTCTGGTTTACTCTCAGACAGAGGAGGAGCACGCCGAGCATTTGAGGCAGGTTTTGCAGACACTTCGTCAGAACGAGCTGTATGCAAAATACGAGAAGTGCGGGTTTTGGTTGAAGGAATTCCAGTTCTTGGGTCACATTATTTCCGACCAGGGAATATCAGTTGATCCGGGGAAGGTGTCAGCGGTGAGGGAGTGGGGACAGCCCACGACACCAACGGAGATTCGTAGTTTCTTGGGTCTAGTAGGATACTACAGGAGGTTTATTCGGGGTTTCTCAGAGATAGCAGGTCCTTTGACACATCTTACTCGTAAAGTTGTGCCGTTCATTTGGAGTGATGCCTGTCAGTTGGCATTCGATGAGTTGAAGGACAAATTGACCTCAGCACCTGTGTTAGCATTGCCGAGACCGGGAGTTGAGTATTTGGTTTACACCGATGCGTCTTTGCAAGGACTGGGAGGTGTATTGCAGCAGGAGAGACAGGCCATAGCTTATGCTTCCCGTAAGCTTAAGCCTCATGAGAATTACCCCACGCATGATTTGGAGTTGGCAGCAGTGGTATTTGCCTTACGGATTTGGAGGCACTATCTTTTGGGGGAGAAGTTTCAGCTGTTCACGGACCACAAGTCACTACAGTATCTGTTCACGCAGAAAGAATTGAATATGCGGCAGCGTAGGTGGCTTGAATTTGTGAAGGACTACCAGTTCGACATCCAGTACCACCCGGGTAAGGCTAACGTGGTAGCAGACGCGTTGAGCCGTAGGCCAGCAGATGAGGTGGCAGAGGTGTGGAAGGCAAAGTGGAAGGAATTGGGACACCAGGATGCAGTGGCCCGATCTTTCATGTCTGTGATGACCGTTACACCACAGATTGTCACGAAAGTAGTACGGGCACAGGCTAATGACTCATTCTGTCAGGAGCAGATAGTTCGATTACTTGCAGAGGGAGCCGATTCCTATACCGTTAGCTCAGACGGGGGATTGCGCTTCAATGGGAGATTGGTAGTTTCGGAAGGGGAAGAATTGCTGCACGATGTGATGGCAGAGTCGCACGGCTCACGGTTCGCGGTACATCCCGGAGGGGACAAAATGTACCAAGACATGAGACGGCAATATTGGTGGAGCGGTATGAAGAGAGATATCGCTGAGTATGTCTTGAAATGCGCCACTTGTCAGCTTGTAAAAGTGGATCATCAGAGACCAGCAGGATTGCTACAGCCGTTGGAGGTTCCGGTGTGGATGTGGGAGAGAATATCCATGGATTTGGTCACGGGGTTGCCTACGTCGCAGAGGGGTCACGACTCCGTTTGGGTAATTGTGGACAGGTTGTCCAAGGTCGCTCACTTCTTACCCGTAAGGACTGATTACACTTCGGGACAGTATGCCCAGCTCTTCATTTCAGAGATTGTGAGACTTCACGGTGTGCCCCTAAATATCGTGTCTGACAGAGATAAGATATTTGTTTCGAGGTTTTGGGAGAGTTTCCAGGAGGCCATGGGCACGGAATTGCGGTTGAGTACAGCTTATCATCCGCAGACCGATGGGCAGACAGAGCGCACCAATCAGATGTTGGAGGACATGCTACGCATGTGCATTATTTACTTCGGGGGTGGATGGGAGCAGTACCTTCCACTGGTGGAGTTTGCTTACAACAACTCCTATCAGTTCACGATTGGCATGGCTCCGTTTGAGGCATTGTACGGTAGGCCTTGTCGTTCCCCAGCATGTTGGTTAGAGGTGGGGGACAACAAACTACTTGGGCCGGAAGTGATTCAGGATACTTCGGCAAGGATTGAGTTGATTCGGAGTCGCATTCGGGTAGCTCAAGACAGGCAGAAGAGTTATGCTGATGCGAGGAGGTTTTTCAGGGAGTTCCAAGTGGGGGACCAGGTTTTGCTCAGGGTATCTCCAATGAAGGGGATTATGCGATTCGGGAAGAAGGGGAAGTTGGCACCGAGGTATGTGGGGCCGTTTCCTATTATTGAGCGGATCGAACCCGTTGCGTATAGACTTGGACTACCGGAGCACTTGCATCGGATTCACGACGTGTTCCATATTTCCTCGCTGAGGAAATACCTTAGAGATAATTTGGCTCATTCTCACATTGCTGTGGAGGACATCGATCTCCAGCCGGATAGCTCCTACGAGGAGGGGCCAATTGCTATTTTGGACCGAAGCGAGAGGAAACTGCGGTCAAAGATAGTTCCGTTAGTGCGTGTTCAGTGGTGACATCACAATGTCGAAGAGTCCACATGGGAGCGCGAGGATGAGATGCGCGAACGTTATCCAGATCTATTTTTAGCAGGTACTTTCTAGTTTCGAATTTCGGGACGAAATTCAGTTATTAGGGGGGAAGTATGTAATACCCCGTACTTTTGACTATAGTTATTTTGAGGATTAATTAATTAAATGCGTATTAATTGGAAATTAATCCGGGATAAAAATACTAATGAGATGAGAATTGGTATTTGATTGTGTGCATATACGATTATATATGTATTTGGTATTATAAAATTTGTCGTGGGATTTATATACAGCATTTTAGAAATTTTGTTGAGACGCGTGGGACCGCCGCGCCACGGTATAATATTTTGTTAATAAAAGTGAATTTAAAATATATAATTCGTATGGTCGTTTTGAGTGCGCCAACGCGTCCGGAAGGGTCGAGATAGTCAGAAAATACTAGCCGGGGGTATAGTTTGGGTCCCGGGGTATTTTTAGGCCATACCGGCACCATAAAGGGTATTTTGGTAATTTTACATTTTGAGGAAGTAAAAGTGACGAAAATTGAGAGTTGTAATCTGATAAGGAATTGACCCAACCAGCCCTTATTAACCCAACAAGCTACGGAGGTTTATTAAATTAGGTTTTCATAAGTTTCCCCAAAGCAAACCCTAGCCACCATAACCTTTTTGGAGAAGAAAGCTTGGAGAAGGAGAGAGAGAGAGGAATTCTGCAGAAATTCTTCATCAAATCAACATCAAATCAGAAATCAAAACAAGGAAAGTGTTTTAATCATATTTAAATTCGTAGAATGTTTCCTCCATGTTAGAAAATTGATAAATTACAACTGTTCTTGAAAGATAATGAAAACCCATGTAGTTTGAAGTTTAGAACTTGGAGATTATGAAGAGGATTGCTTGTAGTATGATAGGTAGATGATTTCCCTTATATTAATTGTGATTTGAAGGAATTAAAACGAAATAAATTCTGGGATTTGATGATGATATAAACCTAGGGTTCATGTTCTAGAGAAATTGGGAAAAGTGTAGAGATTTGTAAATTTAGTTGATGGTATGATAATTTAATCCTTGAAAACATGTTAGGAGATGATGTAGATATGTTTAGGATGAATTAGAGACCCTAAAACGTTATTGGGATGAACTTTGGAGAAGGATTAAAGTGTTAAAAATGGTGAAAAACGAATTGGGGAAAAATTTGGGCCGAAACTGGTAGCTCGTTAGAAGCAGCCCCAGGTCGTTCGAACGAACTCGTTCGAACGAGCTTCTAACGAGTTGACCAGTCGTTATTAACGAGTAGGGATTTTCGTTCGATATCTCGTTCGAACGAGATATCGTTAGAAGGGTCAGTTCGTTCGAACGAACTGGGATCTCGTTCGAACAGCCTCGTTCGAACGAGACTTCTAACGACCTGACAGTCCAAACTCGTTCGAAGTCTCGTTCGAACGAGACTTCTAACGAGTTGATAGTTTGATCCTTTTTGGACTGTTTTGATTTTTAAAGTCCCGTAAACTTGTTCGAGGATATAGAAGACCTTCCTTTATTGATGTGAGGATAGATTTGGGACTTTTGGGTTATTGAGAGGAGTATTATACACTAGAGTTATATTCAATGAACCATTTGGGTTGAGACGTGAGTGTCTACTACGATGTGAGGATGAATTATGGCGCGTATAATTACAAACCGGAATAGTACGAATTGTGATAATTATAGTTAGTACAAGAATGCGATATGTACTACGATTAAAATATGGTATTACTAAGATGTGTGTTTACTTAGTATTAGTATATGGATTGTGTGTATGACATACCTACCATACTTGCTATCACGGGAGGTTGCGTTCGCTTAGGACCCTCTAATCCTTGTGTGCCTACGGGGGGGATATAGACTGGTACCTCGATGAACATAGGTCATAGAAAGACTTATTGTGATATTAATAAGTCCGCTGACCATGGGAGCGTAGGTATGTGCGTGACCCATGTGATGGTGACTGTGTTCGCCTCCATTATTTGTGATGTTGTTATCGGTAAACTATTCCTGAGAGATTCGGAATATGTAATCCTTATGTACGTGATGTACCGGGATTGATAGCAGAGTATGTGTGCACCATAGCTTAGATTGCGGGGTGCTTGTATCGTATATTTATGATGTGAATAATATACATTAAATTAATGGGAATCCTCATGTTAATGTTGTAAAAATATTACGGTATTATTTCGAGTTATATAATGAGTTAACTGATAGTTATATCAATGGTATATTTAGTAACTGAGTTCACGTTAAACCCCTATTTAATTACGAGCGTTGTTATGTTAAATGGAACTGAGTAATATGGGTAGGACCTTTGGCAGTCTAGCTAGCTATGTAGTCACTTAGCTAGTTGTATGGATAGATATAGATGGGTACTTGCGTTAGGAGTGCACAGTTAGACGAGGGGTGAGAATATAATGTGAGTGCACGTCCTAACATGTACTTTGCATTTAATGTTTTAAATGTTTTTAAAGCACTTGCAGGTTTTTAAAATATAACCCCACATTCGGGCTCTGACCCGTTTGCTTTTCAAATCTTTTTTTCTTTGTAAAACCATTTTAGGTGCCCAGCCACAAGGACACCAAGCATAGGTACTCATTCAGGTGACGAGCTGTAGCTGCTTGTGGAAGCTACAGGGATTTGCATGTAGACGCTTCTATCTTTTTGGATTCCAGAGTCACTATCTATCAGTCGTAGGGCATGTTGCCCATTTCTTTAGAGACATCTTTTACATTTCAGATTTCAGACTTTAGCATGTTTTATTTCAGTTTCGGTTATTCATTTCAGTTATGGGATTGTAGTGAGGAGTTTTCCTCTAGACCTTATTTACTCTATTGTGATGGTTATTCATTTTATTTCAGCATGGTGAATGGTGTTATATATTTCTTCATTTTACACTTGTTGCATGTTAATACGACTTAAATTAAAATTTGGCAACTTGCTTTTTAAATACTAGGTGGTTAGAAATAATAAAATGTTTTCGACAGTGATGCTATTAACTGAGCCAACTTGGCATTTTGAATTAATTTTATAAAGGAGTAGCTACCCGGTATTTAATTAGTCGGGGTGTCACAAAATTCTATCAAAAACGTTGTTTCCCGCACTAGTTTTATCATGTAAAAGGTTAATGGGAAAGGTGGGAAAGTGGAAAAAAATGATAAAAATTAATAGTTCCTGTTGAAATATCGTTTGAAGTTCGTTCGAATGAAATTTCTAACGAGAAAACAAAAAAACATTCTGAAATCTCGTTTGAAGTTCGTTCGAACGAGGTTGTTCGTACGACTTTTCTAACAAGATTTCAGGCCTTGATAGTAGATAATTTTGATACGAACGCGTGGCCGCCAGTTTCGTATTTTTTTTTATTTTTTTGGATTTGATATGATCTTTCTACGAAAAGGTGTCCGAAAACAAAATCTTTAGAACTATGAATTCAAAAAAATTTAACAAAAAAATTCTAACACCCAAATTAAATTTTCAATATCCTATATATATATATATATATTGTAAGAAAATATTTTTAATAAGTCCGTCACAATTAATTATGTCGTATACCGCTACAAGTCATCGAATAATTGAGAAGATTGTATTCTACAAAAGACGGATCCGAATTTCAAGTTGTCTTCAACATTCAAGCCCATCAAATATGAACTTTGGTAAGATAATGTTTTTTCATATTAAGAGTGTTGGGATATTTTTAAAAGGAGTTATAAAAAGCTTTTACATAAAATGTTTTTATAAACGTTTTTTATAAAAAGGGTTTTATTATTGTTTTAGAAAAATGTGTTTTTGAAAAGATTTTATTACTGTTTTAGAAAACATTGATTTTTGAAAAAGTTTTGGAAAAAGTTTTGAAAAATTTCTAAGGCAGTAAGGTAGCAAACGTACCTCGGTTTTGACTCCAAGGTCGTTTAAGCGAGATCACCATTTCGTTCTAACGACATGTGGATGTTGCGCGTAGTTGTTTGAACGACACGCGATCTCGTTCGAGCGAGATGGGGTTTTCGTTCGAGCGAGATGTTTTTTTTGGCTGACACGCTGCTTTAATGCTGATCTCTTTGAACCGACTCAATTTCCTATAAAAAGGCATGACAACATTGTTTAAAAAAAAAACGTGGATAATAGTTTTCAGCTTTGAAGAGTTTTATCTTTTGAAACTTTTGTGTATCTGCCCAGATTTTATAATTCAATACCTTTTGGCAGAAAGTTTTTCTCCAACAATTTTAAGGGTTCAAATATTTGTTTTGTTTTCAATTCACAAAAATCCCAATTACTTTTGTGTGAGTTGTTTTGTGGAACCCAAGAACATATTTTGCTTTGGTTTATTCTTTGTGGGGAGAACTCTACAACCGACAGCTGCGTGCTATTGTGGAGGGAGTCCTTATAAAGTTCACAACTTGTGGAGAAGCCATTTCTCTTCTTTATTGCTGACCACTTGGAGTTCCTGCGGGAAATTTCAGTCGAGACATCGAAACTGACGCCTGAGGGTATTTCGTATGTCTCTCTTATTTTCATTGTAATCCATGTAATCGTTTTTACAAATTATAGTAAAAATAAAAGGTTTTGCCCTTCGGGGATTTTTCCTGAATATTTGTGTCACATGCTTTATTTATTTATAGCTTGACACGGGCACTTTAGATGCATGTTTAGGGGTTGGATTAATTTGGTTTAAAAATAGACTCTAATTAAATAAGTGTGCCAAATTAGAAACTTGCGATTTAATTTAATTCGGTATCACACACCGCGTCATCACGGTTTTTCATATATATATATATATATATATATATAGCATTCATACCTTTAGGAGACATTGGAATTCACATGTCGATGATGTGAAACTTGGCACGAAAATCGGCAATGATGAAGCTTTAAAATCTGGGCCGCTACGTATTCAACTGTTCAAACACGTCATAGACTTGATATGGAAAACTTCTATCCTACAACTCAAATGGTTTTATCCAGAATTGAGCCAACACTACATAAGACTCAATTGGAAATATGTGACCTTACAAATCTTCCCCTTTGGCTATTCTGGGACAAAACCCAATCAAAAATCCTAAAAGGTCGTCAAGCTCGTCTATACACAACATACCACCGAAAATAACAAAAAATATAGACGCGATGACTCGACCCAAGGATGAACCGCTTTGCCACTTTAAACATGCAGCTAAAAGAAATTTCCTACACACTTAAGCGAACCATTAAATGCATAGGGAATATAAATAATATAAGATGCATAAAATTAAATTCTCCCCTTTTATCTAACAATATTCTTCCTAGAAAGATAGTGCTCTCTTCCTAAGTTAGATCTCATAAACTAATGGTTTAAATACCATTTCTCTCCCTTTTTGTTCAGGAATATAGACAAAGCTTAAAGAATAAATAAATAACTTATTTCTCCCACAATTTAATGCAAATACCATTTCTCCCCCTTAAATCTACATAGGGATATGAATTAAGGAAAAACAAGTTAAACATGCAATGTTGAGTAAGGTGATAAGAACAATTAAGCATATGGGAAACAAATAACACACAACTAATCCACAATCAAGGAAAAATAAATATCGAAAATGATACCAACTAAAATGTATTACATATAAGCATGATATATCGATCAAAATTCGCAACAATATAGGTACCAATTATGACTTCAAAGCATATATGAACTAGCAAACAAGGCAAAGACTCAAACATAAAAAAATACCATATATATGTATACATAATGAATATTACTAACGTACACGCACATATACATAGGTATAAACACCACACATGACACAAAATACATTAATCTTTTCACACTCGTATGTCAAAAATGTGTTAAAATAAATGTGGTAAGCGGAAGTGTAGGGGTGTGAACTAGTAACAATTAAATTTCGAACCGATCACTTAAAATATGTTCACGGAGTTCTTATTTGATTGAAAAACTTTATCACATTTAGATATAGCCTCATGTGACAATATAAATTGAACTCAATTAACAAACTTAAACAATGCACACAAGACTAGAGTTTCGATGATTCTACAAATCAATAGAGTCATGACAATAAAAGCTTAACTAGGATACAAAGTCATTGTGAAAACCCATTAATACATCCAACCAAACTCCTAATAATTTTTCTTTTTCTTTTGAACATATTAACTAAACTATTTTTGGCCTTGACAAATATTCTTTTTAATGCCACATTTTTTAAGGCCTAATATTGAATGGTGGCTTTTCACGCAAATAAATTTTGTCTGTCGCAGCCCGATTCCATTGATAAACTATTACGTCGGATAAACATATTTTTCTACTTTTTTTAAATCCGGGAAACGATTATTACATGCACAAATCCTCCATAGTCATAGCTAAATGTAGATGACTAAATTGATGGGAGAACATCTCACTTAACTCAAATATACATGTGAAGTTTAAATTTCAAAAGATCCCGTGTATGTGTGAGACGAGGCATATAAAAATAGAATCCATTAAGCAACCCAAAATAAAACTACTCCATGCAAGCATGACAAAGAATATTTTAAGGATTGACAGTCTTAACCAAAAGTTCGAGCCGCATGGAAGCGGAAAGAAAAAGGATTCAAACACAAGTATATGCCACATAGAGTGTGTCAAATCAAAATACACAAACAAAAAAATCTTTTTCAGTGTTTGAAAATTTTTAACCAACAAAATACAACTCAAAATAAACAAAAAAAAATCTTTTTGTATTTTTCTCAATAAGATAAACAAAATAAATACAAAATATAAGCACAAATCATAATTCTAGCATGAGATTAATTATGGGGCATAGACTAGAAAAAGACAAACAAGCATACATCTAGCAAGAATATATGACATGTAGCACAAAAGCTAGAGTATGCAAACATGCAAGCCATTACTCATAGGATATAGCAAGTGAAGAGTCATGAACTAGCATGTTAGAACCATCAAAAACTGAAAATTTTGAAAAAAATATATATTTCCAAAAATAAATCCTAAAAATTAGGATCACATAATATTTTAATGTAACCCGCTCTGATACCACTTGATGAGACATAAGGCTTTAAATTTCTTCCTTTATATAAACGAGATGGCTCAATTAAATCCCAACTAAATTTCAATTCAACTTTTAAACACAAAAAAGTTAAAATCAAATCAACATAAAAAATTATTTGGAATTTTACTTAAACAAAAATTTAATTCCAATTCAAGTAAAAGTTATGCCAAACAAACTTAAGAATATATTTAGTCCAATTAAATGTCCCAACTTGAATTAAATTAAATTAAAGTTACCCAAATATTAATTAACACCAATTAAACCAATGTGAGATTTAAACCGATTTTTATCTTGATTATCCTAGCATGCACCTAAGGTGTTTTTGCAAGATAAAATAAACAATCACATTACGCGGCAGTGAACGAGGAAAACCTACAACGGAAAAAACCTCGGACGGCCCTGACCTAACAAATTCACTAGATATGGTTTTACAATTACAAGATAAAAGACTTACTACACTCGACTTGACTCCCTTCAAGCCCCGACGCTTCTTCTTGCAAATACCTCCATCTAGCATATAACTCCAAAGTTCACCGCAATCTTGGAGTCCACCAATGGAGGTACAACCCATCGTCAACCTCACATGGTGCCTTTCACTATGTCAGTAAGCTGCAGCAAAATTTTCTCCTTTTTGGGTAGAGAATGAACCCAAACTTCTCTTCTTGTTGGTGTAGAGAAAATTCGGTGCCAAACACTCCAAGAAAGATATATATATAGAAAACTTAGATAGAAACTAAACAAATATTTTGGGTGTAACACACTTGGTTTTGTTCTAAAGATTAAGCATTTTTAACAAAAACCAAGGAGACTTTTTCTTGGAAGAATTAAGCTCTAAAAAACTCTCTAAGAGATGGAAAAAGTTCTATAAAAAAAGTTGTTTCCCGCACTAATTTTATCATGTAAAATGTTAGTAGGAAAGGTGGGAAAGTGGAAAAAACTGACAAAAATTAACTGTTCCCGCTGAAATCTTGTTCGAACGAAACTTCTAATGAGAAAACAGAAAAAAATTCTGAAATATCATTTGAAGTTCGTTCGAACGAGGTCATTTGAACGAATTTTCTAATGAGATTTCAGGAATTTCGATATGAATGCGTGGCCATCAGTTTCGTATTTTTTTGATTTTTTTTGGATTTGATATGATTTTTCTACGGAAAGGTGTCCGAGAACAAAATCTTTAGAACTATGAATTCAAAAAAATTTATCAAAAAAAATACTAACACCCAAATGAAATTTCCAAGCTCCTTTATATATATATATATATATATATATATATATTAATGCATTCATACCTTTAGGAGACATTGGAATCCACATATTCATGACATGAAACTTGGTACGAAAATCGGTAATGATGAAGCTTTAAAATCTGGGCCGCTACGTTTTCAACTCCTCAAACACGTCATAGGCTTGATAATGAAAATTTCTATCGTATGACTCAAATGGTTTTGTTCGGAATTAAGCCAACAATACATAAGACTCAATTGGAAATTTATGACCTTACAATTAAATTATACACTTATTCGCGTGGGTTTTCTCAATAGTTGTCTGTTAACTGACACGCATCCCACTTTTGCTCCGTGGGAGTGTAATCATTGTAATCCCTATGTTAAGGTTACATGCACCACATATTTACTTCCCAAGGAAATCATGGCATGTGAAGCGCATGACTTGGGGGTAGAGTAAGTGAGGCTCTCTTTCCAAGAGAGCCCTTAATTGAGATCCTCCTTAGAAGTAAACGAATATAAGGGATTTCAAACACCTCTTATACTTATTTTACTTGAACTTAAAAGGTACAAAACCTTCATTTCACTTTCTCTTTCTAACTTGAGTTGCAGAAACGATATTCATCCTTCTCTTTATCTCTTCAATTTAGTTTCATTTCCTCACAACCGTGTATAGGCATTTCAGGAAATACACAATGATATCAGATAATGATTTTGAAGCATATCGTACTAAATACCTCATACCTGACAATGTCAGGGTAATGACCTTGTCAAATGATAAATATGTCTATGTTATTAATAGAGGGGTCTCCTTTATGATAATAGCCATAATAGAGTGGGGGATTCCATTTCCCCTTTCACCCATTATTGGTGGAAGTACTCCACTTCTATGGAATGCTTCCAATCTAAGCAAATAAGAGATTTTTTCATATTGAAATGAGGAAGGTTTCCATTAACCATATTTATGGGGCTAATTTGGATTTGAATAACATTAGATGATGGTACGACCTAAGGACTTCTTCTGAGTCTAGCACATATCATTTCCAAGTTAGAGACAAGTCCTGTAATTGCCTAGATCATAAAAAGACATCGCTAGAGTGTCTTAGTATTTTCTTAGCTTGGTATACAGTGAAGACTACACAGGTCTTCCAGTTCCTGCCCAGGTTAGATCTCCTAGTAGTAATTTTATCATTTATTCAACTTTTTCAGTGAGCCTGGTCATTTTTGTTACCATTCGACATTTTTCCTTGCATGTATTTGCCTACTGCAAGAGAAAATCCCAAGATATAAACTTGGTAGATCTAAAGAAATTTTGGCCTAGGAAAACACCGATCGACATTAGACCCCACTAGAGAGCAACTCACATTCTTCTCATCTACAAACTAATAGTTGCATCATACGAGAATTTTATAGCCATTCTAAAGTTTACTACTACTAATTACATGTCAGTTAGTGACTCCTCCATTTCAACATCTACCCCCTCCCTAGAAAAACTGTGAGAGTAGTGTACATTGCTAAAGTTTTATCGCCCACCTACATAATCTCAATTGATTTTAAGGATGACTTGGTTGAATAGAAAGATTATCTTCTCTTTGATGACTTTGACCCACTATTCTCATACACAGAGTTCGGCACATCAAACTGGCTTTGGGAAGAGATAAAATAGTAAGAAGGATACTTTTTCCTCCACTAGTCCCCAAAAATATTTAAGATATCAGTGGTCGATCCAGGTGGACCGTTGAACTTGCTATCGTCCGCATAAACCAGAAAAAGAAGGGCGACTAAGCCGACCAAAACCCTAAATGTGTATTTGGCATAAAGAAAAGGTTTATCTCCATTCGGGAGAAAAAGTCCTAAACGAATGAGGAAAAAAATGAGAGGGAGATGGAAAGATAAGGCAAACAAGACAAAAAGAAGAACACTAACAAGACTCCTCCCTCCATTCCTTTTGGGGGAAATAATATTCCATTGGTTGTTGTCCCACGTCAGTAGACCCCCACACTGCCATCAATGTCTAGGTTCCATCCCTAGATGATAAATTTCATGATGGTTAAAGAGATCATCACCATTAATGACTTGAAATTTCAAAACATTGAGGTTGGGTATTCGGTAGCTCAATTCGCCATGTTGTCTAGAGACAAGACGACTTTGAGAAGATTTATAGTGGTGCGCATTCACTAGGAAGGGCTTCTTCACTTAGTTTTAGTAAGTTGTCCCCTTGTAATTTTCTTTGTCAATTTTTAATTTTTTCTCAAATATTAACTTTTATTTTTTCTTCTTTTTAGAATATGCAAGTAATGCATGAGGCGACCACTAGGACTGAACACCAAATAGGAATGACCTTCTTCATGACTAATCCAATGTCATAAAGAACACCCTCTTAGAGAATAATAATAAAATCACAGAATTTGAAGGCAAGCTCAGAAAGTGTATTGCTTGCAAGATAAAGGTGATGGGAGAATTCAAACTCCTTTAGTTGGAGTTTAGCAAGGTCGAAACTGAATCGGAGAACTTTAAAATGCCATTTCCTAGAAGACCCTATAAAAACTAATTTTAAAGGCATAAACGTGCTCTGGAGGATAGCCGAGAGGCTGATCGAAATAAGTCCTTCAACAAAGGCTTTGATGTTGGGGTTGGAGAGGTTGTTACTCAACTAGACTATTATAAATCGATTGCTTTCAATCTTGGTTAGCTTGCTGTTCTTTAATGGGCAAACATCTCGGAGAGTGACCCTTCCTGCACCGAACACCTCCTGTTGGAGAAGCTCGTTATGAGCGAAGTGAAGCTCAACGCCTCCTTGAAAGCTGGGCGGGAGGTCAAAAAGATGATTATTGAACTCGTTACTCCTATTGAGGCAGACGACCAAGGAAATAATGCAACGACCAGTTAAAGGGAGGTCGAGCAGAGAATTTATTTCTTCCCTTTTTTGTATTTTCTTGGTGTAATCCATTTGGAGGCTCTTTGTAGGACTTGTGACATTTTTATTTTTTAATTAATGAAATTTAGTTTATACCCTTCCTTATTCTGGTCTTAGTTAATTTTGTAGCTTAACTTTATAATTATTTTGTTGGTTTTTTTACCCGAGACTTGCAAGTTAACACCCTTGTTTAACTTAACTAGTAGTCGGTGGAAGTGTGATCTTAAATCGATCCCAGTGACTTACGTAATTAACTAATGGACTAATCAAATATCCATTAGTTTTAAGTTTGTAAGTTAACCTTCTTATTTAACGTAATTGGTAGTCAGTGGAGTTGTGGTCTGTGACTGACTCCACTGACTTGTAAAATTAATCAAGATGCCATATAACTAACCAGTTGTTTAAAAATTGGTAAGTTATCATTCTTATTTAACTTAATTGGTAGTCAGTGGAGTTTGGTCTATGACTGACTCCGCTGATTTGTAAAATTAATCAAGGGGTTAAATAAATAACTAGATAATGAAAATATGTAAGTTAACATTATTATTTCATTTAATTGGTAGTCTGTGGAGTTGTGGTATATGACGGACTCCACTAACTTGTAAAATTAATCAAGGGGATAAATAACTAAGCAGATGATTAAAATATATAAGTTAACATTATTAATTCAAAATTTGTACCACTATTTTCCAGTGGGTTAGATAACAAATCTTAGGTGACTGACTTATCTCTAAGTCATATCACCAATTCTTAGGTGGGTTTAGGCCTATTCTAGGTGGACCAACCCTTCTTAGGTTATACCACTATTTTCAAGTGGGATTGATGGCAATTTACTTGTCTCTATGTCGTACCATCCATTCTTAGGTGGGTTTATGACTATTCTAAGTCGACCAACCCATGTTGGGTTGTACCACTGCTTTTAAGTAAGTTTTATTCTAAATATTAGGTGACCGAATTATGTCTAAGTCATATCACCGATTCTTCTGCGGGTTTATGCCTATTTAATGTTGGGTTGTACCACTGTTTTCAAGTGGGTTTGATGGTGGAGAACAATCTTGAAGACACAATTTATAAAATAAACACATGTATTAACATGAATCATCTTTATTAAGATAGAATATTTGTGAAAAAAGTAACTTATCTACTTAATGATGGAACTTTTGAGGTTCATGGTATTCCATGACCTAGATTTTATTTCTATTTAATTCCTGCAGGTGGTATGATCCGCCATCTTCTTTTGAAACTACTTTGTATGGACCTTGCCAATTTAGTGCTAATTATTTGTAAAAGGGTTTCTTGGAAGCTGGCAGAAGCTTTTGGAGCACTTGATCGCTGATTTAGAATCCCCTGACTTTGACTTCTTATCGTGCTATTTAGAGAGATCTTAATAATATTTAGTAAAGTTGATTAGATATTGCTCTTTTTCTTCCTCTGCTAGGTCAATATCATGAACCGTACAGTCATCATTATGTACATCATAAAAGATTGTAATCCTTAGAGCTGGTAGCCATTGTCCAATGGGACGAAGACCTCTATGACATATGCTAAGTAGTGTGGGGTTTCTCTAGTTGATCTTCTAGGAGTTGTTCTATAGGCGTAGAGGATGGATGGAAGTTTGTTCACCAATATTCCCTTTTCATTCTCAAATTATTGTTTGACCTCAACGAGTAGAGTCTTGTTGGTGATCTTTGACTTCCTATTGAATTATGGGAAGACCACTGAGGCATAGTGAATTCGGATTCCATATTCTATCCAAAAATATTTGAAGAATTATTTATTAAACTAAGTCCTATTGTCAGTCACTAGAGCTCTAGGGATACCAAACTTGGTGATGATGTTACTCCATACAAACCCTTTAGTGTTGACCTTTTAATGGTTCGATCTCAACCCACTAGGTGAATTAATTTGTAGATTTTATCAAGTACTTCATATATCTCCATGCTACAGGTAGGGTCTTGACAATGTCTATGCCCCACTGAGAAAAAGTCCATGGATTTATGAGGGGGGTTGAGATCGTCGGTCGGCTTATTAATGATAAAGTATAACTCTTGACGCTTTACCCATCTGCAGATGAATTGAGCAACATCCTTCTGCATGAAACTCCACCAATATCCCATAGATACATCCTTATAAGAAAGTGATATGCCACCTACGTGAGCTACGCAACTTCCCTTTTCCACTATATATGGGTGGACACACTTAAGAAGAGGGTATGTGAACGATCTTCGATAAATGTTTCCTCTATGGGATGGGGAAAAACCTCGTCGATTGGATTTCAATTTGTGACCTTCTTTACCGTCTAGAGGTAGATATCCATTCTTTAGATAAGCAATGGTGGGGTTCATCTAAGAAGGGACCGAGTCAGCCTGCATTACCTATGGGATATACTTTGGGTCAATAATTTTTATCCCGTTAATGTAACTCCACATTAATCATCACGCCAACATGGTTTAAGCACCAGTGTCACTGTTGTAGTTCCACGATAATTATTCTGTATACACTCCATCCTGGTACCCCCAAATACCTCCTTAAGATCCCTAACACTCCTCCTCCTATTATATGACCCTAATCAAAATCCTGGTCCAGAGGCCACCACACATTCCCGAGCCCCGTTTGAACTCAATTAACCCTCCAACCTGAGTAAATCTCATTGGAATCTCATAAGGCTATGAATACCCTTTCTAAACGGTCCATACTGTGCGCAAATCGGCCTCACGATTCGTGCGTACTCACCTTTCTACTTCGAACCCTGGTCTAGAGGCCACCGGATACTCTCGAGCCCCGTTTGACCTCGATCAACCATCCAACATGAGCAAAGCTCATTGGTCTCTAATAGGTCTCTAAATCCTCTTTCCAACTATCCATACCATATGTAAATCGTCCTCACGATTCGCACGAACTCACCTTTTTACTTCGAACCCTGATCTAGAGGCCACTGGGTACTCCCGAGCCTCGTTTAATTGCAGTTAACCCTCCAAATTGAGTCAAGCTCATTGAAACCACATAATTCTCTGAACTCCCTTTCCAAAAGCCCATACTGTGTGTGTATCAGCCTCACGGTTCACGAGGACTTACCTTTCTACTCCGAAAGCCCCCCGTTCAGAGGCTATTGGGTACTTTTGACTCCTATTGACTTCAGTCAACTCTTGAACTCGGAAGTGGCTTAATGAATTCTTGTAGAGATCTATATACCATTTCCAATAGTC
Source organism: Sambucus nigra (assembly GCA_949130495.1). Lineage (NCBI taxonomy): Eukaryota > Viridiplantae > Streptophyta > Magnoliopsida > Dipsacales > Adoxaceae > Sambucus > Sambucus nigra. The sequence goes on along the minus strand of OX422219.1, from coordinate 140,697,536 downwards.
CCAACTGTGTACGATTCAGACTTACAGTTTGCATTTATGACCATTTTTTTTGAAAAAGTTTGTTCTGGACGGCCTATAGGCACCCCAAATCCCCTGCCTATTAGCATGGCGTACTTTTCTTCGCCAGCAAGGCAGGGGTGCTTCGATAGGCAAGCTAGGGTACATGCCAATCGCCACCCCTTGAAACCATAATTTTTTACTATTTAAGGGGACCATGATGTCATTCCCAAGGCTCCTTTTTTTGAAGTGAGAACATTCTCCTCGATATCAATGCACCAAAAATTCCATTTTTTCAAACATTCTCTCTGTTTTCTTACATCATTCTCATTCATATTTTACCACACTTTTTACTCTTACCTCACCATCATCCAACCACCTAAAAATCAGTCTCTACTACTACAAAATCAAAATTAAAGTTCTATAGAAGGTCTACTCTTGTCCCTTTACTACTAATCTCACTTTTTATTATTTAGTACATACAAAACTATCCTCATAAAATATAAAAGACAAAAAGAAGGTTTTCCTATAAATCCTAAATTAGATTTTCCTCATTTTTCACACTCCCTACACTTGTGCGCATTTTCTAAAAACAAACTAAAGGAAGTTCTAATTTAGTATTTATGGCTTCAACCCCACCCTGGTGCACTTATCGAACTATGTGAACTTTGATGCCCTTTGTCTACGTAGGAGTCCAGATTCAGTCTTGGGATTCGAGTCTTATTTTCTCATTTAGTCACTTTATGTGCACATTTTCTTTAAAACAAACTAAAGGAAGTTCTAATTTAGGATTTATGGGTTAAACCCCACCCTGGTGCACTTATTGAACTATGAGAACTTTAATGACTTTTGGCTACGTAGGAGTCCCGAGCCAGTCTTAGGATTCGAGTCCTATTTTCTCATTTAGTAACTTCATGTGCATATTTTCTAAAAAATAAACTAAAGGAAGTTCTAATTTAGGATTTATGGGTTTAACCCCACCCTGGTTCACTTATCGAACTATGTGAACTTTGATGCCTATTAGTTATGTAGGAGTCCCGAGCCTGTCTTGGGATTCGAGTCCTATTTTCTCATTTAGTCACTTATTTTTTCTTGCGTTTAGTAGTATTGTGAATACGCGTACTCCTAGATATTAGTGTTCCCACTCGATATACACACTCACGTCGTCATAGCGACTTGTGATTTGATGGACACTCCCATTATATTTTTATGTTATTCTTTTGCACACTCCTTAGAATGATTCTGCTATGTTTTTCCACAACATGAGTCGGATGATTTTTTTTTTCATTATTCACACCGCACACACATCATATTTTAGGGAGAAGAAGAATATTATCATAGCCTATAGGAGACCAAAAGGTCTGAATGAGTGCCTAACACCTTTCCATTTCGTAACTTAGTTCCTGGACCCTTGAATCATTTGGTTTCATACGCATCAATATATCTTGTGATGTTGTTCTCTCTAGATAGCTAGATTATTTTGCCAGTTTCGAGAGAAATAGGCTGGAGAATCCATTTCTACATTTTTCTCTCCTATTGATGATGGTCAATTTATATATGTGGTAGCCCATAAAAATCAGTGCTAGTGGAGAAAAGATTATTCCTTTTATCTTTGACATTTATTCAGTTTTCTGTACCCTTTAATTTTGGGGCTGGCCGCACCGAAGGAATTTGACCCGATAACCACACATTTTATTGACACCAACCGAAAAGCTGTCAAGTTTTTTAACATCCTCGGGTCCTTTTGTTTCTATTTTATGCGGAGTTGATTGGTGATTAAATGGGAATTACTGTATATTATAATATCTTGTGCTCCCATTGTGATATCCCTTTGTAAGCCAAGGATCAAGGCTTCATACTTCACTTCATTGTTGGATCCCTTTAATCCAAGATGAATTGATTGCTTGATGGGGAACCCTTGTGGGTTGATAACGTTAATTCCCATGTCGGTTCCTCACTCTTTGGATGATCCATCAACGAACATATTCCACCCCTTCTCTTTATCATCCTATTAATGATTAAGAATATCTAAAATGGGTCTCGGATGAACTTCGTCTTCTCTGGGATGGCTGAGAATTTAGTGATGAAGTTGGATGAAACATGTCCTATAATGGTTGTTTAGGGCTCATAAATGATATCAAATTGCACAAAATTTAATGACAATTTGGTCATCATATTAGATATATGTGCTTTCTTAAGTACTTTTTTTAGAGGGAAAGAAGTTAGGACGATTATTATGTAAGCATCGAAGTAATGGCGCAACTTCCTTGAAGATGTTACCAGTGCAAGTATTAGTTTCTGAATAGGCATGTATATCCTTTATTATTAAAAGAAAGTGAGATTGCTATAGTAGACCAGTAGATACTCCCTATCTTGATGTCGAACTAATGGTTCGCTAGTTGCATGCAGAGAAATGGATAGATAGAAATGGATCTTCTTACCATTGACCGACGTTGACAGCAAGGTAGGAGATCCCAAGTACTGCTTGATATTTTTAGTGCTTGATCACAATTTGGTGTCCAAATTATTGTATTTTCCCTCTTTAGAGCCTAAAAGAATGGGCAAAATTTGTTAGATGATCGTGATATAAACTAGTTGAGGGTGATTAATATCCCAATTAAGACATAAATTTCTCTGACAATGGTCAGACTCTTTTTATTTTCAAGGGCCTTGATTTAGTCCGAATTAGATTCAATTCCTCTTTTCATGACCAGGTCTCCAAAAAACTTTCCCGAGATGAATCCAAAGTTGCACCTGTAGGCGCTCGTCTTCATCTTGTAATCCTTGAAGGTTTTGAATGCGTTGGATAGTTCTTTGATGTGATCGACTACCTGTCTACTTTTGACAAGCATATAGTTAATGTATACTTCCAAAATCGAGTTGATCTACTTTTTGAACATCTTAGTTACGAGGAGCTAATATGTTGCTTCTGTATTCATAAGGCCAAAAGGCATGACTTTGTAGTAATAAATTCCTAAAGTTGTGATGCAATAGGTCTTCTTTTAGTTAGGGACAAACATAGGTATCAAATGATAGCTTGAGTATCCATGAAACTCATCCGTTGATGACCTGATGTGTAGTCGACAAGTTGATCGATACTGGGGACTGTAAATCTATCCCTTTTTAAGGTCTTATTGCGATATGTGAAGTCAATATAAACCTTCACTTTATGATCCTTTTTTGTCCATAACGGTATTGGAGATCCAATATAAAAATTGAACCTCTTTGACGGAGTTATCATAAAGCAACTTCTTAACTTCGATCTCTACTACTTTGAATTTTCGGGGGGCTAACTTCCTTGGCTTTTGCTTAACTGGATGACATGCAAGACCCACATGTAGTCGGTGGAAAAAAAATATCTGGATCAATTCTTGGATGATCATAAGGCTGCCAAGAAAAAACGTTCATATTCCTTTTGAGAAAGTGAATAAAATGTTATGCCTCATCTTTTGGAAATTAAGAATTGATCAAGAAAGTTTTGTCTGGCTAAATTGAGTCTAGAGGAACGATTCTAATTTCCTCCATTGATCGATTGATGAGGATCAATCTGGTTTCCTTTACCCCTAACCAGGTTCCCTTTGATTTCTATTTAGGTTGATATGCCTTGTAATTATCATCGTCCTGACTTTTCTTGTTTAATCTTGTTTAGCTTTGCTAGCGGAGATAAAGCGGTTACGTGCTTCTACATGATCCCCTCTAACTTTGGCGATCCATTGGTCACCACTAACTTGAGCTTCTAATGAAGTGGAGATGGTACAACTTTGATAGTATGTATCCAACGTCTGGCCAGGATATCATTGTGGGGAGAATTCGAATGAATCACATGAAACATAATTTCATGACTAATAGGGATAAATTTGATCGACAACTTAATCTTTCTTAATTGAGTCTCCACATCACCATTAAAACTTATTAGAGGACTCTACTTGTTATCTAAATCTTGGATATTATTTCCCAGTTTGAGTAGAATATTAACGTATATAAGAAGAAATCCCCTAATCGACTAGTATTCTCCTCACCTCAAAATTTGCCAACCAAAGAATAAGGACCCAAGCCTCTATGTGGAAAAATCCACATTGACTAAATCCCCATTGGTGAATATAATTTCCCGATCAAGATCAATGTCCTTACGCTTGTCCTTGGTAAGGATAATCTCTAAAACCTCCATCTGGAAAGATTCTTTTACGATGGTCGTGATCCTTATCCTTTCCCTCAGCTTTTTCCCTTTGTCTCTTTATTCCACATTGGTATTTTGATGAATTTGCTAGTATGTGACAAGAAAGTATTTTTAGAAATAAGCTTATTGATCTTTAAAGATGGTTGAGTGTCGTGTTACGTTGGTTACTTGCAACAAATATATATTAAATTTTTATTTACCTTTAGTCAGGCGAGTCATAAAATGGTAGATATCCTTCGTTTGCTTGTAATTTTTTGTTTTATATTTTATCTTGGAATTTGACCAAAGGGGAGACTGTAAGAGTATATGTATACTTAAAGTGATATATAAGATGAAATTATCTAAATTCCTTGCCAGATCATTTTTTGAGTCTTTGTCAAAGGGGTTTTTGAAAAGCTTTATCAACTTCAACCCAGACTGTTCATGCCAAATCTCAAGTACACCGCTTAAGAAAGGTATATTTTACTTAGAGAACTTAGATTTACCACTAAGGTTTTTGGATATATTTCCAAATGCACTATTCAATATACTCTTCATATAGAAAAATTATTCTCTTAGAACTTTCATATTTTCTATATATTTTAAGTGTAGATGTTCTAGTTGAGAACAAACATACTTAGAGTTTTCGCCAAAATAATTTTCAAACTTTGGAAACAAAAAACTGGACCACTACGTGACGTGCTCGCCGCAACATTGTCGCAAAAAAAGTTTTCTTCACTAGTACAAAGTCCTTTGTGCAAAAACCCTGACTCTTTACTCGGCCTAAGTTCACCTCAGGATCGCTGCACCGATAGTTTTCTTCGCTGTAGCGCAGATGTTGTAAAGTACATAAATTGCAATTTTTGAGTATCTTTGCACAAAGATCTCATTGGGAAGCATTTCAAGGACATTATTTCGATTAAATTAGACCTACACTTGACTACTTGAGACGATAAGTGCGTGAGACCTAATTTACAAGACTCTTAAGTGTTCCCTCACTTTTGGCTATATAATTATGTGTCAAACACTCTTTCAAACCAAAAGAGATAGATACGAGAAATATTTTTATAGTTCAAACCTAATCTAAATTCGAGAGCATAATTTTCCCTCTTCTTCTTTGTTCTTCAAGTCATATCTTTAAGTTTTTTTTAAAACTTTAGAGAAAATTTGTAACATTATCCTTTTTGTTCAAGTCTTTCTTAATGAAATTTTTTTCTCATGATTATGTGTTTTCTCTATTAAGGCATGAAAAACATTTCTGAGATTTAAATCCCCACTACACTTTCATACACTGGCCCAACTCATAGAATTCCCTCACACATCCTAAGTGTAGATTTTGTGGTTTCTTGAAGGTTCCAACCTTGGAACAAAAATTTGCTCCAACTTTAAAGAAAACTTTTCCATCCAACTGGATTTTAAGACATTGGGCGCATACCAAAACTGGTAACGGTTGTATAGCGTTCTTTAGTTATTAGCGCTTTCTTCAAAAAATATGGTATGAAAGAGTGTCTAGTGAAAGTTTTGTAAGTTTCTCATAGTTTTTCTTTGTAAAAATATACCATAGTACATTTTTTGTTCATTTCGACCTGGGGTTCTTCTCGTTAGTTGGTTTCTCTTCATACATTCGGTCTTTTGATATTACTTTACTTTTTCGCATATTTAGAGTCATTATGTTATATTAAGAATATAAAACTGGATTTTAAACTTAGTAAAACATTTTTGTCACATAGACTTTAGGATTGTTTTACCTTTTTGAATCAATAAATTAATCTTCATTTTTCTCGAATTAGGTTTTTTAACTTTTATTTGGGTAGTTACCGTCGAGTGGCACAATCTCAATGAGGATTGGAATACTTGCATAATTTTTCCTTTGACTGTTATGGGAAAGATTCAATTTTATTGAAATTTAATCTCCATGGATTGGACAATCATTGTGTAAGTGGGTTTGATATCATAATTCAAAGGAAATTGCTTTCAAGAAACATATTAGATTGTAATACCCCCTTGATAAACTTATAAGTATAGTTTCCGCCAATAAACCTGATAAGTGGATTATTTTATAATCTGGTGGAGTAGAAAATAAGTTAAGTACGAGAATCGTGGAATAAATAAGATATTGGTTTAATCAATTAATAACGAATTAATTCAACCAAACGGATATTATATAATTAAGGTTGGTAATCATATTATGTGCCCCTTCAACTTTAAAGTAAGACCTCATTAATTCGAGGGATTTTGAGATAATTAAATTGAAGTGTAATCGTAATCATTTAGTAAAATTAATTACGATTAAATAAAGGAAATAAATTACAGAAATTTAATTTGGAATTTTTGAATATTTATTTGCAGTAATTTTAATTATTTGGTCTTTGGTCCCTAATATAGTCCATAGTAGAAGGTCCAGACTCTCTAAAAATCCAGTTTAGCCCAAATCCATAACTTATACATATATACAATTGTGTAAGATAGGGTTTTAAGTTACATATTCATTATCGACAGTTTGATAGAAATACATAAACACTATTCACATTTTTGTAAAGAGGCTTAAAGAGAGAGGTTCATATCTCACTCGAAACCAAATTTTATCATCTTCATGGGTGCCCACACACATACCCTGCTTTGTAGGATCATATACTAGAAGTTTCGAGACTTTTGACGTATTCTAGCAACTTTTGGAGGATAATCAAAGGGAAGCACCTTCATCTTCTCCAAACACATTTTCTCCTCATTTGGATCACCGCTAAGATATTTTGAGGTATTGTAATCGAAACCCTAGGTTTAATCTTTAAACCTAGTTTTTGTTGTTCATTTTATATTATATGATTGATAAAAGTTTTGGGGTTGAAATTTTACCGTGTATCTCGATCCACAATAGTCATCTGACCTTAAAACACTGAACTTAAAAGTTGAAATCACCAATTTCTTATTGTAATTGTTAATCTCGTTGAATTACTCCCAGTATTGCTAAGCATACTTCCTGAGGGAATCCCCTTTCTTTTGCTTGAGGGCGATTAAAGGAATTAGTTTCCTTCACAACTTTTCTACTAGTGATGAAGCGGGTTGTGAATTGCTCGGCTAGTTCTCTAAAAAAAAGATATTGATCTAGGGGTTATTTTTTCAAATCACTTGAGGTCGATTTCTCTTAAATTTTTTTTTTTTTTTTTTTGGGGGGGGGGGGGGGGAGGGAACGACACATGGATTATCTATAGTAAGTGATGTGATGATCAAGATCTACCTTTCCATCATATATAGTGTTCTTTGGCACGGAGAACTTCCCAGGGGGCTCTGATGTCTCTCTATCAACGCTGAACAAGGATGCTGATCCGTGATCCAATTTTATCTTAGAAAACTCCTTCAAATCATGCACCAAGTTCGGTTGAATTGTCCCTCTAATTATTTCTCAATTGAGTCTCGAAGATAATCAGTGCGTACTTTCTTTGCTAGAGGCCTAGTCTTGGCTAAACTATTGTTGCAGTTGGATATTATCTGAATGAGAGGTAAACCATGACTAGTATTATTGTGGTCAGACATCGATCCACGTGAGGGTGATTAGATTGCATTGCAGATGGACTCCTTAATTTGGAAGTCATGTCATTATAGCTAGCCATATGTTATCTAGGTGATTAAATTCATCGCACCCTATTACACTCAAGGTTATGGGTACAAGACTCACACTTCTTAGATTTCTATATTAGATGCCTCTTTAACCTAGTTATTTCCTCTTCTCATCTCGTTCAGTTGTTCCTTAGAAAGGTTGATCAGGTATGCTGTTGCCTTCCTCACAAAGTGTTCCGTATAAGGAGTGTAATGTCGATAATTTTGTACATACCTCTGTGATGTATGTCCCATATACCTTATTTGATTGGGATATAAAAGGGGACCTTAAAGGAGTTTTTTTAACTCCCCGACCCGGATTTATGGGTTACCCGTGGTCAACCTGATCCAAATCGAGTAGTTAGGTGTGCAGTGCAATGAAACAACCTATATAATGTTGCTTGTCCAATTTTATTTTATTTAACATGTTACTTGTTTAGCACGCGGTTCTAATTTCAAGATAAACTACGTGAGGAACCCATGGGGGGTACCTGGAGTCCAAGTAATAGAGCTACTAACACAAAACAAATAAAATACACTTACCTGTACAACGCCCTCAAAATATGAACCCGCACTCAACCTTCCATAACAAAGCGAGGGTGTGAGCCTATGCCCAGTGGGAATATACAAAGCAGTATAGAAACGAACGACAAAAAAGAGTACTCACACGCTATAATCACATGCATGTGCATTAACCGTTTTACTTTCGAACACCTTGCTTATCCAGATTAATTTACCTCAATCTTGCAAAGACTTCCTTTATTCATACTTAGCATTTTTCACTTTACCTTACACACCCGGTCAACACTTAAAGCCACCACACTTAATTATTTTTCCAACCCATTCCTTTACCAGAATCACCCCATTTTATTCTGTTAAAACATACTTTAGTATTTTCATTGAAAAGTACCATTTCAACACACGCATTCACCTTGTTAGAAAATACTTGTTTATCATTTGAAAAACTTTCAATACATACTTATGCAAATTATGGGTTCAACAACTTAGGTGACTTAACTGCCAATTTTCGCGCTTAACTTTACCCCTTTTGCCTTAACTTGTGGACTTTAATAGAATTACACATTTACTTGTCCATTTCACATATTACCGGGACATTTATTTCATTCATTCATGTTAGGTTGTATTAACACATTTTACCACACAACCCATTTCTTAACATGTTTCATATTCCTTTTATCTTTTCTCGAAATTCTTCCTTTATCGCATACTTACACGGGCTCCATACCGATGACTATGCGCACCATACGCTTTAGCCAGTGATTTAGGGATTTTCACCCAAGGGCTCCGGGACCTTCTTTCTTATTTCCCGATTGTATCCGAGTCCTTATTAACACGTTTAACATTTGACACATGTTCACATTATTCCACTTCTTTACTTTTTTCCAGTCGAACCCAAAACCCGAGATTTCAGCCCAACTTATGATACGCTTTGAATTTGACCATTCTTGTCCTTTAGGTTCTTACGTTGATTTCACATTAAAACCATTTACCTCTTAAGGAATTATATCAATTTCATTCATTCTAGTGTAACACCATTCATTACATTTTTATTTTTTATAAAAATGTTCCTCTTTAAATAAATTTAACAATTCACCCTTTTTTGCAAAAACTTGCAATTTAGTCCTTAGCAAGTATTATTTTTCGAAACGGTTATTAAATTTCCAACTCAATATTTATACTCCTTTAGTCATTTTAACACTTGTTTAATATCACACTTTTACTTGACTCTCACACTTGACACGTTTATACCTTGAATATGTAAAATAGCACCACAATACTACAATATGAACCAAATAGAGTCTTAAATATAAAGAGTAGATTATCCCACCTCAAATGAATCCCAAATCAGTGGAAGGCATGAAAGATCAAGGGAGAAGACAATCCCCAACCTCCTAAGGTGGCCTTAAAGGGGTTGTCTAATACCACCAAGTTTTCCTCTAAGAAACCCCATATAAACCCTCTTCCAAACCTCCAACAAACCCCCCTAATATTTTTTTAGCTCAGTCATAACAGTAGGGAATATATGTGTTTCGTATGAGTGTAGTCATTACACTTTAAGATAACAATGGTGGAAACAGATTAAGGGAGGGGAAAAATGTAGAGGGTATTGGAAGTGGGAGTTTCCAACCTCACGTCCCCTTCTCTTACACTAAAATAAGGTATACACGGTATATATTTAATATACACTTTGCTTCACCCGATCTCATCAAGCTCCTAAGAGTTGACACGAGTTCAAGATCGATGGTCTTGAAGTTGACAATGTTTGTGGCAGTCTGTAGGTTCACAGTCCCTCGTGTCTTTCCTTGTACACAATTTAAGATCCATAGAAAGCCATATAATACTCCATCTATTTCATCTATATTGTTCATCCCATGAACTGACATCAACTGAGATTAGTGGTTGAAAGCTACACAGCAAGGTTGGCAGATTTTCTTGCATCAGGCATCGATTGGAGTGCGTCATTTGAATGACGGAGATCGTCATTAGAACGAGTCACTCAGTCATTATAACGACAACATCCCTTCGTTTGAACAACCATGTGTGCCATTTGAATGACAACAGAAATAAGGGTCACTTTCGTTTTTTCATAGTTCATCCCTTTGAAATATATATGTCCATATCCTTTTTTATTTATACCTTAAGTGTATATTTCCTTTTCATTAATATCCTCAACATATATTTCCTTTTCGTGATTGCGAATTACAATTTGAAGATAAATGCAACGTTAAGTCGGGGTATTATAAACTTCCCTCCTTAGGGAATTTCGTCCTCGAAATTCTTGGATTATAACAATCTATAATCCTGTCACCCACGACCCGTTTCCAATCCTAAGTCTCCTAAACATTATGGTTTAAGACCAAAGATCCAATTTTAATCAACCATCGTTGTTAATCCAATCCTGACGAACCTGAGGTCTTATTACCAGTTCTCAAGCATGCCCAACGTCTCAACCTAAAAAAGACCTCGCAATGATTGACAGTAGCCTAATATCGTAATATCATCAATGATTTGATCAATATGGTTCATTCCTATGTTCAGATTTATAACCTACATTCTTCAAACAAATATTTGATCATGCCTAGTCTAGGATGATATGACCTTAATCCTTCACATCACAGACACCAACCTTCTAAGATATTCATTCAATATCAGTGGTTTATTCGACAGTTACCCATTACGAGGTTCTCATGCTAACTAAGAGTCATCCTAGGCATCACAGCGTAACCATACATGAGTGATCACATTCCCAATCCGCACATCTCTTAATGGAGCGTAACACTAATACCACCTCACGTCTTATCAAACTCCCATATTCGTACTAATCGCAAGTCGCAACGTCGGGACACTAGACCAAGTCAAAACTAGTTATACCGGCTAACTAACAAACCTTTTAAACTATGGCAATGAGCAACACATGCATCTATATGCAAGAACGCGAGACCACATGCCCACGCAAACTAGCGAGGGATAAAGGTGAGTTCGAGGAAGAGCACACTCCCATATCATGATTCATCAGTCACAATTGGCCTAATCTGCATCACTACTGAGCTTGCACAGCACCACACCCGAATCAAAACTAATCAATAACTTCCCATTAGCGGGATCGAAGGAGGCACAAGAATGCAACGAATCAGGTGACTGTCATGCCCAAAATAAATAATCCAACCCTGACAAAGAATCGAACCACTCGAAGTATGAATCCACAACGTCCACTTAAAGTCTTTAACTCTTACCAATGCCTGTTAAGCACCTTAGCCTTGTCACGTACCCTAGCTTGGCCTCTTAATCCTGATGGGTCCTAACCATGAATCATCCATCCATGTCAGACGAACATAATACTAAACCATTTTCTTTGGGGAAATGAAACGCTAGGCTTCCCTCCTTAGGACTAATGCTACATTCCCATAATTGGTAAGTAAAACCAACTGAGCCAAATGAAATTACATTCCTTCGACGCTTATCGTTAGTTACTGACCTATCATACATAGGCCTCTATAATTTTAACATGCGATAACTAACCCCAGTTTTTGAGATCACTCTCATCAAGTGAAACACAACGCTCAGAATGTTTCAAACATTCGACTCATGAACCATTGCTACCACCTTAGCACTGCCCATGTGATCCCAAATAATAACTACCCTACGGCTTCCCAAACTTTAAATCATTACTCATGCCTAATGATTTCCCTTAATAGTGTCATTACTAGCCATACAGGTAGCACACATAGGTACTATAACCAAGCCAACACTTTATCCCTAGTGATACCTACAAAAGTCATGACGGACATCATCGAGTCCTAATTCTCCCAGGTGCACCACCTAGCATTGATAAACCTATTTTTGAAATCATCCTCGAAGGTCATATCATGACACATGCCTGAAAACAAGGCCGTAGCACTAACTCCAAGTCACTGCCACAAGTTGACATTATCTAACTATACTATAATCATCAATGGTGTACCATCACTTATGTAAACTCCAATACAACCATGATTCTCAATGCCTTATGGGAGACGACATCAAACTCAATTATTTATCTAAATGGTTTACATATATATTCTAAGAACCCATAAGTCACACCATGACCTATGCTACACAACCTGAAATCTACTACTACGAAGTGTATATCACTACATAAATCTTGATGCAAAATGATTCCCAAAGATTTTGAAGAGAGATATTATTATTATTATCGCATGCATGATACACAATCTCAGGTTCACTATTACTAAGGAATGACTACAACTTGCATTAATATCTCGTTAGACGAATCTTAGTATGTATCTCCAAGGAAATTTTTAATACGATTTTGCAAGCCTACATCCTTTAATCCTTAATGAGTGTTCAAATACTATAACTGAATCACCTTACTATGTAAACTTCATACTATGTGCTACTCTATCAATTAACCGAATAATATATTTTGATAGGGTACGGGACGTCGGGTATTATCTATAAACACCAAGTCCCATGCCCGTGAATGCGACAAGGGATCCTATTTTCTCAATGCAACACTACAGTCACCAATCCATAAATTTATACCCTTATAGTCTTGGTATGACACGAGACGTCGGGTATTACCCAAGAGAGGCTCACTCTAATGATGCTGCAAGGGGTACTATTCTGAAGCGTCACAACGCAAATGCTTAATACTAAGTCACCATGATTATCTAGCTCCATATTATAGTCAAGGTACACGAATCGGGATATACTAAACCCAAGCCCACAACCAAGATACCTAATACTTTCTTACTATGTAGCTAACACTTATAAACACATTCATCGAGCAAAACAACCACTGAGGCATTTGTCCATAAGGATAGAATTCTATCAACTAAGCCTAGCTTATCCCCTAGCGTTGACCCATACAATTTACATGTTCATTATATTCCCATAAATCACGGTATTACCCCAAGGATCTAATTTGCCTAACTATAACATTGATATTGACCCCTCGTATGTGCCACACTTAAAATTTCATATAATTTAAGATCCCGATTTCCTATTACATAGTTATAATACCAACTATCAATCTCTATCATAGATTACACTCAATTTGGTTCCACTTGCCCGGTGGGAGTTATATCATTATATTAATATCTCCAAGATTCTACATCATCAAAGGTTGAAACAAAAACCTCACGCTATAAACCAAGGTGTCCCCACTTATTGTCTTACGTGGACACCCATAAATTATTGCATACTATTACGGGGGAAATTTATAAGAATTAGATTGATCGTATGCCACATGGCACTAACTTAATTGTCATGCTAACCTCTTTGACCTTACAGTCTAGGACTCGAACCATAATCGTCACCAAATTAGCGTGACTGGCCCAAACCAACACTGATGTTGAAAGATCTAATACCGACCTCACCACGTCACACCCGAAAGGAAAGATGAACCTAGAGCTCTGATACTATTTGAGATGCCCCAACCTGGATTTATGGGTTACCCGTGGTTAATCCGGTCCGAATCGAGTTGTTAGGTGTGAAGTGCAATGAAACAACCTATATAATGTTGCTAGTTCAGTTTTATTTTATTTAACATTTCACTTGTTTAGCATGCAATTCCAATTCAAGATAAACTACATGAGGAACCCATGGGGAGCACCCCGAGTCCAAATAAACGGAGATACTAACTTAAAATAAATAAAGTATACTTACCTATACAACTCCCTCAACCCCCGGTAACAAAGCGAGGGTATGTTCCTATGCCCAGTGAGAATATACAAAGCATTATAGAAGCGAACTTCAGAAAAAGTACTCACACGCTACAAGCATGCTGAAATATCTCTCTCTCTCTCTCTCTCTATATATATATATATATATATATATATATATATATATATATATATATATATATATATATATATATATATATATATATATATATATACCTTTGAAAAATACACATTCAAATGCATTAATCGCTTTACTTTCTAAAACCTTGCTTATCCTGATTAATTAACCTTAATCTTGCAAAGACTTCATTTATTCATAGTTAGCATTTTTCACTTTACCTAACACACCAGTCAACACTTAAAGCCACGACACTTGATTATTTTTCCAACCCTTTCCTTTATTGGGATCACCCCTTTTTATTTCGTTAAAACATACTTTAGTATTTTCGTTGAAAAGTACCTTTTCAACACATGCATTCACCGTGTTAGAAAATACTTGTTTATCATTTGAAGAACTTTCAATACATACTTATGCAAATTATGGGTTCAACAACTTAGGTTACTTAACCGGTCATTCGCCCGCTTTACTTTACCCTTTTTTTTCTTAACTTATGGACATTTAATAGATTTACACATTTACTTGTCGATTTCACCTTTTATCAAGACATTTATTTCATTCATTCAAGTTATGTTGTATTAACACATTCTACCACAAAACCCCTTTCTTAACATGTTCCATATTCCTTTTATCTTTTCTTGAAATAATATTCTTTTACCGAATACTTACGCGGGATTCACATCAATGGCTATGCGCACCATATGCTCTGGCTAGTGATTTAGGGCTTTTCACCTAAGGGCTCCGGGTCCTTCTTTCTTATTTCCCGATTTCACCTGAGTCCTTTGTAATACCCCGTACTTTTAAAGATTTCTAAATTACAAAAGTGGGCGTAATTTAGTAATTTGAGGAATTATTGTGAATAGTAATTTTGGAATTTATGAGTGTAAATAAATAAATTTAGAATATAAAGTGAATAGTAAATATTAGTTTGTAAGTGTCAGATTAATATTTACATGGATCATATTTTCTTACGAGACTAAGAATATGAGTGGGATTATTTTAATTACGTGTCGTAGTTGGGTAAAACGACAAAGGGTAATATTTTAATTGAAAAATATGCATATTGGAATGTGTTGGGTTTAATTAGTAAATTATAGTTAAGTGACTTGGATGGAGATTTCGAGTGCGCGGTTGGTTTCGGAATGGCCGAAATAGTCAAAACGAAGTACCCGGGGGTAATGTTTGGGTTTCGGGGCCTTTTTGGACTAGTAGGGACTCGCAATTGAGTACACAAGTCATTTTACAATTGGGTATATACCCAATTTTGGGTTTAATAATGGAAGAGCCCTAATTTCTCCCATAAATCAGCCCTAATAGAGAGAAAGAGAAGAGAGAAGGAAGAGAAGAAATAAGAAGAAGCGAAGAGAGAAGAATAAAGGGGGTTTTCGGCCAAGCGCCGTGGGATTCGACTCGGGGTCATCGGATTTTATCCACGAGGCAAGTGTTTACTTACTTTATTAATTTAATGTATTTATTTCTCATATTATAATAGGTGTGTAAAGCTACAAAGATTTTTGGGATGAGTTAAACCCCGGATAATATCAAATTTGGAAAACTTAGAAATTAATTGAAATTAATTATTGGATATGGGTTCTAGGATGATTATAACCCTTTTTATGTCTGTATATATTGTTGGTTGAGGTTGGATGATGATGGGAGAGAAGATAAAAACCTTGGAGGTGTATTAATGGAGGTTTGGGATTTTTGGAGAAGAAGGTGAATAGTAACTATGTCCTTTATGAATCAATTCGGGTAGGAAATGAATCGATTTAGCTCTTGTTCAAAAGATGAAAGTTGTATATATTTTCAATACGGTCGTGTGGGCGCCAACTGTGTATTTTTCTGATTTATTATGGATTTATAATGATTTTTCTAAGGAAGCAGTTCCGAGATGGAAATTCAGACTGACATAACGAAATCGGTTCCGTTTTTGTGATAGGTTCGGTTCCCTTTTTCTGATGGGATCGGTTAGTTTTTTTTTTAATAGGATCGGTTCATTTTATTTTAATAGGATCGGTTCATTTTGTGGGGGGATCGGTTCTGTTCGTTTCTCTGCAGACTTTCAGTGCTGCTGCAGAACATTGGATAAACCTTTAGAATCTTAAATTGTGAGATTTGAGGAGAAAAATACTTTGGACCGATAGAGTATCGGGACCTTATCTACTGTCTTGATATGTGAATGTGGTAGTAACATTCGAGTGAGGAGAAATACTCTACGTAGATTATTTGGGATATTCGGGGTATAAATATACTACGTATGAGATTTATTATATGGGTTGTGCGTATACCCTGATGCTATTATATATATGGGTTAAATGAATACCTATGGGGATTATATATAGGTGATATGAATACCCGTTGTAATATATGTATAGGTGAGAGGAATACCTATCGTTATCATATGGTTGTGTAAAAACCTCATTGATGTTATATTTATATAGGTGGAATGTGTACCTATATTATTGTTTATTATGTGTATGACATACCTACCTTACTTGCTATCACGGGAGGTTATAGGAAGAGGACAATCTTATCTTGTGTGCCTTCGGGGGGATTTAGATTTTGTACCTCAAGAACATAGGACTATGAATGACTTATTTGTGAGTCGATAAGTCTGTTGACTGTGGGAACGTAGGTATGTGCGTGACCCATGGGTATGTGAACTATGTTCACCTCTAATAAGTGTGATTTGTATTGATACGATTCTTGAGTGATTCGGAACGCGTGATACTTATGTGTGTGATGTACATGGATTTGATATCAAAGTATGCGTGCACCGCAACTTAGCCTAGGGGTGCCTTATATGTCTATATGTACTGAGAGTGATATATGTATGTACACTTGTGATGTATGCATGCACCGCAGCTTAGCCTAGGGGTGCTATATATGTACACTAGGGTGTACCCATGCCGATGGCACGGCGATAAATATTTGTGATTATTGCACACTCATACCCATGTCGATGTCACGGTGATAAATTTGCTCTCAAGTTTTTATGATTGTCGAACACTCACACTCCCATGTATACGTCACTTTCATAAAAAAAAATAAAAATACTAACTAAATTTCATCCAAGTATAATTATATGTAAAACCAAAAAAAAATATGTAAACCCAAAATAAATGGAGAATGAGAGTAATGCAAACACCACTTAGGTATATGCATAGATCAAAATCTAATAAAAAAAAAGATTATGCACTTTTAGGACTTAAAATAATATTGATTATGGATATAGGACAACAAGTATTTCATTTTCATTTTTAGTCCCTCTTTTCAAATTATCCACTGACGTGGTATGGTGTGATTGGTTGACATTTTATGGATATGGGTTTCTGCCATCGACTTCATTTAAAAATAGTGACTAAAGTTATAAATAAAATATTTGTTGTCATATTTCCAGAATACATATTACAATAAATCCTAAATTTACAAATCCCTAAAAAAAATATTATCACTTGAGTTAACTGAACAATAAAAACTACAATATATAAAAAAAATTACAAAACAGTAAAATTTATACCGAGAGAGAGAAAAACGCCATAAGCTACACGCATAAAAAAACTCATCAAAAATTTCACTACCTGAACCGTGAAAAACCCCGTAAAAAAGATATAGATTTAAAAAAAACCATCACTACCTGAACCAAAACCCA
This sequence comes from Sambucus nigra, assembly GCA_949130495.1. Classification (NCBI taxonomy): domain Eukaryota; kingdom Viridiplantae; phylum Streptophyta; class Magnoliopsida; order Dipsacales; family Adoxaceae; genus Sambucus; species Sambucus nigra. The sequence goes on along the minus strand of OX422219.1, from coordinate 140,679,813 downwards.
TTCTCTGGTTTTATTCGGCGTTAAAAAATCCGGCGAAACAAACTCGCCTCTCCGGCGTAACTTTCGCTCAGAGTTACAATTTTTTTGTTAGAAGTAAAATGGGTTCCTCCTTTTCTTTTAAGACCATCTAACTGGAGCTGATAATAGTGAATAATCTTGGAGCCAAAAGGATGAAGCTCAAATGGGTGCAAACTGAATCACCATAGCTGGTAAATATGAATTCAACCCACGATCGGGTGATCTCGTTCCGATACAATATGGTGATAATCACACATAACGGATACTGTTTCACTCTTACATCTGCAGATCTGCCATATCATCCCTTATCCTCAAATTAAAGTATCATACTTCCATCTGCAGATCGTCACATTGAAAATGTTTAAAATCCAAGTAAATAAACACTAAAACAGTCTTGAACTAAAAAATCCAAACCCAAGAATAATAAACTCCAAAAAATAAATTGGAGAGAAATAAAATAGTCCTTCAACCGATTACAGAGTAAGAGAGACTTATCCGATGTTGTTTGAAATGTTGAAGGTACTCTATCACCGAAGATGACTTTTCTGTTGGATTGAACTTCGAGAAGATGACTTTTCTGTTGGATCGAACTTCGAATCCGGAGACACAGTGGCGGATGCGAACACAGATAGAGAGGCGGAGGCAGAGCGTGCGTAAGAGAGAGACATGCGTAGGTTGCTGGGTTTGGATTGGCGAGGTCAAGGTGCTGGGCAACAGGTTTGGATTCATGGTTGGGTCGGAATGGAGCTCGAGTTGTGGATATGAGGGGTTGAGCAGGTAATTAGTTTGGGGTTTTGTTGATGGAGGTGAGAGAAGAGAGGTTTTGGTGTGTGGGCTTCGTCGGAGGCATGGGGGTTATAAGGTGGCAGGTGGTCTGTCCGGAGGTTTGACCGGAGGTGGCAGGTGGTAGATGGTCTACACGGATTTTGGTTTGTGTGGGTTCACATCGGGTGGAGATCGCCGACGGTTTCGGATTTTGGATATTAGTCTTGTCGGGTTTTCAATGGAGGTTGGGAAAATTGGGGTAGGAAGATGGAGGTCACCGGGTTGGGTTTAGGCTGGAGATAGTGTCAGGTAAGATGTGAATAAAAGTTGGTAGTGATAAAGTAGTGGGAGAGGGAAAAATATGTAGTGGGTAGTGATAATATATGTGTACCATATCTTAGGTTAGGTACCCCATCCACTCTACTCTGGTGACTGTGAGTCCCAATAAAAAAGTTCTTGTCCAAAGGTTTATTAAATTGTCCAATGGAATATTCGTAAATGCTCAAAGCTTCCAAGCGATGGCCAGAATAATTCAGAAGCTTTAGTTGCAGCTCTCTCGCAACTCTCTTATAACTCTCTGAGATTGTGTGGAGCTGTTTGAGATTGTGTACATAGCTATCTTTGTTGTACTCCAACCACTTTACTTTGTTAGTTCGAATGAGAAGGCTCATAACCAAAGGATTTTAAAGTTGTCCACGTGGTTATTACAGTGTTCAGCCGGAAATGAGAGTACATGTAATTAAGGTTGTCCAGGTGGGTGGTGCATTGTTTAGCTGAAAATAAGATTACCCTCCTCCTTTGCCATGTCATGAGTTTTATATGATGTGGCATGAACCTTCCCTCCTTTGTTGTATGACATGGCGTGAATAGTGAAAACATCCTCCTGCTTTATTATATAGATATGTACTGAGAATAATATATATGTATACTTGTGATGTTCCACTGTTGCTTAGTAGATGAGAATGACTAAGCTACTTATATTATAGCTCGGTGCACTGATTATTATACTGGTTGCGTATACTATATTGTTTATATATGAGATGAGATATCATATAATGTAACCTTGTATAAAGTGAAAAGAATGAATAAAGTGATATACTCCTTCCGGTAGATTTATATCCGGATTTATATGAATATGGATCATAGGTTCTAGTGATATATATATATATATATATATATATACGGGATGGTGTAAAATATGGCATGTACTGAGGGTCTAATGGATCCCGACGATAAACATTGTCACGTAGTAGTGTATCAGGGGGGAGGGGGTTACTTGTTTGGATTTTGCTTCGCGAGACTCCCCACGCACGAACGTAACGTAATGTTGGTAATGGGGAGAAGTTTAGTCCTTAGTACTCAGATTTATGAGGATTTTGGAAGATGTGTGAAATACATTAGTTAGGCAGGGTAGCTTAACTAGGTTGTTTAAAAAGGTATGCGATAGTTGTGCACTTTTAGAAGAGGGGTGTGGTGTATCTCATAAGAGTGTGATACCAGTTTAAATATGAGAAATTTCATATTTTAAATTATGGCACTTGCAAAATATTTTCAAACTCAGGCTGTGACCCGTTTCTTCATTTCCCCTCTTTTGCTATATATGTATATATATTAGGTGTCGAGACACAGGGACGCCTGGATGATGATTCCTTTGAGTCAGACGTTTGCTGCAGCAGCTATGGATGCAAGCAGGTTTATTGTAGATGCTTCTATCCTTGAAATCTAGATAGGAGGTATTGTAGAAATATTCGGCCTGATGTCCCAACTATATTCATTTATCCTTTCACCGCCTTTTAGTGCGGCATTCGATTTGGTTGTATTATATTGTACCGAGTGTTCGGTTATTTTATTTCATTTCAGTTATTGCACATAAACTGTTGTGATTTTTTTATTTGAATGGTTTGGTTAAAAAGATTAGTTAATTAAAATTTTGACGCTAGCCTAATAGGTTATTAGTAATTAAATTGGTTTTCGACAGTGATGCTGAGAATGAACCATATGATACTCCTGTTTTAATTTGATATAGGAGTGATCGCCCGATATTTTATTAGGCGGGGTGTCACATCCTTATTAACGTGTTTAACATTTTACGCATGTTCACATTATTCCACTTTTTTACTTTTTTTCGGTCAAAACCAAAACCCAGGATTTCACTCCAACTTCTGATACTCTTTGAATTTAACCATTCTTGTCCTTTAGGTTCTTACGTTGATTTCACATTAAAACCATTACATCTTAAATACTTATGTCAATATCATTCATTCTAGTGTAACAACATTCATTACATTTTTATTTTTCATAAAAATGTTTCTCTATAAGTAAATTTATCAATTTACCGTTTTTTTTGCCAAAACTTGCAATTTAGTCATTTAGTAAATATTATTTTCCGAAACGGTTGGTTACCTAATTTTCAACTCAATATTTAAATACCTTTAGTCATTTTAACACTTGTTTAATATCACACTTTTACCCGACTCTCACACTTGAGACAGTCACACCTTGAATATGTAAGATGCACTTGCAAAATATTTTCTAACTTGGGTTGTGACCCGTTTCTCCATTTCCCCTCTTTTGCTATATATGTATATATATTAGGTGTCGAGACACAGGGACGCCTGGATGATGATTCCTTTGAGTCAGACGTTTGCTGCAGCAGCTATGGATGCAAGCAGGTTTATTGTAGATGCTTCTATCCTTGAGATTTAGATAGGAGGTATTGTAGAAATATTCGGCCTGATGTCCCAACTATATTCATTTATCCTTTCACCGCCTTTTAGTGCGGCATTCGATTTGGTTGTATTATATTGTACCGAGTGTTCGGTTATTTTATTTCATTTCAGTTATTGCATATAAACTGTTGTGATTTTTTTATTTGAATGGTTTGGTTAAAAATATTAGTTAATTAAAATTTTGACGCTAGCCTAATAGGTTATTAATAATTAAATTGGTTTTCGAAAGTGATGCTGAGAATGAACCATATGATACTCCTGTTTTAATTTGATATAGGAGTGATCGCCCGGTATTTTATTAGGCGGGGTGTCACATCCTTATTAACGTGTTTAACATTTTACGCATGTTCACATTATTCCACTTTTTTACTTTTTTCCGGTCAAAACCAAAACCCAGGATTTCACTCCAACTTCTGATACTCTTTGAATTTAACCATTCTTGTCCTTTAGGTTCTTACGTTGATTTCACATTAAAACCATTACATCTTAAATACTTATGTCAATATCATTCATTCTAGTGTAACAACATTCATTACATTTTTATTTTTCATAAAAATGTTTCTCTATAAGTAAATTTATCAATTTACCCTTTTTTTGCCAAAACTTGCAATTTAGTCATTTAGTAAATATTATTTTCCGAAACGGTTGGTTACCTAATTTTCAACTCAATATTTAAATACCTTTGGTCATTTTAACACTTGTTTAATATCACACTTTTACCCGACTCTCACACTTGAGACAGTCACACCTTGAATATGTAAGATGCACTTGCAAAATATTTTCAAACTTGGGTTGTGACCCGTTTCTTCATTTCCCCTCTTTTGCTATATATGTATATATATTAGGTGTCGAGACACAGGGACGCCTGGATGATGATTCCTTTGAGTCAGACGTTTGCTGCAGCAGCTATGGATGCAAGCAGGTTTATTGTAGATGCTTCTATCCTTGAGATCTAGATAGGAGGTATTGTAGAAATATTCGGCCTGATGTCCCAACTATATTCATTTATCCTTTCACCGCCTTTTAGTGCGGCATTCGATTTGGTTGTATTATATTGTACCGAGTGTTCGGTTATTTTATTTCATTTCAGTTATTGCATATAAACTGTTGTGATTTTTTTATTTGAATGGTTTGGTTAAAAATATTAGTTAATTAAAAATTTGACGCTAGCCTAATAGGTTATTAATAATTAAATTGGTTTTCGACAATGATGCTGAGAATGAACCATATGATACTCCTGTTTTAATTTGATATAGGAGTGATCGTCCGATATTTTATTAGGCGGGGTGTCACGTCCTTATTAACGTGTTTAACATTTTACGCATGTTCACATTATTCCACTTTTTTACTTTTTTCCGGTCAAAGCCAAAACCCAGGATTTCACTCCAACTTCTGATACTCTTTGAACTTAACCATTCTTGTCCTTTAGGTTCTTACGTTGATTTCACATTAAAACCATTACATCTTAAAGACTTATGTCAATATCATTCATTCTAGTGTAACAACATTCATTAATTTTTATTTTTCATAAAAATGTTCCTCTTTAAGTAAATTTATCAATTTACCCTTTTTTTTGCCAAAACTTGTCATTTAGTAAATATTATTTTCCGAAACGGTTACCTAATTTTCAACTCAATATTTAAATACCTTTAGTCATTTTAACGTTTGTTTAATATCACACTTTTACCCGACTCTCACACTTGAGACAATCACACCTTGAATATGTAAAATAGCACCGTCACATAATAAGACATATTAATCTCCCATTTTCCACACATTCTTTAAAGACTAAAAATTTTATTTGTCTTATTTCCTATTTAGACCCAACAAGACTTTCTTTAAACTTGCTCATATAGTTATTATCAAAATACTACAAGTTTACATGCACGAGAAAGTGGACTTTAAAATATTTATTTTATAAATATATTGACAAGGTTAATGCCATTCCATATTTTTATCCCAAAAAATATTCATTATTTCCTTCTTGCGAAAACAAACTAAGATAACATCACTCATAGTTTTATTCCATAAAAATGTTCATTATTTTTTATTACTAGAAATACATCAGAATAACATTTCTTACATTTTTATTCCATAAAATTATCCATTTTCAGTTTTATTAGAAAACACACTTGAATAATATTATCTCACATTTTTATTCCATAAACATTTCCATCTTCAGTTTTATTAGAATACACACTTAGAATAATATTATCTCGCATTTTTATTCCATAAAAATGTCCATTTTCAGTTTTATTAGAAAACACACTAGAATAATATTATCTCACATTTTTATTCCATAAAAATGTCCATTTTCAGTTTTGTTAGAAAACACACTTAGAATAATATTATCTCACATTTTTATTCCATAAAAACACTAGAATAATATTATCTCACATTTTTATTCCATAAAAATGTCTACTATTAGTTTTAATAGAAAACCCATCATTATTATCATAACAATCCCACTCTTAACACATAACAAGAACAAGACTACAATATGAACCAAATAGAGTCTTAAATATAAACAGTAGATTATCCCACCTCAAATGAATCCCAAATTAGTGTAAGGCATGAAATATCAAAGGAGATGACAACCCCCACCTTAGGAGGTTTTAAAAGGGTTGTCTAGCACCACCAAATTTGCCTAAGAAACCCCATAAAAACCCTCTTCCAAACCTCTAACAATTAACCCTGATTTTTTTTAGCTCCATGATAATAGTAGGGAAATATAGGTGTTTGGTGTGAGTGTAGTCACTACACTTCAAGAATAACAATGGTGGAAACATATTAAGGGAGGGGAGAAATGTGGAGGGTCTTGGCAGTGGGTGTTTCCAACCCTGCATCCCTCTTTTTTATACTAAAACAAGGTATACAAGGTATATATTTAATATACACTTTGCTTCATCTGATCTCGTCAAGCTCCCAAGAGTTGACAACGTTTGTGGCAGTCTGTAGGTTCACAGTCCCACATTTCTTTCTTTGTACACGATTAGAGATCCATAGAAAGCCATCTATTACTCCATCTGTTTCATCTATACTATCCATCCCATGAACTGACATCAACTGTTATCAGTGGTTGAAAGCTAGACAACAAGGTTGGCAAATCTGCTTGCGTCAGGCGTCGATTGGAGTGCGTCATTTGAACGATGGATCTCGTCGTTAGAATGAGCCACTCAGTCATTAAACGACAACGTCCTTTTGTTTGAACGACCCTATGTGTCGTTTGAGTGACAACAGAAATAGGGGTTGGTTTCTTCCTTTCACAGTTTGTCCCTTCGAAATATATATATATATATATATCCTTGTTATTTATATCTTAGATATATATTTTCGTTTCAATAATACCCTCAACATATATTTCCTTTTCATGATTACAAATTATAATTAGAAGATAAATTCAACGTTGAGTCGGGGTATTATAGTTTTCTCCTTTTTAATACTCGTATTTCAGATAATATGCGGCTTTTGACATGAGAACGATAAGACCGGTGGGCACTCAAATTGAATAAGGGTTGGTATCCTCTAGTGATGGGGATTAAAGAAATTTCTTAAAGAGATGCTAAATTATAGGGGATATCAAACCTACAATAATTGTTAAATATCAATCTATCCCCACAATATACGTACAATATAAAAGGCCACTCAAATTTATGTGGTTTGATAAGTCAGCATGTGTATGTCCACGGGGAAGGGAGAAGAGAGTTTTATCAATGGAGAAAAAATAATATGGCTTGGAGTGCTAGGGTTGATATATGGGAGTCTAAGACACTGTTACAAGGGTCTGCTTAATTAAGCCTCAAATCATTAGGGTCGTTACCATTTATAGATACAAGTGTCCTAAAGTTCTTGGTCTTTTCAATAACGAATGGTCATTATACTTGATCTAATCTTTGAAGTAGTAGAAGAAAAATAGGTTTGCATCCAACCAAATCAAATTTTCGCATCCCTTGATTCTCCCTTGGCGTGTCCGTGATCTTCGGAAGACTACACTGCCTTAATTTCAGAGTGCCATGTGTCATATCACATTGCCTGCCTATCTCATATTCCCTTCAAAATGTTGATAATGTAAACATTTTCATAAATATATTAGTTGTCTTAATTCCGTGTCAAAGAATTTGAGTCTTGTATTATTCAAGCCAATTAGCTTGAATTCATATAGGCTTTTGGTAGAGAGAGTCTTGTGTTCATTAGATATCATGAACATTGAACTTTGAAGATCGTACTCGACTTCTCTATAACAAAGACTTCCATTGTTTAACTCACGGAATACGTATAATTTGTCTTCGCATTATGATTGAATGTTTGCGGCTATATTTACACACACACACACACACACACACTCATATTTTTCATTATATTTTGATAAAACGGTGTTCTGAACTGCACGCTGGATTTTCTAGTTTGAGAAGTGTTATGTATAACCTTTGGGAAAGACCTATGTTTTCAAAATGAAGTTTGATTAGGGAAAAATATATCTTCTACCTTGATCCGTGTGCACGACTACAAATTGGCCTCGTCCGTACGGCTCTGTGCATTTTAATCAAAAAAAGTATTGCTTAAAAGCATGTGAACGGTTGGGATTTGCACCCGCCCACACGACTGTACGTTTTGGGCATGATTTTAATCTCTATCTAAAATCGTGCGCAGAGAGCCTAATTTCTATTGTGCGCATGAAGGGGTCAGTTTTTCAAAAATTCCTATAAATAAGTTCTTTTCCCTCCATTACAAATTATCTGAGTTCATATTTACTTCTCTACTACCAAGAGAGTATTTTTCGAGGTTGAGAGCATTTTAATTGATTTTATTTGTTCAAAATCACTTGTTCCTTTCATAATTGAGAGAAAACATATATCTACACGTGATTTATTATTTGTGAATTTAGAGTATTTTGAGAACATATCCACTTAGCCTATTTCAGTCCAATCATTCTACATTAGAATTAAAGTTCTACACTATAATATCTAAATGGAATCTGTTTGAGCTATTGAAGAGTTAAAGCATGGTGCAAGTCTAAGGAGGAGAATATGACTTCCTTGTTCATCCAATGGATCACTCATCATTAATGGGGGAGAGTTCAATTTTCATAGATAACTTCTTGTTTACGAACATAAGGGAGTTATCTTCTTGCATTTTAAAAATCTTTTTAAGTTGAATGAGATATTAGGGTGCATCGAGGTTTTTTTACCCCCAGGTAGGGGTGGCCATGTGCCGGTCCTTGGCAGGCCCAGTCGGGCTCGGGCCGAGCTTATAAAATTATGAGCTATCCCAAGCCCGTCCAGGCCAGATCGGGCCTTATTATGCAATCCGAAGCCCGCCCAGATTTGATAGCTCTTTATCCAAGCTCGTTGGCCAAGCCCGAATACTGTTTTTTTAAATAAATAATCCATTTTTCTTAATCAAAGACATTTTTTAAATCAAAACCTTTTTTTTAACCAAAGGTCTATTTTTTTATTCGAAAACCTTTTTTGTTAATTAAAAGAACTTTTTTTAAAAATGAAACTACCTATTTTTTTTAATCAAAGACTTATTTTTTTTAATTAAAAACCTATTTTAAAGTATATATATATAAAGTTCCCCATTCTATATGAAAAGACTTGGTATCAGTTTTTATATTTATAAAAGTTACCCACTTTATATATTTATTTATAACTTTGTAGTCTCAATCTTTAATAATAAATTAATACACACACACACACACACACACACACACACTCACACACACATATATATATATATATATAGGGCCTCGGGTCGGGCCGGGCCTCACCGGGCTTAAGAATTCATGCCCAAGCCCGCTCGAAACAAATGAGCCTATAAACTTTTTCCAAGCCCGCTTTGTGGGCATATTCACCTTACCCAAGCCCTATATTTTATAGGCAATTTACACTTAGGTCCCTTGTTGATAATTTTTAAATATTTAAGGACAATTTGCTATTAGGTCCACTTGATATGCCACTAGCGTGGACTTCCACAAGAAGAAAATTAGTGGACCTAAATGTTTAAAATTTGTCAAAATTCCTTAAGTGTTTAAAATTTATTTGCGAGGGACCTAAGTGTACTTTTCCCTTTTTTTATATGGTGGGCTTGGTAGGCCTTAGGCCTATGGCCACCCCTACCTCCAGGTGGAGTTTTTTTCCTCATAAATTGGTCTTGTGGATTGCTTGTGTTATTATTTTTGTTTGCTATAACACTAACACACACTTCAATTAGATCAAGTTTCATTCATTCAAATTGACCATAATATTTGCATTTAGTGTTTGTTTGTCATAATTAACATAGATTTCCTATTTAAATGTTATAATTGTTGATCTACATGTCTTTTATCATCTCACATAGTTTTACATTGTGTTAGGATTGTTTTAATTGGTAAGAAAATTAAAATTGGTTAAAATTTGACAAATTTTGTAGTTAAACCTATTGGCCCCTAGGTTTATTTGAGCATAACACATTATTTAGAATACACCAAACCTTAGAGGTTAGTAGTATTAGTATTCATGATGATATTATATTGTGTTATAAGTTATTTGGTATGAAGGTTACACGGTTATTCTTGATAACAATATTCTTACGTTATTAATTATGCTTGATTATGATGAAAAAGTATGGCTAGGACTACCTGAGGACAGTGGGGTGAGGTATTATGGATATGAGTGTCGATAGGATGGCATGACACGTAAATGAGTCTCATTTAATATTTCTACGTACGGTAAGGTATTTCTTTCTCAATTTTGGGGTATAACCTTCATTATTTTCTTAAAAAACAAATTCAGGTAGTTAGCAGTTGCAGGAAGATGGATGAGCACACCTATTGCAGGGTCAGCCTTGTCCAGTTATTAAAGCATGAGAAGTGGAGTTTCTTTTCACCGTATTCATTATATAATTGGACCTTGTACATTTTAGTTTATTGTTAGAAGATTTCCGTTGTGGGTCATGCTAGGTTCCAAAGTTGTTTACATTCCATTTCGGTTTTATAACAATTGAGACATTTGTATTATGGGCTCATTAAATTTCATTAATTTAGTTATTTAAGACTAATATCCATTATCTCATTTTATTCACATATATTTGTATTGTTGTGGACGGTTTTATTTCCTTTAGTTATTATTTAATGCTTACAATGATATAAATTGTTTATTGTTCCCTATCTTCGGCATTGAGGTTTGGTCACCGGATTCATGGAAAATATTGGTTGTTACAACCACTTTGTCTCTCACACACACAAACCTTAAACAAATAGAAAGGGTGGTGGTTCTCAAATCTACTGAGTGACCACTCTTATATGGCTGGAGATATAATTAGTAGGGTCAAATTAGTCAAAGAAAAATATTTGATTGGTTATTAAAATGAACACGTGTCATTCTAACGATTGTTGTTAGAATGACCCCACCTCATTCTAGAGGGAATTCTCCTTATTGACCATTGGGTTAAAATTTGGTTGGTTTCAACTTAAGGTAATATTTTTATACTAAAAATGATCCTTAATAATATTATTTTATATGCGATTGAAATTTCGCTTAAATGCAAACTCAAATGAGGCTTCCTAAGGAATCATTGATTTTTAAGGACAATTACTACTCAACATAACCATATGTAAAAATGTTACAAAAATTATCAAAATAATTCTAATTCATAAATAATTTCAAAATTAACACTTAAAAATTTCGAGTGATCACATTCTCCCTCCTTGAGAATTTCATCCCCAAAAATCAAATAACCATGACTCAATTAATTGTAAGTCAACCTCTTCGGATATACCTTTCAATACCTGCTACATATGTCCAACACTATTGAGGATGACGATTTATCAAAGAAATGTGTCTCTAGAGACCCAATTGCTCCAATCAAACGGTGTGTGATGCTTCTTAGATATATGTATGATATATATAATCGAGGAAGGTGTCATGGTAATGCGATTAGATAAAAAAAAACTGATTCACTTGAACTTTTAAGGGGTGTGGTGTCTACTTCCATCGATTCCAATCCTGGGCTTTAGCTTTAGTAACTCATTATTTGTCCTATTAAGAAGTCTCCTAAAATGATCCATGTAACTCTTATGTTGATTTTGAGTTCTTTCTAGGTGGTAACAATTGAATTGGATACCTTTAGTCATTTTGGAAATTTGTTCTAATTGGGTGGAAGTTTTCTCACTATGTTTTGTTCATCCAATTAACGATGAATTTTGATTCCCTAAAAATTTCGTAGGTATAATATTTATGATTTTTTCCTTATAGTTGTCTTTGTTGACAAGTCCCACTAATGATCTGGGGTTGGTTCAGCCTTCTTCAAGGTCGGGTGCATAAATCACAATAATCGAAAGTTAACCTCAAAATCTTGATAATTTGTTGTGTTCTTCCACTCTTCTATTAGTGTTATGATGTGTAGATATTGGAATCCTAATTGAATACTTAGGTGTTGTTTGTTTTTACCTCTTAAGTCTGAATCTTCTAAAGAGGTATGAAATAGTGTTTGTTTTTTTAAATGATTAAGAGGTTAACGACTATTTTTGCCTCTGAATGATTAAGAGGTAAATGTACCTCTAAAGTCTGAACATGTCTAAATAGATTCATCCAGATGTCCATTCAAATATAAAAACAAACATATTTTTCAGGTTCATATTTCAGACTTTAGATTTTAGACTTCAGATTCATATGAAAAAATAAATGAAACCTTAATGTTTCAATCAGACACATGCGACACCTACAAACAAAGAAAGTTATCTTATATTTCATACCTCATTATCTGTAGATATTATATGATTCTATATGGTTCTTTGGAGTTCCTCAATGGATGTTGTTACTCATTTTTTGTGTTTGACACGGGCGGCACCTACTAATAAAGAAATAAATGTCTTTTATCATGATTGATAATCGATAAACTTATGGATAATTCGACTTTTGTGGCGGACGTTACACCTCATTTGGTTTGCTTCATCCACGGTCTTCACTTATTGTTCATTTATAGTAGGTAGTCACCTATTCTAAGAAACTCCATTTGTTCCCGTTTACTATACGAGTGTACAATGGTTCCCTTATTTAAAATTTCTCTCACGACATTGCAAAGAGTGTCATTATATAAATGTTTATCAAATATATACTTTGCAAGAACTATTTTTTCTACTATATTGCGTATATAGGATTACCCAGTATCCTCTTTGGCCTTTCTTTTTAGAAATTTTAGGACTTCTAACAATAGAAATTTCTCAATTTATTATGTACATTGAGTTAATTTTTCATTTCTTATAAGTACGTCTTGTGACAACAATCTATTTTCCATATATAGGGTGGAAAGTCCCATGTATAGTCAATAAGGTAAATTTAACAATTAAATACCATTCTGATCATACAAGATATAATAAATACAGGAATCATAAATGACAGGATATTAATTGTTGATGTCTAAAAATGGATTGATTCCAAATTTATAATCGCATATAATAAAAGAGAAATAACCTGTGATATCCCGCCTAATTAAATACCGGGTGATCAGTCCTTAATTAAATTATAATCAAGGTGAACAGTTTGTTCATTCTTAGCATCACTATAGTAAAAATAGCTTTTCCAATTTAACACCCTACATAATTAAGCTAAGTGTCAAAACCATTTTAGACATTAGTTTCCAAATTTTATTTATATAAACCAACATTTAAACTTTACGAAATTCATAATTAAAGAATCACACAACCACTATACCAGAACAAAAAATCCAATAATTAAACATCCAACTAGGTAATTCCAACATTAAAATTTAAAGAAAAAACATCCTGACAGTAATAAATCCCAAAGTGTGAATACTGGAAATAAATGAATCACAATGTCCCATGAAATAACTGAATAATGGAAAGGGCGACACATGCCCAACTGGAATAAATAATGATAGGAGTAGAATCAAATAAATGAGGTCGTCTAAGCAAGAGGCCTGCAACTCCCACCTAAGCTGCAGCGCGTTCCTTCCAAAGGATCCTACTCAAGATGCCCCTGTGGCTAGGCACCTGTAATACATACATATATATATATATATATATATATATATATATATATATATATATATATATATATATATATATATATACAAGAGGGGAAAGAAAATGGAAACGGGTCAGAGCCCGATTGTAAAAACGATTTAAAATTTGTTTAGCAAGTATTTAAAATGTTTACAGGCCAATGCAACAACATATTAGTGCGGCACTCCCTTGAGAAATTCTCACCTCTCTTCTAATGTGCACACCTATCGCACTAACCTTCCCAACGGTTTAACTTATCTTATCTTAGGTTACTCGTAAGATTTAAACTGACGAATTCAACTGTTTAAGAGGTAGATTTCATTTAATAACAAAGTTCCCATTTAACCTTTATTTACCAATAAAGTTTCCCGGTAATATACTATACTTTCAAAACACGTATTTTTCAATTGAAATCATTATTCATATCTTACTTACCATAAACACAGGAGGTAATTCACATATTTCAAAATTTAATATATATATTCAATACCCATGTAATATATATATATTCTAGCAGCACCCCACATAAGAATTATGGTGCGGGCATACTCTGCTATCCAGTCCCCGTATCACTCGTACTAAGGGAAATACAAGTTCGGAATCACTCTCGAACTGTATTAATACAAACATAAACAATATTGAGGCGAAGCATAGAGTCCCGGTCTCTAAGAGGTCAGCACATGCCCCCACGTCTCTTAGGCCGTCTGACTATCGATCCGATTAGCCTGTACCAAAGGATATCTATCTTCTAGGGTACGAGTCAATATCCCCCATAAAGGTCCCATCGAGATAAGACTGTCCCAACACGGTAACCTCAGGGATAGCAAGTAGTGCGGGCATGATTTTTACACATTTATAATATATGCACAATCACATAGTCATATATATACAACACTTATTCACATTTCTCAATTTGGTGTACCCACAACCTATAATTATAACTTCTTGTTCTGAAGACATTTTACTCACTTATCCCGTATAACGGACTCATATCGTTTATTACGGTTATCTCCCTCTCGTGATCTTTAAAGTAACCTCACCATCCCAAATACTTAAATCGTCACACCTACACAACCCTAAAAATTTTGTACTAATCTGAATTCCTCGAATACTGGTTTTCCTCACTCAAATTAACCGATTTCTAAAATAGGGGTCAAAATAAGAATTTCCCTATAAATTGAAAATCTCGCTCGAACCAGAATGGTTCTCGCTCGAACGACTTCCACGTGTCGGTCGAACGACTTCGCGCGACTTGTCCATCTCGCTCGAACGACTTTGCGCGACATTGACATCTCACTCGAACTACTTCGCGCGACATCGCGCGAACTGCACTGTTTCGTCTTCAACCTTTGACAGATTCGTTTTTCACCATTTTTAAGCCTAAAAACCTCTATAGTTTAATCCCAAACGTCTCCTCTTCAATCCCAATCAATAATTGATAAATTGAAAAATTGCCTCCAATGTAGATTTTTGTCGTTGTGCAACTTCTCTATCCATCAAAAATTCCCTTGAACCTACAAAATTATAACAAAACTAGTGTAGAGGGTAAGTAAGGGAGTCAATCCACATCTAAGGGTGAAACACAAAATTGGAGAGGACATATATAGATTCATTTGCATTTTATTATTATTAATTTATTTTTGCTTTTTATATTTTTTTTATGGATTTTTCAAGGGATTTTTTTAACTAACTAACTATACTAATTTTTATAACTACTAATTAAGAAGTAAAAACTAATTTAAGAAAGGTGAGATAAACAAAATTGTCCTAATAAGTAAACTAACAAAATTGGACTCATGAGGGCGTCAAAATTTCATCCCATTAATGGGAGATTAGCCCTCGATAATCATCATCCAAAAATATAAGATAAACAATTAAAAGCATGAGATGATTAAAATAAAAGTAAAAGAGAGGAATAGATCAAACCCATTTAAGCCTTGAATTGACGTGAAATCTTCAATTACATCATCAATCTCTCAATTACAATTCCTCACTCATGTATTTATTGAATCTAAACTAAAAATTACAAACTAAAAATCAAAAGGATAGTGGATGAATTCATAATGGACAATTAAATAATAAAAGAGATTTGCTAAAAAATGAAAATCCTAAAATTATAAAATTGTACATTAGAATTCACCCAAAGAAATAAATTCTAGATCATTAATTTATATTGAGATAATTGCTAAAAATGCAAAATCTCAACATAAAGGAATGGGTTAGAATTTACCTCCCATAAGGGATAAATTTCACTACATCAATCTATTATGAATAATTGCTAAAAATGCAAAAATTCATAATAGAGGGGTGGGGTGAATTTTATCCTAGAGATAATTTTCACTACACACCTCTATATTGAGGTATTTGCTAAAAATGCAAATACTCAACATAGAGGGGTGGAGAGAATTTTATCACACCAAGTTTAAAACTGAATTTGAGATCTTTTGCAAATGGGGTCTTCCTCTTCATTTTATACAAGGCATGGAGCATGGGGGTAAAAATGAGAATTGACTATGATGAACATGTGGGAGAGGTGAGAGCACATGTGCATGGGGGTGTTTGAGGTCATGTGGGAAGTGAGGTGAGGAATAAAATCTGATTTGAGAATGAGAGATTTGGGGGCATTTTTGGGAAGTTGGGTTAGAATTAATAGTTGGGTTTTTTTAAGGGTATTTGGGTAAATTGGTTTTAAGGGAATAAAATGGGTTTTATGGCATGTGGGGAATTGGGTTTAGTCTTGACTTGGAATTTGACAGGTCACGTTTTTGGTCTTGGGAGAAGTTGAGTATTTGAAAAATGGGTAACGCTTTGGGTTTAGGTAAATGGGAATGGGGGTTTCATGGGTATGGAGGTCATGGAAAGGAGGCTTGGGGTTCCGGGTTGTGGGTCGTACAGGATTTCGGGTCGCCGGAGGGGTTACGATCGGGGGTAAGAGGGGCGGCAGGTGGCTGGACATGGGGTTCCGGCGAAGAGAGAGAGAGAGGGCGGAGGTGGGTCACGGCAAGGGTGAGGTCGCCGGCTGGGGCATTTCTGTCCGCCGGTGGTGGCTGTACGAAGGGTCACGACAAGAAGAGAGGGGGTTTGAGAACTAGGTCGATGACGGGGTGAGCTGGGGAGGTTGGCGCAGATGGGGATCGGGAGAGAGAGAGGTCGTGGGGGTTCAAGGGGACGCCGCCGGCAAGGGGCTAAGGGTTGGATCGGTGGTGGTTGGATTTTGTTGAAAATGGAGGTAGAGGAGAGAGAGGGGGTTGGGAGGTAGATGATGATGAATAGTAAAAAAGGGGGGAATGGTTTTGTGTTTGTGGGTGTATGAGAGTTGGGTGTGGGTGAGGGATTAGTGTATGGGTATAGGATATGTTGGGTGTAGGGTAGTAGTATGGGGGTTTAGGATAAGGGGGTTGTGTGTGTGTCTAATTAGGACATCTAAAATAAATAAGACTCAATTAAAATTTATTAAAACTAAAAAAAAAAATCTAAATAAAAAAATAAAACAAACTAAAAACAATAAAAATAATAATATTAAAATATTAAAATTAAAAATAAAATCCTAAGCTATTAAAAATTAAATAAAATAAGAGAAATAAAAACATAAAATTCTAAATGAAAATTAAAGTCCTAAAAAAAATATAAAATCTAATAAACTAAAAATAAGATCTTAAAAACTAATCCTAATAAAACTAAACATTAATAAAAATAAAAATAAAATAAAATTATACTAATAAAAATAAAATAGAAAAATAGAAAATAAAACCTAGAAAATACTAAATAAATCCTAAAAATAAAAATGACTCTAACAAAAAATCTAAAAAATATTAAAAAGGGACAAATTAGACACACACGGGTTCGGAGTATGTTTAGGCTAGGCTTAGGCTCGGGTAAGGTTATGGACAAGGGTATTTAGCTCCATATTGTACACAATTGCCTTCAAATACGCGTTTGAATACCGCAACGTGCATTTAAACCTGCATATTGAACAATTAAGCACATAAGACCCATATTACCGAGAATTAGCAACTAAAGTACGTCTATTTGGGGTATAAATTGTACACTTTTGGGTGCTTATCAATAATATCATTATTATATAACATTAATAACTTCCTAGAATCATTAATTCATCAAAAATCATTTAGATTACATGAAATCCCCAAATAAATTCGTAAGAACCCTATTTCCCAAATTTTCAATTAAAGAACCTAATCAACATCAATTCGTTCATCCATATTAATTCCAAATTTCGTAATAAAACCTCTACATATGATCAAGGTTCAAGCTACACAGATTCTCCTTACAACACATGCGATTTCTTCTTCCAAAACATATAATTTTTCAATCAAAATACGAAATTTTTATTCCTAGACTAACATGAGAGGAACATTAACTAGAATTCAGCAAGATAAATACTTGCCTGTAGATTTCAAGGTTCTGATTTGTGGACGAATTTGGTGTGGTTGCGTTCCCCGTCGCGCAATCTACGCGATGGTGGTGGTGGCGGTGCAACCGGATGAATTTTTGGCCTTGTATTGCTTGGAAAGCTTTCTACCTTCCTCTCTAATGGCCGTTCTAAGGTTGTGAGTCTGCTAACCCTAAAAAACAATTCCAAATGGCTGATATAACCTAATAAATTTCGTGGGTTTAATTACCCAAAAATGTAAAATGTCCAAAATGCCCTCCCGGGGTGCTAAATAGGCCTAAAAACGCCCCGAGACCCAAACTAAACCCTCAGGTACACTTTTCTGACTATCTCGACCCTTCCGGACACTTTGGCGCACTCAAAACGACCATACGAGTGAATTTCAATTTATTCACTTTTATTAATCAATATTTAGTCCCGACGCGACACGGGCGCGTCCCGACTAAATTTCCAAAATTTTCATTTTATTCACTTGTGATATTTAATTGTACCAATATTATATTACTTTACTCATTAGTAATATTCAACAAGTTTCCAATGATTACTAACTCTCGTCACGTTAGTACTTAAAAGTATTTAATTTCCGAATTTATATTAAATTAATAACTCACATGAAATTTAATAAATCCCCAAATTTAGAAAGCATAAAAGTATGGGGTATTACATACTTTTCCCCTAATAACGGAATTTCGTCCCGAAATTCGAAAAATAAGGCATACCTGATAAGAATAAATCTGGGTATTTCTCGCGCATATCTGCCTCGCGCTCCCAGGTGGATTCTTCCACATTATGATGCTCCCACTGGACCCGTACAAGTGGAACTACCTTCGACCTCAATCTCCTCTCGCTATGGTCTAGGATAGCCACTGGTCTCTCCTCGTAAGAGCTGTCAGGCTGTAAGTTTATCTCATCTATCGCGATGTGGGTGTGAGCCATGTTATCCCGAAGGTATCGTCTTAACGACGAGATGTGGAATACATCGTGAATGCAATGTAAATGCTCTGGCAGTCCCAATCTGTATGCTACCGGCCCAACCCTCTCGATAATGGAAAATGGTCCCCCGTACCTCGGGGCCATTTTCCCTTTCTTCCTGAACCTCATCACTCCTTTCATAGGAGATACACGTAGTAATACTTGGTCCCCCACATTATACTCTCGGAAGAACCATTTCGCATCGGCATAGCTTTTTTGTCTGTCTTGGGCTACTCGAATGCGACTCCTGATCATCTCAATCCCAGCGGAGGTTTCCTGAATCACCTCTGGTCCAAGAAACTTGTTATCCCCCACCTCTAGCCAACAAGTTGGGGAACGAAAAAGGCCTGCCATACAAAGCCTCGAATGGAGCCATGCCAATCGTGATCTGATAAGAGTTATTATAAGCGAACTCCACCAGTGGAAGATGTGGCTCCCAACCTCCTCCAAAATCAAGGACACACATACGTAGCATATCCTCCAACATCTGATTAGTACGCTCTGTCTGTCCATCTGTCTCTGGGTGATAATCTGAACTCAACCTCAACTCAGTACCCATAGCCTCCTGAAAGCTTTCCCAGAAATGCGACACGAAAATCTTGTCTCTATCTGACACAATATTCAGGGGCACCCCATGCAATCTGACAATCTCAGCAATGAACAACTGAGCATACTGACCCATGGTATAGTCTGTTTGCACCGGCAGAAAGTGAGCCACCTTGGTCAAACGGTCCACAATCACCCAGATGGAGTCGTGGCCCCGCTGTGATGTAGGCAACCCTGCAATGAAATCCATGGAAATACTCTCCCACTTCCACGCGAGTATTTCCAATGGCTGTAGCAACCCTGACGATTTATGATGGTCCACCTTTACCAGCTGGCAGGTATAACACTTGGACACGAACTCAGCAATATCCTTTTTCATCCCACTTCACCAGTATTGCCGCCTCATATCCTGGTTCATCTTATCTCCTCCAGGATGTACCGCAAATCGGGACCCGTGAGACTGGGTCATCACTGCATGACGTAATTCTGCTCCTTCTGGGACCACCAATCTCCCATTAAACCTCAAACCCCCATCAGAACTGACCGAATAGGACTCAGTACCCTCAGCTAAAAGTCGTACAATTTTCTCCTGGCAAAATGGGTCTACGGTATGTGCCTGTATCACCCTCGTAACAATCTCGGGTGTCACTATCATGACAGATATGAAGGAACGGGCTACTGCGTCCTGGTGACCCAACTCTTTCCACTTTCCTTTCCAGACGTCCACTACATCGTTTACCGGTCTACGGCTCAACGCATCAGCAACTACGTTGGCCTTCCCTGGATGGTACTATATGTCGAACTGATAGTCCTTTACAAACTCTAACCACCTGCGCTGATACATATTCAGTTCTCGCTGAGTGAACATGTACTGCAGTGATTTTTGGTCTGTGAACAAGCAGAATTTCTCTCCCAATAAATAGTGCCTCCAAATCCTCAATGCAAAAATGACCGCTGCCAACTCTAGGTTGTGAGTGGGGTAGTTCTTCTCGTACGGATTAAGCTCGCGGGAGGCAAAAGCTATAGCCTTCTCCTCTTACTGAAGTACTCCCCCAAGTCCTTGTAAGGAAGCATCGGTGTAAACCAGGTACTCCACGCCCGGCTTAGGTAAAGCAAGGACTGGTGCTGAAGTAAGCTTGTCTTTCAGCTCGTCGAAAGCCAATTAGCAAGCATCATCCCAAACATATGGAACCCCTTTACGAGTCAGGTTCGTCAATGGCCCCGCTATTTTGGAGAACCCCCGAATGAATCTCCTGTAGTATCCCTCTAATCCCAAGAAACTACGCACTTCCTTCGATGTCGTGGACTGTCCCTACTCCCTCACCGCTGACACTTTACTCGTGTCAACTGCTATCCCTTGTTCAGAAACAACATGCCCCAACAACTGTACTTCCCGTAACCAGAACCCGCACTTCTCATACTTAGCATACAACTAATGCTCTCGTAAAGTTTGAAGAACCTGCCTCAAGTGCTCGGCATGCTCCTCCTCGGAGTGTGAATATATCAAAATGTCATCTATGAAGACGATGACAAACTGATCTAAGAACTCTCTGAACACTCGGTTCATTAAGTCCATGAATATCGCTGGAGCATTTGTGAGTCCAAATGGCATCACTCTGAACTCATACGACCCATACCTCATCAAGAAAGCAGTCTTTGAAACATCCTTCTCCCTAATACGTAGCTGATCGTACGACCTCAGATCTATCTTCATAAAGAAAGTTGCTCCCCTCAGCTGGTCGAACAGATCATCGATTCGAGGTAGGGGTGTAAGCGGTACGGTTTGGTCGGTAAATGGTAGATACCAATACCAAAACCAAACTATGGATGGTAAAACCAAACCGTACCAGTTTACCACCTGGTACACCAAAATCAATACCAAAACCAAACCGGCCGGTAATTCGGTTTTTTCGGTAATTTCTCGTTTCGGTAAAACCTATTTTTTTCTAGTTTCGGTAAATTCTGGTTTTTTCTGATTTCTGGTTTCGATTTTTTCTGGTTTTGGTAAACAACACTAAAAGATCCAAAAAACCAAAAACCAAACCAACCAACTTTTTAAAATATTAAAACCAAAACCAAAATCAACTTTTTTCTGGTTTCGGTGAATTCAGTACGGTAATTTTGATAAATTTGGTACAATACACTAATTTTGGTACGGTTTTTTCTAGTTTCAATAAATTCGATATGGTACGGTAATTTTGGTACATTTTTTTTTGGTTTCGGTAAATTCGGTGCGGTAATTTCGGTAAATCGGTTTTATAAATATTAAAACCAAAACCAAACCACTTTTTTGCGGTAATTTCGGTTTCGGTAAGATCGATTTCTGGTATTTTAATATATGAAACCAAAACTATTTTTTTCGGATCAAAACGGTACGGTAAAAACCCGTACCTCTTCCACCCCTAATTCGAGGCAACGGATACTTGTTCCATATCGTGACCTTGTTCAGCTCCCGGTAGTCCACACATAGCCTCAGTGAACCATCTCTCTTTTTCACAAACAAAACTGGAGCACCCCAAGGTGAGGTACTCCTGCGAATAAAGCCCTGACCTAACTGCTGCTCTATCTAATCTCGTAGCTCTCGCATTTCCGCCGGAGCCATACGGTATGGAGCGCGCGCTATAGGTCGAGTATCTGGTAATAAATCTATGAAAAAGTCTATCTCACGACTGGGGGGTAGGCCTGGTATCTCCTGAAATACGTCGGAATACTCATGAACAACTGGGATCGAGTCTAAGGGAATCACAACCTCCTTAGAGGTATCCTCCTCTATGTAATACAAATGAGCGGTCGAGCCTCCCTCTGGGCGAGGCATCTCCACTACAAACATCTCTTGCCCCGGAATGGCAAAGACAATACTCCCACCAAAACAATCTATTATGGCTCGGTAAGCTGCGAGCCAATCCATACCAATAATAACATCGTGCTCATGTATATCTAAGACTAACATGTCTGCTGGTAATACCAAGCTACCAATCTCTACCCCCATACCCCAGAATATAAAGAAAATAAGCGAACCATTTCCCAGTGGTGAGTCTACACACGTCACAGTGCTCTCTGCTGTGGCTAATAACCCTAAGGCCTTCGCAAAATGGGTAGCTATAAAATAGTGCATCGCCCCAGTATCATATAAAACCGACCCATAGTACCATGGATAGGAAACATACCCTCAATCGTGGGTGGTGCCTGTGGAGCTGCTGCCTGGTGGACGTTATAGACACGTCCGTACTGTAACTGCCCCTGCTGCACCGGAGCGACTGGAATGGCTGGTAGGGCTGGTACCTGAGCTGGTGCTGGGAGGGCGGCTGGAAAAAGTGGCTTCTGTGGCTTATTACGGGCACCCTGCTGCTGTGGGGTCCTATCACCCTCTGGAAAATCCTGGTACTTATGGCCATTCTTGCCGCACACGAAACATCGGCCTCTAAAATTACCTCCCCTCTGACCCTGCTGACCACGGCCCTGTTGGCCGTTACTGCCCCGCCACTGGCCCTGTTGGCCCTGATGAAAACGTTGTTGGCCTTGTTGTCCCTGATGCTGACCTTGCTGCTGGCGGTGCTGGCCTTGCTGGCCCTGCTGACCCTGCCTATATCCCCCAAATCCCTGCCTGGAATCACCTGATCGGAACCGCTTAACAGGGTCCCCCTGATGGGAACTTTGCTCATGCTGGCGAGTCTACCCCTGCGACGTCGGGGCTCCACTAGCGCCACTACCCCCTGTCCTGCCCTGCTGGCTGGACTCTCCTACCCG
Source organism: Sambucus nigra (assembly GCA_949130495.1). Taxonomy (NCBI): domain Eukaryota; kingdom Viridiplantae; phylum Streptophyta; class Magnoliopsida; order Dipsacales; family Adoxaceae; genus Sambucus; species Sambucus nigra. The sequence goes on along the minus strand of OX422219.1, from coordinate 140,656,622 downwards.
CTTGCTTCCCTGCAGATGGAAGCGGTGATCCTGTCAGTGTAGCAAAGCAGCATTGAGTACATCAGTGAAAGTACTCAGGGACAGATTCCCTATAAGGTGCTGACAGATCCTCCAAGCTAGCCCGTTCACAAATAATAGTATCTTCTTACTCTCCGTGGGTGCCTCATCTGGCACTATAGTGAGAAGTCTGGTGAACTCCTCTTCATACTCAGCAACGGTATAATTTTCCTTCTTCAAGTTCAGTAACTTTTGCCTCATCTAAGTTTGCACGGCGGGTGGAAAATACTTGCGGTCAAACCGCTCCCAGAATGACTGAATCGGAATAGTATCCCTCTACTCCAAGGTGGTGGTGGACTCCCACCACTGTAAAGTGGCCCCCACTAGCTTAAAGGAAGCCAATAACTGTTTCTTCACGTCCGTGCACTCATACATACGCAGATGCCTCTGGATATCTTTCTTTCATTGGCTGACGATGATGATATCTGAACTACCCGAGAACTCAGGGAGATGTGCCTTCTGAAAGGCATCCCTAACCCGCTCCCATGCTGATGGAAGCTGTGCAGGTACTGGCGCCACTGCCTGAATCTGGGGTGGAGCCTGCTTTACTACCGCTAACGCAGCATTCACCGCCTGAGTAACAATAGCAGCTACCTCATTAGCATTCATCGTTCCCTGAGCCGGAACTGCTGGCTACTCGGCTTGGGCACACCTATCCTTTGGTGCACGTCTTGGAGGCATCTGAAATGTGAAGAAATTTATTAGTCTATAGTTATTATCAAATCTCAAATAGCTGAAGACGTAATTGTAAAAGCAATAATACAACAATCCTAAAATAGGGCTCCATAACAAAAATGTTAAGCTGAAAGCGAAATAAGCCGTACAGATCCTAAGGACACTAAAACCTGTCTCTGATACCACCTGTGACACCCCGCCTAATTAAATACCTGGTGATCAGTCCTTTATTAAATTATAATCAAGGTGAACGGCTGGTTCATTCTTAGCATCACTGTCGTAAAAATAACTTTTCCAATTTAACACCCTACATAATTAAGCTAAGTCTCAAAACCATTTTAGACATTAGTTTACAAATTTTATTTATATAAACCAACATTTAAACTTTACGAAATTCATAATTAAAGAATCACACAACCACTATACCAGAACAAACAATCCAATAATTAAACATCCAACTAGGTAATTCCAACATTAAAATTTAAAGGAAAAAAATCCTGACAGTAATAAATCCCAAAGTGTGAATACTGGAAATAAATGAATCACAATGTCCCATGAAACAACTGAATAATGGAAAGGGCAACACATGCCCAACTGGAATAAATAATGCTAGGAGTAGAATCAAATAAATGAGGTCGTCTAAGCAAGAGGCTTGCAACTCCCACCTAAGCTGCAACGCGTTCCTTCCAAAGGATCCTATGCAAGACGCCCATGTGGTTGGGCACCTGTAATACATATACATATATATATATATATATATATATATATATATATATATATATATATATATATATATATATATATATACAAGAGGGGAAAGAAAATGGAAACGGGTCAGAGCCCAATTGTAAAAACGATTTAAAATTTGTTTAGCAAGTATTTAAAATGTTTACTGGCCAATGCAACAACATATTAATGCGACACTCCCTTGAGAAATTCTCACCTCTCTTCTAATGTGCACACCTATCGCACTAACCTTCCCAACGGTTTAACTTATCTTATCTTAGGTTACTTGTAAGATTTAAACTGACGAATTCAACTGTTTAAGAGGTAGATTTCATTTAATAACAAAGTTCGCATTTAACCTTTATTTACCAACAAAGTTTCCCGATAATATACTATACTTTCAAAACACGTATTTTTCAATTGATATCATTATTCATATATGTAATACCGCGTACTTTTATGCTTTCTAAATTTGGGGATTTATTTAATTTCATGTGAGTTATTAATTTAATATAAATCCGGAAATTAAATACTTTTAAGTACTAACATGACGAGAGTTATTAATCATTGGAAACTTGTTGAATATTACTAATGAGTAAAGTAATATAATATTGGTACTATTAAATGTCACGAGTGAATAAAATGATAATTTTGGAAATTTAGTCGGGACGCGCCCATGTCGCGTCGGGACTAAATATTGATTAATAAAAGTGAATAAATTATAAGTCGCTCGTATGATCGTTTTGAGTGCGCCAAAGTGTCCGAAAGGGTTGAGATAGTCAGAAAAGTGTACCTGGGGGTTTAGTTTGGGTCTCGGGGCGTTTTTAGGCCTATTTAGCACCCCGGGAGGGCATTTTGGACATTTTGCATTTTTGGGTAATTAAACCCACGAAATTTATTAGGTTATATCAGCCATTTGGAATGGTCTTTTAGGGTTAGCAGACTCACAACCTTAGAATGGCCATTAGTGAGGAAGGTAGAAAGCTTTCCAAGCAATCCAAGGCCAAAAATTCATCCCGTTGCACCGCCACCACCACCAACGCGTAGATCGCGCGACGGGAAACGCAACCACACCACATTCGTCCACAAATCTGAACCCTGAAATCTACAGGCAAGTATTTATCTTCCTTAATTCTAGTTAATGTTCCTCTCATGTTAGTCTAGGAATACAAATTTCGTATTTTGATTGAAAAATTATATGTTTTCGAAGAAGAAATAGCATGTGTTGTAAGGCGAATCTGTGTAGCTTGAACCTTGATCATATGTAGAGGTTGTATTATGAAATTTGGAATTAATATGGATGAACGAATTGATGTTGATTAGGTTCTTTAATTGAAAATTTAGGAATTAGGGTTCTTACGAATTTATTTGGGGATTTAATGTAATCTAAATGATTTTTGATGAATAAATGATTCTAGGAAGTTATTAATGTTATATAATCATGATATTATTGATTGGGATTGAAGAGGAGACGTTTGGGATTAAACTATAGAGGTTTTTAGGCTTAAAAATGGTGAAAAACGAATTGTCAAAGGTTGAAGATGAAACAGTGCAGTTCGCGCGATGTAGTTCGAGCGAGATGTCAATGTCGCACGAAGTTGTTCGAGTGAGATGGACAAGTCACGCGAAGTCGTTCGAGCGACACGTGGAAGTCGTTCGAGCGAGAACCATTCTGGTTCGAGCGGGATTTTCAATTTATAGGGAAATTCCTATTTTGACCCCTATTTTAGAAATCGGTTAATTTGAGTGAGGACAACCAGTATTCGAGGAATTCAGAGTAGTACAAAATTTTTAGGGTTGTGTAGGTGTGACGATTTAAGTATTTGGGACGGTGAGGTTACTTTAAAGATCACGAGAGGGAGATGACCGGAATAAACGATATGAGTCTGTTATACGGGATAAGTGAGTAAAATGTCTTTAGAACAAGAAGTTATAATTATAGGTTGTGGGTACACAAAATTAAGAAATGTGAATAAGTGTTGTATATATATGACTATGTGATTGTGCATATATTATAAATGTGTAAAAATCATGTCCGCGCTACTTGCTATCCCTGAGGTTACCGCGCTGGGACAGTCTTATCTCGATGGGACCTTTATGGGGAATATTGACTCGTACCCTAGAAGATAGATATCCTTTGGTACAGGCTAATCGGATTGATAGTCAGACGGACTAAGAGACGTGGGGACATGTGCTGACCTCTTAGAGGCCGGGACTCTATGCTTCGCCTCAATATTATTTATTTTTGTATTAATACAGTTCGAGAGTGATTCCGAATTGTATTTCCCTTAGTACGAGTGATACGGGGACTGGATAACAGAGTATGCCTGTACCATAATTTTTATGTGGGGTGCTGTTAGAATATATATATTACATGGGTATTGAATATATATATTAAATTCTGAAATATGTGAATTACCTCCTGTGTTTATGGTAAGTAAGATATGAATAATGATTTCAATTGAAAAATACGTGTTTTGAAAGTATAGTATATTACCGGGAAACTTTATTGGTAAATAAAGGTTAAATGGGAACTTTGTTATTAAATGAAATCTACCGCTTAAACAGTTGAATTCGTCAGTTTAAATCTTACGAGTAACCTAAGATAAGATAAGTTAAACCGTTGGGAAGGTTAGTGCAATAGATGTGCACATTATAAGAGAGGTGAAAATTTCTCAAGGGAGTGCCGCACTAATATGTTGTTGCATTGGCCAGTAAACATTTTAAATACTTGCTAAACAAATTTTAAATCGTTTTTACAATCGGGCTCTGACCCGTTTCCATTTTCTTTCCCCTCTTGTATATATATATATATATATATATATATATATATATATTTGTATGTATGTATTACAGGTACCTAGCCACAGGGGCGTCTTGCATAGGATCCTTTGGAAGGAACGCGCTGCAGCTTAGGTGGGAGTTGCAGGCCTCTTGCTTAGACGACCTCATTTATTTGATTATACTCCTAGCATTATTTATTCCAGTTGGGCATGTGTCGCCCTTTCCATTATTCAGTTGTTTCATGGGACATTGTGATTCATTTATTTCCAGTATTCACACTTTGGGATTTATTACTGTGAGGATGTTTTTTCTTTAAATTTTAATGTTGGAATTACCTAGTTGGATGTTTAATTATTGGATTGTTTGTTCTGGTATAGTGGTTGTGTGATTATTTAATTATGAATTTCGTAAAGTTTAAATGTTGGTTTATATAAATAAAATTTGGAAACTAATATCTAAAATGGTTTTGACACTTAGCTTAATTATGTAGGGTGTTAAATTGGAAAAGTTATTTTTACGACAGTGATGCTAAGAATGAACCAACCGTTCACCTTGATTATAATTTCATAAAGGACTGATCACCCGGTATTTAATTAGGCGGGGTGTCACATAACCCAAATAACATGCACAAAGACAAATATTTTTAAAGTGGTTCGGCTATAGAAGAAAACCTACGTCTACTGTTATTTTATTCAAGGGTTTATAATAGCTCATAAATGAGTGACTTGAGTTGTTGCGAATTCACTTATCCCCTTAGCTGGGGGACGATATTTATTTATAAGACCCATAAAACCCTAAAGATGGAACGCCTTTATATTTCCATGCGTTTACATCTGTATACAGTGACTAAGATATTAGTTATTACAAGTTGGTTGGCATTATCATCCGAGCAACGCTTGGTATTCCAGTTGGTTGGCCTTCTAATTTTAGTCGCCGACATATTTGACTAAGTGTTTCTGAAGCCGATCAAGTTGGTTGGTCGGGTGTGCTAGATGACAGGTGTAATCTCATCATTGGTCCACGTGGAGGTATAATTTTTACATACAATAGAATCCCCCAATGCTTCATGCTTGATGCTTTCATGAAAGTATGGAGTATTTTCTTCAGGAAGTTGATCGGCAGGATATTAGGGTGTTTGGTCGGCAATCGATCTCTCATACTTATAAAAATTTATGCTTCTACTGTTTGAGAGTGGTATCTTTGTTAATAATTTAAAAATTAGCGAACTTCCAAAGGGCACATTGGTATTTTTCTCGTTTGAAGCTATGTCGTCATAAGGATGTCAATAGTTGGGACATGTAATGATTGCTTTCGCCATTTTCGAGGTAAGCTATAAAAGGGACGAAGCTTTATCTGTTCTTATTTACCTCAAACTTCCTGAACCATCACCATTTCTTTGTCTTCATACTATCTCTTATGCGACCGTTTGCTGCCATTTTCTTTAGTACTTTATGAATCCTTAAATATCTATAAGCTCCTTTTCTTTCTTTTTGTTTTATTTTCTTAATCATGATTCAGAACGTTGTTGAGGATTTCCTGGAGGAGTTTAGGGAAAAACATAAAATCCCATCTTGGGTAGACTTGGAGATACCCAGTAGTCCTATTGAAGTTTATTCTTTGGTTGAGGGTCATTGGATCCCAACTTTATTCATAACTGAGTGTGGTATTACATTTCCACCAAACCCTATTTTTCTTCATTTTTGTCAATATTTCGATGTAGTCCCTATAAGAGTAGCCCCCAATACCTAGAGGGTTGTGAATGGTGTAAATAGGTTGAAGAAAAATAAATGGTGTAAATAGCAATTGCAGGAACTGTGCACCACCGCCTGTCTGACGCCCAATGATGATGTTAATTCTAGCCCTGTAATTAAGGCTTCATATTCAACCTCATTATTAGATGCCTAAAAGTGAAATCTCAGGGTATACTCAACATCTAGATTATCGGGGGTGTTTAGGATGAGCCCTTCCCCACTTCCAGTAATGCATGAGGAACCATCAACGAACAACTTCCTGATCGGAATTTCACTATTGAACTATTCACTTACTAGTACTCCATGCTTGAATATTTTTTGACTTTGCTCTGCTAGATGTTGAACTTTTTTCTAGGCAGATGAGGATTCTAACTGGTTAGCGACTATGTCAGCTTTTGAGTTGAGCTCTCTTTCGGAGAAGTCTGCTCGGCAGGCAAACTTGGATGATTCGATGTGTCCTCATAAATAAATATTACAATAAAATCTTCTATTGCTTTCCTCTTCATCGAAGTTCGAGATTCATATATAATATTGTATTCTCCCAATTCCACCGCCCAAGACATTAATTTTCTCGACTTCTCAAATTTATGTAGGGCTTGTCTTAAGGGAAAGTCGGTGTACAATACCATAGTGTGGGCTTGAAAGTATGGCCTCATTCTCCTGGATGCCTTTATTAGTGCTAATGCCAACTTTTCCAAATAAGGGTATCTAATTTTAGCTCCTCGGAACAATTACTTGTATAATACACCGACTTTTGGACTCTTTCCTCTATTCAGGTGAGTGGCGAGATCGCGGTTGATTCTGAAACAACTAGATATAAATACAATTTTTATCCCATTATTGGTCGGGAGAGCAATGACGGAGATCCCATATATTACTTAAGTTTAACAAAACTCTTTTGCATTCATCATTCCACTCAAAATTATTTTTAAGCACTTTGAAGAATGGGAGGCATTTGTCGGTTACCCTAGAAACGAAGCGATTTAAGGCTACTACCATTTCTGTGAGCTTTTGCACCTCCTTTTTGCTAGTCGGGAACTGCATTTCTAGAAAAACTTTGATTTTATTGGGATTAGCTTTTATCCCCTCTGATTGATAATGTACCCCATAAACATTCCTTCTTGTAATCCAAAAGTACACTTCATCGGGTTGAGTTTCATATAATGCTTCTCCAGTTGGTTGAACGTCTGGGTTAAATCGACAATGTGGTTAGTGGCCACCTTGCTTTTGGTGAGCATATCATCAACATAAACTTCTATATTTTTGCCAATTTGTTCTTTAAAAACTTTATTTACTAACCTCTGATACGTTGCACCAGTATTTTTTATCCCAAAGGGCATAACGTTATAGTAGTATGTTCCTCAACTAGTAATGAAGGATGTTCTTTCTCTATATTTAGGCTTCATTTTTATCTAGTTGTAACCAGAGTAGGCATCCATAAAGATAAGCAACTCGTGACCTGCAGTTTCATCTACCAATTGATTAATACTTGGTAGAGGAAAATGAACTTAGGGAAAGTTTGATTGAGATCAATAAAATCAATGCACATGTGCCACTTATTCTTCTTCTTCTTTACCATCACCACATTAGACTGCCAGGTCGGGTACTTGACATCTTTGATGAACTTTGCTTTCTAGAATTTCTCTACCTCCTTATGAATTGCCACATTTTGCTTGGGTCTAAAAACTCTTCATTTCTGTTTGACTGGCTTGGAGTCTTTGACTATATTGAGATCATGGCAGAGAAAATTGGGGCCGATTTTCTGCATATCCTCATAGCTCCAGGAAAACACGCTCTTCTTCTTTGTAAGAGATTTAATTAATTTCTGTTTGAGAGAAGGTGTCAACCTTGAACCAATTTGGGCAGTTGTTTATGGATTCTCATCATCCAAGACAATGGATTCCATCTCCTCCATGACTTGTCCCTTAACCAGAAGATTTTCTTCTCTTGGGTCCAATGTGTCGATGTGATAAGTGGTGGTGATCTTCTTGACCTCCTGGTGGTCAGCTGAAGTATAGTAGCATTCCCTAGCATCTTTTTGGCTTCCATTGACCACTCTTACTCCATTGTTACTCGAGAACTTCATACATTGATGAACCATGGATGGGACGGCCTCATACTGCTTTATCCCCACTCTTCTAAGAATGATGTTGTAGGGAGATGGGACATTCTTATCCAACACGAAGAAATGAATCCTCTCTTGCCTGCTCGCTGGTCAAGCGTCGGCTATGACGTCCAACTTGACGGCACCCAAAATATATGCTCTTTCTCCAGCAAATCCTATGTGTTGTCTATGATACGGTTCCATTATGATATCTTTTAACTTAAGCTTACTAAATCACTTATAGAACATTACGTATAGTATGCTTCTATTATCAACCAGGATCCTTTCAACCCTGCCTTTAGGAACTCGACATGTGATGACTAACGAATCTTCACAAGGATAAAGTACCCCATTCAGTTCATTCTTGGAGAAACCAATTACTAGTTGGTCTTTGTTAACCTTTCTTGGTCGGCCATCATCGGAGTCAACCTTATCAATCTGTCTGATGGTTGGGCAATCCTTAGCTTCATTCATGTAGGAATTCCTTTGTGCTATTGCATCTCCTCCTCCAGCATCACCTCCTGAAATAAAATGACATCCAAAAGATATCATGATGACGTCCATCTCTGGTTCCTCTGGTCTATTGGGTAGGTTGGGATCATCTCCATCCTCTTGGTTGCATGCTCTTTTGTTGTCGTCTGTTCCTCGATGGGGTGAGTTTATTCTTCTCCTGTTATTCGGACCGCGATCTTAGTTGACGAATTTGGACAACTTTACCCTCCTAATCAGAGTTTTTATTTTATTTTTCAAAGAAATGCACTTATCAGTGGTATGCCCATAGTCCCTGTGAAATTCATAAAACTTTGAAGTGTCCCTTCGATTGGGGGGTGCCTTTAACTTTCTCGGCTAGTACAGCTCTTTATTATTTTGAATATCTTCCAAGATATGATGTACACCTTTAGTGAGTGGGGTGTATTCTGCATATTTCTTCATTCGATCCATCTTTTACTTATTCTTATTTCCTCGGTCCTTTTTGAAAGAATCATTCTTCTTCTCCCTTGGCAACCATAGCTTTTTCGGCATTCATTATCTTAGGAGCTTTAGCCATCAATTCTTTCATTATTTTTGGTGGTTTCTTTTCTAGGGAGCAATAGATATTTTTAGTGAGTAGCTCGCTCATGAGTGCTGTAATAGCAGTCTTTTCTTCATAATCAACAACTTCCAACTTTTTATTATTAAAACGGGTGATGTAGTCCCGGGTACTTTCCCCCGATTTTTGACGCACAGTCAATAAATGAGTAACATACTTGATTGGTTTAGCCCCAAAGTAGAAATTAGCAATAAATTGCTCAACGACTTGATTGAAGAAAAAAATATTTCATCTAGGGAGGCTATTATATCAAATCTGGGTCGGTCCTGTGATAGAACTAGAGAAAACCTGCATCTCATTTCGTCGCGCACTGAGTAGATGCCAACAGCGGCTTGGTATTGCTCTATGTGTAGGACTGGGTCTATTTTTCCATCGTACTTAGGAGTGATCACTGGTGTTTTAAATTTTTCTGGTGTAGGTTAATCCCCAATGGCCTGCAAAAAGGGTGATCCTTTGACAAAACTTCTTTGCAATGGGTTTTTGGTTTTAGCCATTTTTCCCAAACGATCCTCCAGACGTAGCATGGATCCTTTCCAGGATTGTTCTCCTTATTTAACTGCATTATCTTTTAGGGCTTTACTGTGTGAATTGACTAAGCTCTCTTCCGAAGAAGTCTTCTTGGCACCCACATAACTGCTAATATTGACTCTTGATCTCTGGGGGCTTTATGGTGATGTTGTTGTTCCCTTTGATTGCCCTTAGTTACTCAGGGACCTAGACGATCAAAGGAAGACTTCATACTGAGCCTTTCTAAAGCACTTGGCCTTTCGTGAGAAGACGATACATCGTCATAGTAGTTTATCGAACATAATGAGGAGTTTTCTCCTGGGAGATAGGAACGATCTGGGACGCACTGAGATTATGACTCCTTCTAATTCTAGCAGGTGGGGTGGCATATCTCTACTAGAGTTGGAGGATTCATCTTACATTGCACGGGTCAATTATCGAATTGACTCTTGCGTCGCTTCTTGTCCTTTTTGACAAAATGAATAGAATTTTTTAGAGATTTACATCGTTAGGAGGGGCATATGATTCTAGGACGTTGGATGCAGAAGCAAGATTGCTTTCTGGGTAATCAGTCATCCTCTAAGATAAGGGATGGACCATGGAACACGTGATATAGAGAACGATGATTGACCAGTCGTTCCCACCAACGGTGCCAATCTGTTGATGTCTAAAAATGGATTGCTTCCAAATTTATAATCACAGATAATAAAAGAGAAATCACCCAAATCACATTCACAAAGACACAAATTTTAAAAGTGGTTCGAATATAAAAGAAATCCTACGTCCACTATTATTTTATTCAAGGGTTTACAATAGCTCAGAAATGAGTGACTTGAGGTGTTGCGAATTAACTTATCCCCTTAGCTGGGGGAGAATATCTATTTATAAGGGCCCCCAAACCCTAAAGATGGAACGCCTTTATATTGCCAGGTGTTTACATCTATACAGAGTGACTAAGATATTAGTTGTTACAAGTTGGTTGGCATTCTCATCCGAGAAACGCTTTGTATTCCAGTTGGTTAGCCGATCAAGTTAGTTGGTCGGGCATGCTGGATGGTAGGTGTACACTCATCATTGGTCCATGTGGAAGTATAATTTTTACATGCAATACTAATGAATAAATTCAATTCATTAACTAACTTGACTTATGTCCAACATAAGTCTTATCACTAGGGGTCGACAATAGAACCGAGAAAACCAATAAAACGAATCGAATCGGTTGTATTGGGTTGGGTTGGTTCGATTTTTTAGACTATTGGTTCGGTTTCGGTTTCAAAAAAATAAAACTAATATTTTTGGTTCGGTTCTCGATTTCACTATAAATCCAACCCGAACCAATCTGCTACCCAAACTGATACGGTATATTTTATAAAATAAATATATATGTATATAACATTTGTAATTTATATTTTGGGATTACCTGAGTTTCAAACTTATATTATTGCGGAACAAAATTAATTTTGACCTTAAAATAATTATTTTTGAAATATATTAATCTTAAGCTTTCACTGAGTTTGAAATATGAATTTGGAACCGAAAATCAATCCGAACCAATATAGAAACCATTGGATCGGTTTGGTTTAGTTTTGCACAACTGTCAGTTCGATTTTGGTTCCAAAAATTTGGAACAGACCCATCTCAGTTCGGTTCCAGAGTTAGTATAAAAACCGGACCAAACCGAACCGTGTGCACCCCTACTTATCACCATATAATAATAATAAATCCTAAATTGAAAAAATAAATCCAAGAGTGGAACAAAAAATGAGTGGATAGAAAGACTCATTCAATAATGACTTAAAGATAAACGCGGAGATGCATCCCATAACATGGATATGATGAGTGGATAGAAGAAGCTGCAATAAAGTTCAACGTCACTACAATGCGCCCTTAAAAACGTTATTGTGGCTGACCTACAATGTTTCAAAATGCAAGAGGGTCAAGCCCAAAAAAATTCCTACATCATCCTAATATAGTATCCATATAACAATAATAAAATCGCACCATCCTACATTAAGTTAAATCCAAACCCATTATTAATACATTGTGCTTATCGAACCCATTATATTATTCCATTATAATATTTCATATTATGAATTTACACTCTAAGGACATAATGCTAGCTATAGGCATCCCATCCACATAATTATCACAAGTAAGTGTTAACATAACATTTTTATCAAAATGAATCACATGGGAACTCTTAACCTATCACAAGAATCATAGGGCATTCTCACAACTCACACATAAAGTATCTCACGAAGGCCTAATACTAAACCTCATGGGATCTCTTGTGACTCTACTAGTTTTGACTACTAGAAGGTCCCATCTTCTAATGTATCTAAAATACACAATGACACAGGTAAATAACTATGCTATCACACCAAATGTGTGACCACATACCAATATCTACACGAAATGATCATAGTCTCAATGTCCCAACTCGAAATAGGACAACTATTTTCGATGTGTACGGTTAGTCCGGGTTTTAAAGGGGTCTAGAGTCCCAAAATAATGTTATAAATATGTCAAGTTTCTCCCCAGGGTTGGGTAATTCTTTAGGCTAACTTTTGAAACCATGTGTTTAGTGTTTGAGCTCATTTATGAGGCTCTAAGATTGGTTCAAATGAGTCCTACAAGATTACGAGGTAGGGGAGAGTCATTAGCTTCATTAATCAGCCTAAACAAAAGAGAGAACCTAACCTAAGAAAAATATTAGCTTTGGAAGAAGGATTAAGAGCAATGAGGAATCATCAATAGAGGTTCAACACTAACGATCCATCAATGGAGAATTACATCGAAGATGAGATAAGAAATATATATTATTCTTTAGTATTAACTGTAATCTTTTTATGTTAATTATCGCATTGAAAATATCTGTTAGGTTTACTTTATTAGTTAGTTAAAGATGAATTAATTTGAAATCTATGGGAACTTTAGACTAACATGATGGCACACTATAATTTAATAGAGATTCAAAATAAAGATTTGTTAAACATGCTTAGGTACGTAACATGAATGTGGAATTGGGACTTGTAAAGTAATCAATGCTTTAGAATCATAACTTTAGGTTGAATACTCAAATAAGGATATGATAATCCCTTAGGAAGAATATTTCTTTTGTTAGAATTGATTAATAATTGTTGGTATTGGAATACTTTTAACATTGTTTGGAGGTTGGGAAAACCCTACCATGGAGGTTTGGGAGTGGGCAAGTTGCCATTGTTGAAGGTTGGATGTCATTTTGGGTGGGTCGGGGCGATTCGAAAGATTGTAAAATGATGTCGTGTTGGTATTGACGCCAAATCTATCCAAGTTAGGACCAGATTGATCTAAATTTGGCAGTAAGTGCTAGTTGGGCCTTTTGGGAGCAATTTTAGGAAGGCCTTGGTTTTCGTTGATGTAAACGCCTTATAGAGGACTAATACTAAGATATGTACAATATTATTATGTAAATTTGGGGTTAGTCTGGGGGGAGGTTAGCCCGATTTTACGGTTAGTGACATAAGTCATGATTATACGTGAATATCTTGTGTTGTGTTATGTATGTTGTGTGTGGACATACAAAGATTTATGAGTAAACTTATGAATAATCTATTTTGGGAGAATTGACGGGAGTGTTTATAGGACAGCGTACTATGCCATTGAGAAATGATGCAAGTTGCGTAGAGATCTAATATCCCCATCCTACATGTTGTAAGTCATCTGTTTCGGAGGAGGAAAATATATAAGGTTGAATACTCTCAGGTAACATGGTAATATGGTGTGTTGTTATAGTGATTTTCCCTTTGTGTGTGATTTGAGCCATTAGGAGATTGAACTCCTATAGAGCAAAATGGTAGAGGAACCAAAGGTCCCCCAAAGAATGGTCATTTCATGTTATGCTTATATTATGTAGCTAGTTGTATAATGAACTTAATACTTACTTGTATATTATGTAGTGTGGTAGCTAGCCAGTGATTGGAATAACTTACTTAGATATTGGAGAGTGTTAGAGTTAGGTTAGTGATTATACATATATTAAATATCACAATAACTAGACTAAGGGTGGGTATGGATTACAGGGATATCGTGTAGTATTGTAGTTAGCCACTACTGGGTAGCGCTTATGTGGATAATGTGTATGCTATTAGCTAGTACAGTTATGGGCTTAACTTAATTAGATATCATGAAATAGAAGTATACTATGAGTATATAAATCTTTAGTATTTAAGCAACGAATGTGAAACTATATTGAAGTGCAAGATATGATTTGTGTAGTTGACATAATAATCGTAGAACTTGGGTACTTGCGTTGTTATCTATGTTTAGTGTAATATTGGCGTGTATGGATAAAATTCTCTTGGATAAAGGAGATGTGAGTTACCGTGGACGTATATAAGTCAAATTTAATATCGTTTTGAAGATGGGATAAATATTTCTCGCAATGTGGGCCCTGAACCACATTTCTTTTCATAAAAAACCTTTGTAATAACCCATATATTTTAACACTAGGGTTGATCACATCCAAAATTTAAACTATACAACTTGTCAAAATAATTTAAAATATCATTCTTAGCATTTATAGGATCAAATGAAATAGTGCAACAAGACATGGATACAATATGACAAACTTCAAAGGATATATCATAAATCCATCATCAACTAAAAACCATATGAGAAATATCTTTACAACCACATCCACAAGTCTCAACTAAAAATATCAACAACACGGTCTCTCTGCACAAAACCAACCCAATTAAAATATCAAAATACATGTTAATAATTGTCTCTGGCCATATACATTACAACTAACGTATTTAAACCCACAGAACTTAAATGAAAGATGTTAAGTAATGAATTCAAACCTAAATCAGAGTCTGCTAGTGATGATGACTTGAAGGGGGAAAAGATAATCTCTATGCTAGTTGGAGAGGAATCTACTCGTACAGTCTGGACCTAGCACCTAGAATGTTTCCACAAATATAAACAAGTCAAAACCCACCAACTTACCAAAGTAATGCAACTAAAAAGCATACAAATGGTAAGTCCATAGTTATCTATCATATAATGATATCCAACCATATATCATAGAACTTCACAATCCATTTTATTCATCTCATTAGTTTCAATGATGAATTGATATTTTAATTAATTCAACCATAACGGAAATGCACCCTTTCTCCCTGACCATCTTAAGAACATACGATGTGCACAAATAATGATCATCACACAATGGGACATAACCATTTGCTAGTTTGGCCAAAACTATAAACAAAAACAAAATTGTGTGATGCATAAATAAATTCCATCACACAACTTGACGCCACCTTTATCTACATGACCAAAACTATAAACTTAAATAATTCGTGTGGTGAACAAACAAGATGATGTCATGCAAACCGAGCACAACCTCATGATAGGGTGGCCGTATGCCTCGTATACCTCAAACACACTTTATATTTAACCTACCGCAAGTATGTTCATATCGTTAAACGTCTTACGAAATATATATAGAAGTATCTAGTAATATAACACTTGAGATAATAGAAGATATTATGAATAGCGAAAATAAAGCCTATTTAACCTACCGCAAGTATCTTCATATTGTTAAACGTCTTACGAAAGATAGATAGAATTGTCTAGTAATATAAGACTTGAAATAATAGAAGATATTATGAATAGTGAAAATAAAGTCTGGAAAAATAAAACATACGTTAACTAATCCCCAAATTCAGGAATTTCTAATATTTCCCCTAATAGTTTCAAAAGTTTTTTACACAACCCTTGAACTCTCTTGAAGACCAAATCTTACCTTAAAACTTCATTAAATTCATCATGATTTTCAAATTTGCCATAATAAATCATTACAAGTTTAAGAAATCACACTTTAGACCCCTAAACTTTCTTATAAGTATGCATAACACCTTGAATTTAAGCACCAGAGCATCCAAGGACCTAAAACTAATTTTTGAGCATTACATAAACACCCCCAACAGTCTTGGACCTGCTAGCCATGTGAGAAGCTTCCACACATGCCCACACATGAAAATTACAAACCAACACAATTATTTAAACCAAAAACCAAGCTAAAATCCACCTCTCTTTACCCCAATCAAATCCTTCCCTCAAATACTATATAAACCTTAATTGATATTAGTAAAATTTACTCAATAACACAATTAAAACTCAAAGCTTAGTTTGACCAAAAATTGGTAAACTATGATTTTAGTAGTTTTCTTTTTTAATCATTTGGTTGTGTTCCTATGTTAACATAGCTTCATTATATGCATTTTTATTACATTTTTAGTATGTACATAATACTAAAAAGGCTTAGAAATTAGAAAACACCATTAAAGATTGAGCTCTCTGGGTCTAAGAAACCAAGGCGCAATGTTTAGTTTTAGTTATATTCACGTTTAGTATGGAAGATAAAAGATTTACAATTTTGCGAAGAAATTTTTTTGAAAACAAATTCATACCTTTTATAACACAATCATAGGAAAAACCAACGTTGTTTAATCATTTAAAATCCTAGAAGAATTTTATATCCATGCCATTGTTCAAATTCAACCTTATAATATAAAACAACTTTGCTCAAATTTCGTCAATTTTTTAGGAAACCAATAGCTAGATATATTCCACCTCAATCCTTAAAAATACATTTGTTGGATTCCTCTCAAAATTTTAAACAAGTTTCATTAAGGAATCGAAGCCAAAGGTATTATGTAACTCGAGTTATTTGTAGTCAAACCCTATATTAAAGTCGGGGGGTTGGATATGAACAACACCCCACGTGTAGGTGCATGAGATAGTGAGGGTGCGTGAGAGATTTAAAACAGCATGTGGGGGCACGTGGTTGATCCAATGGTCCTAAATTTTTTTCCAAATTATTTATTTTATTTTTCTGGTCAAAAGGGTATATTACATCACCCTATTTGGTCACCTAGAAATTAATTCCTCTAAAAACCTAAAGAGAAAATGGAATCTAAGATTTTAAATTTTCACATTAACCCCGTAAGTTTATGACTTATATATTTTAGATCCAAAACTCAAAACCCATGTATAAAACTTAATTCCAACCTATATCCCACTCTCGTAATGACTAAAGTTTTCAATTTGAAAAATAAATAAATAAATAAACTTATAGTAAATTATAATTACATCCTCATTAAAATTTGATTTAATTTTTTACATATTTACCTCGTTTATTTTAAATACTTAACATATACATCAATTTCCCAAGTTTTACAATACTTTCCCTTATTTCATAAATCCTCGATTCAAAGCCCCTTTACATAGAATCCCACTAAAACTAAGATATACTAAAAGTAGGTTATTCTACTTCAATATTATTTTGTATATATGATTGTCATTCAACAATTGTTCATATCACTACGTGATTGAACTTGAACTCTAGTTCCTATTCTTAATTTAATTATGAAGTTCACAATTATTGTTATAAAAAAATGGATTTATTAGAATAGGCCATGTAGTGAATGCTGAAGAGAGATCAAAGATAGATGTGTCTCAGTTGATCGGAGTAGGCGTCCTAATTTTCTCTCAGGTGTAGAGAGATATTGGAGAGAATTTGGCGAAGCTTCGCTGCCTAAATGTAGCCCCCTTATTGAGGAGGCAAGGTATTCTATTTGTAGTAGTTATTAAGAGTGTAACATGAATGGTTCACGTGACTTATGAATAAGTGTTGAAAAGATGGAATATTTCTATAAGGTGGACGAATGGAAGGTTATCGGTGGCGTGCCAGGATCCGTGGCCTGAACATCTGGGGATATGGATACTAAGAGGTTGCGGCCTAATACAAGCATGGCCGTTGCCCTTTGATGTAGGCGTGCTATGGTGTTCCGGCCTATCTATGCACTAGGTTATGGCCTTGAGTATATGAAAGGGCAAGGGGATGAATTATGTGGCATGGATAGGTACATTTCACAAGTTTCTCTATAGGTTTTTTCCTTTAGCCAGTACTTCGACATCTGTTCATTGTGCTTATATGGCCATTCACGCCATGCGACATATGTCAATTGGTGGACATATTTTAGGTACAATAACAATAGTTTGAACATTTGATAAATTTTTTTTATAAACCTATGGTTTTATTACATTTTGTTGTATACATTATAATTTAGGGAATAGATGACTGTATCCCAATATATGGGTATTACCCAGGAAATCAGGATGTTGAGTGCCAAATTTTTCTTACCATATAGATGCCTCTCTTCGAATTTGTGCTCATTAATTATTACTTTATCTCTAAAGGTTTTGGATTGATTGATTATAATTTATTGTAATGCATTTGAAGCCACTATACTTGATAATTATGGGTTAATCTATTTTACAAAACCCTGAACCCTTTTTATTCATTATGACTTGATATCATTGGATGTTCGATTATAATCACCATACTTTATTTACAATATTAATTGGTTCTTTAATTCCATTGTCTATTATAGTTGATATTAATGAATCCATTTGTATTAACTGCAAATTATCATAATCTGTTATTCATTATCTCTCACTGTTATTTTTATCTCAACTTCTAATTGTTATAGATTTATAATTATCTACTTCGAAAAATTTAGCTTATTATCTCCCCTTCTAGATGGAAAGTGAGACAGAGGAATTTGAAATACCCCTCAACCCCGTGGATTTTCTATCACCTATGTTAGAGAAGTTACTATTTATTACGTACGTATGGGCAGTGATAGGTAAGGATGACTATTCATTGTGAAATATATTTACTACTACTTATCAGCTTATGTAATTAGAGTTTGAATTCCCCTTTTATTTATGTAGTTTGAGATGGATAAATCAAATGTAATAAAATTCCTTTGCATCACGGTTTAAATAAACTTTCCATTCTTTTTCCAGAAACTTTTTATTTTAGTAGTTCTCTTTATATCATCATCTCGTACAATGCACAAAATATCTGGTGTGACAACTTGGTATCAGAGAGACCACCAGGTTTACTACTCATATGTGTGACTTAAGATAGTATACAAGTTATTTTATAGTCCTAACTTCTTTATTACATTTCTAAAGTTAATTTATGCCTTGTAGAGATGAATATCTAGTTGGATGTAAAATACATCAGTATTGAGAGGTTTTACCAAACCATAAAAGATTAAGGTTACACGAAGTTGTGTAAGTCCATCCGAAACATCGACAGTAAATGGGCAATAGCTACCCCTAAGATTAAGCAACATTTTTTGGTTAGCCGTCCTATTGGAGAGGAACAGTCTGTTAAACAAGATTGTAAGTGTGACACCCTTCTTATTAAAATAACGGGTGGCTATCATTCTACTAAAATAAAACAGGAATCTCAAATGGTTCATTCTTAGCATCAGTGTCGAAAATCAATTAATTACTAACCACCTATTATTTAATCAAGCCTTGATCCAATTTTAAACTTTGATTAAATTATTATAAATAAACCCATCCACTATACAACATAACAGATGAATAAGTAAATACAAAATCACATACATAAATCTGAATACTAGAATAAAATAAAATCCACTAACCGAATAAACCATCAGTTTACAATCCACCGCAATATTCCAATAAAGATGAATTAAATAAAATTGAAATAAGAACTGACATTAGGCGACATGCGTGGATAATAACTAACAGAGTCCTATCTGTAATCTCAAATAGAGAAAATGTATAACCAATATCCCGCAACACTCCACATCTATTGCATCTCCGATGACCTGGAAATGATAATCATGCTCGGCGTCCCTGTGGCTGGACACCTAAAAGTTTTTGAAAATATTTTGATACGGGTCAGATGCCAAAACCTTTTGAAAATATTTTTTAGTTGTTTAAAATACATTAATAAATATGCCTTGTAATCTTTCAGATTTAAACTGGTGTCGAACTCACATGAGATTACACTTTGACAGGTAAATAACTCACACACAGGGCGGGCATGCGACATACCTATGACCCATGGGACCGATACTATACTTGTTGAGATTCTCCAGGAGAGATCGCCCACAACGCGCAATCTCCACTGATAGTATATCCTCTAGGATAGGTATGTTTTATATAAATATATTATACACACAGATATAATCACACATATATATACTGTCTCTATACCCATATATATGTCGATATAAACCTGGGTATACGCGCATGTCACTCGTAGCACTAGCTTATTATTCCCGAGTCTAATACCGACTCCAAAATATATAAATAATCTCTTATTTAATTCATTCACCCATATAATAATACTCCTGGACAATTAGCCCATTCCCAACTAGCCCTTATCCAAGTCTATCCGAATTTTTCATCACAAATCCATTATTTATTTTTTCGGAGTGTTAAGCATCCTAAACACCCTAAATTTCACCATGAATTTATCCCAACCATACCAAGGTAATTTAATATATTTCAATTAATTTTTTAGAAGTCCTAAAACTCCTTTACGAAATCCTAAACCATCCCGGAATCAACCCGAGCACCAAAATTCATTAAAATCCACAATTGTAGAACTGTTTTAAAAATACAGAAAAATCAGATCCAAACATTATCCAAATAACTAATTCAACTTCAGATTTGGACTCTACACGAAAAATTGAGTCAGGTATGTGTTTTGATTTTTTCTCAAATCTCTTTCGAAAGTACTCAAAAAGAAGATCTAAAACTCTCCATGGTGACTTTTTTCATTCCTATCGTTTTTGCCTTTTTTGAGTTTCATTTGTTGCCTCTCTATTTGCTCTCCTTACACTTAAAATTAGTCCCAACATTACTTATCATCAATATACATATTTTCTCATATCAGTTGTTCCAATAACCATCTAAACATGTGATCCAACAAAAAAATTTCCAGAATTAATTCACATCTTAATTCTAACATCAAAATTCACTATTTTTTTCTTCATATTTATCAATTAGGATCACAGATATTCCCGTCATGATTCCAATTCAGATTTTTAAATCAAAATTCTAACCTTTATGTAGGATTCATCTCGGATTTCATATAATGTGTTTCTCAAATTAATTTTCATGAAATCTTTCCCCAAAACCCATTTTGATAGGTAAATCGCTCTCAAAAGTTCATATTAATTTTTCATCAATCATGATTATAACAAAAACACCTCATATAATATCAAATAAAGTTAAACACTTGCCTATAATTGTAGAAATTTGATCTTTCTCTTTGATATCCTTAACCTACAATGATTCAAGCTTCGGGATTGTTTAATCTCCTCATGGCATGGTGTTCTTGAATTTTCTCTTAAATTATCCATCTCCTTTTGCCTCTTGCTCCAGCTAAAATGATTTAGAATGATATATGGTTGACTCCCTTCTCTAAAATCCTTTTATCCTCCCCTAATCCCGAAATTAGGTTAAATAATTACATTAAAATGACGTGAATACTCATGTACTGGTCCTGTATAGCTTAAAAAGGCCTCGGAACCCGATTAAAACCCCTGAGTACCTAATTATGACTATATCGACCCATCCTGAATCATCCGTGCACTCTAAATCACCATCCAAGTCACTTATCATCAATTTACCATCATATTCCATGACCCCACACGTGCGTCCCGAATAAGATCCTATCAACCCGTCGCTTTTACCCACTTATGACGTAATATAAAATAATGCAATTTCATTTACTTATTGCACAAGTGAATATAATAACACATAAATTTTAATCCATTTCTCGCTAATTAATATAATTCACTTTAGTTTATTTTTCAATTTAATTAAATTATTGTGACACATGTAAGGTAATTACTCCCAAAAATACGGGGTGTTACAGTAGTAGGTATGCGAACGATCCCAACATATTATGGTAGGAAATTCATCAATCTTGGAGTATATCCCCATAACAAGATCTTACTCCCACTACTCCACCATCTCCTATTGACTATGACTCTACCGAACCATCCTTGGGTTTCTTTAGCTCATCATCAAGCTCAAACTCTGGAGGCTCTGTGAATGAGAATGATCAAGTGGTTCCCCATCTTATCTGAACCAAGGTGTGAACTTTCGTTGTGTGTGGTTTGAAAAAACTACATTATGGTTTACTTGGGACAAGTAGGAAGGTCGTGATTAGTGTGAACGTATAATGTATTTCTATTTTAGTTTCATAATTCCTCATTTTTATTGTATGATAGTAGAAACTCTTGTAATATATCTATGCTACATATATATAAAGTTTATTATGTTATTTAAAATATTTTTATATATCTAGTTGTACGTTATATAGGATGGTAAGCACACAATCAAATTGTAATGGATCACGTCACTAAGAAGAGCATCCAACTGAATAAATTCCTCCAATCCCTCCCCCTGCTACTCCCACGGAAGGTATAATGCACTTATTACGAGTGTTAGCCACGTTAATTCAACTTCAACATAATGTACCACCTCAATACCCAATAAACGTTGAAACCACAAAAGAAATGCGAAGGATTAATGCACTTAAGGAATTCCTATGATAGAGACCGTGAGCATCCCATGGAAAACCCGGTGCAAGTGAGGCTGAGAAGTGATTACGTCAAATGCCTAAGGTAATAAATAAACTAGGAATATCACCTAATCTTAGGTTAGTTTTAACAAGTTATCTTCTTGAGGGAGAAGGGAATCATAATGGAAATCCATTGGTCGTATTCGTGACACTGAAGGATTAAATTTTTCACAATTTTGAAGAGATATTATTCAAACACTATTGTTCTGAATCAGTAAATGGTAGTTTTTTTCTTGGGTATACAATAACAACAGATGATTGTAGCGCACGATGAAGCTCGATTCACTGAATTTTCTTGTTATACACAAGAATATGTAAATACAAAAGACAATAAATGTAAGCACTTTGAGAAAGGATTGAAATATCGCATTTACCTCTCTTATACCATAACAAATTTGAGATTTTGATCAGATGATAAAAGTATCCTCCCTTATCAAATGAAATTCGGCATCCAACGAATTTACTTGAAACATAAACCCAATCTCAAAGAATAATTACACAACTCAAGGCCAAAATAATTAGAGGTTGGTATCCTTCCTTATCATTCGAATCTCTTTCAAATGAGATTGGTATCCTCGTTCGAATAAATTTTAAATGAGATCTATCGAACCATTTTCCTCTCATTTGATACCTCGCTAGATTCATGTTCGAATGAGATCGAGTATATCTTTTGAAAGAGATACAATGTCATTCGAATGACCCAATGCATTTTTTAAGAAAAAAGAGTTTTTGTTAGTGTTTCCCCCCACTATCATATGTTCTTAGAATTTCCACCTTTTTAAGGAGTGCAGAAAAACAGTGATAGAAGAGACTTTTTCCATGGTTTTAGTGAAAAAAACTCTTCCAAAAATCTCTTTAAGTTTTCTTTAATAATTCATGATTAAGTTTTCCAAACACACACCTTAGTTTACACCCAACTAGTCTGAAATACAAGATGCATCTTATATATGCTTTGAGATCGTGTTTTGAAACCATTATTTTTCTCTACATATTGTTGATAGTTATTTCATGTGGTGGATTCTATGTCTGTTGGTTTACATACGGTGGACTCCGTGTGCGTGATGGTTGCTGATCCTTATTGATGGATTTCAAGGCGTGTGTGAACTCACACATTGTTTCAGCTATGCGGGTGGACTCATGTGTGTCACTGAGCAGTGGTTGAAGGAACGCATAACATCAAGGCTTGCTAGGGTGTCAAGTCTGTGTTATAAGTCTTCTGTTGTGTCCTTTTGTGATTCTGCACTTAGTTAATTTTGTGTGGCTGGGTTATCTGAGGTTTTTCCCATTTGAGTTTTCCTCATACATCGGGCATTGTGGTTAATTCATTTTATCTTACAATACTCGTCTAGATGCATCTTTAGGTTTATGATAAAGTTGATTAATCTCAAACTGTTTAATTGCTGCTTAATTAATTTGAATTAGTTTAAAAAAAAAAAAGTTAATTTGAAAAGTTCTAAAAAAATTGGTTTGTGTTGTACACATTCCATCCTAGGACCCTCCTAAGAACCTCCTTAGGTCCTTAGCACTCACTCGTTCACCACAACACCTAGCTTCATAATATAAGTACTGATCTGGAGGCAACCAGGCCCCGTATGACTCCAGTCAACTTCCTTGTTTGAGCGAAAGCTCAATAAATCTTCAAAGGGATCTGGATACCCTTTCCAACGGTCCACCCCGTGCACGAATCGACCTTACAGTACGGACGATCGATCCGTTGTACCCTAAAAACTGATCTAAAGGCCATCGGGCGCTCTCAGGCCCTGTTTGACTCTGATCAATGCTCTAGCTTGAATGAAGCTGAATGAATCTTTGAAAGGATCTAAATCCCCTTTCTAATGGTCTGCCCCGTGCATGAATCAGCCTTACAGTATGGACGAATGATTCATTTTTCCCCAAAGGGATTTTGAGCCCCATTTGACCCTGATCAACTCTCCGAACAGAATAAAACTGAGTAAAATATCTAAGGGCTCTGAGTACCCTTCTGAACGGTTCATCCCATGCACAAATCGAACTTACAGTTCGGACACGATTCGTTTTCCTCTAAAAATTTCATGTCTAGTGACCAACGGGAGCTTTCGGGACCTTTTTGACCTCGGTCAACTCCTGGACCAAGGAGTGGATCATGGATTCTTAAAATTCTTTGGATACCCTTTCTAATGGTCCTTCTCGTGCGCGATTCTAACTTACGGTCTACATTTTACAACCATTTTTCTAAAAAATATGTCTCAGACTGTCGAATGGCACCCGTAGGACCTTGCCTATCTGCATTGTACCTGGGGTTCTATGCTATAAGGTTGGTCTAGGGCCCTGCCGATCGGTACCCCTTGGACCTATAAATAGATACCATGATCTCACTTAGAAAAAGCACCCAAGAACATCCCTCTCAGTAATTCAGAGAACATTATCTCGAATTCAGAGATGTTCCCCTCTTAAAAAGACCATTTCCCACATTCCTTCCTTCCTTTTCATACTCCATTTAGTAAATTCCCCCCATCTTCTCATACCACCATCATCTCATTGTGAGATCAGTGAATCCACAATCAAGATACGCACCAAGTCTTCATAAGGAGGTCCAATTCTCCATCCTTGTCTTTAAATTCTCTTGTTTTAGCATTAATTGTTTTATTTCGACTTTAGTGCTTTATTTCATTACATCAAATAACTTAATCTCAAAATTTTATTATTAGTATTTGGACATACTTTATTTTGATAAAAAAAAACCAAAAACAAGAAAAAAACGGTTTACTTGTAAATTCCAAAAGAGGGATTCTCACTACACACACTTAAAGCACGTTTATCTATACACACACATATAAGAGAAATTCCCCATTTCGATTTATGGGTTAAACCCCACACTATGTTATCTTTGAACTAAGCGAACTTTGATGCCCCTTGGGCTACGTAGGCAACTTGGGTAAATCTCTAAACTCGAGTCCTCCCTTATGCACATTTGTTATGTATATATATATATATATTCTTAACGGATTTCATATTCTTGCATGCTTGTGTCTTGTTCGATGTATACATTCGTTCTTCAATAACGACTTGTGATTCGACAAACACTTACATTATATTTTGAATTATTATTTTGGGAACACTCCTAAGGATGAACACACTCTGTCCATTTCCATTACACGAGTTGAACGATCCCATTCTCCATTTATATTACGCACATAAGCACACACTTCATGGAGTCTAACATAAGAAGATTAACACATGCCCATGAGAGACCGAAAGGGTGGGATGGGTGCCGAACACTTTCCCATTCTGTAATTTAGTCCCCGGACCTTTGAACTACTTGGTTTCACAAGCATCGGTATCGTCCTTGATGCCGTTCTCTTGAGGTGGCAACATTTCTTTGCCTGTTTTGTGCAAAATAGGCTGACAACTCTATCTCTACATATTACTCCACACTGATGACGATCGAGCTCCCCAAGAACTATACTGTATTTTTTGCATGGGTGTTATTATTTTCTGCATGTGTGTGTATGCACCTACCTATATTTTCGTTTTCTCCTCTATTTACCTTTTGTGTATATCTCTCTCGTGTATATATCACTTTTCACTCACTTATACACTTCACACACTTGTATATACTCTCTATGTACACTTCACACACTTACACTTAGCTTCACTTCTACTCACATGCTTCACATTCCATTTAGAATATCCATGCTTAAACTTCACTAGCACACACCTGCACTTCCCACACATGTATATATCTCCATGCTCACTTACACATATCACACACCACTTGTAGTTGATCCATGTATAGGCTCACTACCACACACACTCGCCTGTAAATATTCACATGTCACTCATTTACATGTATGCTTACCTATCACCATGTGTAGTATAGTCTTCATGCGTCATGCTGGATTTAATTTTGATGATACTTGTATATGCTCCCTCATTAGTATATTACTCCCTTTACTTATCATGTAAATAAAAAAATACTCTCTCTCCATACTATGCTAATTAAAACTCATGTATTTTTCACATTACATCACAAAGAGCATGGAAATATTGACCAAAATTTTGTCCCATACTAGGGGTAACTTTGTGATGGGTGGTGGATCTGCGGGTCGCAGTTAGCCTAAGTGATATGACTCTCACCATCCATTAGCCTCGTACCTTAAATGTATATCAAACGGTTCCCCTCGCATCGTACCATTTGACCGAACTCAAGACGAGGGGTATATATAAAGGAAGACGTTCACGTACGTCGAGTATATTGAATTTGCTCTCACACGTACTATCCTCATGAGGTATATAGTGAGGCAATTCATGTACGCTCAGGTATATCAAATGGATTGTCCATACATACCGATAAATGATGGCCCTTATAGGCAAAAGGTATATAGTGGAAGTCATGCCAAATGGGGTAACCCTTCCACTAACCCAACAAGTGCATAAACCTCATATAGGTGTCAAACCTAAGGCACTCATATTTAGTTTGTAGATTAACCCGCGAAACATTGTCGAAATTTCAGGTCAGCGCATTGTCCAAATTTTCTTGCTACTTTTACTTTTTTCAAAATAAGACCCTGTCCGTGAGCCTAAAAACAAGTCAAACCGTGTCTTACATAATTTCAAACCCTATTTTCCCAGCCTCGAATCATGTCCGATATTTTTCTACATTTAGGTAAACCTAATACAAGTGAAAACCTAATAATAACATTAATAATAATAATCATGCTGAGATATCTTTCCTCTTTCCCTCCTTTGTTCAAAAATAAAAAATACCCAAAAACATTTTTTTCCTCCTTTCAAAATACCAAAAATATTCTCCCGCTTTCCCTCTCAGGTAGATCACATCCCCCATTTTATCCCGGCTCCCTATTAGCTTCGATCTTCCATCAAACCTCCCCGAGGCTCCGTCGCTTCTTATACTACTTCATTCGAGTTTGAGATCTACCTTCACGAGCTCCTCATGGAGAACACTAACCAAGAACCGAATGTGCAGCCCAATCTGATGACCGTCTTAGCCCAACTCAGTGCCAAGATTGACAACCTTCAAATCAAGGTCTATGAAATGCAGTGTCACAGGACCCAAATTCCTAAAAAACCTTAGGTTCTATTTCCTCGTGCCATGGGTCCACTTGCTCCCAATCCTATCTGGGTCCTAAAAGAGTATCAGCATACTCCGTGTTCCCCACCTGCCAATGGGCCACCGCCAGATTAACTCCCTATTTCGAACTTTGCCCAATCAGGGGCTAATCTAATAGTACCTGTGGATCACAAAGAGGAGGAATTGAACAAGGCAAAGTAAGACCTCAAACCGTTGTCAAATAAGTTTTACCAAGTCAAGATATTCGAGAACTACATAGACTACATAAATATGTCTCCTTATCCCAAAGCTAGACTGTCAAGGAAGTTTAAGATGTCAAACATCGAGAAGTTTGGGGGAAGCAAAATCCCAATTATTCACCTTTGAAGCTATCATCGATCCATAACCCTCCTTGGTGCCTTCAAAGAGATAATGGCCCAGATGTTCTAGTAGACATTGAAAGAAAGTTCCCTCTCGTGGTTTCTATCCCTCGAAGAATCTAGGATCCGTAGTTAGGAGGATGTCGCCTGAGAGTTCTTGTCTCAGTACAAGCACAATGAGGAGCTAGAGGTTACACGCTGAGATCTAGAGATTCTTAAGCAAAACCCTAGGGAAATTGTCAGTAGCTTTATTAGAAGGTGGAGACCAACAAACCCTTTGAGGAGGAACAAGTCGGTATTATAAAGAATAACTTCTTTCCTCAGATTTGAGCGTCCATATTTGGATAGTATTACCCACACTTTTGAGCCCTTTGAGAGGCTGGTGTAGAAATTGAGGAAGGCATTACAAAATTCGAATCTGAATCAAAGAAAATGATCGTACAGTTCACTCCCCAAAAGTATGAGAAGCTCGCCAATACTACAGCCTCTACCATCAATAAAATTACACAACCCGCAATCCCTTTGGCACCGAAAATTCACCCTAATCTTTTTAAGAAAGAATAAACTGAGCTCCATGCTCCCTTGTCTAAAGTCTACCAAGCCCTGATAAGTCAAAATCTCATAAAACCCTTGGACCTCCATCCATTACCAAATCCACTCCCTAAAAACTTCAAGCTCGATGCCCGTTGTGATTTTCACTAATCCGCAGGTCATACCACTGACCAATGCTTCCACCATAGGATTGTAATCAAAGGCCTAATTGACCGGGGTATTATCGCCCCACTGGCTAATCCTAAACCCAATACCCCTCATAACCCACTTACAGAACATACAAATACTATCTTTCTAGAAAGTGACCCAGAATTTGACCCATCTACTCAAATCATGCCCATCAAAGCACTCATCATCCCTATAGTCACACCCAAACCGCTCAAGGTTTGCCCATATTTTCTCCTACACCCTACTTGCTTCACTGATAAAGTTTTATTGCCCCTTACGAGTTCCTGCATCACTATCTGCACCCAATATGAGGGGGAGACATGGAGTTACCAGCTATATTGAACCAACTCTTAGAGTTTGGGCTGAAATTGCTCGTCGAGATGACCATCAATTATCGAAAATTCAGTGGCTTATTCATAAAAGCCCGAAAGTGGGCTGAGGAATCAGATGAATGGGTAATACATGTTGAGGAAGTTATCCTATATGATATGTTATTGATAATGGCCTATACGTTTCGATGAACAAGTGAAATTTATAACATTTTTTAGTTACTCACCGCTTTGAAGCTTCAGGGACGGTTGGTCCCTTCACTCCTGAACCTCCTCGCTGAGTGGAAAGATTTGTACGATGAAGATGTTAAGGTTGTTGAATGCATTTATTATCTTGGCAAGAGGATATAGTTACCACCATATGGGGGGATGATTTTCATAGCTCAGATGACGAAGCAAGTCAGGAAGAAGTCAGTCCAGTAGCCAACCTATGTGTAATGATATTCTTCGAAAATCTGTTAGGGGAAATTAATAAGGTAGCCATTTAACTCGAGATAGATGAATCCATGGGATTCTTATTATTTCGTCCTTCAATAAACCACATGACTTGGTCTGGGAGACACTACAAAGATTTGATTCCTCATGCATCAGAGATCGATAAAGTAAAGGGAGTTGCCGAAGAACTTCCCATGCCAGAAATTACCATTGAAGAATACAAAGTCCTTGATCAGCTCAATAAAACCCAAGCCAATATCACCCTATGGGGGCTTTTCATGTCATCTCAGTTGCACTAGCATGCCTTGATAAATCTCCTCATCGGACCCACAACCCCTCCTTCCACTGCTCCCTAAGAAGTCGTAAATAGGGTTGGGTCCCTGACCTCTTCCAGACTGCTCTACTTTTTCAAAGAAAAGATACTGAAGTTCGGTCCTAATAAAAATTATGTCCTTAACATCTCTGTTGAAGTCTTGGGAAAGATAATCCCACGTTCACTTGTTGATAACATATTTTCCCTCAATGTTTCTCCTCTCAGAACCTTTAACTATTTGGGACTGAAAGTCAGTGATCCCGCTCCAACCTCTATCATCGTGCATGCTTGTGATAATACTCGTTCAAAAGTAATGGGGTCCATAAAACTCACATTAGGGGCTGGCCCAATTAATCATGTCACCGAGTTTCAAGTCATTGGCATACCTGTGCATGCTTTAATTTATTGCTTGACCATCTATGGCTCCATATCATATGAGGGATATCTTCTTCTCTTCAACAAAAACTGAAGTTCTTTGCCAAAGGTCAGGTTATCTCCATTTTGGGGGGCGATGACAGTACAAACAATTCCATCACTAGTAATCCAGTATTAGAAATCTAGTATAGGATAAATGACATTCTTCTATTTAGTTTCAGAGTTAATCTACTTCCCTTCCCAACAAGAGATAATTTTAAAGATCAGGTTTATCCGAAATATAGACCTCATGGCAATGTCAATGTGATTCAGATGTTCAAGAACATGCACTTACTTCCTAGATGGGTCTAGGGCGATGCCAACAATGGATCCTTGAGACCATAGTCCTAAAGGAGGCCTTTCTCCCATGTGGCCTAGGTTACTAAACCTCAATAGATGAACTTAAAGCACTCCATCAACTGAGATTGAAAAGAAGCTTAGAGAGTGTAAAGACTTTTCAAAAGACTCTTTAAATGGATGATTTATCAAGGATGGTGAAAACTTCCCCTTCTGTGGATTCCCTAAATCGTGGTACGACCATATTTAAGAGAGGATGAAACCGGTGCTAGAAATCTTCTTTTAAGACAATAACTCTTAGGCCAAAGATTGCAAACATGAAGTGAAACCTCTCATCGAGAAAGTCATGATAGTTACCAAAAATTCCGAGGAAAGTGATTTCAAAGACTCATTCGACCTGTAGACAGTGTGGTTGAGTCTCTACATGATCCGCTCAGATGCAGTGCCATTAGACCGGTTC
Organism: Sambucus nigra; assembly: GCA_949130495.1. Classification (NCBI taxonomy): domain Eukaryota; kingdom Viridiplantae; phylum Streptophyta; class Magnoliopsida; order Dipsacales; family Adoxaceae; genus Sambucus; species Sambucus nigra. The sequence goes on along the minus strand of OX422219.1, from coordinate 140,626,052 downwards.
GCTCAAATTAAGGCTACTGACATGCCTCTCCTCAACTAGAATGCATACCAATCCAACTTGCTCGGATTCAACCTGACCCTACTGTTTACCCTATCCAAGTCTCTTCACCTGATGTTATTTTTCCTTTTCCTGATATCAATGTAACTGAGACCTCTTTTGGTGAGGTTCTTAATGCTTTTTTCAAAAATGAAATAAATGAGGATTTGAGTATCTTGTTGTTCCTTACATTGATTGCCTTGTAACTAATCAAACCTTTTATGATGATGATTTTGAAAATGCATAATTCTTAACTTATCTTAATAAGGAGAATAACAAACAACATAACCGCATTCAAATTAATGATGATGAGATTGTTGTTATTAATCTCGGTTCTAGTAACCATCAGTGGGAGATTAGGATAGGGTCCACACTTAAATAGCATGCGAATGCACAATTTGAAGAACTACTAAAATAATTCATGAACGTCTTTGCATGGTCCTGTGATGAGATGCCTGATATTGACCCAGAAATAGCTCAGCATGAGATCCCGACATTCCTAGAATGCAATCCAATCAAACAGAAGCTATGGAAACTCCGTATCGAACAATCGCTCAAGTGAAAGAGGAAGTGGTCAAGTAATTAAACATAGGTTTCATTTGCGTAGTCAAATACCCAACATGGCTCGTTAACATCGTCCCCATGCCAAAGTTATTAGGAAAAGTTCGCATGTGCATCGACTATCGGGATTTGAATAAAGCATCCCCAAAAGACGATTACCTATTGCCCAACATTGACATGATCGTGGATAACACGGCTAACCATGCCTTCATTACCCCATGGGGAACCTTCTCTTATATTGTCATTCTATTCGGACTCAAGAATGTCGAGGCTACATTCCAAAGTTCTACCATAACCATCCTGCATGACCTTATTCACAAGGAGGTATAATTCTACGTAGACAACATGATCATTAAGTTTAAGGCTTAGGAGGTCATATACCCTCCCTCCAAAAGTTCTTCAAGCTACTACGACAATACTAGATGCGACTAAACCCACAAAAATATGTTTTCAGTGTCATAAAAGGAAAACTCTTGGGATTTATGGTCAGTGAGAATGGAATCGAAGCAGGCCCTACCAAGTTGAAAGCCATACTTGAGATGCCACCACCATAGATAGAGAAGGAAGTCCAAGGATTCTTGAGTAAACTATAGTACATCAGCTGGTTCAATAGCTAATTGAATTCTATCTACAAACCCATTTTCAAACTTCTTCAAAAGGGTTCAAATAAAGTCTGGAATGAATCCTGCCAAGAAGCCTTTGACCGAATCAAAAAATACATTACCTGACCTCCGACGCTCATGCCTTCGCAATCAGATCTCCCCTTCCTCTTATACTTGCCATAACAGATACCGTGACAAGGGATTTAGTAGCCCAATACATTGAAGAATACCATAAGGAAAGGGCTATTTAATAAGTCAGTCAAAAACTAGTTGGGTACCAAGTCAACTTCACTGCTTTATAGAAAGCATGTGTCGCCCTGGTCTGGGTCACGTAGAACTTATGGCACTACATGCTTGCCTTCCCCATCAAACTAGTATCTTGTATGGGTCCCAAATAATACCTTATAGAAAACTCTCTATGTCCAACCAGATGGCTCATTGGTAAATGTTGTTAGTCGAGTTTGATATTATGTACGTCACACAAAAAGTTATGAAAGGGAGATCCATCTCTGACTACCTTGTTGATTACACCATGGAAGGAATCGGTGTTTGGATCTCTGAATTCCCAGATGAAAAAATTCTCTGCACCTATCAAGAGGACCTTATATGGAAAATATTCTTTGATGGAGCTACCAACTAGAATGGATACGACATTAGGATACTCCTGATCACCCTTGATGACTCTGACACACCCATTGCCATCAAACTAGACTTCATTTGTACCAATAACATGATTGAGTATGAAGCATGCACTGTAGGCCTCAATATTGACCTCAAGAAAGTAATCAAACACCTAAATGTCTATGGAGACTCTACCCTCAACGTCGACCAAATCCTCAAAAAATGGAAAATTAAAGACGAGAAACTCCTACCCTTCCACTCTCACCTAGAAGAGATGGCCTCCCAGTTTACAGAAGTCACCTTCCACTACCTACCCCGTACAAAGAACAGCTTAGCCGACTCACTTTCTATCCTGGCCTCCATGGTCGACATGCCTGAGGGAATAACAATGGCCTCTTTTCTGGTTCAGAAATAAGCTATGCCCACCCACTGCTACCACATTGAGCTCGCCACTGAGGAAGATTCTGATATATACGGGTTATGGTACTATGACATTTGGTGCCTCCTTAAACTTATTGAAGTAAGTGGGTAAGATGTAATTAAGAAAGACCGTGCGACCCTTCAAAAATTGGCTGCCTAATATATCATTTATGACAAAGTGTTGTTCAAGAGAAACTTCGATGGAACCCATTTGCACTGCATAGCAGGGGATGATGTTAAAGAAATAATGCAAAAGATCCATAGTGGGGAATACGAGCCCCACATGAACAATCATATGCATACTAAGAAGATCATCCATTAAGGATACTGCTAGACCACCACAATTCAAGATTGCACTGCCTATGTTCGAAGATGCCTCAAATGCTGATAGTTTGTCAATCTTCAACACCTGCCCCCTCAAGAATTATATAACATGACCTCTCCCTAGACCTTCTCCACCTGGGGTATTGACATCATAGGGAACGTTACTCCCATAACTTCAAATGATCACGAATACATCCTGGTTGCCATTAATTACTTCACCAAATGGGTTGAAGTCTAGTCATACGCAGTGCTAAATGCCAAGAAAGTGTCCAAGTTTATCAGAAAGAACATCATCTACCGATATGAAGTTTACCACGAGTTAGTAATAGATAATGGACTCCACTTTAAAGACGAGGTCACAAAACTAGCCGATAAGTATGGGATTCAGAGACACCAATATTCTTCCTACCAACCCCAAACCAATAGTGTTGTCATCACCACCAATAAAAGACTCAAAACTATAATCAGTAAAATAACTAAGAGCTGCAGAGATTTGGCCGATCGGATCCCTTACGCCCTTTAGGGCTATCGCACTTTAATCAGAACGCCTACTGGTCTACCCCTTATTCTCTAGTGTATGGCATGGAAACAATCCTACCCTTTGAGCTAGAAATACCTTCCCTGTAAGTCATGCTTGAAAGAAAACTTAGCAAAGAAGACTGGCACCAGAGCTGCTTTGACAAATTATCATTCTTGGATGCAAATAAGGTTAAGCCTCTATATCATATACAAGGGTATCATTGTCGGATAGTCTAATCATTAAATCAATAAGACAAGGACCAAAGTGTCCAGGAAGGAAACCTTATCCTCAAGGAGATCATGAAACCCATTTAGGACCCTAGAGGAAAATTCAAATCGAATTGGAGAGGCCCCTACATTGTGAAGAAAATTCTTTCAGGCTATGCCGCTACGCTCATCGACCTCGACAGAGAAGATATGGCACTCCAGTCAACTTGGATCATCTCAAGAAATTTTACCCTTAGTTCAAAATCTCGGTGCGTTATGTCTCTTCTCATCCACCTTCTATTCTTAAACAAAATCTTCATTTCCCCTACAAAAAACTATGTGAGATCTAATCCTCTTAAAAATATTTTCTTTTTAAAAAGAGACTCGTGAAAATTTTCAAAATCCCCAGAGGTAAATTGGCAGACCAATCCCCTTGTTTTTCATAAAATGCTATTATTTTCTAACCTCAGAGAACGACGGTCCATATTATCATTTACATTAACAAAAGGATTATGTATGTGTTAGCTATTGGTATAGATAATTCAAATAACTCATCAAGAGGCATAACAAAATATGATCAAAGCCATTTTTTTCTAATTAAGGAATACATCTCCATTATATGAAGTATCAATAAAAGGGATTAAACAGACCACCCCCTTTCACTAACTAAGACATCTTTAAACAAATCCAATCCTTATTATCTTGACCAAAATTATTCCACACCCCAAACTACCCAAAACACCAAAATAACCCTAGCTTCACAAAATAATCACCCAAGCTTCACATGACATTATTTTTAACTGCACGACGACACGCTTCATCATCATTCCTCGCCCCCAGAGGTCCCCAAGTTTCCCACTCCTGGGTAAAACTTTGTATGCATTCCATGGAGTGTTACATCCTGACAAGCCTGGATAATACCACAACACCTTCCTCTATGGTATCGAAGGCGAAGAACCACCTTTGACCAGTCTCTTACTCCATGATCTTTTCCATTACCCTCTTCCATAACCACTTCAGGTAGTCCTCAGACATATGCCAGCCCCCCCCACAAACTGTGACGAATAGGTAAACTGCCGGCGGCACTGCCATAAAGGGTCCAGCTTCATCCACAATGATTCAGTCAGGTCCTCCACCGGGAAGAAGTTCGTTATGCGAGGGGGCACATTTTGTTCCCATCCGACTAAGCGCAGAAGCTGCCAGGGGAAATAAAAGGAAGTCTAGAAAAGGCCAACCAACTGCACATATAGGTACCTCCAAGTTAAAAAAAATAGGCTATAAGACTCCCCACCACGACACTGACTAATGAAGACATTAGGCTCCATGCTCCATAAACCAATTGACCTAGTTCTCTATAGATGGGCCAAAGCTAAAGAAAAGTCGGGTGAAGAAATTAGGCACACTTACCAAGGGATACTCAAGCGGGGATTCCAAACAAAACCTTTGTGTAAGCCATATGAAAAACATTACCCGAATCCCCCTCAAAAAGTCGAAATGACCTCCTTCCTAGCATCTAGACCATTCACAGCCTCAGCCAGCACCGCCTCCATAGGATTATGGGAGTAAGACGTCCATGCTATTATCGTACCCATTTGGGGATCAATCATTATGTCCATTGTCACTAGTAAAATCCTTATAGTAAGTCCTAAGAAAACAACTCCAATAAATCCAGCGTCCTCAAAATCCCTCAGGCTCATGGAATGCATAATCGCTTGAAGAGAAATAATGCCTCCAGTAACCAACGCTCGAGTCGTCGAAGGAGAAATATGGAGCAACTTTGCTAAAAATGCTCTGGGAGAATGAGAAAAATTGGGCATAGCCACTGCCACACTAGGGTTGACCCCAAACATTGCTGAGAACTCCTCGTAGGTAGGACAAAACTCGTCTGAGCCAAAATGGAAGACATGGTGCTCGGGGTACCATAATTGTACCGTCGCTGCTAGTAAGTTCTAGTATATGGCTCAATTATGCCATATAGAAACTCGATGCAGGTTGAAAGCATCATAGTTCACATTGTAAAGGCACGTGGCCCCCAGACCATCAAAGTAAGAGGATAATTCTTCATATTTAGGAAGAGCCATTTGGGAATAGGAAATGAGAAGCAAGAAGAGAAATGTGGGTATTGGTGGAGAGAGCACATCCCATACCCCTCCTTTTATACTCAAAATCCTTGGCAAAAAAACAAAATCTCTAGAAACTCGATTAATTCTCAGCCCTACGGGAGTACATTGATGTGCAGGAATGTGTAATCAAAGCCTAGGGATGATTTGACTAGACCCCCGTGCCAATAGGTAGGTCAAGGGGTAATTGATCAGCATCCCCCTTATTTTAAAAGATTCCATCTTTTCTCTTTTATTAAATTCAATTTCCAAAAAATGCTCATTTTGAAAAATTACCCCCGGGTCATTCCATTTAAAATTACTCATTTTTATTCGAAAAATCATTTTCATTCTCAAAATAAATTCTTACGCAAAAATATTTTTTTAAGTACTTTTACTCCCGTTTCTAAAAAAATAAACATTTTGCCTTTTATCATATCTATTTTTGCATAAACAATCTCAATAGAAAATTAAAAGTGGATTTAGGATAAGTCACTAATCGAGAAAAATGCAAAAAAAGAAAATGCATATTCTTCATATATATTATTGCTTCACTTGGTTACGTTTTGCATATAAAAAATAAAAACAAAAAAATAAACACGGGATTTTGCTCGAACCCTCAACCTTCCCTGTCAAACCCTCAACCTTCGCGGCAGACACGCTTTCCTCGGCGATGATCGATAGATCCTCCACTTTCAGAACCATAACCTTCACCTGAAGTGGCAGACGGTACAAAATAAGAAGGAGACAACTTCTTGATATAATCATACATGGAGGCCATCCATTCCTTGATATCCCTTAGCCAGTTGGTCGGTACCTGAACATATTGCAAGAAAAAAGTAATAGCAAAAGACAAATCAGTCAATAAAGAACAAAGAAAAATCAACAGAAAAAAGAAAGGATATACCTCATGCCGAAAAGCCTCATCCGTAAGCCCCGTCAACCTAGACACTATCGCATGAGGACGATGTGACACGCTCAGTGACTCCCCACTACTTAGTAAAAAATTATAGGAGGGGGAGTAACCTGAATGATCAGAGCCTCCTCTGCCACCACCGCCGCTAACATGCCACCACCTGTGCTATGGGTTGATCCCACTGGCATGTTAGTACCCCTACTCGAAGTCGTGGAGGGTGGAGGCATGTTCTCCACGCTATTGATACAAGAGGGCATCAACCAGCTCATCACAAAATCTTGATAATCATAGCTCATCATTGTATCCGTGTAGTGTGTATAGGGCTCGCCTATCATCAATGTCGCCCGGGCATCGTCAAATATCTCTCTCACCCATCTCATATACATAGGGGTGATGATGGTGGGACCACCACCTCCTCCTCCATAATCTAACTCACCACCCTCTCTCCCAAGTACCAGACGCACCCAGACTCAAGCACAATCAACCGCCACAGCATGTAGGCCCGTCACCAACAGGGGTAATGTAACACCCCGTATTTTTGGAGAATATGGAAACTTATTAAATTGGTGATTTAGGAATTTATTTAATTGAGAGAAATTATCTAATTCGAGAATTTAAATAAAATTAATTCAATAAATTTAATTTCACGCATATCGTATTTTGAGGAGGAAACAAGATGACTTTTAAAAGTGACTCGGATGGTGATTTTGATGCCACAGATGGTTCTGAAAAGGTCAGAATAGTAAAAAAAATGTATTCGGGTATATAGTTTGGGTCCCGGGGTGATTTTGGACCAACCTGGCACCGTTTAAGGGCATTTCAGTCATTCGGGAGTTTGAGGTATAGAGAACTCCGAAAATATTAAATTTATATGTAAGGGCATTATTTTATAAGTCCGTTATCAATTTAGTATATCGTATACCGCTACACCGTCGAAGAGCATTCAAGAACATTCAAGCATCAAAGACGGATACGAATATCAAGATCTTCAACATTCAAGCCTCCGCGAGGTTAAGTTTAATAAGGTTGAGTTTTAATTCCTTAGCATTTCACTTAATGTGTTGGGATATTTTTATCAAATATTTTCTAAAGATTTTGTTCTAGGACACCTTTTCGTAGAAAAATCATAACTAATTCAAAAAATTCAGAAAAATATAAAATTAGCGGCCACGCGTTCGTATCGAAATTATCTATAAGCATGCGTGAAATATCGTTTGATAGGTCATACGAACGACCTGATTATGTCATTCAAACGAGATTGTTCTCGTTCGAGCGACGCGCAGCCTTAAGTTTTTTATAAATAGGATTTTCCAACTCCGTTTTTCATAAGAAGACCTACATATTTTCAATAGACGAAACTGCTACTGCAGAAACGATTTTTGTCTTCTTCTTTTAGGTATTAAACCTTTTGTTTTCAATTCACAAAATATCTTTATCTTTTAGTGAATTGTTTTGGAACCCTATATTCAAGTTTGTTGAAACTTTACCTTAGTGGGGAGCACTCTACAACCGGAGAGATGTGTGCTATTGTGGAGGGAGTCTCTATGAAGTTACTCTTGTGGAGACGATAACCAACACCGTGAAGACTACATGTCTAGGACTGCGTGTCCTTGTGGTATAGCTGTGGGTGAACCACTGCTGATTTCTAGCCGACGCTTTGAAGGTTTGACAAAGGCACCGTGCGTTACTCTTGTGGGAGATCAAGTTGTATGTAAGTCAACGGTATTGTAAACTTTAAAGTTTTAGAAATAAAAGGTTTTGCCCTTCGGGGATTTTTCCTAAAATTTGTGTCGCATGCTTTATTTATTTATGGGTTGACACACACATACACGAGGTTGCATGTTTAGGGGCTGAATTAATTTGGTTTAAAAATAGACTCTAATTAAATAAGTGTGCCAAAAAAGAAATTTACAAATTTAATCAATTATCACACAACCATACGTTTTACAAATTGGTATCAGATCTTATTTAAGCGATCACCACTTTTACATTATATCTGCTATTAGAGAAAAAGGAACTAGGGTTAATACAAAGATAAAAGAAGATAGGCCATAGGAGAGGAAGAGGAGGGGAGAACCAAGCTTCCTACATTATTTTTCGCCCCGATAGCAACAGAATCGAGATCGGAGCGAGGGGAGAACAACCCTATCATCGAACCAATGAATTTCATACCTGATTTTGAGAGCCAAGTATTTATCTTGCATTTATTTTAAGCATATTATAATACTCATGTAGAATAGGGCTTGATTTCATGTTTTTTGGGAGACTAAATATGATTTCGGGAGGTTTTAATTCATGAGTTGAGATACGAATGCATGTAGAGAAATTCTTTTATGATTAAGACACAAAATCAAGGAATTTTGGGTGATTAGAACGAATTAAATCTGGGTTTTTAAGGAATATGTGGGAAGAACACAAAACTAGGGTTCTTGAAGACTTTTGGGTTTAAATTCGTTCTTGATGGAATTCTATGAAGATTTGATATGTTTAGAACATTAGAAATCATCCTAATACATGTCGAAATGGTTTAGGACATTTGGTTGTGATTTTGTCAAAGTATCATGTAAGTTCGATAAATAAAAATTGTGGAAAAACGCATGAACTAGACGAAGGAGATGAGCAGTACCATTTCGATTCGATTCAGCTCAGGAGCGAATCGATTTGAAAAGAGAATCAATTTGGCCTCCTGGTGAATCAATTTAGTTAACCAAAAAACAAAAGATTTACCCTTTTAAGACTAGAATTCCTAATTTTTTTTCGGGAAATTTTTGGGACTTTATTAAAATAACAATTAGGGACTTATTATATGAGAGTAGGCCCATGACAAGGTGGTGATTTAGTCTTATTGAGAGTATTAAGAAGAGGATGGATTGGGTTAAATTATGTCGTAATTTATCGGAGAGAAAGATAACAAATTACGGGAATTTCGATTGAGTTAAATAGAAGACCAACAGGTTAGGAGCGAGTTAACTATTAAAATTAATGATGGGGTAACCAGGATCTTTAGAGTTGTGTGAATACTTGAATAAATAAGATCGTGAGGTAAATTATAAAGTAGTATGTATGGTGAGTATTCAAGAGAAATATACTACGTACGAGCATAAATAATTAGGTTATGTGTATACTCACTGATTTAATTATAGGTGGAGTGAATACAAATTATGTATTTGATTGATAAGTTCGATGAGACAATTCGAACCAAGTTCGATGAGATAATCCGAACCAAGTTTGATGAGACATTCCGAACCAAGTTTGAGGGGACAAATTGAATGAACTTGATTGATAAGTTCGATGAGACATTCTGAACCAAGTTCGACGAGACATTACGAACCAAGTTCGAGGGGACATTCTGAACTAATAGCCCTTAATGTGTGATATAGGGACATGAATGCAAATTATGCACTTATAATAGATATGTGTGTGAATTATATAATGCATGTCTAAAACGGTGTTTTATTCTACTTATGGGTGATTGTATTGAGACTAGATGGTGCATATCTAAAATAATGATAAGCTACTTAGGGTGATAGTAGTGAGACTAGATGGCGAATATCTATAGTAATGATCAACTACTTATCTATGATAGTACTGAGACTAGATAATGTATATCTAAACAATGTTGAATCTACTAATGTGTAAATAGTAGGAAAAACATTGATAAAGTTTGTTTAAAATGAAATTTAAGTGGAGAAACTTACTGATATGGTGTCAACAATAACATGTTTGAAATGTTAACTTGAATTAATAGTAACATAAGGGTGATGTTAATTATTAGTTGTTCGGTAACATACTGTATGGGTGGTACGGGTAGGTTAAAGGGAATCTTAACCAAGGACTTAATGATAATTAAGGGGAGACTGTAGCGTATTGTATGGGAGGTACAGGTGAGATAGATTGGTTGATGGTTAGTTAGATACTTGAGACCTAGTTAGTTTTGGTAGTATGACTATGTGGGACGTTAGGTACGCACTATAGATGAGAGGTGAGGAACTCAAGGGAGTGTTCACAACCTAACATGTGTATCTAATAACTGGTTATTTAAACTGCAATTTAAATACCTGCTATGTTTTCAAAATATTTTTACTTGGGCTCTGACCTGTTCTTGAAAAATATTTTCCAAAACCTTTTAGGTGTATAGCCACAGGGACACCAAGCAGGATGATTTATTCCAGGGAGGCGTAGCTGCAGCACTTGTGGATGCTTGTAGGATTTGGACTTAGTCGCTTAAGTTATTTCACTCCTAGTGTAGGGTGCAGTTCAGTATTTCATTTGGGTGTGTTGCCCTCAGTTATTTCATTTATGTCAGTCAGACTTTGTACTCAGACTTTTGTTTAGGTTGGACATTTATATTGGATTTGTGAACCGAGATTTTATTCGGTAGTGTTTTATATCAGTGATTATCTGGGATTTATTCAGATTCTTATTTATTGTATGGATGGTAAAGTTATTGTACTTATGTTGGCAAGTTGTTTGTTTAATTCAAAAGATTAAATTTTGCACCGACTTTTTTAATACTAGGTGGTTAGTAAGAATGTATATAAAGTTATAGACAGTCATGCTAAGAATGAACGAAATGGGAATCTTATTTTAGTTTAATAAAGGCTTGATCACCCTGTATTTAATTATGCGGGGTGTCACAGATGGTATCATAGAATCAGGTTCTAGTGTCCTTAGGAGCTGTACGACTTTTCACGTTTCATCGCAGTGTTCTTTGATATAGAGCCTTATCATAGGATTATTGTATTCCTCCACGTATGCGATTTAAGTTCTCCTGTTGTGGCCATCCCCCGATCCCCGCCGTGGAGGGAGGAAGGGATCCTTAGAGTCCCGCGCGTCCCCTCTCGGGAGAGCGCTTCGGCCGACGTCGATTTTGTGAGGTGTGAAAAATGTAGAGAGATTTAGAGTCGCCAGTCTATTTTACTCAAAACAGACAAAAGAAAAAGAGGAAGCCACCCTGAAGGATGGCATTCAAAGACATACTGGTGCATGCGAAACCAAATGATTCGAGAAGGGTTCGGAGGCTTAGTTACGAAATGGGAAGGTGTTAGGCGCCCATTCCGCCCTTTCGGTCTCTCATGGGTATTTGCTATTTTCCTCTATGTTTCCCCCCGTGAGATGTGTGCATGTGTATATATATATAGAATGGAGGTAGGAATCCTCGGCTTGTATCATGGAAAAGATAAAGCGAGTCATCCATAGGAAGATTATAGGAGTAATATTAGAAAAATAAGATTTACGCGATTACCCCTACGTTGATCGTTATAAGGGAACGATAACGCACATGGAGTAATGGATCACTAAGACTAAGTATATATATAATATAAGAAAAATGGATTTAGAGAAAATAGGAAATGAGAGAAAAAGTGAGAGAAAGGACTCGAGTCTCGGGTTTTACCCCGAGACGCCTACGTAGCCTATAAAGGCATCAAAGTCCACGTAGTTCGCATACAAAGCAAAGGGGTGGGGTTTATCCCATAAATCAAAATGTGGGATCTCTTATTTTTAAGTGTGTGTGTGTGTGTAGAAAAGGTGTTTTAGTTGTGAGGGAAGCGTGAGAAAGTGTGAGAATCCCTTATTTGGAATTTATGAGCAAACCCTCTTTTTCTTGTTTTTTTGGCTTTTTTTATTTATATGAAAATATGGGATGTGCAATAATACTAAATAAAAAGTATATTTATGATGTGTGAGATGAGATAATAAAAGTGCTTAAGTAATAAAACAAGTTGTTGCAAGTTTAAGAGAATTTAGGAGAGAGTTTGAGAAAGTTGGACCTTCTTGGAGATCTTGAGCTTGATCTTGAATGTTGAGGAGCAGCCCTTGAGCTTGGATGATGATGGAGAGTGGTTAATTCACCTCATTTGATGGAAAGGATGATGAAAAGTGGAGGTAAAAGAGGGATTTGGAAGTTAAAATCACGCTGCCTTCGAGAGAGGTTTCTGGGATTCGTTCAGAGAGATTTCTATCAGATTTGGCCTCTCCTTGCAAATGAGGATAAGGCCTCCTTTTATAGGCCCAGGGGTCTATCGATCGGCATTGCCATGGCACTACCTATCGGCAGGTGCCGATAAGCAGGGTCTGGGACCTGCCATTTGGCAGTGCGCCTCAGGCTTTTTTGGAAAATTGGCCGTCGAGGGCAAACCGTTGGTCACAATCGCGCACGGGGCATATCGTTGGAAAGGTATTTTAGATACCTTCGAAAGTCCTTTGGACCGCTCCCGAGTTTGGGAGTTGACTTTGGGTTAAATGTGGCTTGGAAGCGTTTGTCGGTCCATTGGACGGGGAATCGTGCGGACGCAAACGGGTCGTTCGTCCGCATGGTGAGTTCGAATTGCACATGGGGCATACTGTTGGAAAGGTTAGGAGATGTACTTTGACATTCCAAAGAGTTTGACCCAGTTTGGAGAGTTGACTTTGGTCAACCGAGCCTGGGAAGCGTTCGATGGCTTCCCGAAGTCAAACGGGTCGTTCGTCCGCATGGAAAGTCGGAATCGCATACGGGGCAGACCGTTGGAAAGGGTATTCAGTTACCTTCGAAGATTCATTCAGCCTTGGTCGAGCTGAAGGGTTGACTTGGGTCAACAAAGCCCGAGAGCGCCCGGTGGCCTCTAGGTCAGGTTTCGGACGCAAACGGATCGTTCATCCACATGGTAAGTCGAAATCACACACTGGGCGGACCGTTGGAAAGGGTATTCAGTGCCTTTCAAAGATTTATTGAGTCTCGATCGATACAAAGAGTTTGACTTTTAGGTCAAACTGAGTCGGGGGGTGCCCGATGGCTTCCAGGTTAGTACTCGGGACGTGACCTGGGTTTGCGATGATGAGTGGAGGTACTAGGGACCTAAGGAGAGTTAGGGGTAATAGAGTGAGGTGTCTATAGAGCCCCTCGACGGGTGAGTTTGTAACAAATGTTAGCCGTCGATTAGACACCGCATGATGCTTTTGAGGGAGTATGGCCGATTCAGAGGGTTGAGGTCGATTCTGAGGACCTAAGAAGTATGCTGGGGATGATCAATTCTGTGGATCAAACTCGGATCTGCGGGCTTAAGGAAGCAAGGGTGATCAATTCAAAGGATCGAGGTCAGTTATGAGGACCTAAGGAAATGAGGATGACCAATTCAGAGGGTCGAGGTCAGTTCTGACCTAAGAGTGGTGACGACCGAGGACCGAGGTCAATTCTGACCTAACTAAGGTGACGATCCAAGACCGGGGTCCATTCTGACCCAAGAGTGGTGACGATCGAGGACCGAGGTCAATTCTGACCTAACTAAGGTGACGATCCAAGACCGGGGTGAATTCTGACCCAAGAGTGGTGAAGACCGAGGACCGAGGTCAATTCTGACCTAACTAAGGTGACGATCCAAGATAGGGGTCAATTCTGACCCAAGAGTGGTGACGACCGAGAATCGAGGTCAATTTTGACCTAACTAAGGTGACGATTCAAGACCGGGGTTAATTTCGGCCCAAGAGTGGTGACGACCGAGGACCGAGGTCAATTATGACCTAACTAAGGTGACGATCCAAGACCGGGGTCAATTCTAACCCAAGAGTGGTGACGACCGAGGACCGAGGTCAATTCTGACCTAACTAAGGTGACGATCCAAGACCGGGGTTAATTTTGACCCAAGAGTAGATAAAGATTGTATTTTGATTTTGCTGGGGAAAGAGCTTTGTGATTCCGATTTGAGCTGGGGAACTGATAGCTGGGGGAAGCTTTATAGGAGACCTCACAGGGGGGAACAACCTATTTTGGGTGCTGTGAGAGAATTCCTCTAATGAAGTGATCAGGTGATCCTTAGGGATTTTTCGGATCTTTTGTGGGAGGAGTTTTCACTTAGCTTTTGAGGATTCCGCTGGGGAAAAGGGGTTCCGTTTTGGGGATAAGAATTGGATTTGAGGTTCCGCTGGGGAACGATGAATGAGCTGGGGAAAATTTGGATTGCCCTTTGGGAGAAATTGCTCGGGGCGAGTGGTTCCTATAATTTCTGCTGGGAAAAATACCATGTGATAATGTATCGCACTGGGTAGCCGATGGCTGGGGAGGCCTTTTGTAAAGTCTGATGAGGAGGTGATTAGGTGGTCCGGGTGCTTTGCCCGAGAGGTCATTCGCTTGGATTTTGAGGGCTCTGTTGGGGGAAAATATGTGTCACCTGAAGGAGTGCAAAATTTTCTTAATGAAACGTTCTAAATCCCTCCTGGGATTTTTAGGAATTTTCTGGGGATTTTTCGAGGCTTCCTGGTATTTTTTGGGAATTTTTGTACGAAATTTTAAGGGGGGTGCTGGTTGGCATAGACTGAGAGGTGCCATTCGACAGTGGCACGGACTTTTGGGCTGCCTCGAGAAGGTGAGGAGACAGTGCCAATCGGTATAGCAGGGTGAGATGCTGATCGACATGGCGTTTGGCCTCCTATATAAAGGGGGCGAATCCCCTTAATTTTTCACAACTTCTTGCCTTTTCTCTTTCTGCGATTTCTCTCTGCGAGTTGTTCTAACGTTCTGATCTTCAAGAAATGACCGCTTTTGTGAGCACCGCTGTCCATCGGGAGTGGTTGACAGTTGATGACTGGGCGAACGTGTATTGGAGGGATAGGGTGCCTCTTTCTTTGGGAAATGAGAATGCCTTTGATGCATTCGAGCCGGTTGCGGATGAGCGAAACTTGCTGCGGGAGCCATCGCGTCATCTCTCTTCGAGAGTGATTCCCGGTGGTTATGTAAGTAACCTGACCTTTGGCATTCTTTCCTTTTTAGGTGATTTTTCCCTTTTCCTTGACCTTTGACTGAATTTTTCCTTTTGCCAGTCGGATATTTCTTTGAAGAACATGCGTGCCCGGGGGACGACGGGGCTTAGGGATGTTTGGGAGCATCTTCCACCCGTGGTGTGCTGGATGGTATCATCAGCGGGTTTTGGGAGGTTGGCGGCTGCGCTGGATGAGACGCCTCGTTCAATAGTAGTTTTGTGTGCCTTGGGGGAGAGGTGGTGGGACACTACCCACACTTTTCATTATGGCTTAGGGGAGATGACGGTGACTCCCATAGATCTGTAGAAACTGCTGGGGCTGGATTGTGACGGGGAGCAGATAGAGGTGGATTACTCTTTGCGGGTGAGGTCGGAGGCGGTGTATGCGGCACTCGGTGATGTGAGGAGGATAGTCTCTAGGGATTTTATCCGGCTGTCCTTACTGAAGGATGTTTTGATGAGCAGGGTGGTTGATGTGGAGGACGGGCTGCAAGTGAGGCAGATGGCCCGGTTGTTCATCTTGTTGATGCTGGGAGGTTTCATGGTGGCATCGAGTGGCGACGTCGTCCATTTGTGGTTTCTTCCGTATTTGAGGATGTTTTCAAACATCCCTTTCTATGATTCGGGGAGTCTGACCTTGGCGACCTTTACTCTTCTTTGGATGCATTCAACCGGTGCAGCCGGTAGACTTTTACTGGAGTCACGTATCTCCTGGAGGTATCCTTTACTTTGTGCATTTTCCTTTCATGCATTCGCATTTTCTTTATGTGTATCTTTTTGCTTGTGAATTCAGACGTGGTTTTATGAGGTGATTGGGTGCAACACCCCACTGATTGCTCTGAAGGACGACACCGTTGGGGACTTCTGCCGACTGTATCGATGGCGTAAGGCCAACCGGCAGTCGAAGGGATCTCTCTCCCTGGAGGCGGTGCGTCAGGTCTTAAATGACCTGACCAGTGGTTGGGTAAGGTCCTTTCCTTTTTTGGTCTTAGTTTTTGCACCTTCTGATTTTGTATTTGACTTATGCCTGCTTGGGGATTTTCAGGTGACCTTTTATCCTTGGGGGACCGCCATTCAGGATACGGGGGTGACTGGGGTGAACGCGCAGATGAGGCGTTTGTTGGCGCATGAGTTCGGCCATTCCTGGTACCTAGGGGAGAGGGTGATCCGTCAGATTACTGAGGAGGAGGTGGTGGTACCTCCCGCGCAGCCTCTTACTTCCATGAGGCGGGAGCGACAGTTGTTGGAGGATGAGAGGATCGCGGTGATGATCGGCGAGTCCTATGCGTTGTATACTGATACGGCCGTGCCGTATGATTATATGGACTTTGTGATGAGATGGTTGATGGACCCCAGTATACATGACGCTTTGCCTTTCCCTCCTGCTGGTTCGAGTCGGGCAGTGGGGTCTTCCCACAGTGGTGGTGGTCCGTCGGCACCTGCGGCGGCGGTGACCTCGGAGGTACCTTTTGTTCGGTTGCAAACTCCTTCGTACAACATCTGGCAAGCTGATGGAGGGACAGTGCCGATGCTACACCATCCTCTTGCGATGGATCCGGGGGAGCTGGGCTTGACAGAGGACGTCCTTCGCCCTTTGGTAAACCTTTCGGTCCTTTTCCTCTCTTTCTTAATTTCCTTTGCTTGATACTAATTCTTCCTTTTCCTTGCAGCAAATTCGGGTGTCGACCACTTGGCTCAGGGACATCAGAGACTGGATATCATCGGCGACTGCCCACATTCGGGAGGCCGTCCCTGTTCCTTCTTGCTTGGTGCCATCAGCCTCGTCCGGGGAGACTCTGGTTTCAGGTAGTGGGGGTGCGTCGTCTCGCCGTAGGGAGAAGAGAGCGCGTCGCAGGGGTGGAAACTCTTGAGAGAGAGAGATATAGAGTGTGGGTTCGGGCTGAGTCCCGTTGTTTTTTGCTTTTTCTTTATTTCCTGCAAAAATGATGTAACACGTAAAACATATATATGCAATGCAATGTAGTTTTTTGATTATTTATCTTTTATTTTAATGATGAATGAATGCATGCACATGCGCTTTTTAATTTGCTACTGAGACCGTAAAATAGGAGTATTTTTAGAATTTTTCAAAGCAAAATTGTTTTATTTAAAACGGGGAATCCCATAAGGAGGGAACATGATTCCTGAAATTCTTTTGAGAATATCAATTTATTTTTATGGAGTTTTCTGATTTGACAAAAAAAGGAAAGGAGGAAATTTCCAAAAATAGGGGGTTGCCAATCGGCAAGCACCCTGGCCTGCCTATCGGCAGTTCAGTCCTGTCCTATCAATTGAAAGCTTTGATTGGTACCCTCTTCAGCCTTTAGTACCTTGTGGGGTAGGATTCCTTTTGATTTATGCAGGGATTATGTCCTTTGTGAGGATTTTTAAGTATAAAAGGGAGAAGGGTGGAGTGTTTCCCTCAAACCTTTTGCATTCTTACATACCCACCCATCATCTTTTAGTCTTGCGAGATGGCTCTCCCTGGTAGCATTGAGTTTGTCAACTACCTCGAGGCCTTGGAAGCTATGTGCTCTTATAATGTCGACTATGATGCTTTCAACATGCGTCGAGTCTCCTTGTAACGTAATCGACCTTTTGAGTGGAATATGCTGATGGCGGCAGTACAATTTTGGTACCCCGAAGACCATGTATTCCGCTTTGGGTTGGAAGAAGTTTGTCCTACCTACGAGGAATTTTCTACCATACTGGGTGTGAATCCCAGTGTTGCTGCGACTTTACCCGAATTTTCCCGCTCACCTAGGGATTTGTTGGTCGGGCTTCTTCATATCTCGCCTTCGGTGGCCAGGTCATTTGTTTCTGGAGGAATGATCTCCCTCCCGAGGGTCTTGCAGTCCGTGCGGTCGCGGGAAGTAAGTGATGTTGGCTATGCTGGAGCCGTTATTCTGGGTCTGGTCTCAAAATTGCTGTTAATGACCGAGGAGGTGCGGGTGGACCCACAACTTGCAGTCATTACTTCATGGATGTCATATCGTCATAATCCTGCGACGGTAATATTGACAGAGACTCTGAATGGCCTGGATGCCCGGAGAGAAGGTCGTTCTGAATTTTTAAGGGGTAGCCCTGTGATGCTGTTCATGTGGTTATCTAAAAGATTCCATTTGTCGACTCCTCCAGAATATCCTTTATCGGTTGTACCCAACTTCTTTTCGCGCTACTTCATCCGCATGGGCCTGTATGTTAAGAACTGGGAGAATTGTCTTGTGGAGCACGGGGCTCATGGGTTGTATTGGTCAGTGCCTTGGTGGGGACAAATGCAGCCTATTCTAGAGCTAGGAGAATATTCATATGAGCGGCTGGTTGGTCTCAGACAAACCTCTTTTTATTTCCCTTGGCAGCTCTTGTGCCAATTTGGCTGGGCGCAGGTCATGCCCCCTCGGACCTCAAATTTCTTTTCGGTAGAAGATTTGACTGAGCGCCTGCGTCTGTTGCTCGGATATCTATGGGAAAATCGGCGTCCGTCGACCCGTCCCTCTCAGTCTGTTGGGAAGGTTTTCCATGTCCCCAAAGATTATCTGAAGTGGTTGAGGAGGAAAGTAGTTAGCAAGATGTTGGCAGTAGAGACTGGTCAGAGGTGGTTTGTTTTATCTGACTCCATGGAAGGGGGTGTTGTGGTCTTTTCGAAGATGGTTAAGGATTATCGGTCCATGGAGTGTTTGCGGCACTCCATTCAGGCAGGAGAAACTTAGGGTCATCAGGATGTAGATGATGAGGGTGCAGGCTCTTCGGGTAGCTGTGGGTAGGACTCCGGGGGAGTTTATTTATGTAACAGATGTGGGGGATTTTATCTGGTTTTTATGGAAGGAGGGGGAAAGGAGTTATCCGTTCCTTTTTCTTATATAATCTGTACTGTAGTTTCTTATTAATGAAATAAATAAGTTTCTGATCATCCAGCTGTGCCTTTCGATGAATTTTGTATTTTGAATTATCTATACCAATCGCAAAGGCATACATAATCTTTTTATTCAAGTAGATGTTTAGAATGAACTGTCGTTCTCGGAGATAAGAAAAGAATAGCATTTTGTGAAAAAGAAAAGGTCCGTTCTCATGTGAGATGTATGAGCTGCCTACGTACCTCTGGGTTTTTGAAAAAATTCTTATCTGTTTGAAAATAGTTTTTGCAGAGGATCAGGCCCACGTAGTTCAGGGTAGAGGGAAATGAAGATTTTTTTTTTTAGAATAGAAGGGGGATAGGAAGAGTCGTAGTGAGTCGAGATTTCGGACTAGGGGTATAATTTCTTGAGACGGTTCAGATTGACTGGACGAGCATCTCTTCCCCATCTAGGTCAGTGAGCATGGCGGCACCGCCAGACAAGATTTTCTTCACAATGTAAGGGTCGCTCCAATTGGGTTTGAACTTTCCTCTGGGGTCCCAGATGGGCTCTATTATCTCCTTGAGGGCTAAATTCCCCTCCCGAACACCACGGTCCTCGACTTTCTTGTTGAATGATCGCGCTATTCGACGTTGATACCCCTGTATGTGGTAAAGAGCTTTTAATCTCCGTTCATCTAGGAGGGTCAACTCATCAAGACGACCCTGGCACCAGTCTTCTTCACTAACCTTGCTTTCGAGTATGATGCGTAGCGAGGGTATTTCCAGCTCCACAGGTAGGAATGCTTCCATGCCGTAGACCAGGGAGTAAGGGGTAGCCCCAATAGAGGTTCGGGTTGAGGTTCGATAGCCCCAGAGGGCGTACGGGATCCGGTCGGCCCAATCCCTACAACTTTCGGTCATCTTGATGATAATGATTTTGAGGTTTTTATTGGCGGCTTTAACTAAACCATTGGTCTGAGGTCGGTAGGGAGAAGATTTGTGTCTCTGAATCCCGTACTCGTTGACTATTACTGTGACTTCTGCCTTGAAGTGCAAACCATTATCCGACACTAGCTCGTGCGGGACCCTATATCATTTGATGATATTTTTCTTGATGAATTTGGCCACCTTCTTGGCATTTAATACTGCGTATGACTCAGATTCGACCCATTTGCTGAAGTAATCGATAGCAACCAGGATGAACTCATGCCCATTTGACGCTTTTGGTGTAACCTTCCCTACGATGTTGATACCCCAGGTGGAGAACGGCCAGGGAGAAGTCATGTTGTATAATTCCCGCGGAGGTAGATGTTGGAGATTGGAGAACTGTTGGCATTTAGGGCACCTACGAACATAGGCGGTGCAATCCTAGGCCATGGTGGTCCAGTAGTAGCCTTGTCGAATGATCTTTTTGGCAAGCATGTGACCGTTCATGTGAGGCCCGCATTCTCCGATGTGGATTTTCTGCATTATCTTTTCACTGTCAGCCCCTGCGATATAGTGCAAATGAGTTCCATCGAAATTCCTCTTGAGTAGTGATTCATGACAGATGATGTACTGGGAGGCCAGTCTTCGGAGGGTAGCTCGGTCGTTCTTGTTAGAACCCTCTGGATACCTACCATGTTTGAGAAGGCACCAGATATCATAATACCAGTAATCATCTAGTTCGGGATCTTCAGTGGAGACAAGCTCAATATGGTAGCAATGGGTAGGTTTGTCTTGCTTTTGAACTAGGAAGGGGGTCATTGTTATTCCCTCGGGCATATCGACCATGGAGGCCAAGGTAGCGAGAGCATCGGCTAGGTTATTCTTTGCTCGGGGTAGGTAATGGAAGGTGATATCTCAGAATTGTGAGGCCAACTCTTCTAATTGGGCATGAAAGGGTTGGATCTTTTCATCCTCGACTTTACACTTTCTGAGCACTTGATCGATGATAAGGGCAGAATTTCCGTATACATCAAGGTATTGAATACCTTTCTCGAGAGCGACCTTGAGGCCCATTGTGCATGCCTCGTATTCTGTCATGTTTTTGGTGCAAGGGAAATCCAATTTAATGGCGATAGGAGTGTGGGAGTCATCTGGGGGGATCAGAAGTATCCCAATGCCATATTCTTTTTTGTTGGCAGCGCCGTCAAAGAACATTTTCCATCGAAGGCGGTACTGGGTGGTGCAAAGAATGTTCTCATCTGGGAATTCGAAGATCCAGGCATCTGCTTCGTCTATGGGGTAGTCAATGAGGTAATCAGAGATGGCTCTTCCTTTAACGGCTTTCTGTGTGGCTGATACGACGCAAATATTGCGTATTTCACCCGTTAACCTACGCCTTATTAGCCCCCTTGGGTATCTTAATCCCTATACTTATACTCATTAACCAGACAACCTCGGATTTCTATGTTAACATGTTTTGCAGGGGTTAATTGAGCTTTTGTAGGTATTTGGATGCTTAGTATGAAGTTCGGACGCTTTTCGGAAATATTTCGTCGACTTTTGCAGCTTCGGGGGCATTTTAGTAATTTCAGCATTCGGGTTTGAATCCCGAGCTCTTCACGGAAGTTGAAGCCCTCTGATTTCTCTTCGCGTGGCCGCCAACGGTGCATGATTCTGAGTTGTATCGAAAGAGTTATGGCATTTTTAGGATGGTTTTTACTTCAAATTCACACTCAAGGTCACATTCAAGGGCATTTTAGTCATTTCATATTTTGGTTTTTTAGCCTAATGTCTTCTTGGATGTTGTATTCCTTTGAGTTATCTTCGCGTAGCCTCCGACCGTGCCGCATTCCGAGCTATAACGAAGAAATGGCGGCATTTTCCGTAAAACAGGACAAAGCTGCATAATTCAGACCTGTAGGTTGCGAATCGATTCGGCCCAAAACCGAATCGATTCGGAATTCTGCAGAATTGCAGATTCGAACTTCCCCTGTTTCCGAATCGATTCGGACCATTTCCGAATCGATTCGGGCCTCCAGATTTTTGGTTTTCTTCCCTTTTATTACAAGTTTGCCATGGGATATTTTGTTTATAACACTTTCTCTTCATTTTGAAGAGAAATCTCTTCATTTTTAGCTTAGTTTAGGGTTTTGGTTTGGAGAGGTTTTCTTCATTTCTCTTTGGGATGATAACCATTTGGGGTTTGTAAGTTCAACTTTTCATTTCCTTTACCATTAATATAGGTGTTCTAGTTTATTTCCATTGTTGTTGTTTACTTTCATGCTTAGATAATTAGTTTTAGTTATTTATTCCTTGCTTAATTAGTTTATAGCTTTGTTAATTAGTTTCATTTATGTCTTGCCCTTAGATAAATAGGGTCGGGATTGCATTTCCGCCATTTACGGGTTTGGACCTCGAAAATTAGGTTTTGTGTAAAATTGCGTTTAATTGAAACCGCGTGTATTAAAGTTGGATTGTTATGCGTTTAACTTTATTTGTCACGCAACTTTAGTGTTTATAGCGACAATCCGAATTTAATCCGCGTGTGACCATTTTCAGTTAAATGTTTAATCTCGCAACTTTGGGTTAAATTCCTTCTTGTGTGATGTTTATGCTTAATTGTAAATGCTCGATTAAATGTTTTCGAACCGTAATTCTAATTAGTAGTTGTTTAGCCCGTGTGGTGGAATGCGATCCCGATCCTCGCTTTACTTTATTTTAGCGTAACTTCTCTTTTATTTAGTCACCATAAACACCATATCACCTTTTCTGATTTCTTTTACACCCTTTTATTCTTGAAGTTTTAAAACAATTAACATCTAAAATTTAATCACTCCCTGTGGATTTCTTACGATACCCGACTTACCGCTGTGCTTGCCTCGCAAGTGTAGTAGTAGCTTAGGTTTTTTGTATCGCGGCGGCGAAACACACAACGATTGTGTCCTCACACGAACACACTTTTTCCGCTCGATTAAATTGGCACCGTTGCCGGGGAGTGTGTTTTAGATAGTAATTGCTTTATTATTTCGTAGTATTTTTCCTTTCCTATTTGTATTCTTTCTTTTAACCTTTCTTGCAGGATTTGCATACTTGAGCACTAAGAAACTTTGATTCGCGGTTGCTCACTTTATTTCTTGGATTTTCCATCTTTGAACAACGAGGTAATCATGTCCTATTATTATAGTTATTACAGTCATTCTAATGATTCATACTTTGGGGATAGTTTTCAAGTTTTTCATTTTCAATATTTTCTAGAAAATGAAAGACTTGAAAACATTTATCGGAATGAAAATCGTTATTGGGAACTTGAGTTGGATTCATTATTCGAATCCAATGATGATTCTTATTTCATTACTTTTGAAGACGAGTTTCAACCAAATGAGGAGTCCGAGGCTTTTGAGCCGAGGAAGCCTACTTTGGAAGAGACTTTGCTTCTTTACTCCCAAGGTTTGGAAAGCCTAAATGATGCTGGAACGAGACTTGGTGCACTTTGCGATGAGATGAATTCTTATGCACAAAACAACGAGGAGGTGGAAACTTGTGTTTCACCTCAATTTTTCAAAGAATTTCTCATCGAGTGTGCATCTTTCTCCTCTGAAATTCAATCTCCTTCCGACGATGAGTCGATTGAGATTGAATTTGTTTCATCACCATTTACGTTTTCCGTCATTGAACCATTAGAATTACCGGTTGATTCCTATGAGTCGGTAGAAACTTTTAAAACTTCTACACTTTTTGCCAACGAGGACTCTTTACCGGACTTGTTTTCGATGGATGTTATCCTCATGTGTGCACCATCTCCCATTCCATTTGAAAAACCTTTGGGAGATGAATCGATTTTTCTTGGATCTCTAGTGTACCTTTCCCCCTTGATATCCAAATCCCCCATCGTCCGCCCAAAATTTCAAATTGGCGATGGTTCATTTTTTTCACCACCCACATGCCTTCCGTTGTTCAAACGGAATTCTTATTTTTCGGGAGGCATGTTCGCTTTGGAGGGTCCACCGTTGATCTTTCAAAGTCAAATCCCTTTTTGGGTGGACCCTCAACTATTTAGACTTCTAGTGTATAGTTAGTGTGAAGCCTAAATAGTAGGTTGTAAATAATTAGCTTTTTAATTTTCTTTCTTTCCTATTTTTCTTTCCTTTTAATTTAGTCTAGTGTAATTAGTTAACTTTTTGTCATTTGTTTTTGCTATGCTCGGTACTAACTTGTTTTGTAGATTTCATTGGACTCGTGCTTATGGAGATCGCTCTAATTTTGGGTAATATCGTTCTTTTCCTCTCTTTGTGTTGTGTTCTTAATGCGCATTGAGGACAATGCAACATTTAAGTTAGGGGGTGTAGGATATTCTATCCATTTCATGTGTAGTCCATGGATTTGCTCACATTTAGTTACTAAGTATGCCTTTTTGTGAAAAATTTGAAAATTTTCAAAAATATTTTCTTTCTTTTTTCTCCTTTGTTGGGCATTTTGCCTTGTTTCCAGTGATAAATTTTAATAATTGCCCGATCCAATAGACAACTCAATGATGCATGTTCTCGATTTTAGAAGATATTAGACTTTAGTCCTCAAATCATTGATATTGTGAATAACTTCATGAATTAAACTTTATCCCATGAGCATATGCACTTTCCTGGTTCTATTGATTTGGTTTAAGATTTTTATAACTCGGTAATCTTTTGTTGCATTGTATATACTTACACCGAGTAAGCTTTGTACCTTTCGTCGTTTGTGAGTGTTATACACTATTCTTTTCTCATTGAAAACGTTGAATTCGTTGGTGATCTCTCTAATCTTTCATTTGACCGTTCATTAATTGAGTTCATGCTTGAAATGTGTTACTTGATCATGATTTTCATATATTATTTTGACTTGAGAATTGCGTAAACTTTGTGAAATGATCATAGGCCATCTTTGTTATATCACCCATATTAGCCTTGACCTCACTTTATATGTTTACCCTCGTTAACCCATTTGAGCCTAAATATAGCCCTTCGTTTCATAACCCCAAAAATCCCATAACCAACTCCAAATTGGAGTTTTAAGCCATAAATACACTTTCCATACCTTTGTTTGGAATGTTACTTGGGATTGAATGTTGTTGTTGTATTGTGGTTGCAATTTTAGGCATATGAGAGTTTGAAAAGCAAAAGAAAAGAAAAGAAAACAATAGAAAAAGAAGAAAAGAAAAGAAAGAGAAAGTTGTAAATGTTGTGTATAGTGTTCAATAAGCTTTGATTACTCTCCCCGATGATATATCTAATGCCGTTTTGGAACTTGTTTTTCCAATTTTGTTATTGCCCGCATTTTTCCATTATCCCGAGTTTTCATCCCGAACACTTTGAATCCGTACATACATTCCTTCATTTTGTACCCTAGCCTATCCTACATTACAACCCTATTACAAGTCCTATGTGATCTTAGGTTGATGTAATTCAAAAGTTTAAATAGTTTTGATAATCTGTGAAAATACATTTCGCCTCTTTTAGTGTGCGGTATCGTTTCATTGAGATTACAAGTTTTTCATTTCCTATATATCGTTCCTCATCTGTGACATGTGCGCGGCCTAGTTTCCATTTACATTTACTCTTTATGCCCGCATGTCCCGTGTATTACCTCCCTTTTCATAGTGAATTCATTTGTTGAGCGTAATGCCCGTGAGGATTGAATGTATGCTTGCTTTATGTTTATCCGAATTATTTAAGTTTTTGCCAAATCATACGATGCATATGCTCTCCCCCTCCCACTTTTTAGTTTCAATTCTATGAGGTGCATTCAACTTGTTAATAACAACGGACTTTAGCTTGAATTCATTCACTTTGCTAATAATGCGTATGAAATCCTTTTCGCCATTATTGGGCTTGTTGCATGTTGGGTTGGGCATATTTTGAGGTAACCATGTGATGTTTGTGGGTACCATCTCTGAAAACCCTCACGCGACGACACTCGTCCACTAGGGTGACCTAGGGGTTTAACGGCTTATTGCATACGCTAAATGCAATCGAATCGCCCGCGAAAGTGGCCTTATCTTTTTATTACTTTTTCATCCCATTTTGTACCTGTATCCTACTTTTGGTCTGCTTGTTGTTCTTGTAGTTTCTTATTTCATTGCTAGGGACTAGCAATGTGTAAGTTAGGGGGTGTGATACGACGCAAATATTGCGTATTTCACCCGTTAACCTACGCCTTATTAGCCCCCTTGGGTATCTTAATCCCTATACTTATGCTCATTAACCAGACAACCTCGGATTTCTATGTTAACATGTTTTGCAGGGGTTAATTGAGCTTTTGTAGGTATTTGGATGCTTAGTATGAAGTTCGGACGCTTTTCGGAAATATTTCGTCGACTTTTGCAGCTTCGGGGGCATTTTAGTAATTTCAGCATTCGGGTTTGAATCCCGATCTCTTCACGGAAGTTGAAGCCCTCTGATTTCTCTTCGCGTGGCCGCCGACGGTGCATGATTCTGAGTTGTATCGAAAGAGTTATGGCATTTTTAGGATGGTTTTTACTTCAAATTCACACTCAAGGTCACATTCAAGGGCATTTTAGTCATTTCATATTTTGGTTTTTTAGCCTAATGTCTTCTTGGATGTTGTATTCCTTTGAGTTATCTTCGCATAGCCTCCGACCGTGCCTCATTCCAAGCTATAACGAAGAAATGGCGGCATTTTCCGTAAAACAGGACAAAGCTGCAGAATTCAGACCTGTAGGTTGCGAATCGATTCGGCCCAAAACCGAATCGATTATGAATTCTGCAGAATTGCAGATTCGAACTTCCTCTGTTTCCGAATCGATTCGGACCATTTTCGAATCGATTCGGGCCTCCAGATTTTTGGTTTTCTTCCCTTTTATTACAAGTTTGCCATGGGATATTTTGTTTATAACACTTTCTCTTCATTTTGAAGAGAAATCTCTTCATTTTTAGCTTAGTTTAGGGTTTTGGTTTGGAGAGGTTTTCTTCATTTCTCTTTGGGATGATAACCATTTGGGGTTTGTAAGTTCAACTTTTCATTTCCTTTACCATTAATATAGGTGTTCTAGTTTATTTCCATTGTTGTTGTTTACTTCCATGCTTAGATAATTAGTTTTAGTTATTTATTCCTTGCTTAATTAGTTTATAGCTTTGTTAATTAGTTTCATTTATGTCTTGCCCTTAGATAAATAGGGTCGGGATTGCATTTCCGCCATTTACGGGTTTGGACCTCGAAAATTAGGTTTTGTGTAAAATTGCGTTTAATTGAAACCGCGTGTATTAAAGTTGGATTGTTATGCGTTTAACTTTATTTGTCACGCAACTTTAGTGTTTATAGCGACAATCCGAATTTAATCCGCGTGTGACCATTTTCAGTTAAATGTTTAATCTCGCAACTTTGGGTTAAATTCCTTCTTGTGTGATGTTTATGCTTAATTGTAAATGCTCGATTAAATGTTTTCGAACCGTAATTCTAATTAGTAGTTGTTTAGCCCGTGTGGTGGAATGCGATCCCGATCCTCGCTTTACTTTATTTTAGCGTAACTTCTCTTTTATTTAGTCACCATAAACACCATATCACCTTTTCTGATTTCTTTTACACCCTTTTATTCTTGAAGTTTTAAAACAATTAACATCTAAAATTTAATCACTCCCTGTGGATTTCTTACGATACCCGACTTACCGCTGTTCTTGCCTCGCAAGTGTAGTAGTAGCTTAGGTTTTTTGTATCGCGGCGGCGAAACACACAACGATTGTGTCCTCACACGAACACACTTTTTCCGCTCGATCAGTGGCATACACGATATCGAACTCAGTTAGGAGCATCAACCATCGGGCCATTCGGCTGGATAAGGCGGGTTTCTCAAGAAGGTATTTGATGGGATCCATTCAGGACACAAGTTTAATGAGGAAGGCGAGCATGTAGTGTCGTAACTTTTGGGTGACCCAGACAAGTGCGACACATGCTTTTTCCAAAGCAGTGTAGTTGACCTCGTATCTGACCAATTTGCAACTGTCGTAATAGATGGCTCTTTCTTTGCGGGAGTCTTCAAGGTACTGGGCTAGCAAAGCCTCGACTGCAGTATCGGTTATGGTTAGGTATAAAAGAAAAGGGAGACCAGGCTATGGTGGCATGAGAACTGGAGGTTGGGTTAGGTACTGTTTGATTTGATTAAAAGCTTCTTGGCAGGCCTCGTTCCAAACCTTGGTTAAATCCTTTTGGAGGAGCTTGAAGATTGGTTCACAGATGGAGGTTAGTTGGCTGATGAACCGGCTAATATATTGTAATTTCCCCAGAAAACCTCAGACTTCCTTCTTTGTTCGGGGAGGTGGCATCTCAAGTATGGCCTTCCGCTTGGCGGGATCCGCTTCTATCCCCTTCTCACTGACCATGAATCCCAAGAGTTTTCCCTTCGTAACGCCGAAGACGCATATCTGTGGATTAAGTCGCATCTGATACTGTCGCAGTCGTTCGAAGAACTTCCGGAGAGCGGAAACATGACCTTCTCTAGTTTTGGACTTGATAATCATATCATCCAAGTAAACCTCGACCTCTTTGTGAATCAAATTGTGTAGGATGGTTGTGGTGGCCTTTTGGTAGGTAGCCCCAACATTCTTGAGACCGAATGGCATAACGGTGTAGCAAAAGGTTCCCCATAGGGTGATGAATGCGGTTTTCTCTTGGTGGTCTGGATGCATCTTAATTTGGTTGTATCCGGCAAATCCGTCGACAAATGACTTGAGAGCATGATTAGTTGTGTTGTCCATGATCATGTCGATGTTGGGTAGCGGATAATCATCCTTCGGAGAGGCTTTGTTTAAATCTCGGTAATCCACACACATTCGAACCTTTCCTACTGATTTTGGTACAGGTACAATGTTGGCTAACCACGTGGGATATTCGATTACTTGAATGAACCCCACGTTCAACTGTTTGATCACCTCTTCTTTGACCTTAAGCGACCATTCGGTGCGGAGTTTTCTTAATTTTTGTTTAACTGGCTTGGCATCTGGGAGAGTGGGGATCTCGTGCTGAGCTATTTCGGGGTCAATACTGGGCATGTCGTCGTAGGACCATGCGAAGATATCCACTAACTCCCTTAGCAATTCTTCGAATCGTGCGCGCTCATGCTCGTCAAGGGTGGCCCCTATCCTAATCTCGCGTAGTTAGCTACTAGAACCGAGATTAATAACGACAATCTCTTCTTCATTAACTTGAACTCTGTTATGTTATTTATTATTAACCTTATTTAGATCAATTAAGAATTGTTCATTTGAAAAATCATCATCATCAAAAGCTTGATTAGAATCTAAACAATTAATGTAAGGCACAACAAGATACTCAAAATCTTCGTTTATTTCATTGATAGGAAAAACAACATTGAGAACCTCATCAAAATAGGTCTTGATTACATTTGAGAAAGGATGGATAACAAGAGAAGAAATAGGGTAAACATTGGGGTTGGGGGAGATTTCAAGAGGTAGAACTGGCACAGCATGCCAGTTAAGGAGAGGTGTATCAGCAGCTTTAATCAGACGGGATGGTTTCCTTGATGTAGGGCCTGAATGAACCATGCAGAGTGTCAGCCCCAGTGTCTGTAGGTTGAAGGAATCTTTGGAGTCACTTTCCTCAGTCTCTTCAGTATCTTTGATAAGCGGTGGCACCTGGTATTGGTAACTTTCGGCCCATGGGTAGCTATCTTGGAAAAAGATCTCCATTCCAGGCTTCATTTTCATGTCTGTGAGGTCGTACCATGGTTCTGGAAAACCGCAAAAGGGGAAATCCTCGCCCTCTTTGATGAATCGTCCATTTAAAGAATCTCCCGAGATAGTTTGGACGATGTCTAGCCCTCTCTTTGATCAAGTCTGGCGAATCATTCTGAGCTCTGGTTCTGATGGTCGATATCCCAAGCTGCAAGGAGGGAAAGCTTTCTTCAGTTCGATGAGCTCAAGTATCCCCTGCTGCCATTGTCCCAGCCCCAGTCCGGGCATGAAGTGCATGTTTCTGAACATTTGAATCACATTGACATTGACATGAGGGTCATATTATGGACAAACCCTTTCTTTGAAACCGTCCCCTACCGGGAGTAGGGATGGTTCAACTCGAAATCCTGATAGGAGCATATCATTTGACCCATGTTGTATCTCAAGAATTGGGCTGGTGGTGCCTGCGCCCTCGGCGTTATCGTCGTCACCCAAGATGGTGATGACTCGCCCATCAGTGAAGAACTTCAATTTCTGATTGAATGAGGAAGAGACACCCTTTATACTGTGGAGCCAAGGTCGTCCGAGCAATAGGTTAAAATAGGCCGGGATATCAATGACTTGGAATTCGACGACAGGGTTTGTAGGACCAGCCCCTATTATAAGTTTTATGGATCCCATCACCTCACGACGGGTATTATCGTAGGCTTGCACGGCAGCGGAGGTTGGAGAGAGGTCACTTTCTTTCAGACCTAAACATTTTGAAGGTTCTCAGTGGGCAAACATTCAAAGCGGATCCGTTATCAATGAGAGAAAGTGGTACGACCTTCCCCATAACTTCGACGGAGACGTTGAGTGCATGATTGTGATTTGGCCCAATTTTGGGGATTTTTTCTTCAGAAAAGGACAGCATTCGGGTAGAGGTCAAGGATCCGACCAGGTTCATCGCTTCTTCTGGTGTGGTAGAGGGAGGAACTATGGGTCCAGTGAGAAATTTGATCAAAGCATTTATGTGTAGCTGGGAAGACAAGAAAAGCCCCCATAGAGTGATGTTAGCTTGAGTTTTCTTCAGTTGATCGAGGATCTTGCTCTCCTCGAGGGTCATTTCTGGTATAGGAATGTTTTCAACTCCCTTCCCCTTATCATTTACTGGTAGCGATCTTGGAACTTGGTAATGTCTCCCAGATCTGGTCATGTGATTTACTGAAGAAGGGAAAAACTTAAATCCAGTTTCCTCATTAATCTCAGGTTGTTCTGCCACCTTATCTATTTCTCCGAGGAGTTCTTCAAATGATATCATCCCACATAAGTCAGCTACTGGGCCAGCTCTTTCTGAAACTTGTTCTTCGCTTGAATCTTCCAATTCTCCCCCCCATCCGGTGGCAACAATTCTGTCTTTCCATGTAAAGTCGATGCATTCCACAACTTCAACGGCTTCCTCATATAGGTCTTCCCATTCTGTGGGGATGTGTAAGGGTGAAGGGACGAGGTGCCCTTGCAGCTTCAAAGTGTCAAGTAACTCGGTGATACTGCAAATGTTGTTGGTTTACCTGAATGTTTCCGTCATGATCCGGATAATATCAACTAAGCTGACTTCGTCGGTTGGTATCACCCACCTATCTGATTCTCGGGCCCATTTTCGTGCTTCCAAAAACAACATACTGAACCTCTGACAGTCGATAATCATCCGTGAGGGAAATTTTAGCCCAAACTCTAGGAGTTGGTTCATCACATTTGATAGTTCCATACTTCCACTTTCAGAATAGGTCCGGACAGTGATGCACGCTCTTGTAAGGAGTGACAGTGCTTGATCAGCGGGGCTAATAGGGTGTAGGAGGAAATATGGGCAAAGTTGAAGGGGTTTAGGAGGGTATAAGGGTGTGATTTGGGTTGACGGATCGAAATTCGGGTTTCCTTCCGAGAAGATGGCATTGGTGTGATTTAGGAGTGGGTTATGAGTAGTGTTTTGTTTAGGATTGGATGGTGGGGCAATGGTACCCCAGTCGATGAGATCTTGGATTATGTTTCGAAGGTGGAAGTATTGGTCGGTGTTATGGCCAGCTGTTTGGTGAAAGGCGCAATGAGCATCGGTCTTGACATTTCTGGGAAGTGGGTTTGGTAACGGACGGGGATCCAAAGGTTTTATAAAGTTTCGGCTCAACATGGCTTGGTAAAATTTAGAGAGGGGAGCATAAAGATCAGTGTATTCCCTTCAGACGGGAGCAGGGAGGCTTTCTGGTGCCCATGATGTGGTTGGTTGAGAGATGTTGTTGATGGTTTAGACTGTGGCACTGACAGGATTGTCATATTTTCTGGGGGTGAACTGTCCGGACACCTTCTTTGGTTTAACTTCTGTTTTGGCAAAACCCTCCTCGGTTTATACTCCTGCTTCTCTGAGAGCTCGAAAATGGGGGTAGTACTGTCCTCCCATGGTCGTTCGGACATGGGGCAAGAAATTCTTCTTCACTATGCGGACTTGTTCTTCTTCAGACGGTCGATTAGTCATGGTAGCTTCTTTTTCCCTCCATCGGGCTATGAAATTATTGACTGATTCTCCAGAGTTTTTTTGAGCAGTTCTAAATCACGGCGGGTGACCTCGAGCTCTTCGTTGTATACATGAATTCTCGGGCTACATCCTCCCAGCTACGGATTCTGGATTCCTCAAGAGATAAAAACCATCGGAGGACACTATCATTCAAAGTTTGCTGAAACAATTGGGCTATCACTTTTTCTGAAGCCCCTAGTAGAGTCATGGAATGATGATAACTGTGAAGATGAACAATCGGGGGACCACTCCCTCCAAACTTCTCGATATTTGGCATTTTGAACTTCTCGGGTAACCTTGCTTTAGGATAAGGTGACATATGGGTGTAGTTGATGTAATTTCCAAAGATCCTAACTTGGTCAAACTTCTTGGTGAGCATTTTAAGATCTTCTTTGACTTTGTTAAACTCCTCCTCCTTTGGATCAGCAACCACAGGCAAGTTAGACATAGGCTGGGCAATGTTTGGCATTGGAAGCTGGGCAGGAGGCGGCCCATTAGCAGGAGGAGCACGCGGAGCGTGCTAATATTCTTTCGGGACCCAGATGGAATAGGGCCTCGGTCTCTTGAGAAATAGGAACTTGGTTTCGTTACATTTCTCGAACCTCAGCTTGGAGGTTGTCGATCTTGGACACGAGCTGAGCTAGGACTGTCGGCAAATCCGGTTGTATGACTGGTGTTTGATATGCATTCTCCATGGAAGATAGATGGATTCCGGATTCGGAAGAAGTAGTAGAGGAATGGATGAAACTCCGGGGTGATTTGACTGAAGACCTAAGCTAAGGGCTTGCGATCAACCTGAGAAGGCGCAAGATGAGATTCATTTTTTTGAGAAAAGGGGAAGAGATTATTTTTGATAAAAAGGGAGAAAATTTTTTGGATACGGAACTCAGCATGATTATTATGATTATTATGTTCTCACTTGTATTTAATTCTTCTAAATGCAATGCCGGACGGGACTCGAGCCTAGAGAAGTGGGGTTTTAATATATGCAAAGTTACGGTTTGGACTTGTAACCAGGCTAGCGGACAGAGTCCCGTTTTAAAAATGCACGAAAACTGGGCGGAAGATCGACCCGGAATTTCGACAGAGTTTCGGGTTGAAACCGGCAATCTAAAGTGCGTGTCCTAGGTTTGACACCTATGTGCGGGTATGCAGTTGGTTGGGTGAATCAGTATGGGTTCCCTCTTTGGCGTGGCTTCCACGATATACGTCTTGCTCTTGCGGGCAATCAGTACGTGTGGACAAGTCATTTGATATACCTGAGTGCACGTGAATTGCCTCACCATATACCTCGTGTGGACGGTACGTGTGAGAGCGAATTCGATCTACTCGGCGTACGTGAATGAATTCCCTGCGATATACCTCCCGTCATGACTTCGGTCAAGCGGTACGATGCGGGGCAACCGTTCGATATACGTCGAAGGTACTTGGCCAATGGAAGGTGAGAGTCATATCGCTTAGGCTAACTGCGACCTGCCGGACCAGCGCCCATCACGAAGTGACCCTCCAATTACTGGGTAAAATTTGGTCGATATCAATGCTCTTTGGTGATGTCGTGTGAATCATGCATGATTCTCTTATTAGTATCTTATGATGAGAATGACTTTCTTGATTATGCCAAACCGGGAACAAAGTACAAGTACCTCAAAAGGTACACCAAGTATGGATGGGTGATGCGTGCAACATGGGGATATACATGTGATCCTAGGTGCACGTGGTGTGAAGTGTACATGGAGAATTTTCTGCAAGTGTGTGAGCATAAGCATAAGCATGGGATACATATCAAAAAGGGGAACATGCAGATATGGGGGGGGGGGGGGACATAAACAAATATAGCATCCATGTAAATAGAGTCAAGCCTTCAAACTAAATAAAGTCCCCAGCAGAGTCGCCACTGTGGCCGTCCCCCGATCCCCGTCTCGGGAGAGCGCTTCGGCCGACGTCGATTTTGTGAGGTGTGAAAAATGTAGAGAGATTTAGAGTCGCCAGTCTATTTTACTCAAAACAGACAAAAGAAAAAGTGGAAGCCACCCTGAAGGATGGAATCCAAAGACATAGTGGTGCATGCGAAACCAAATGATTCGAGAAGGGTTCGGAGGCTTAGTTACGAAATGGGAAGGTGTTAGACACCCATTCCGCCCTTTCGGTCTCTCATGGGTATTTGCTATTTTCCTTTATGTTTCCCCCCGTGAGATGTGTGCATGTGTATATATATAGAATGGAGGTAGGAATCCTCGGCTTGTATCATGGAAAAGATAAAGTGAGTCATCCATAGGAAGATTATAAGAGTAATATTAGAAAAATAAGATTTACGCGATTACCCCTACGTTGATCGTTATAAGGGAACGATAACGTACATGGAGTAATGCGTCACTAAGACTAAATATATATATAATATAAGAAAAATGGATTTAGAGAAAATAGGAAATGAGAGAAAAAGTGAGAGAAAGGACTCGAGTCTCGGGTTTTACCCCGAGACGCCTACGTAGCTTATAAAGGCATCAAAGTCCACGTAGTTCGCATACAAAGCAAAGGGGTGGGGTTTATCCCATAAATCCAAATGTGGGATCTCTTATTTGTATGTGTGTTTGTGTGTGTGTAGAAAAGGTGTTTTAGTTGTGAGGGAAGCTTGAGAAAGTGTGAGAATCCCTTATTTGGAATTTATGAGCAAACCCTCTTTTTCTTGTTTTTTGTGTTTTTTTTTATATGAAAATATGGGATGTGCAATAACAATAAATAAAAAGCATATTTATGATGTGTGAGATGAGATAATAAAAGTGCTAAGTAAGAAAACAAGTTGTTGCAAGTTTAAGAGAATTTAGGAGAGAGTTTGAGAAAGTTGGACCTTCTTGGAGATCTTGAGCTTGATCTTGAATGTTGAGGAGCAGCCCTTGAGCTTGGATGATGATGGAGAGTGGTTAATTCACCTCATTTGATGGAAAGGATGATGAAAAGTGGAGGTAAAAGAGGGATTTGGAAGTTGAAATCACGCTTCCTTCGAGAGAGGTTTCTGGGATTCGTTCAGAGAGATTTCTATCAGATATGGGCTCTCCTTGAAAATGAGGCCAAGGCCTCATTTTATAGGCCCAGGGGTCTTCCGATCGGCATTTCCATGGCACTACCAATCGGCAGGTGCCGATAAGCAGGGTCTGGGACCTGCCATTTAGAAGTGAGCCTCAGGCTTTTTCGGAAAATTGGCCGCCGAGGGCAAACCATTGGTCAGAATCGCGCACGGGGCATACCATTGGAAAGGTATTTCAGAGACCTTCGAAAGTCCTTTGGACCGCTCCCGAGTTCGGGAGTTGACTTTGGGTTAAATGAGGCTCGGAAGCGTTTGTTGGTCCATTGGACGGGGAATCGTGCGGACGCAAACGGATCGTTCATCCGCATGGTGAGTCAGAATCGCGCACGGGGAATACCATTGGAAAGGTTAGGAGATGTAGTTTGACATTCCAAAGAGTTTGACCCGGTTTGGAGAGTTGACTTTGGTCAACCGGGCCCGGGAAGCGCTCGGTGGCTTCCCGGAGTCAAACGGGTCGTTCGTCCGCATGGAAAGTCAGAATCGCACACGGGGTGGACCGTTGGAAAGGGTATTCAGTTCCTTTCGAATATTCATTCAGCCTCGGTCGAGCTGAAGGGTTAACTTTGGTCAACAGAGCCCGAGAGCACCCGGTGGCCTCTAGGTCAGGTTTCTGACGCAAACGGATCGTTCGTCCGCATGGTAAGTCAGAATCGTGCACGGGGCAGACCATTGGAAAGGGTATTCCGTTCCCTTCGAAGATTCATTGAGTCTCGGTCGAGACAAAGAGTTTGACTTTTGGGTCAAACTGAGCCAGGGGGTGCCCGATGGCTTTCAGGTCAATACTCGGGATATGACCTGGGTTTGCGATGATGAGTGGAGGTATTAGGGACCTAAGGAGAGTTAGGGGGTAACAGAGTGAGGTGTCTACACCTGTTATTTAATATAGTTGATGTGATTCATATACGAGTTCGATCGGTCTTCATACACTAAACATTTTAGGATGACCAGCGAGGGCCGTTCGAAGGATTACAGGACGAGAGGATTAACAAAAGACTTAGAATATTTTGGAAATGGTCATCGCGATAGAAGTAATCATGATTATTGTTCAGACAAGTGGCAATAGGATAGTCGCTCGGGAATAGTATTTTCCCCAAGCACTGTCGTAGATAATGGTAGTACAATTTCCAATTCACCCAGTGCAATCGGCAAGGAGGAAGTCAGATGGACTCTTTTGAAGAGCCATCTATAAGTATCTAGGTAAGAAGAGAAGTGTGATAAGCTAACAGAAGGAAATAATCCAATAACAATTGTGTAGGGTGGAGTGCAACGATACCCATAATTAAATTTCAGTTGAAATTTTAGCTCATAGAGCAGCATTGAGTGACGAGAGTCCGTCACCACATGTATAGAGGCATATATGGGATTAAACGAGAAATTTGGGTATTATTTGACCGTAAGATTATCCATCTACTATTCAGAAAGATATGGAAATGGAGTTTTGAACTTATCACAAGTAGGCCAAGTAGAGACCGATCGTGAGAAAGAAGTTCACTTGTTTAGCAAACTTCGTAACCATCGAAGGGGCTATGGAGAATAATAAAAAGGGAGCTCGTATGTGTATAATGGACTCATGGGTAGAATACGAAAGAGTGAATGGGAAATTCGACTAGGACGACTAGTGCAGATGTCATCAAAGTCATACGTTTACAAGACTACATACGCTTCTATGAGAAGGGAGACAAAAGTGTGGGAGAATATATTCGAAGGGTAATAATAGATTTAACGGTGATAATGAAACATCTTAGAATGGTATACCTAGTAGGGGACCCATTTATATGATATTTGACCAGTTGAATTTATACCAAGTGACAGTGGGTTCAGTCAGGGTAGGCGAGGCCAATAACGAGTTCCATATGGCTGTAAAGCTATTGAGATAATGAGGGTAACAATCGGGACAGGACTACCATATTCGATAGAGGGAAACCCCGACACAGCTGGTGGGGCTAGAGACAGGGGGATGGCATAGAAAGGTATCCTATGTGTGGAGTGTAGGACCACCTCCATTGAACTTGTTCATAATGAGAAAATAAGACAAGTCAGACTAGGAAGTGTATGGGAATGGTGTCAGTGGGGCACAACATCAGGAAGAGAAAAAATTTCGACTGGGGAATCAGGATAAGAGAGATAGGCCTAGATATTTTTAGTCTGAAAATAGTGGGTTCAGGTAGGACCAGAAAGGTCCTCAGTAGCTATAGCATTCAGTTCCTCGAGTTCGTTAGGACCAAGGGAACAATGGTAAAGACCAACAGGGCCAAAATCAGAGGCAGAGAGATTATTAGGCCAAGGTTTCACTTATGGGAGTGTATGCCATGAAGGGATAAGTATTACCCCAAGGCGAGGTAGGGGTAACTACAGGATGAGATCGTGGATGTAAAACCACTGCAGTAGATCATGGATCAGTCCTGACTTGAGAGTTAGGCTCAGGGACCTATCAACTAGGCAAGCTAGATAGTAAGAGGAGATATAAATTTTTCCTTTATTTTTACGAGTATGGGATTTATTTGAGTGACATGGGTACGTCACAAGTAAGATTTTGGATCACTGTAAATTCATAAGAGAGCCAGATTTAGTGAGTGCGTTGGCCGTGATAGCCATATTATGTATATATAATTACCGTGGGGTAGCGGGGGTTTTGGTGTCGCCCTTGGGAGAGAGGGTGGGTACACTAAAAGCATGGTTTCATTGCGTGTTAGTTTACTACTTTCGAGAGTTATGAGAATAGAGTAGACTGCTTTTCGAGATTTGACTGGTTAGGGAGGGGTTGAGTGATCGTAGATTGTGATAGTGACATCTCATGTTCGCTGTCCCAGGGCATGGTTTGTTTTTGCTAGGTATCACCTGAAAAAGGGCTGAGCCTATATATGTGTGTATATGTGTTATAATATGTTGTGTAGTATACTTATGTGCATATGTTGTCTAGTTATAATTAATCCCAATGTGCAGGGACGGTTACTGATGTGATTCAGGGTAGATTGGCTTATCATCAAGCGAAGAAATATAGCTCGTGACTTTTTTAGCGCTAATAAACTAGTGATAGTAAGAGCACCGTGATATATGTTGTCTAGTGTAACATGAGAGTGGACGAGTATACTTTTATGTCAAAAGATTGGTATTTGAGGGTACGTCTCATGGACTGAGGTCTTAATAGATCTCGACGACCGATAATGTTAGGTAGTAGTGTATCGGGGGGGGGGGGGCGATATATGGATTTCACTTTGCGAGACATCCCATACATAAACTTAGCGCAACGTTGGAAGTGGGGAGAGTTTGGTCATTAGGGAATGGGGTTAGTACCTAAGTTATGTTTTGTTTATACAGTTATATTTGAGGGATAATAACTATGTTAAAATTTGAGACTAGTGGAGTCATATAACAATAGTGCAGTTATGCACGGATATAGGGTGTAAGGGCACCCCAGGTAATGATATTTATTATATAATCCGTGATTAGAAGGGTTAGAAATATTACGCGATCTTACAAGTATGAGAATAGGATCATATTCGAGAGCTTCGAGTGATCCTTATCCAAAATTTGAGGACGAAATTCCTTTATAAAGGTGGAAGTATGTAACACCCCATATATTTGGAGAATATGGTAACTTATTAAATTGGTGATTTACGAATTTATTTAATTGGGAAAAATTATCTAATCCGAGGATTTATATAAAATTGATACAGTAAGTTTAATTTAACACGTACCGCATTTTGAGGAGGAAATAAGATGATTTTTAAAAGTGACTCAGATGGTGATTTTGAGGCCACGGATGGTTCTGAAAAGGTCGAAATATTCAAAAAAGTGTATCCGAGTATATAATTTGGGGCTCGGGGTGATTTTGGACCACCCCGACACCGTTTAAGGGCATTTCGATCATTTGGGAGTTTGAGGTATAGAGAACTCCAAAATTATTAAGATTATATATTCCATTAGAGAAAGAGAACTAGGGTTAACACAAAATCTAATGGAAGATAGGCCATATGAGAGGAAGAGGAGGGGAGTACTAAGCTTCCAACACCGTTTTTTACCCCGAACGCAACGGAATCGAGATCG
Organism: Sambucus nigra; assembly: GCA_949130495.1. Taxonomy (NCBI): domain Eukaryota; kingdom Viridiplantae; phylum Streptophyta; class Magnoliopsida; order Dipsacales; family Adoxaceae; genus Sambucus; species Sambucus nigra. The sequence continues at coordinate 140,586,896 of OX422219.1, read as the reverse complement.
AAGCGAGGGGAGAACAACCTTATCATTGAACCAACGAGTTTCATACCTGCTTTTGAGGCAAGTATTTATCTTGCGTTTATTTTAAGCATGTTATAATACTTATGTAGAATATGGTTTGATTTCATTTTTTTGAAGACTAAATATGATTTCGGGAGGGTTTAATTCATGAATTTAGATAGGAATGCATGTAGAGATATTCTTTTATGATTAAGACATAAAATCAAAGAATTTTGGGTGATTAGAACGAATTAAATCTGGGTTTTTGAAGCAATATTTGGGAGGAACACAAAACTAGGGTTCTTGAAGAGTTTTGGGTTTTAATTCCTTCTTGATGGAATTCTCTGAATATTTGATATGTTTAGAATGTTAGAAATCATCCTAATACATGTAGAAATGGTTTAGGACATTTGGTCATGATTTTGGTGAAGTATCATGTAAGTTTGATAAATGAAAATGGTTGAAAAATGCATAAACTAGATGAAGGAGACAAACAATACCATTTCAAATTGATTTGGTTCCCCAGAAAATAAAAGATTTACCCTTTTAAGCCTAGAATTCCTAAATTTTGTTTGGGAAATTTTTAGGACTTTATTAAAATAATAACGAGGGACTTATTAAATGATAGTATGACTATGATAGGGTGGTGATTTAGTCTTATTGAGAGTATTAAGACGAGGATGAATTGGGTTAAATTATGTCATCATTTATCAGAGAGAAAGATAACAAATTATAGGAATTTCGATTGAGTTAAATAGAAGACCAGTAGGTTAAGAGAGAGTTAACTACTAAAATTAATGAAGGCATAACCAGGACCCTTAGAGTTGTGTGAATACTCGAATAAATACAGAGGTAAATCATAAAGTAGTATGTACGATGAGTATTTGAGAGAAATATACTACGTACGAGCATGGATAATTAGTTTGTGTGTATACCTACTGATTTAATTATAGGTGGAGTGAATACCTATTATGTATTTGATTGATAAGTTAGATCAGACAATCCGAACCAAGTTTGATGAGATATTCTAAACCAAGTTCGATGAGACATTCCGAACCAAGTTCGATGGGACATTCCAAACTAACTTGATTGACAAGTTTGATGAGACATTCCGAACCAAGTTCGATGAGACATTCTGAAACAAGTTCGATGAGACATTTCAAACCAAGTTCAAGGGGACATTCCAAACTAATAGTCCTTAATGTGTGATATGGGGACATGAATGCAAAATATGCACTTATAATATATATTGTGTGTGAAATATATATACCGTATAAATAATCTACTTATGTGTGGTAGTAGTGAGATTAGATGATGTATACCTGAATCATTTTTAATCTACTTATGCGTGATAATAGTGGGAATATTTAGTGCATTTCTTAAACGGTTCTTTATTCTAATTATGGGTGACAGTAGTGAAACTAGACGACGCATATCTAAAATAATGATAAGATACATAGGGTGATAGTAGTGAGACTAGATGGAGCATGTCTATAGTAATGATCAACTACTTATGTGCGATATTAGTGAGACTAGATAATGTATATCTAAATAGTGTTGAATCTACTAATGTGTAAATAGTAGGAGAAAATAGATAACGTATGTTTAAAATGAAATTTTGAGTGGAGAAACTTACCGATATGGTGTGAACAATAACATGTATGAAATGTTAACTTGAATTAATAATAACATAAGGGTGATGTTAATTATTAGTTGTTCGGTAACGTATTGTATGGGCGGTATGAGTAGGTTAAAGAGAAAGTTAACCAAGGACTTAATGGTAATTAAGGGGAGACTATAGCATACTTTATGGGCGTTACGGGTGAGCCGAATTGGTTGGTAGTTGGTTAGATACTTGGGACCTAGTTAGTTTTGGTAGTATGATTGGGTAGGACATTAGGTGTGCACTATATATGAGAGGTAAGGAACTCAAGGGAATGTTCGCAACCAAACATGTGTAGCTAATAACTGGTTATTTAAACTGCGATTTAAATACTTGGTATATTTTTAAAATATTTTTACTCAGGCTCTACCCGTTCTTGAAAAATATTTTCCAAAACATTTTAGGTGTCCAGCCATAGGGACACCAAGCAGGATGATCTGTACTAGGGAGGCATAGCTGCAGCACTTGTGGATGCTTGTAGGATTTGGACTTAGTTGCTTCAGTTATTTCACTCCTAGTGTAGGGTGCAATTCATTATTTTATTTGGGTGTGTTGCCCTCAGTTATTTCATTTATATCAGTCAGACCTTGTACTCAGACTTTTATTCAGGTTGGACTTTTATATTGGACTTGTGAACCGAGGTTTTATTCGATAGTGTATTATTTCAGTGATTATCTGGGATTTATTCAGAATCTTATTTATTGCATGGATGGTGTAATTATTGTACCTATGTTGGCATGTTGTTGTTTGTTTAATTAGAAAGATAAAATTTTGCACAAACTTTTTGAATATTAGGTGGTTAGTAAAAATGTATAAAAAGTCTTCGACAGTGATGCTAAGAATGAACCAAATGGAAACCTTGTTTTAATTTAATAAAGGCTTGATCACCCGATATTTAATTATTCTCAGAATTGGTCACCTCAAATTTAGGTCCTCGGAATGGACCTCGACCCTCAGAATGGTCGTCACAACTTAAGTTCCTCAGAATTGAACTCACCCGCAGAATTAATCATCCCAACTTTAGGTCCTCAGAAGTAACCTCGACCCGCTGAATCGGTCATCCCCAGCATAATTTTAGAATTGACCTTGACCCGCCGAATTGGTCTCCCTAGCCCCTTAGAACCAATCTTAATACATTTTTTAGAATCGATCATCCTCGACCCCTTAGGTCCTCATAACTGACCTCGGTTTGTAGAATCGATCATCCTCGTCTCCTTAAGTCCTCATAACTAACCTCGACCCTATGAATCGATCACACTCATTCTTTGGGTCCACAGAATTGACTTAAAATCATCTTCCCCAATGTCGATGCGATGTCTATCATTCAACGGCCTTCACTTGTTCCAAGCTCACCCGTCGAGGGGATATCTATAGACACCCCATCCTAGAATCCCTACAAGAACCTCCTTAGGTCCCTAACACTCACTCGTTCACCACAAACCCTAGATCATACTCTGAGTACTGATCTGGAGGCCATCGGACACTCCCGGGACCCATTTGACTCCGGTCAACCTCATCGCCTATGCAAAAGTACATTAAATCTTCGAAAAGGCTCTGAATTCCCTTTCCAATGGTCCTCTTCATGTGCGAATCGGCCTTACGATACGAACGAATAGTCCATTTTACGCCAAAAATGATCTAGAGTCCACCAGGCACTCTCGGGACCCATTTGACCCCAGTCAATGCTCTAGCTTGAATGAAGCTGAATGAAGCTTTGAAGGGATACAAATATCCTTTCTAATGATCTAACACGTGCACGAATCAGCCTTACGGCATGGATGACCGACTCATTTTACTTCGAAAGGTCATCGGGCTCTTCTGGGCCCTATTTGACCTTAGTCAACTCTTCGAACCGAATGAAGATGAATGGAATATCTAAGGTCTATGAATAACCTTTCCAACGGTCTATCCCATGCACAAATTGAACTTACGGTTCATACGAACAATTTGTTTTCCTAAAAAAATTTCATATCTAGTGACCAATGGGCACTTTTGGGCCCCGTTTAATCTTAGTCAACTCACAGACTCAGGAGTGGCTCAATGGATTCCTAAAGGGATTTAAATACCTTTTCCAACGGTATACCCCGTGCACAATTCTGACTCACGATTCCCATTTTACGATTGTTTTTCTAAAAAATCAGTCTCAGAATGCCGAATGGCACTCCTAGGACCATGCCTATCGGCAATGTGCCTGGGGTTCTATGTTGATAGGCAGGTCCAGGACCCTTTCGATCAGCCCCCCTTGGCCTTATAAATATATTCCATGAGCTCACTTTGAAAATCACCCCAGAACATCCCTCTCAGCAATTAATATAACGTTCTCTCGAATTTTGAGTTGTTCCCCTCTTAAAAAGCCCATTTCCCACATTCCTTCCATCCTTTTCATACTCCATTTAGTAGATTCCCTCCATATCCTCATACCACCATCACCTCGTTTCGAGATCAGCGCATCTACAATCATGATCCACTTTAAGTCCTCATAAGGAGGTCCAATTCTCCATTCTTGTCTTTAAATTCTCTTGTTTTAGCATTAGTTGCCCTATTTATACTTTAGCGATTTATTATATTACATTACATGCCTTAATATCAAACCTTTATTATTAGTATTTGGACATACTTTACTTTCTTTAAAAAATAAGAAAAAGCTAGTTTACCTATAAATTTGAAAAGAGTGATTCTAGCTACACACACTTAAATCACATTTAGCTCTACACACACATATAAAAGAAATCCCCCGTTTGGATTTATGGGTTAAACCCCACCCTATGTTATCTTCAGACTACGTGGACTTTGATGCCCCTTGGGATACATAGGCGTCTTGGGTAAATCCCTATATTCGAGTCCTCTCTTATACACATTTGTTATATTATTATATATATATTCTTAATGAATTATTTTATTTTATATATATATATATATATATATATTCTTAATGGATTTCGTATTCTTGCATGCTTGTGTCTTGTCTGATGTACACATTTGTTCTTTTATAATGACTTGCGATTCGACAAACACTTACATTATATTTTGAATTATTATTTTGGGAACACTCCTAAGGATGAAATAACTTTGCCTTTTTTCTATAACGTGAGTTGAATGATTCCATTCTCCATTTATATTACCAATATAAGCACACACTTCACGGAGTCTAACAGGATAAGATTAACACATGCCCATGAGAGACCAAAAGGGCGGGATGGGTGCCTAACACCTTCCCATTCCACAACTTAGTCCCCGGACCTTTAAACTACTCGATTTTGCTAGCATCAGTATCGTCCTTGATTTCGTTCTCTCGAGGAGGCCACATATCTTTTGCATATTTTGTGAAATATAGGTTGGCGACTCTATCTCTACATATTACCCCACATTGATAACGGTCTAGCGCTCCGAGAAAAGGCGCAATCCTGCGGGCGCACGCTCATAGAAGAGGGGGAAGCCCTCCCGTTCCCCTCAGGATGGCCACAGTGTGTATTTGAACCATTTCATCCAATATAATTCCATATTTTCTAATTTGCATGCCTTCAAGTTTGTATCAGAAAGGGTGCACTAATCTATTGCGTTAGATCTTGTTTAGACTATAATATGGAAAGTCAGTCATTTTTTAGGTTTTTAATTTTTTATTGTTGTAACTATTCCTACTAGAAACCGCGTATGAAATCTGCACTTAGGTAATTAGATTAGTAGGTATGGCAAGTCGTAGTCTGGGGTTAGTCCCCACACACAACCTTAGCAGGTGATTATAGGATTTTCAAACCCGTAGAAACCTGGAGTGAGGATGACCTTAAATTGTCCAACTATAAATAATGTGACCTCAATATTTTGTTTTGTACAGTCAAATCAGAGGATTTTCGTTATAGTATGACATGTGAAACGTATAAAGAGGCTTGGGACATACTCTAACTCACTCATGAGGTTACTGGTATTGTTAAGGCTTCCAAACTCCAAAACCTTACCTCTAAATTTGAAACCATTAGGATGGAGGAGGGTGATACTTCGATGAGTTCTATGATAGAGTGTCAAGTCGTGAACTCATCTTTTAACTTGGGTGAGATAATACCCAAAACCCGTGTAGTCAAGAAAATCTTAAGATCCTTGCCTGAAAATTTTAATTCAAAAGTTAAAGTTTTGATTTCCTTGGGTACTATAGACTCTATGATTTCCTTTAATTCAAAAGTGAAAATTTTAAGGGCATTGCTTTGAAAGCTCGAAAAGAGGAAATACGAGTTTCGAATGATGAGCCTAACATTGATTCCAATGATATGGCCACATTTGCAAAGAAGTTTAGAAATTTTCTTGATTGCAATCAATCTAAGGCCTTGATTTCACTTTCTTCAATGTTTTAGTACTTGGTGGGGTAGGTTTCCCTCCGATTTATACAGGATTCTTTGTCTTTGTTTGAGCCTTTCTAAGTATAAATAGGGGGCATGAGTGCAGTATTTCCTCACGCCTACACATTCCTTCTTCTTTGCAGTCTTTTGCTCACTATCTCTTCATTTGCGATATGGCTCTCCCTGGTAGTATTGAATTTTCTAACTACCTCGAGACTTTGGAGGCAATGTGTTTATCCAATGTCGACTACGATGCATTCTATATGCGTCGAGTATCTTTATAGAGAAACCAGTCCATAGAGTGGAACATGCTAATGGCAGCTTAGAATTCTGGTACCCTGAAGACCATGTGTTCCGCTTTGGGTTGGATGATTTTTTGCCATGCTGGAGATAAATCCCAGTGTTACGAAAGATATGCCTGAATCTTCTCGATCCCCTAGAGAGCTGTTAGTGGGACTTCACTATATTTCTCCTTTAGAGGCTAGATCATTGGTAGTGGGGGGAATGATCTCTCTTTTCGCTGTGCTGCATTCTGTGTATATGCATGGTCTTAGCGATATTGGCTATGCTGGAGCCGTCATCTTGGGCCAGGTTTTGAAATAGCTGTTGGTGATTGGGGAACTGCTCGTGAACTCTCAACTCGCAGCCATTATTTCCTGGATGTCGTACTGTCATAATCCTGCGACGATAATACTAACAGAGACTCTGAATGGTCTGGTTGCCTGGAAGGAAGGCCGTTATGATTTTCTGAGGGGTAATCATGTAATGCTATTCATGTGTCTATCAGAGAGATTCCATATGGCGGTCCCATCTGAGTACCCCTTGTCGACCGTACCAAACTTCTTTTCGTTTCACTTCATCAGCGTAGTTATAGATATTAAAAGCTGGGAGAACTGGTTTATGGAGCACGGGGATCGAGGCTTGTGTTGGTCAGTGTCTTGGTGGGGGGTTTTGCTTCCCATTCTGGAACTGGGGGAGTACCAGTATGTTCGGTTGGTTGGCCTCAGGCATATCTTGTTCTACTTTTCCTAGCGACTCTTTCGCCAATTTAGCTTGGAACATATTGTGCCACCACGGACACTGGATTTCTTCCCGATGGAGGACCTGACAGAGCGAATGCACATGCGGCTTGGATATTTGTGAGAGAATCGTCAACCATCATCTCGTCCTTCACAGTCTTATGGGTGGGTATAACATGTCTAAGGGGACTATATGAAGTGGCTATAGAGGAGGGTAGTTGCCAAGATGCTAGTGGTGGAGTCCGATCAACGGTGGTTCGTCACTTTTGACACCATAGAGGGAGGCGTCATGGTTTTCCCCATAATGATCCCAGTTTATCGTGCTATGGAGAGTCAACGACATTCCATTCAGATAGGGGCAGTTTGGGGGCCCCAAGATATGGATAACGATGATGGGGTTGGATCCTCTGGCAGCTGCGGGTAGGTTTCCCTGGGAAGTTTATTTATGAAGCCTTTGATATGGTGTTTGGTATTGTATCTGGTTATTTTGGTTGTTTTGTGTGGGAATAATTTTGGAGGGGTTGTTTTTTTTAGGTGTGGCTTATTTTTTGGTAAAGTATGAGTAAGTTGGTAAGGGAAGTCATTTGACTCCCTATGCCGATGTAATTGTACCGAAATTTTCAAATAATGGAATAAAAAAGTTTTTGATCATCTAGTTGTGCCTCTTGATGAGTTTTGAATTTGAATTATCTTTACTAATCACTATGGCATACATAATCCTTTTGTTCAGGTATATGTTAAAATGAACTTTCGTTCTCGGAGATAAGAAGAGAATATAATTTTGTGAAAAAAGAAGGGGGTCGTGCTCATGTGATGTGTATGAGCTGCCTACATACCTCTGGATTTTTTAAAAAGTTTGGTTTTTTAATGGAAAAAGGTTTTTGTAGAGGATCAAGCCCCCACGTAGTTCTAGGTAGGGGGACTGAAGAGATTTTTTTTTATTTTTTGGAATATAAGGGAGATGAGAAAAATCGTAGCGCGTTGAGATTTCGGACATGGGGTAGAACTTCTTGAGACGGTCCAGGTTGACTGGATGAGACATATCTTCAACTGACAGGATTTTCTTCACGATGTAGGGGCGGCTCCAATTGGGCTTGAATTTCCCTCCAGGGTCCCAGATGGGTTTTGCTATTTCTTCAAGGGCTAAGTCCCCTTTTCGTACACTGTGGTCCTTGACTCTCTTGTTAAATGATTGAGATATTCGTCAATGGTACCCTTGTATGTGGTATAGAGCTTTCAATATCCTCTCATCCAAGAGTGAAATCTCGTTAATATGGCTCTGATTCCAGTCTTCTTCGCCGACTTTGCTTTCTAGCATAATGCATAGTAAAGGAATTTCTAGCTCCACAGGTAGGACTGCTTCCATGCCATAAACTAGAGAGAAAGGGGTGGCCCCAGTAGAGGTTCGAACTGAAGTAAGGTATCCCTAGAGGGAATAAGGGATCCTATCGGCCCAATCTCATCTACTTTCAGTCATCTTGCTGATGATGGCTTTGAGGTTCTTATTGGTGGCTTCGACTGCATCGTTAGTTTGAGGTCGATAGGGGGAGGATTTGTGTCTCTGAATCCCATATTCGTCGACCACTTCTGTAAATACTACCTTGAAATACAATCCGCTTTCTGATACCATCTCACGAGGGACCCCATAATGGTAGATAATATCCCTTTCGATGAACTTGGCTACCTTCTTGGCATTTAGAACTGCGTATGATTTGGATTCGACCCATTTGGTGAAGTAATCAATGGCACCCAGGATGAATTCATGTCCATTGGAGGCTTTGGACATAACCTTTCGTATGATATTGATGCCCCATGTGGAAAACGGCAAAGGGGAAGTCATGTTATACAATTCCCGAGGAGGCAAGTTCTGAAGATTAGAGAACTTTTGGAAAGTTAATTCAGTTCTCGGGGTATACCATAGAATGTAATCTGTTGATCCGAATCATACATGAGGTATACCATTAGAAAGTTGATTTAGAGACTTTCAAGAGTCTTCGGTATCATTTTCGGGTTCGAGAGTTGATTTCGGGTCAAATATGGCTCGGAGGTGCACGTCCGTCCTTTGGACGGGAGATCATCGGACGAAAACGGATCGTTCGTCTGAACGGTAAGTCAGAATCATGCATGGGGCAGACCGTTGGAAAGGTTAGGAGATGTACTTTGACATTGAAAAGATTTTTTCTCGGTTTGGATTGTTGACCTTAGTCAACCAGGGCTCAGAAGCGCTCAGTGACCTATCAGAGTAAAACGGATCGTTCGTCCGTACCGTAAGTCACCATTGTGCATAAGGCAGACCATTGGAAAGGGTATTCAGTTACCTTCAAAGATTCATTCAGTCTCAATCGAGTTGAAGAGTTGACTTTGGTCAAATGGAGTTCGGGAGCGTCCGATGGGCTTCAGATCAATTTTCTGATGAAAACGGATCGTTCTTCCGAACGGTTATGCTATTTTGAGCAGTGGGCGGACCGTTGAAAAGGGGTTTCAGTGGACTTCAAAGATTCAAAGAGATTTTTCTCTAACGATGAAGTTGATTGGGATCAAATTGGGTCTCGAGAGCGCCCGATGACCTCTAGATCAGTACTCAGAGTATGACCTAGGGTTTTTGGTGAATTGAGGAGGTGCTACGGACCTAAGGCGAGACTTGGGGGGTCCTAGAATGTGGTGTTTACAGCCTTCGACAAACAAAGTTTATAGATCTACAATATTAGTCTGGATTAGATTATCAAACTCTAAGAATTAATCATCTAATTATTTTGAATTTTATATTTAACATAAAAAACCTAGGTTTGGTTTATGCTTCCCAACTCACTATGAGTTTTGCAAGACATGGATGTAGTCTCTACATAATTAATCATCATTATGCATGCAATCATTATTGAATAACAAGATAAAAGAGATGAAATTGTTTTACCAAACTTGAAGAAATCAAATTGCATTCAAGAATTCACACCAAAGTAAGAAATCCAGAAAAAGAAAAAATCGTGAATGAATTTGATGATGAAAAGTGCAATCTTTGCTCTATAATTGATTGTGGTTCATAAGTTTCATAACTAAGACTAGAATAATGTTAATTAGACTATTAATAGGCATAAACATGTGCTGAAATTCATCCAAGGAGGTTCAGTTAGACCCAAACTACATTAGCAACAATCTAGGGAAAGATAAGAAATCCCGCTAGAGATTGAACCCTCAATCCAAACCAAACCCTCAGGGAGATAACCCTCAGTAAAACCGAACCAGTTCGATAACCGAATTGATTTGGTCAGGGGTTTGGTCTTCAGATTTGTTCTTTTTCTCCTTAATTGAAGTTTTGCCCTGAATTTCTTCTCAACTTCAAAAAGTAATAACTTCTTCACCGTAGCTCGGATTGAGGTGTCGTGTCTTATAATGTTCTCATGATTTTTAGATCTTCAACTTTTCTACTGGCCCTCTTCCGACTTCTGGCTTAAAATATACCATTTTCCCCTTAACTTTCCTTTCTCACAAATATTTCAATGTCTTGACTTTTATCCTTCACCCAATTGCACGATTTACTGGTCGACCGTATAAGAAATACATAAAACACGAAATACTTGCCAGAAACGTTAGTACACAAATATGAGACAAATTCGAGATAAATGCAATGTTCGGGACCAAAAAAATATCAAAATTAAGGGGATAAATATAGAATATTTGTGCTACTCACTTTCCTAAAGAGATAACGATAATGCATGGAAGATGGAGAAGAATAAAAAGATTTGTCCTATAACAAAGAAAGAGGATTAAGATTTAAAATTCAATGTGTGTACCCTCAAATCCGTCTTTATGGAATGAAATTCTGAGATAAGCTCATCCTTCAAAATATTTCATTCATCTAGTAAGTACGAAGATGTATCATGATCTTAAAAAACAATATTTGTGGCAAGGAATGAAACGAGATGTAGCCGATTTTATGGAAAAATGTTTGACATGCCAACAAGTAAAAATCGAACATCAACATCTTGGGGGATTATTATAACCGCTTCCTATCCAGGAATGGAAATGGAACCATATTACAATAGATTTTGTTAGTGGATTATCCAAAACACCCTAAGGTTACAACTCAATATGGGTAATTATTGATCGACTCACTAAATCCGCATATTTTCTGTGAGTGGGAACTAATGATTCTTTCCAAAAGCTTAGTGAACTTTAGATTCGAGAAATCATTCGACTCCATGGAGTACCTTTATCCGTTGTATCTGGCCTGATCCTCAATTTATTGGAAAATTTCGGTAATCCTTGAAAAATGCAATGGGAACCAAACTTCATTTAAGCATAACCTTTCATCCTTAAACAAATGGTCAATCAGAAAGAGTAATTCAAACACTCGAAGACATGTTTAGTGATTGTGACTTAGATTTATCCCAAATTGGAGTAATCATTTAGCTTTAATTGAATTATCCAACAACAATATCTATCAACCTAGAATTACGGTACACCCTTATAAAGCTTCATATGGAAGACCATTCCATTCACCACTATGTTGGAATGAGTCAAAAGAAAATAGCTTATTTGGGCCATAAATCACATAAGAAACTTCAGAAAAGATACGATTGATAAAAGAAAGGTTGCATACAACTCAAAGTCGATAAAAGAGTTATGCCGGCAACAGAAGAAACCCATTGGAATTCTAGGTAAACGATAAAGTCTTATTAAAAATGTCCTTACGAAAAGGAATTATACGATTTGGAAGAAATGGAAAGTTAGCACCTCGATACATTGGACCTATTGAAATCAAAGAATGTGTAGGACCAGTAGCTTATCGCTTAGAACTACCCTCAAAGATATCCAATATACAAGATGATTTCCGCGAATCACATTTATGGAAGTATGAACTTAATCCTAACCATATTATTACCTAGAAAGGAATCTATGTACAACTAAACCATTATTTTGAGGAAAAACCTATCAAAATTCTTGATTTTCACAACAAAGTTTTTCGCCATAAAGCCATTCCTTTAGTGAAGATTCTTTGGCATCACCATAGAGAAGAAGTAGTAGCTTAGAAACCTAAAGATTCTATCAGACAACACTACCCTAGAATCTTCAAAGGTAATTTCACAGGAAGAATTTATATTAGGTAGGTAGAATGTAATACCATGTATGCTTGTATATTTAACCTACAACAAGTATCTTTATATCTTTGGCTATCCCGGTCAACGCCTGGGGGAGGGGAGAGAGTGGGAGAGATACATCTCCCCTCGGGAAGGCTGCGTTGATGAGTGCATTATTTTGTATATTTTATACCCAAATTTATACTTTGTTAGTCCCGTATTAGTGTAATAAGTTCTTAGAACTATTTTATTAAAAAGAGGAAAAAATGCGAAAATGATTGAATTCATATTGAAAATGGCAATTTTAAGTAAAAAATGGGTACTTCGATAATTTTATAATATTCTTGTGCTAATTTGTGAAAAAAGTTCCCTAGTGAAATTTTTGCAGATAATGATGGAATTTGGTGCAAATTGATGATCAATTCAAAAAAGGCGCGAAAAAGCAGATTTTTACCGTCGTTCAAAAAAAGTTATTTTTTACACTTGTCGTAAAAAAGACGAAAATTTTTATTCTCCAATTTGGACAAAACTCGGCATGCGTGTTCAGCAAGAAAAGATAAGAGTTTTCGAGTGGGGGGAAATTTCGTCCCTTATCACGATCCAAAGATTAAAGAGGTGGAGAGATAGCTACCAACACCATTCGACCAATCAAAAAGAGTCCCACTACAACTCAAATACCTCACCACTTGTCCTATAAAAAGGACCCTTGGGATCATAATTTCGGAGACAATTAGAGAGGAATTTCGGGGAGCAACTTTGAGTGATTGTAATCAATTTGAGGGCCAAGTTTTTATCATTTTTTTAGAGGATTGAAGATTGTTGTGAGAGAACAATTTGTAAGTTTGGTTTATTAATGAAGATCTCTACTCATTCTTGCAATTTCTCTTTCATTATGGTTGCTTGATTCTTATATTAGGAGTAGGGTGAAGTTTATCATAGTTAGCTAATATTGTCACATTAATTTTATCGTTGTATATTCCCTACTTTTTTTAATTGTTATTAAACATTCCGTATTGATTTTAAAGTGACACGAGAGTGTGTTTTAGAACCTTCAAGATTGTTTTGTCAAATCAAGTTTTGAGATTTAAAAATAGTAATTTTTGATGGATTATGCTTGCACTTTGATGGTTTTGACAGTCCATGCTTAAATACATTTGCAAATTTTCAAACTTGTATTTTCTAAGGGAATATGGATTTTAGCCATCTATTAGAGACGTTAAAAATATTTTGATCATAACCGTCATATTTTCGGAATTAAACACGGCGAGAGTTGATTTAATTTGAGTTATAAAAAGGGAATGGAAACATTAAATTAGTGTGCAATATTATTTACGTGATAAATGGACCCCGAATCCTAATTATTTCCTAATTGTTTACAAATATCTTGTGTTACCCTCATTTATCGTAGTTGCTTTTATTTAGTGTAGTTCATAATCATTTTCTATCCCATTTAGTCTAGTTGGACAGTCACAATTAATTTGAATGAAAAATTGACAAATCTCTGTGGGTTCGACCCGTACTTACACTCGCTATTCTAAAATAGCCCGTGCACTTGCGGTATTTTATAAAATTGACAACATGCGTCGCGGTCTCGTACCCCTCTTGGGAAGTTGCTTCGGTCGTCATCGGTGTGGGGCTAAATGTGAAGAGATAGAGTCGCCAACCTATTTTCACAAAACAGGCAAAATAAATGTTGTCACTTCGAGAGAGAGGCATCAAGGACAAATTGATGAATACAAAACCAATAGTTCGAAGGTTCGGGGGCTAAGTTACGGAATGGGAAGGTGTTAGGCACCCATTCCGTACTTTCGGTCTCTCATGGGCTAGTGTTATTATCTTCCTTTATATCCTCGTGGAGTGTGTGTTTGTGTTTATATAATGGATATTGGAATCATTCAACTCATACCATGGACAAGGTAGAGTGAGGTCATCCATAGAAATATTCTCGAAATAACATACGCAAAAAGTATAATTTGTGCGTTCATCACGATATGGATCGTTATTAGGAAACGATAATATGTGTTGCATGAAATGCAAACAAGCATGATATATATATATATATATATATATATATATATATATATATATATATATATATATATGAAAATGGGAGATTTTAGGAAATTAGGGAAGTTGAGAAATTGAGAAAATGTGGAAAATTGGACTCGAGTCTTGGATTTTAATCCAAGACGCCTACAGAGCCTATAAAGGCATCAAAGTCCACGTAGTTCAAATGTAGCATGGGGGTGGGCTTTATCCCATAGATTCGAACGAAATTTTGTGTAGAAAATGTGTTGTTTTGATTTTGGAAAAAGTGTGATAGATAATTTCGTTCATAATTTACGGTTGTAACCCTCTTTTATTTGTTTTTGGTATTTTTTGTAGAAAATAAAGTATGTGCAATATACTAATAAAAGTGTAGATATTAATGAGTATGAACTAAAGTAAGAACTAGATTATGAATCTAATGTTTATTATGCAAAAATAAGGAATTTAAAGAGAGAGGGGGAAGGAATTGGATCTTATTTGAAGCTTGATCGTGGATGAACTCCCTTGAGTGTTGATGAATGTTGATGAGAGAAAAGGATAGTTTTCCAAATTGGGTATGAAAAGGATGGGAATTTAAGCTTGGATGGAACTTCACATGAGGGACTTCGTTGATTTCTATGGAATATTTCTGAGATCACTGATAGTAATGGATCTGTTGTGTTTTTGGAGTGAGGTCATGGACCCTGTTTATAGGGTCAGGGGGTGCCGATTGGCCTACCCTTGGGGGTGCCGATCGTTATGTGACCCCAGACACAATGCCGAGAGGCAAGGATCAGGACCTACCAATTGGAAATCCCGTAAAGATTTATCCCTACTACTTTACTTAACATATACATCAATTTTCCAAGCTTTACAATCTTTTCCCTTATTTTAGAAATCCCCCGTTCAAAGCATTTTTACACGGAATCCCACTAAAACCAAGTTATATTAAACATAGTTCATTCTACTTCAATACTATATTGTATATATGATTATCATTCAGCAATTGTTCATATCACTATTTGATATCCCCTAAACCTTAGTTCTCGTTCTTAATTGTGAAGTTCACAATATTTTGAACATTTGATTCAATATTTTTTAGAAACCTATGAATTTATTACATTTTGTTTCATACATTATAATTTAGGGAATAGAATATTGTATCCCAATCTTTGGATATTTCTCAGGAAATCTATTTGGCCTTAGGACTCAGGGTATTGAGTGCCTAGTTTTGCTTACCAGATGAATGCCTCTCTTTGGAGTTGTGCTAAACCGTTTTTACTTTATCTCCAAAGGTTTTATATTGATGGATTATAATGTATTTCAATTCATTTTAAGTCTCTATACTCGATGATTATGGGTTATCCTCTTATAGAAAAACCTGAAACCTTTTATTCTTTATGACTTGATATGATGACATAGTCGGTTATAATCACCATAATTTCTTTACAATATCAACTAGTTCTTTTATGCCATTGTCTATTACAGTTGATATTTACTAAATCCATTTGTATAAACTGCAAAATTATCATAATATGTGATTCATCATCTAATTCTATCACTCTTTATCTCAACTTCTAATTGCTATAGATTTAGAATTATCTTCTTGGCAAAATTTTGCTTATTCCTTCTCCTTCCTCATGAAAAGTGAGTTATATAAAGGGTAAATACCCACCAAACCCATGGGTTTTCTATCACCTATGTCATAGAGGTTACTATTTATGATGTACGTAAGGGAAGTGTTAGGCAAGGACGATGACATAGTGTGGAATATATTTACTACTACTTATCAACTTATGTAGTTATAGCTTAAGTTTCCTTTTATTTCGGTAGTATGAGACGAATAAATGAATTGTAATAATATGCCATAGTATCACGATTTGAATGAAGTTTTCATTATTTCGCCTGAAACTTTTGATTTCAGTGGTTCTCTTTATATTATGATTTTGTGCAATGCACAAGTATGATAGTGGCCGAGAAAAACAACATCAAATGTGACACAAATAAAACCATGCCCCCTTCGGCATGAAATAAGTAAGAGCGTTCTCTCTTGGAACACACCCATGCATTTACCCATTTCAATCTAATTAATACCATCATCATCTAATTACCGTTCCATATTCCTCATTTAACGTATTACTCAAATCATAATATCAATATATTCCAATTACCCCACCCTTTGTACCATTTTAAACTAGTCTATAAATCACTCATTATCTTATTTCATTAACTTATAAGAAATTTTTTGAACTACTCACATGATATAACTAGTATGGTACTACTCAACAATTTTGGCAATATTATGAAATAGATAAATTAATTATAGAGTTCTTAAAGTCCCCACTCCTAATCATCTCTAAACTCCATACGTGAGACGTCTCATAAATGAAATCAAAACAGGAAACTCCCCTAGTACACTTATGTTTAGATAGGGTATTCGAAGAGACACTAGAATTAGTTATGAAATTATTAATGTGAATTAATTTAAATATTAAATGAATTAGACAACAATTTCCATTTCCAACCACAATCACCCACCATGTACTAATAACAACAACAATCCAACATAAACCAATAACATTTCCCGTACTCATTATAATCTAACTACTCAAGTATTTCAATTTCAACGATATAAGAAGGATAAATAAGGGATTAAATCCAATTTAAATATAATTGCATCTAGATTCCAATTTTCAAAATAATTAATTAATTAAAGGGATAATAATTTAAATTTAAGGATATAAACATGGGGTTATTCTCTATCTATACAATTACATGAGGGATTAAGATCCAATTCTTAAACACTATACATGGGACTATATTAATTAGGCATCTTTACTTAAAGGTACAACTCCCTATAAGATACACATTTTCATCAAGAATCCATTTCAAATTAAGGCCCAAATATTAATTGTTAATTTTGTATTATCACAAGGCTAAAAATCCATGTCCAAGACTCAAATATGAAAGTCTACTAACCAAATATCCATTATTTGAAAATAGTTTGAATCCTTGCAAGAGGAAAGCTTGAAAACATTTTGATTTGATTTGAAAATGAGTTGCTTGGGAAGGATCAATAGAGGTTAGGGTTTCTTCGGAGATAAAACGAGTGAAATAAAAGGGTTGAAGTTTTTTAAATAAGTTAAAATTCGTATAGGTTCATTAAGGGAAATGAGTCTTATGCCTCACCCGTGTTTAGGTTGCAGTTGCAACTATATACCCCGCAATAACGGTGGTCAAGCCCGCTATTACGGGCCTAGATTATTTATGGTAGTCGATTCATTTTATAATTCCTCACATTTTTAAATTCCTTTTAACCCTAAACTTATTCTCCAAGTAATTCACAAAAGACTAACATACCCTTCGATTTTTTTCCAAATTCCCCATACGTCCATTTCAATTAATAATTTACCAAAATTACTATTTAAGAAAGTAGCAGGGGGTTATATGGATTTAATTTTATTTGGTCAACCAAATAAATTTACTTTTTACCAAATTTTATCTTAATTTAAATTAAAGTGAACATGCAAGACAAATTGTGAAGACAAATTCCAAAAGAAATAGAAAAAAGAAAAAATAGAGGAATAATCTCTTTTGGGTAAAACCATTAATTCAGCACTGTTTAAGACTCAACAGAACACGACAGACTTACAAACGACTTAAAGCTCCACAAGTTTAATTAAATCGCATTTTCGAATCTTCAACAAAAAGTGATGCAGTCCAACACCACAACAAGAAGTAGATCTTCCCTCAGTATCCACCGATCAGCCTTTAGAATATGTAATTCTCTTCTTCTATCGTAAAGCCTTAACTCCACAAATCGGTAGTAGAGAAAATCTCTATAAGGGTTTAGAACTTTTGATTATGTTCTTCTTGGTTTGAACAAGTGATCCTAAAAGATCCAAGGGTTTTGGATGACAAAATTATAGAGTTTGGTCACAAAAACAACTCTAAAAAGGCTTGTGGAAAAGTATAATCCCGCATCTCTATTTTAAGGGAAAGTTATTTCAAAGAGATAGGGATTAAAGATTTGGAAAAGAATTGTTTAAAATCCAAAAACACGCGTACTCGTTCAAACGATGTACCCTATTTCGTTCGAACGGTTTCCAATGAAACTTCGAAAGGTTCACAATGAAACTTCGAACGACATTTCAGAGCTGACCAAAATAGTGATGTTCCATATCTCGTTCGAACATGGGAACCTCGCTCTAACAACCTTATGCAACTCGTTATAGTGACATGTCAATCTCATTATAATGACTTATCGAGTTTTTCAAAAAAATTAAAATAATTTAAAAATATTTTGAAAACTTTTGAATGCAAAATCTTTTAAAACAACCCGTGAAAATTTCATTACCTAACCATCTCATAAAACTTCTCGGGTAAAGTTGTGACGAACGATGTTGAATATTGCAAATGTCACAAAAGATTCTTCTCTTGGAAGTCTTGAGAACGATCATGAAGGTGTATTGGCGTGTAATGGGATGAGCCGAATAAAAATAAAACGAGCAATTATAATTTATGCTCTTACAAATCTACCATTTTGGCTATTTCGATACAAAATACAAACCGAGGTCAAATTGACCCCTGGGACTGATAGAACTGATACCTCCCTATACTAAGAAACAAAATTGCATAAAATTTATAACTCTTCAACTGAAAGTCTTCATCTTGTGTGATCCAATAAACCATCATCAAGGTGAAATAACCTGTACACATTAGACAAAAGAAATATCGTAGCGCGTACGAGTTTAAAGAAAAAATAAACTCCCCCTTTTTGTCTGTAATAGACTAAGGGTTAGACACTAAGCTTGAATAATAAGCATCACCCGAATACCAAAGAAAGATCATCACAAAAATAATCAATAAAGCACATGCGATGAAATTTTGAAGAAGTAAACCAACTATTTTTTGAAAATTTCCATCTTTTCAAGTACCAAACGTATAGGTATAAAATGGTTCATATAAGTACAAATACATCACACCATGGAATAACACTAAAATATACTAATCATGAAGATGGAATGTAATTGAGTGAACATTTTGCATAGGCAAATCAACATAGGCAGTCATAATATAAGCACATGAAGTCAATGAGATACTTCTAAAGAAAGAGCTTAATTTTAACCTTAGGTGTAAGAAAGTTGAACAAGATGAAATTGACTTGACTTATACAACAAGAAATGAATTTAAATGCTTCTTAAATCAATAATGCCAAACTATTTAATGCTTTTTAAGAGAGCCCGTTGTACAAACTCATTGATCTTCTACTTTATAACACCCTCAAAATCCCACATATTTAAGAATTCACTCTCAAATTTTTGAATATATATTAATTCTCATATGTATCGAAGCATCAATGAAAAGAAAAATGTCCGTAGCACTTTTGTTTTTGTGTGTCATTAATCTTTTAGGATTTTTTTTTGCAAATGGTGGCTTTTAACACAAAGAAAAGTTTCTCTTTCGTATCCCCTTTCCATTGCTTAACATAAATAAATTTTTCGGGAAACAAAATTCGGGCAATAGTTCTTATAGGCACAACTTATCTATAGTACATTTGGTTCGTTATTAAGCACTTTTGAGATGATAAAATCGTATTCGATACATGAAATGATAATCAAGTACAATGTTCACTACGTCCGTGTATGTGTGCAATAAAAGTGATAAAAAATCTAGCATGAATAAAGTAATCATCAATGAGCAATGAAATGCTAGCCACGCATTATTTGGCACACTAAAGAAATGAAGCCGTGTTTCAAAACAACATGAAAAAAGTCACATGAAAAGATAGAATTTAGGGTTGATTCGAACATCTTAAATGCACATCCATATATGGTGAAAAATCAAAATCAAAATATCTTTTTCTCTTTTTCAAAAAATTTATAAAAATAAAACCTTTTTTGGAAATTTTCAAACTTTTTCAAATAAAACATATATAAACATAGAAATAAAATCTAGCAATAGGGACAAATGATATGAATATGATAATCACCCTACACTAGATAAAGTACACAAACTCAGTCAATGGAACAAATACCCAAACACTTATTAAGATTCTCGAATCTAAGGGCATTTAAATGTTTCGTGAAAATATCAGCTCCTTGGCGTCCAGTCCTCGCAAATCTCAAGGTCATGATCTTTTCCTTAACGAGATCACGAATAAAATGCTCACATATCCTAAAGTGCTTCGTGCGAGAATGTTGGACCGAATTACTGGATATTTCACTCGTATTATTACACAAAATAGCCATTATGCCTTGAAAAATTCCATAATCTTCCTACTTTTGCTTCATCCATAAGAGTTGTGTGCAATAACTCCCCGCGGATATATACTCGGCCTCTGGCGTGGACAAAGATATGGAGTTTCCCTTCTTGCTTAACTAAGAGATAAGAGCACTCCAAAAGTAAAAACACCAACCCAAGGTTCTCATAATCGGCACCCGAATAGGCGGACAAATGGTCGTCGGTATCAAAGGAATCCAAATATCGTAGGAAAGAGTGCCACTCATGTATTTGATGATACGTTTAAATGCAAGCAAGTGAAGCTCTTTCGAGAATTTTTAGTTACGCGCACAAACTCCAATGCTAAAGGTAATATCGGGATGACTAAAGGTCAAGTAGATAAGCCTACCTATTATGCTCCTATAAAGGTTTTGATATACGTCCTTGCCTAAAGTGTCTTTTTCCAAGCTTAGTCGATGTCATCATATGGGTACATGATTTCTTAGTGGAGTCTAAACCAAACTTCTTCACTAGGTACATAGCATATTTATATGAGATATGAATATCCCATCCTCAAGTTGACTCGCCTGGAGGACTAAGAAGAACGTAAGATCACCAACCATGCTCATCTCAAACTCATTCTTTGTAACCTCCTCAAATGTGTGAGCATGTTGAGAACACGTGGATCCAAATACTATGTCGTCCATATAGACTTGGACAACCAAGATCGTACTACTCTCTCTTCTAAAAAATAATGTCTTATCCACTTCCCATCTCTTAAAGCCATGAGATAAGATATAACAAGTGAACCTCTCGTACTAAGCACGGGTTGCTTGCTTCAAACCATACAAGCCGTTCTTAAGATAAAAGACATGTCCCGAGTGCTTTGGGTCTTCAAATGCTTTTGGTTTTTTATGTACACTTCTTCCTATAGAATAACATTAAGGAAGTCACTCTTTAACATCCATTTAGAATAACTGGAACAGTAGATGACATGCTATGGCGACTAGTAGGTGGATGGATTCAAGCCTAGTAACAGGATCAAATGACTCGTCAAAGTCTACACCCTTAATTTGTGTGTGGCCTTGAGCGAACCTAGACTTATTATGAAATATGGTACCATTATCATCCATTTTATTCTTATAAATCCACTTGGTATTAATCACATTAGTCTCGCTAGGTCGGGGGACTAACTCTTATAAATCGTTCTTTTGAAACTAAAGTAACTCATCTTGCATAGCACATATATAATGCTCATCCTTAACTGCTTCTTTCACATTTTTAGGCTCTACTAAGGAGGTGTACCAAAAGTATCTAACCACGTTATTAAGTTAAGCATGAGTCTTGACACCTAGTGTGGGATCACCAAGTATAGCGAAAGGGTCATGACTTTTTTGAACCCAAGAGGGTGGATCCTCTAAATCAAGAAAGGGGTCTACCAAAGCAGTATGATAAATAATGGGATCGTCACTAGGGGTGCATTTCTCTCAAACTCTAGAGCAGGGTTAACAAACATCAGCAGCTCATCGTCTCTAATCGTGATGTTTATTGACTCTATAACCTTAGAGCTTACAAGTATAAACACCATATAATCCCTACTTAACGATGAATAACCTAAAAATATCCCATCATCGCTTTCAGAGTCAAACTTTCCTAAGTTATATTTATCTCTCAAAATGTAGCAAGGACTCCCAAATACTAGGAAATATGATAAGTTAGGTTTCTACCCTATTCACAACTTATATGGCGTGTGTAACGTGTGTGGATGAAGATATACCATATTTATCATATGGCATGCGATATTAACTGCCTCTTCCCTAAAATGTCTTGGCACATTTATCCCAAGAAGCATTGATCTAGCCATCTCCGGTATTATTCGGTTCTTAGCTTCCTCTCAATTATCCCATTTTGTTGATGAGTACGAACGATCGAAAACTCGTGTTTTATTCTAACTCCATCACAATAGCTATACACTCTGGCTTCTTTAAATTCGGTATCGTTCTCACTATGCATCCAATTAATAGTGACACCGTATTGGTTCTGTAGGACACAGAACTTGGTTGTTAGTAACTCAACTGAATTAGACTTTTCTCTAAGAAACCCCACGATAAAGTATCTCGAAAAGTCATCGACCATCATGAGAATGTATATCTTACCACCAATGCTCTATGTACTTGTAGGACCCATAAGATCCTTATATATCAACTCCAACACATGAAAGGTGGTAATGGTATTCAACTATCGATGGGGACTGTGAATTTATCTTCCTTGTTGGCAAGGAACAGAAACTGCGAAAGATGGTTTCCAAAGCGATGGTAAGCCACGAACTAGGTCTTTCTGCACTAATCTCTCAATATCTCTAAAGTTCACATGACCTAGTCATTGATGCCAAAGGCCCATAGAGGAGACAGTGGCATTGTTGCACATAAGGGTGTGTTTCGGTCGAATCGGATCGGAATAGGGGTGTTTAAAAAAAATTCAAATGTTTTCAAAATTATAAAATCCTTTCCAAATCAGGAAAAAAAATTGAAAAATCATTTTTTTCAATTCGGCTGATTCTGAATATTCAGACTATTAAAAAAAATTCAATATTTTATTATTTCAAAATATTTTGAAAAACTCGAATTTACAATTCAAAAAAATCTCGGAAAACATTTGTCATGGCTATCAAATTTTACTTATTATGTTGTTTGTTTTGAGTCCTTTGGAGACGGTCTTAGTTTGAAATGGTACTTATCCTTTGTGTATAAACTGTAGTTTGACCATTCAAGGATTAAAAAGTGTGTCAAAAGTTTTAAACCGAGATGATTCGTGTAGGTTATAATCAAGCAAAAAAACTAGTATCTACCAGATTGAGACACTTCGCACTCTAAAGAAAGGCTCCCCCTCTTGGACAAGTTCAATCACCGAATTAACAATTGAAAAAGAGGGATGATGTCATATGTCGAAATAATGGAGCTCATCTCCCCTTTCGTCATAAGGCTTGCAAGCCTTCACATCCACTAGTCATCCGCTTTCAGGCTTCTGGAGAAGATCTTGAAATACATTTCATTGAGCATTCGGGATTGATTTTGGTCAGGCTCCGAACCCACCTATAAGATCCATAAAATCAGTTGGTCCAATGTAATCTAAAGGATGAGTGTGGATTGGGTTTAAGAACTATTGAGGGCTGGAATTGGAGCGGAGTTGCTCGGAACAAGGTTTTTGCAGAAAATATTTATATAACGAAGTGTGGATAATTTACATACGTGTACAAAGTTAGCTTCTACAATGGGTTTTAAATAAATGGTTGTTCTAAAGGTTTATCTGGGTTTAAGTGTTTTATGTTTGAGTTGTATACTAAGTGGTAAAAGCTCAAATGCAAGGATTCTCTCTTTAGATCATATACATTAATTACTGTTTGGATCAAGGTAAAGAGTTATTATTTATTCTTAGTACTATCCCTTAATGGTTAGGATTGTTTTAAATGGAGGATCTTTATTAAACTAGCAAACAATAAACTTTATATATATATAACGGTAGTAAAAAAGTCAAATAAAAAAGTATTAAAATAAATAAATAAATAAATATTATTATTTCAAAGATTCAAAAATTTGGAATTTATATTTGATTTCCAATTCCATTCCAATTTTTTTTTGAAAATTTCAAAATTCGAAAAAATTCAAATAGAAAAAATTAAAATGGTGCCAAAGTTGAAAAAATTTGGATCAAAAATCAAAAAATTCAAAATTTTAAAAATAATTGGCATCGCAACTTGCACAAAAAGGAGGACATGGTAATGATCCCATAGCAATTGTCATCGGTCCGCACTCCTTATCGTAATAGTTCACCAGATTGATCATATATGCTACACTCGGACCAATGAAACCTTACTGAAAAGTTCGCATCACACAGTTGGCTTATGCTAATTAAATTCACTTTTAACCCTTCAACATACAACACATTGTCTAGCTCAGGAAATCCGAGTAACTCAACATAATAAAATGCTATACCTACTCCCATCTCCAAAGGTGACTTTGCCTTCCTTGCGATCTATAAGGTCGATAAAATAAGACTTGTCACCAGTCATGTTCTTAGAGCACCCACTATCAAAATATCATTGGGAAGTATCTTGAACCTTGAGAGCAATGTCAATAACAAGGGCTTTGTCGTCTTGCTTAAGTACACAAGTGGAGGTAACCTTTTTCTTGCCCTTATCATTGTTGGCTCTAGTCGCAGCATTAGAATCATTCTTGAGAGGAATAGACATCCTTTGAAATTATTCCTTAAGCTTTGTGAAGTGGGGACTAGGAACTCAACTTACTCTCTAAGACTAGTAAAGCCTCTCTAGCAGTGCGCGAGAGTATGTGTATGTTGAGTTATTCCTAACTTGTAGAAAAATTCCCTAAGGTGACTTCTCCTTTTGTAATGGGTGCAAACATAAACTTGTTTGGGTCTAGCTTGGTTAGATTTTTTAGGTTTAACTCTCTTTGGTGGGTTAGATCGAGGCCCATATGGATCCACCACAAATTTAGGAACCGGTTCGGCTGTGGCATGAGAAGTGAATGCACCATCGTAACCTATTCCTTACCTCTCCCTAAAACCTAAAGCGTAATGAGGAACATATTCCCTACCTTATTCGATGTATCCTCTATAGTAACTGTTGATGCCAAAAATTATCCATCTACATGGACTAATTAGAAATGGACACCTGTCCCCTAACGTGGCACCAGTCCTGTTCACTAATTACTTAGTCGGCTTGGAAGATAGTTGATCGTCCAGCATAACGACCATTCCTAAGAATACAAACCATCATTGTAGATAAATAGTCATCACATGGAAAGAAACAAAGAGTTATTCTACACGTGCTCAAGGCTATCAATAGTCACATTCATTATGTATAGGTGTAAATGCTTAAATGTATAAGGTCATTCCAATCATTTATCTCCAGGTCATTATAAATACAATGTATTCCTTTCACAAAAAAGAGGAGAGAAGAGTGTATGGTCATTCTTCTAACAAGAATACTTAGTTTTCTGTAATGAGTAAGAGAAAAATACAATCATAGTGGACGTAGGCTTTTCTTATAGCTGAACCACTTAAAAATTCTCGTGTCATACTTATTTTTCTCTCATTATTTTATCTGTGATTATGAAATTGGCATCATATAAATCACTACCAATTTTAGACATTAACAGATTTGCACCGTTTGTGGGAACGTTTTATCTATCATCGTTCTCCACCAAAAACATTTATTTAATTTTTGAAAGATTCAACAAGATGAATGGCATTCCTAAAATCAGTCGCATTGCTGAAGGCAATGCCCCTCCTGGTATGACATATCGAAATGGATTCCTAATCAACCTTGCCAAAAGGCAAGAAGTGATGCAGGAAGCTATGAAGTAATTGGCTCAATTCTTGCAAGATAGGCCAGCTTTAATGTTCCAACTTTCAAAAGGTAAATGCCCCCTCCTCCTCCTAAGAGGATTAGAATAGTCATTTCAGGTCCTCACGCGATAGGTCCTATCGCCCAGGGGACAGTTCTTCAGTCAAATCAATAGATCACTATGATGGTTTCTCTCTTACTTTTGAACATCCAAGTGCTTTGAAGCGATTAAGCAGGGCATCAGCCTTTGATCGTCTGGGTCCTTGAGTAAATAGAGGACACCGGCAAGAACCATCCAGATCAGGACAACGTCATACCAAACATCATGAAAGATTAGTTATATCCTGAACAAATGCCCTAGGATTCGTGCGTACTGAGCAGACTTCTCAAGAAGAGAGCTCATCACAAACACATGAAAGGGATCGCTGAGCTTCTTCTAATAGGTCTAAAGCTTAAATTACTTCATAGAAGGGGTCGATTCAATGATTAGAATATCGGTTGGGGTAGATGGCCAAGGCAAAGAATCCTTTATAGCACAATGTTGTCAAGGATCTCCTTTCATCCAAGCGATTGTCGATTTTCCTACCCCATTTAAGTTTAAGACACTAGTGGTTACCCCTAAATATGATGGAAAGACTGATACTATTTTGCACATTGAGCAATATCCAATGCGAAGGATCTATAATCAGTCTTCATAGTTGGCCAATACTACCCATGTGTGGTAATTCTCTAGACTAATAACCGACCAGTTGAATGAGCTCCACAAGAACCTTCATATATCTCCTTGATTAAGTCAACCATTTCTAATGTATGGACATAGTATAGTATGGAAACAGTGTATACCATTTTGTATAGGACTCCCTTTTCCACTACATATTTGGCTTCTTTATACCGAAGTCTTCTTGCGTCTTTTGGATCACTTGGCAAGGTTCTTTTTTCGATGTAAGATCTAATCGATCCATCCAAGATGGTCCCAAATCTATAGTAATGAAACCGATCATTGGAACCTAATCTATGCTCCTGGCTGTCAATATTTTGATCGGAATGCTCCTCCTGGGTTCTATTCTTATTTTTGAAGCCAGCCGAGCAAGTGCATCAGCTCGGGCATTTTCTATCTTTGGTATTTTGCTTATCTGTATAGATGGAAATTTGGAAATGACTTCCATTTCCCTACCCAAGAATCTCACCATCAAATATACTTTGACTACATATATATGAAGCACTTGGTTGACTATCAACTGGGAATCACTGTGCACCACTACTTGCTCGGCGCCTAATGATTGGGCTAACTCAAGTCCAACGATTAAAGCGTCGTACTCAGCTTCATTATTTGAAGCTCGAAATTGAAACTTGAGGGAATATTCTACATCAACATTGTCAGGAGTGTTAAGTATGATACCAACTCCACTATCAGCTACACACGAAGATCCATCCGCATATAAGTTCCATAATGGGATTTCACTACTAAAGCTTTCTGTAGATAGAATTCCATGGAGGAATACCTTTTTACTTTTTTTTGCATATTTTTGGGCCATTTCTTAAGTAATAGATGATATGGGTAATCGACTATGACTTTGGATTGATTTTGAGCTGAGCTCTTTTTCGAAGAAGTCTGTTAGGTAGGCAAGTTTGGTAGGTCTATAGCCTCTGGATATGTAAATTCTGCAATAAAATTTACCAAGGCTTGCCCTTTTAATGTTGATCTTGGATGGTAGATGATGTCGTATTGTCCTAGCTCTACTGCCCAATACATCAACCTTCCTGACTTTTCAAATTTGTGAAGTTCTTGTCGAAGAGGTAAATCAGTGTACACTACTATGGTGTGTTCTTGAAAATAAGGCTTCATTTGCATGGAGGATTTAATGAGAGCTAAGGCCAGTTTTTCCAAGCATGGATACCTGATCTCTGTACCCCTGAATGCCTTGGTGGTGTAGTACACTAGTTTTTGAATCCCATTCTCCAGCCGAACTAGTGTGGAGCTAACTGCGAATTCATAATCAGTTAAATACGAGTATAATTTCTCTCCCAATATTGGTCAGGACAACAATGGCAGAGAGACCCTAGATACTTCTTCAACTCTTGAAATGATTCTTTGCACTTTTTATTACACTCAAAGGTCTTTCTAAGCACCTTAAAGAATGGAAGACACCTGTCTGTTGCTCGAGAGACAACCCGATTTAGGGCAGCCACTCTACCCATTAGTTTTTGAACATCTTTTTTTAGGTTGGTGATTGAATTTTAATCAGAGCTTTGATTTAAGAACGGTTTTCTTCTATTTCTATCTGATTCATTATAAAGCCGATGAACATTCATTCTTTCACACCAAATACGCACTTAGTCAGATTCAGTTTCATCTGATGCTTTTCCAGTTGGTAAAAAGTTTAGCTGAGGTCCTTGATATGATCCGAAGCTTTTTTGCTTTCAGTTAGCATGTCATCTATGTAGACGTCCATATTCATCCCAATCTATTCTTCAAACACCTTATTGGCCAATCTCTCATGCGTTGCTCTGGCATTTTTAAGCCCGAAAGTCATCATGTTGTAGCAATAAATACCTCGGTTGGTAATGAAATAAGTTCTTTCTATGTCTTCTGGTTTCATTTTTGTCTGGTTATATCCATAATAGGAATCCATGAAACTCAACAACTCATGTACTGCTGTGGCATCTACTAGCTGATTAATTCTGGGCAACGAAAAATGGTCCTTTGGGCAAGCCTTATTAAGATTGGTGAAATCTGCACACATTTGTCACTTATCATTTTTCTTCTTGGCCATCCCAACATTTGCCAACCATGGTAGATATTTGACATAATCAATGAATTCGTCTTTTTGTAGTTTTTCTACCTCCTCCTGAATGGATTGGTTCTTCTTTGGGTTAAACACCCCACGTCTTTGTTTAATTGGCTTGGCGTCCCTATTAATGTTGAGTTCATGAGAGAGGAAGTTGGGATCAATCACAAGCATATCTTTATTACTCGATGAAAATACATTCTTTCATTTCCTTAGGAACGCAACTAATTCCAATTTGAGTAGTGGGGCCAATGTGGAGCCAATTTGGGTGGTTCTTTTCAATTTTTCGTCATCCAAGATTATGCTTTCAATAGCTTCTGACTAACTTTGTTTCATCTATTGGATCTAACGTATCAACTTCTAACTCGCTATTGGGTTCCAGAGTGTCAACTTGGTAAGTGTTGGTCTTTTTCTTTAAATCGATCAAATATTCCTGCTCGACTGAAGAGTAATCGCAGTCTCTGGCTACCTTCTGATCACCCTTTACTACACCGACCCTGAAGTTAGTAGGGAACTTTAAACATTGGTGGACAGTGGATGGTACAACTTCGAATTTCTTTAATCCTACCCTGCCTAGGATTACATTATAAGCTGACTAAACATTTTTATCCATAAAAAAATGTATCTTCTCAATTCATCTTATTGGCCAAGGGTGAATAATACTTCCAAGAAGAGAGCTCAGCTCAAAAGCATGCCAAAATCGTACACGATCAACCAGAATCGTCCATTGCTCAAGAAATGGCCCAGAAATATGCAGAAGAAAGTAAGAAGGTATTCCTCCATGGAATTCCATTAACATAAAGCTTTAGTAGTGAAATTCCATTATGGAACTTATATGTGGATGGATCTTTAGATTTGGTATCATACTTAACACTCCTGACAATGTTGATGTAGAATATGACCTCAGGATTCAATTTCGAGCTTCAAATAATGAAGTCAAGTACAAGGCTTTAATCGGTGGACTTGAGTTAGCCCAATCATTAGGTTTCGAGCAAGTAATGGTACACAGTGATTCCCAGTTGATAATAAACCTAGTGCTTTATATATATGGAGTCAAAGGAGATTTGATGGTGAGATACTTGGTTAGGGAAATGGAAGTCATTTCTAAATTTCTAGTTGTACAGATAAGCAGAATACCAAGGATAGAAAAGGCGTGAGCTGATGCACTTGCTCGTTGGCTTCAGCAATAAGAATATAACTCGGGAGGAGCATTTCGGTCAAAATATTGATAGCCGGGAGCATAGATGAGGATCCAGTAATCAGTTTTATTGCTATAGATTTCGGAACATCTTGGATGGGTTCAATTAGAGCTTACATCGAAAAATGAACCTTGCCAACTAATCCAAAAGACACAAGAAGATTCTAGTACAAAGCAGGCAGATATGTAGTGGAAAGGGGAGTCCTATACAAAAGGGGATACACTGTTTCCTTGCTACGCTATGTCCATCCATTGGAAATTATTAATTTAATCAAGGAGATACATGAAGGTTCTTATGGAGCTCATTCAGCTGGTCGGTAATTAGTCCAGAGAATTACCACACAGGGGTATTACTAACCAACTATAAAGGTCGATTGTAGATCATCAATCGCTATTTTAACACTGATCACTTCTCCTTGGCCATTATCCATTTGGGAAATTAACTTGGTCGGCCCATTACCAACTAGGGTTGTATTTCGGTCGGATCGGATCGAAAAATGCTCTTCGAAAAAAAATCCGATTTTTCAAATAAAATAACTATTCCGATTTTCGATCCATTTTTTTTGAAAAATTAAAAAAATTTCCGAATTCGAAAAATCGACAAAAATCGGAAATTCACAGAATATATTAAAAATCCAGAAATTTCAAAAATTCCAAAATTCCAAAAAAATACATTACGGATTTTCGATTACGCGAAATTCTCATTTTAAAGAAATAAAGAAAATGGCTTAACCCAACATGTAAATACATGAGGATTTGGCCCATTTTTTTATTTGTGTAGAAGTTAGGAGAATACCCTCCTTTTATAGAGGATATTTTGGAGCCCTCTCCCTCTCCCAACCGATGTGGGATATGGGAAACTTTCGAAAAATTGAAAAAGAAATCGAAAAAAATCAGAAATCGGAAAATAATTCCAAAAAAATCGAAAATAATTCAGAAAAAATCGGATCGACATAGTTTCGAAAAAATCGGATTGAAAAAATTGAAAAATCAAAAATTCAGAATTATTTTCGATTTTCGATCTGATTTTTTTAGGAAAAATTGGAAAATTGAAAATCGATAAACTAAATTTCATTCCAAATTTGGAAAAAAATCGTATCAAAAATCGAAAAAATCAGAAAGTTCGGAAAAAAACCACAGCCCTATTACCAACAACCAAAGTCAGGTTCAAACATCTGGTGTTAACAGTTGACTATTTCACAAAATGGGTGGAAGTAGAGACATTTATAGAGATTCCCTACGATAAGGTATATTAGTTCATCTGGAAGAACGTCATATGAAGGTATAGCATGGTTTATGCCTTCATTACTGACCATGGCGCCCAATTCGATAATGAGGAATTTGAAACATACTATGTTCAATCCAAGATCCAAAAACTTTACTCTGCTCCAGGACATCCACAAAACAACGGTCAAACATAAGTGACAAATAGAATGCTACTTAATGGACTGAAGAAGAGACTTGATGCTGCCAAGGTTAACTGGATTAATGAATTGAACTTAGTTCTTTGGGCTTATAGAACCACGCCGAGAACAACAACTGGAGAAACACCTTATATGCTTTTATTTGGGACAGAGTCAATGGTAAGAGCCGAGATAGGTTTACCAACCCATAAACTGCTAAACTTTTATTCTCCCGATAGTGATCTAATGAGACGATTGGACTTGGATATGGTGGAAGAAGTCCGGGAAGATGCCTCCCTCAGACCTACTGCGTATCAGTAGAGGACTTCTTACTTTTACAAAAAAGGGTCAAGTCGACCAACATAAAAAAAGGTGACTACGTGCTCAAGAAAGTCATCCAGAAAAGCAACAAGCTTAAGGCAAACTGACATGGTCCATATCGTATTTTAGAAGTAATACGACCAGGAAATTTTCACCTAGAGACACTTGATGGGGAAGAGTTCAAGAACCCTTGGAACGCCGAGCACCTCCGAAAATACTATCTGTGAATAAGGGAATTTTGTATTTCTTTTTTCTTTATGTTCAACAAAACTTTATATCAAGTTCAATAAAATATCTTGATTTTAGTTTCCAATTTTTTCAATTTTTTTCGAGTGCGACGATATACATCCCCCAAAATAATACTCCAACAATGTCTCTTGGTCTTCAGCCCTTACCGATCAATAGACGGCAACAATTACATAAATTAACTACTTAATCAGGTTGAACTTATCAAATTTGAGATGCACCAACATCTTAATAAGTAGTTCGAGATGCACCAACAACTTAACACGCAAACGAGTTTTACCCAACTAAGTTATTACTTCATGTATGACTTCGTATCAATTAGTCACGAACAACAAGTCACTAAAGCTTCATGTTTCAACACAAGAAGCTTTATCCAACCAAGTTAAACACAGGAATACATACATATATATATATATATATATATATATATTCTTAACACACTTGATCGCTAATGATCATTACTTCATGTATGACTTCGTCTTTGACAAGTTGAGAACAAGAAGCCTTTAAAATTTCATGTATACACACAAGAAGTTTTACCCAACTGAGTTAAATGCAGGAATCCATATATTTGTTCCTAAACATGGGGATACATAAGTACATTCCTTATACACTTGGTTGCCACTGATAACTAATGCTACAACTTGGATAAATGAAACTATTTACAGTCTTATCTAAGTGCATTAGTAGAATCTAAGGCCCTACAATCATAGTTTAATAACTCATCATCAATCAAATTATTTAGTCGACCAACTGATTAAACTAATCATAAGTTGACAACAAGTACATATATTTTAATTCAAATACTAAAGGTATTACATTCAATATGAAGTAAGTATAAAAAACAGAAGAACCATTTAGCTGGATGTTTATCTTGTGCTTTGGCCATTTTAGAAGATGTCTATTGTATTATTTCCATCACAGTAGGAGGATCATCTAGGGTATAGGGAGAATTTATGTAATTAAAATATCTAATCATTCACCAATTGCTACTGTTCGGCCTGTTGATCAGATGATGATGACGAATTATCTCATGCACATTATGAAGGACACAATATTCCAGATATTTGGTGATTAAACAATAGGGAATATCATCATGAGGGATCCATGTTACATCCAACTTTAATGGAGGCTTGTCAGAATCTAACAAACCAGGATCATTCCAATACCACAACTCACTGTTTTGGTCATATTTCAGTAAGATAAGCAAATTGGTCTATCCCCATCTATAACCCTCACGATGACTTTGTACAAAATGATCATCCACATGGCTTAGGGCCTCATTGTAACCTTCCATCCAAATCTCCCAGGGTTGCTTGTGAAATTTAAAGGTCAATCTTTCTACATGATGTTGGAATTTCTTTAGAACATCATTCTTAACTTTCAACTGGGTAGATTGATCGGCAATAGCTTTATCCTTAGCTTCCAGCTGGACTGACTGGTTGGCAATGGCCTGATTCTTTATTTTTAACTGGATAGCTTGGTCGGACAGAGTTTTCCTAGTTCTTTCTTCATTAACTGTTGGTCGGATAACTACTCTTTGTCTGGAAGTTTTCCTAAGTATGGTTTTTTTCAATACTTCAAGTTCTTCCTCCAACCTTGCATTCTCAGTTTCCAGGAAAGAGTCACCGTCATTAGGACCAGTGACAGACGATTTCTTTAAGAAGTTAAGCTTATTCATTAAAGAATTATTCTCCCTTTTCAACATAGCATCTATTCCTTGGACATTATCCATGTCTTTCTTCAAAGATAATTATTTCTTATTTAAAACAAAAGTATTATATTGTAGCTTTTTCTCAATTCCCCATCCTTCACTTAAAACTTTATACTTAGCTTCATAATCAGCATGTAGTAAAGCTTTGGACTGATTATGATCCTACTGGATTTTCTCTATTATTTCGTAATAGGAAGCATTTTTTTCTATAGCCCTGTCCCATAAATAATGAAGATGAGTATCGAACTCTTTGACTTGTTCGGATACATCAGGGCCTAGAAATCCGACTATTTCCTCTTCAGACAGGGGAACATGGCCATCTTCTAGAAGGCTTCTTCTATGCCTGGGTAGGTTAGATTCTGCAAGAACTATTTCTTTCTTCCTCTCATCAAACTGCAGTTCACAAGGGTAAGAATACAAAGACTACAATAATGATGATCAAGTAAAAGCTTTCAGGAAATATAATTTCACAACAACCAAACAAGATGAAAAGGAAAAGACACAAGTTGGATCAAAACAAAGTATTTTCATTAATAAGCAAAGGGGTGTTACAAAATGATGATCCCAGAACAAGAACAAAAAAGACACTTACAGACAAATAAAATGGAACGCTGACCTTCCCCTTATCCTCGGCATTAATTTCAAGAAGCAGTTTGGCAGGAAGGACAACTCCACCAACTGGTTCCATACTAGACTCAACAGGTTCTAAGAAAGAATCCCAGATCCTTCTTCATCATCAAACTCCTCCTTCAAATTTGGAGGAGTGCCTGGGTCATGTCTCTAGAACAACTCAGAGTTATCAGCAGTTCCAACTTCTTAGAGCGCCTCTGATCAACCATCCTTAAAGGATCTTTTCTTGGCATACTCAATCTGGGATGAAGCAACCAGTAGTGAGTTTTCCCAGCCTTTATCAAAAGAAATTTCTTTGATTCTCTTATTCTTTTCCTTTTCTTCCATAAGCTTCTCCTCGATAGATGAAACAAGATTTTGATTTTCTAATAACTATTTTTCATCCACGTTGGCCCTTTCCTCAACAGTCTTCAATTTCTCCTCAATAGTTGTGGCCCTTTGATTGGCCTTCTGAAGTTCTTCCTCCCAAGATTTTTACTTTATCTCTAAATTATATTAGCTATCATCTGAGTATTTAGACATTCAAAGGCCTCTTCAAATTTTCCTGAAGAAGAGCACAGTTGATCGTCCATCTCCATCATCTGATTAAAGTCCACCCAAAATGGCCAAAATAAAAAAGTACCAAGTCAGTGAAAAGGTAATAAGGCAGTAAATGTGAGTGACATATGAAAGATGGTTACTAAGCTCTCTCTATCAGTCTGGAATGGGACATAGGAACTATAGCTTCCCTATCAATAGGAAGAGTTCCAGTTGATCAACTTCCTGGATAAACTAGGATTAATAGCCACCGAAGATGATCCAACAACTTCCAGGTCAGATTATATCTTTGTTACCAACTCATGTTGGTCAGCAAAAGTCATCCTGATCGATCTATTAGGAAGTCCTCTTTTCGTTCTCTTCAAGTAACCCCTACCAGTCTCACCCTCCTCAGTATTTCTAACCTGAGGAACCTTCTCAGCAACCTTAGACCCTTTTTTCATCACTTTGAACTTATGGATATCAGCAACTTTGGCAGTCTTGGTAGTGGGAGATTAAGGCCCCTTCATCAAATTGGTAAGCTTTCTCTTACCCATGACAGCTAGTGGGGAAGTAGGTATTGTAGAAATATCCAAATATTCAAATGAAGAGGATGTTTCGAGGTCCTTCTCAACACCAACAGATTCTTCAGCTGAAAAAGTGGGAATTAGTTCCTCTTCCAAAATATTGAGGATTTCGAACGAGGCTTCTAACGAAGTTCCAATGTGGAACTCGTTAGAAATCTCGTTGGAAATCTCGTTCGAACAACCTTCTTATTCTAACGACATTTCGAACGAAGTTCCAGTGGCCAATATGGGAACTCGTTGGCAAACTCGTTCGAACGAAAATGTGGTTCGAACGACAATGTTGTTCGAACGACAAACTCGTTCGAACGACACTTCGAACGAACTTCCAGAAAGTTTGAAAATTTTATTTTTAGCCCAGAAACTTTATAAACTTGATTTTAAAGTTTTAATAGAATCTTTCTGAAATTAAATAACAGTTTTAAAATGAACAACACCCAATGTTAAATGTTCCAAGATCCTATATATATAATCAAGATGCATTCATACCTTAGGAGCAATGGAACCATATTGATGACGTAGAAACAAGGCACAAACAAACTCGGCAATATGATGAAGCTTTATACTCTTGGTCGCTACGTCTTCAACAAACACGTCATAGGCTTGAAGGATGATCAATTAACTCTATCCTATGACTCAAATGTATTTGTCCGGAATTGAGCTAAAACTACAAAGGACTCAATTGAAAATTTATGTCCTTACAAATCTCCCCCTTTGGCTATTCCGAGACAAAAACCAAATAAAATCCTAAAGGGTTGTCAAGCTCTACTAGACTAATAAAAAGTCCCACCCAAAATAAAAATACAATGCTTGACTCAAACAACCCAAAGGATCACAATCTTTGCCGGTGAAATTTGTCACTTATAATATAATTCCTGCACACTTAAGCAAACACATTACACGCATAGGGAATATCAAAATATTTAATGCAAGTAAAGTAAGTACTCCCCCTAAATTAATTCTCTCCCTTTATCAAGTAAAGTAAGTACTCCCCCTAAATTAATTCTCTCCCTTTATCAACAATGATCAACTTAGAAAGACGTCTCCCCCTAAGATAAATCTACCCCAAACTAAGATACAATTATAATAGGTTTAGATACCATTTCTCCCCCTGTCATTCTCCCCCTTTTTGTTCAGGAATAGACAAAGGTTAAAGAATAAAACATGTAATTGTGCATAAAGTGATGAGAACATTAAAGCATACGGGGCAACAAAAGCACAACTAATCCAACAAATAATAACGGATACTAACTAGGATGCAAGAAAATGATACCAATAAGATACATAAAGTATTAAGCATGTGATATCAACAAAGAATGCAACAAGATAGATACCAATTATGAATTAAAGCATATATGGACTAGAAAGCAAGGCAAAGACTAAACAAAAATATCATATATATACGTACTATAGATATACCAAAGATGAACACGCACATATATATAGATATAAATACACAAATGACACACACAAAATATAATAGGAGTCTTTCACACTCGTATGGTAAAAATGTGTCATATGGAAATGGAAGTGTTGGGGTGTGAACAAGTAACAATTAAATTTAGACCCAATCACTTAAAACATGTTCACGGAGTTCTCAATTGGTTGCAAACTTCATCACATTTGAATATAACCTCATGTGACAATTTAGATTGAACTCAATGAACAAAGATACACAATGCATATAAGCCTAACATGTTGATGATTCTACAAACCAATAGAGTCATGACATTGAAAACGCAACTAGGATAAACGAACATTGTGCAAACCGTTGATATACCATCCATTCTACCTCAATAAGCATATATATTTATTTTGAATGAATATATCAATCAAACATATAAGGCCTTGGCAAATTATTTTTCTTTTAATGCCATATTTTCTTTTAGGCCTTTGGACCACGTATTTCTTTTAGGTCCAAACAAACGGTGGCTTACTATTCGCAAAGGACAATAAATCCTTTCGGATCCCTTCCCCGTGCACATTTATATTTATCATTTTTTATTTCTCATAAATCTCACGTGCAACGGATTTTGACATGCGCTAGTCCTCCTAGGTCACAAATATGTAGATGAAATGATTGGTAGGAGAACACCTCACAAAGCTAAAATATACATATGAAGTTAAAATTTCAAATGAGCTCGTGCATGTGTGAATAGAGGCATATAAAAATAGAATCCATTTAAGCAACACAAAATCCAACTACTCCATGTAAGCATGGTAAAGAACATAATAAGGATTGACAATCTAAACCAAAAGTTCTAGCCACATAGGAGCGTAAAAGAAGGGATCCAAACACAAGTATATGCCACATAAAGTGTGTCAACCTAAAATACACACAAAATAAAAATCTTTTTTAGTTTTTAAAATTTTTAACCAAAAATAAAGATATATATACTCAAAAGACAAACAAAAATCATTTGAATTTTTCATTAAGCTTAAATTATCAAGAGAAAAAAACCAAATGATAAACAAAAATCTTTTTGTATTTTTCATTTAATGCAAACAAAAATGAAATAAATATAATACAAAAGATAAACAAGAATCATAATTCTAGCATGTGATTAAACATGGAGCATAGACTACAAAATGATTAAATAAGAACACATTTAACATGTGAATATAACATGAAATACAAAAGCTAAAGTATGCAAATAAAACTAACACATTCAACCTTTAGATTTTGCAAGGGAGGAAGCATGTGAAAGTAAATGAGAATCAAATACCCTATGTTATAAAGCTACCAAGTCGGATTTCCTAACCCAAACAAATGAAGAGTGACTATCTCGGGGTGTAGGAATCTTGGCTACCTTGGTTGCCTTACGTTTGGGATTTTCTAGAAAATCTTTTAAGATCAAAACAAAATTTCTTAAGATGACCTTTTCGACCACAATGTGAACACTTGAACTCACGACGAAAAGATTTACCTAAGGAGTGATCTCTAAAGGTTTTCCTAGGTGATTCTCCTAAAACGTTGGTTTTGGCTTTTTGAGTAGAATCATTATAAGTAACGAAACCTAAACCACACAAGTCATTTTTTATTTGGACCATTCTTAAGATCTTATCTAGTTTTTAGGACCTATACTCCAAATCAAATTTGACTTTAGTAGAGTCTTTTAATTTGTTTTCTAATTCTAAAATATTGGACTCTAATAAAATATTTCTCTCTTCAAACTCGAGAAGCTCCTTTTTCAAGGATTCCATTAAACCTCTAAGGCTATCTCTCTCACCTTCTATATATTCTAGCTTCTCTCGAAGATCTCTCTCTCGTGTCCTAAGGTCTTCCACTAACGCACTATCATCAATGATCTTGACACGCTCTTTTAAACACGCTTCTAACTTCAAATTAGCTCTTTTCAATTTAATAGATTCTTCATAAAGTTCTTGAAAAGAATTTTGAAATTCACTCACATCAACCTTGTCATTTTCATTCTCTCTCTCTTCTTCACTCTCACTACCATAAAAACAAGGGAATCAAAAACTTTGACCTTGGAAGTGTCATGAATTAATTTTCATCTATATATGAGTTCTCACTATCACTCACATGACTAGCCATAAAAGCCACAAAATTGGGCTTAGTGGGGGAATCGGGTCCCTCTTCATTATCACTATCACTAAGGGTTGTATTAAAAGAAATTGGTTTCTTACCCTCTTTCCTTAGTTTAGTGGGGCACTCAAAAGCCCTATGGCCGTACCCTTGACAACCAAAACATTTTTTCGACTCGTCCCTATTAATATTTTCATTAGAAGTTTTAGGGATCTTCTCGGATTTGTCATGCTTAGGTTTTTCAAATTTCATAAAATCATTTTTAAATTTATCTTTGTTCAATTTAAGAAATTTTTGAAATTTTCTAGCAAACATAGCCATGTCTTCCGAGTCACTTTCACTCTCGCTCTCTACTACTTGTTTTTCCTCTGTTCGGGCTTTTAAAGCAACGCCCTTTTCAATTTTCTTTTCAGTTTTAGAGGAAAACATGTCTAGTTCATAGGTTTGTAAATCACCTACAAGCTCTTCTAATTTCGTAGGGGCTAAAGTTGGTAAAGAATTTAAAATGGTCACTTTTGGAATAAATCTATCGGGTAGGGACCTTAATATTTTCTTTACTACTCAGTCGTCAGGTATTTTCTCTCCCAAGTTAAAAGATGAATTAACAATATCGGAAAGTCTAGCATAAAATTCATCAAAAATTTCTTTTACATTCATTTTGATAGTTTCAAATTGACTGGTGAGGTTTTGGAGTTTCGAAGCTTTAACGACACTTGTACCTTCATGAGTGAGTTACAAAATATCCCACGCTTCTTTAGCGGTTTCACACGTCATAATGCGTCGGAATTCATCCGGTGTGACCGTGCTAAACAAGGCATTTAAACCACGGTAATTAAAATTTGAAAGTTTAAATTCA
This sequence comes from Sambucus nigra, assembly GCA_949130495.1. NCBI lineage: Eukaryota > Viridiplantae > Streptophyta > Magnoliopsida > Dipsacales > Adoxaceae > Sambucus > Sambucus nigra. The sequence continues at coordinate 140,547,395 of OX422219.1, read as the reverse complement.
TTCTCACTCCATCTATCGACGGGTTTGGTAACACGTTCATTGTCCACTAAATGTGTAGGTGGGGACCACCCATTAACGACAGATAACCAAACTCTCTCGTCGATAGATTTTAGTGCCGATTTCATTCGCTCTTTCCAATATGCGTAGTTAGAACCATCGAAAATAGGAAATTTAGAAAATGGAGAAAATTCCATTTCAAAAAAAAAATAGTTAAAGGATCTTTAACGACGTAAATTATCGTTTTGGCTCTGATACCAATTTGAAACGTAGTAGACCCCCAATTTTTAAGTCTGTACTTCAAAAATCAATTTCCTTGTTGAGATATGCGGAAGCGATAGATGATGGTTCAAATATAAAATCAACTTAACAAAATTTAATTTTTTCCAAATAAAATTTACACCAAGTGAAATTAGATTAAAACACACACTTATGTTAATTTCACTTAAACACAATTAATCCAAGTCCTAGAAAATTTGCCTAAGTCATATTTCTCAATTTTAACAAATTAGGCCAAACCAAATTTTAACACGTTAAATTAATGACTTGAATTAATTAAACATTACCCAAAATTAATTTAGCACTAAATTAAACATGTAGTGATTAAAACCAAATTTTATCTTGAATTAGCTTAGCATGCGTTCTAGGTGAGTATAGCAAGATAAAATAAACAATAAATAACTACGCCGCGATGTACGAGGAAAAACCCACAAAGGGAAAAAAAACCTTGGACGGCCCTAGCCTCAAATCCACTAAGTACGAAATTTACAAATACAAGAAAGATGACCTACAACACTTGACTCGATCCCTCTTAAGCCCCAACGCATCTTCTTGTATCAACCTCTGCCTCGCGAATAACTATGGAGCTCCACCGCAATATCGAAATCCACCGATCGGAATTTATATGGTCACCGTCACCCGAACAAGGAGCCTTTCTCCAAGAGGGTAAATCAACGCAAACCTCTTCTTCTCTGTGGGATTTAGAAGCAAACCCAAATGTCTCTTCAAATGGTAGAGATGAAAAATCGGTGCCAAAACTCCAAGAAAAGTATATATATATATATGGAACTTGGATTAAACAAACAATTGGGTGTAAAGTGGAGTGTCAAATGAATTTTTCTTTGAAAGATGAACACTCAAAACCATGAACTTTTCTTAGAAGAATTTTCTCTCAAAAAGTCACTCTAGAAGTTTTAATGGAATGAAAAGTTAAGTTAGAAAAGTTCATTTTCGCACCTCTTGAATCTGCCCAAAAGTTAGTGGGAAAAACAGATGGGAAGGTGGGTCAAAACTGCTCAAAACTGCCATTTAACTGTTCCCGCCAAAACTCGTTCGAACGACATTTTCGTTCAAATGAAATCTCATTCGAACGAGGCTTCTAATGAAGTTCCAGTGTGAAACTGGTTAGAAATCTCATTCGAACAGCCATCTCATTTGAAAGACATTTCGAACGAAATTCCAGTGGCCAATATGGGAACTCGTTGGCAAACTCATTCGAACGACAATGTGGTTCGAACGACAAACTCGTTCGAACGACACTTCGAACGAACTTCCTGAAAGTTTGAATTTTTTATTTTTAGCCCAGAAACTTTATAAACTTGATTTTAAAGTTTTAATAAAATCTTTCTGAAATTAAACAACAGTTTTAAAATGAACAACACCCAATATTAAATGTTCCAAGCTCCTATATATATAATCAAAATGCATTCATACCTTAGGAGCAATGGAACCATGTTGATGACGTAGAAACGAGGCACAAACAAACTCGACAATATGATGAAGCTTAATACTCTTGGCCGCTACGTCTTCAACAAACACGTCATAGGCTTGAAGGATGATCAATTAACTCTATCCTATGACTCAAACATTTTTGTCTGGAATTGAGTCAAAACTACAAATGACTTAATTGGAAATTTGTGTCCTTACAAAAATAACACGAGAAATATTAGTTAACACATCATCAAATAGTTGGTCAGCAAGAAAAGAAAAATAACAAGTTCTACAACCTATACCATGTCCTTCTTGAGGACACCTGGGCCCACCATACACTTCTCTTCTTTTTAGAGGAGCATGCTGTCAGCTCTTCTCTATTACGCCATAATCAAAGTTGTCCTTATTGGAATCTGGTAAATTGATCACTAAAGCTCTATTAGCAAACCTAGTTTTTAAGAAATAGGCGGTGTCACTAGTAACCCACTTGTAGCAGAACATGAACTCAGGAATACTAATATGGGTTCTACATATCTGGTTAAGACTATGAATCCCATTTACTATTCTCCATGTATTGGGGGCTACCCTAGCAGGAAAAACGTCAAAATATTGACAAAACTCTAGAAAGAAATGATTGGGGGAAAGGTAATACCACATTCAGCTATAAACAGCAAAGGAATCGAAAGATCCTCTGGCAATGATAAAACATCAATTAGAGGAACAAGCATTTCTAATTCTACCCAATCGGGGATATTCCTTTCCCACCTAAATTCATCTAAAGAGTCCCCTTGAACGATGTACACCATGATTACAGTAAAAAGAAAGATATCAAATAGGGAAAAAGAAAGATTACAGATTAAGTGATGGCAGAAGCAAGAGTGGAAATGGACACAAAGATAAAGCTTAAAGACTAAAAGCTTGAGGAAGAAAGTTAGTTCAAAAGTTTGAAAATTTATGGTACAAAAATCAGCCAAAATCTCGTCTCTTATAGCTTGCATAGAAAACAATGCAAGTAATGATTAACTGTATAAAAGATTGACATTATGATGGCTGAAAATATCTAAAGACGAGAAAATTACTAATGTGCCCTTTGTCGGTTTGCTAAATTTCAAATTATTAATGAAATTTCCATCACATGATTAAATGTTGAAAAATATTTATAAGTCCTATAAGTCGGCAGCCGACCAAAACCATGAAAGACTGTCGAGAAACTCTGCATAACTCATACTTCATCATTTTAGAAAAATATCAAGAATGAAGCATTGGGGGCTAATGTTAATGGCAAAAATTATCCATCTATGTGGACCAATTAGAATTGGACACCAGTCCCCTAACGTGGCACCAGTCCTGGTCACCAATTACTTGGTCAGCTTGGAAGATAGTTGATTGGCCAGCATACCGACCTACCCGAAGAATACAAACCATCATTGTAGATAAACATGTCATCATATAGAAAGAAGCCAAGAGTCATTCTTCATGTGCCCAAGGCTATCAACAATCACACTCATTATGTACAAGTATAAATGCTTAAATGTATGAAGGCATTTCAATCCTTGATCTCCAGGTCACTATAATTACAATGTATTCCTTTAATAAAATGGAGGAGAGAAGAGTGTGTGGTTACTGTTCTAACAAGAATACCTAGTTTTCTGTATTCAGCAATAGCAAAATACAATCACAGTGGACGTAGGCTTTTCTTATAGCTGAAACACTTAAAAATTCTCATGTCTCATTATTTTATATGTGATTACAAAATTGGCATCATATAAATCACAACCAATTTTAGACCTCAATAGTAACCTTGACATCCTGGGAACGTTCGAGATCTTTCTTGAGATGAAATACAAGGGCTTCAAATTTCTCGTGAGTCTCCAATGAACCTTGAAGATCTCTTATAAGACTAGCCAATTTGTTATTCAAGTCATCATTTTTTTCTCTCCACTAAAATGACACTCTTTCCAAAGAACTCTAATTGAGGACTCGCTCTCTCAACTCTTTCTCTAAAGCTAACACCCTAAGAACAAAATTTTTATTATGCTGTTTTATTTTATTGGACTCGTCATAAATCTCAGCTTAAAAATGTGGAAGGCCGCCTTCTCCTTCACTCAAAATATCATCTCCCTCAATCTCTCTTAAATGACTAAACTCAGTGTTGAGGTCATCTTGTTTAGCAATTTCCTCATCGGTGTGAGGTGCACTGGATGTACTAACATCCTTGGCCATTAAAACAGTGAAGTTACATCCATACAGTGATTCATCCCTGGAATCCACCGACTCGACATCACTATCACTAAGAGTGGCATTGTAGGTAGCTTTGCGCTTGTTATGTCTCTTAAACCTCGTAGAACACTCAAGAGCTTTGCGACCTTTACCTTCATACTCGTAGCATCTTTCCTCATCTTTCTTAGGGTACTCTCCTCTCACTTTTCCAAAAAATTTCTTACCCTATTTAAAATCCTTATTTTCTCAAATTTTTTATTTTCTTTGGAAGAATTTTCTTTTCTTAGTTTGAAATTTTTTTTGAATTTTTTTGCAAAACGATCAAGATCATCGAAATCAAAATAAAATTTGGAGTTAGAAGAGACCTCTTATTTATTTTTATATTGGGCTTTCAATGCAATCCCTTTTTCTTTCAATTTTTGAGTTTTGGGGAACATACCGATCTCATAAGTTTAAAGGTCTCCTACTAGTTCTAACCTAAGCGTATCTAAAATCCCCAAAGAATTAAAGATCATGACATTAGGGATAAAATTGGACGGCATGGATCTCAAAACCTTTTTCACAACTCTTAACTCAGGAGTTATCTCACCCAAATTAAAACTAAAATTGACTATATCAGATAATCTAGTATAAAATTCATCAAAAGTCTCAAGTTCTAGCATAGTTATAGTTTCAAACTATGTGGTGAGATTTTATAGCTTAGAAGATTTCACAGCATTAGTAGACATGGTACACATCATAATCCGACGGTACTCATCGGGAGTGACTGCACCAAAGATTGCGCTCAAGACGTGGGAGTTAAAATTACTCCATTTAAAATCATTCTCTGTCCAAGAAGTGACGTGTTTAATACTTTCAGCATTATCGTTAGTCATAGTGGGTGGGGTCCACCTCTTTCACAAACAAGCCAGACTCTCTCATCAATCGACTTCAGTGCCGATCTCATTCGAGCCTTCCAATAATCATAATTTGACCCATCAAAAATAGGTAGCCTATTATACTAATTATTCATATAATCCCAAAATTTAAGATCACATAATAAATTAGTGTAACTAGCTCCAATAACAATTTGAGAAAGCAGCAGGGGGTTACATGGATTTACTTTTATCTTAGGCCAAACACAAGAATTCACTTTTTACTAAATTTTATCCTGATTTAAATTAAAGTGAACATGAAAGAAAAATTGTAAAGCCAAATTCCAAACTAAAAAGAACGAAGAAGAAATAGAGGAGAAATCCGTTTTTGGAAAAGCCTTTAATTCATAACTATTTAAGACTCAACATAACACAATAGACTTACAAACAACTTAACTATCCACTAAGTTTAATTCTATGGTGTATTCGAATCTTCAACAGAAAGTGATCCAATCCAGCACCACCCTCTGAAAGCAGATCTTCCCTCGGTATCTACCGATCAGCCTTTGAAATATGTAATTTCCTTCTTCGTCAGCAGTAGATCCTTGACTCCACAAATCAGCAGTAGAGAAAATATCTACAAGGGTTTAGAATTTTTTATTATGTTCTTCTTGGTCTAGAAAAGTGATCCTAAAATATCCAAAGAGTTTGGAAGAAAAAAATTTAAAGTTATTTTAGTAAAAGAACTCTAAAAAGGCTTGTGAAAAAGTTTAATCCCGCATCTCTATTTATGGGGAAAGTTGTTGCAAAGTGATAGGGATTAAAGATTTAGAAAATATTTGTCTAAAAAACAAAAATACGTGTACTCATTCAAATGAATTGCCACCTCGTTTGAATGATGTACCCCATCTCATTCGAACGTATTCCAACAAAACTTCGAACAACATTACAGAGCTAGCCAAAAAGGCGACGTTCAGATATCATTCGAACATGGGAACCTCATTCCAACAACCTTAACCAACTCGTTTGAACGACATGTCAATATTGTTCTAACGAGTATCAAGTTTTTCAAAATAACTTTAAAAATTATTTGAAAAATATTATGAAAACTTTTAAATGCAAACCTGAAACTTTAATCTTTACTAAACCACCTCAAAGCACTTCTCAGGTAAAGTTGAGATGAACGTTGTTCATTATTGCTAATGTCACCAACGATTCTTCTCTTGGAAGTCTTGGGAACGATCATGAAGATGCAATGGGATGTAATGGGAGAAGTTAAAAATAAAATGAGCAATTATAAATTTTTCTCTTACACAATTTGAACCCCAAACTTTAAAATTATTAAACTAAAGCCCAAAAACTATAACAACTTACTAATTAAATTATAAAATTCCAATTAAATACATCTTAACTTTAAATCACAAATATTATTGTTAAAAAATATCCAAAATTAACAAATTAAATTATAAGTAAACTTAATTTCTATTTATTAATCCACTTATCATGTATTTAATTTAATTACTAATTTCCTTATAGGGTATTATATTCTTGCCCTTTAATAAAAAAAAAATTGTCATCGGAATTCATAGAAAATAACACATAATTACCTCAAAATAACTCTAGTTATTGTTACCTCATCATATTCTCATGCTCCCAAGTGCACTCAGTCTCACTATGGTGACTCCAATGAGCACGAGTTGGGGCTATCTCCTTATCCCTCAAAATATGGACTATACAGTCTAAAATACGCATTGGCTTCTCATTATATAAATCGTCGGCCTTTAATTGAATATCCCATAAGATAATATTTTGATAAGAGGCCACACCTTACAAGAACCGACAAAGCATGGATACCTATAACATATTATTTACCCAGTGTAAATGGTCTGAAAGTGATCATCGATTAGAAAGTATCCCTATCCGATTCATGATCATAAATGGACCTATACACTCTGGGGTCAACTTCTTCTCATTCCCAAAATGGATCACCCCTTCCAGGGTGACACTTTGAGAACCACCTGGTCCCTCACCTAAAACAGCACATCTTTTCTCTCCAAATTTTCATAACTCTTTTAACTACTCTAGGCAGTCTTAATCCTATTCCTAATTATCTTGATCTTCTCAATCATATCCAAAATGTACTTGGGTACCAATAAGATACTCTAACCCCAGGTCCAACCAAAATTCGTGCGATCTATACGGTCGTCCATACAACACCTCATATGTTGCCATACCAATTGAATTTGGATATCCGTTCTTGTAAGAAAACTCCACCAATGGAAAGTTTAGATCCAAACTAGTGGTGCAATATAATATTCATGCTAACACAGCACAAAATGTGTGTCCTACGTGTTTACCTACAGCTCCAGTGCAAGCCGATCGCTCAAGTAATAACCCGGTAAGTCAGGGTCAAATCCTCAGGGAATAGGTTGTAAACTGATTGACAAAAGTAGGGTTAGATTCTAAGATCGAGGTTTTGACTCACAAAAGAAAGAAAAGGTGATTTTTTCTTCTTGAGAAAATTTCTATTTCTCTAAGTAAATTAAACTAGCCAATTGCAAATTAAACTAAGAAAAAGCAAGAACTTGAAATTTTTTGTTTTGAAAACTTTTGGGAAAATGGAGTTGGGATCCAATCCCCCAAACCATAGGAATTCTCCACTAAATATAAAATTATCAAATATTTAATTAATGGGATAAACTAATATGAAGAACTAAATATGTGTGGGTGTTAATCCACATCGTATTTAGCCAGCAAATTAATTAACATGAGTGATAGAATTATCGACACGTATATTGCATTCTCAAACACTCTGGTTGCCTCCGACAGATGGAGTTAAGACGTCTACGATATTAGCCCAGATAAAATATCAAACTCTAAGAATTAATAATACAATTATTTCAAATTTTATATTTAACTTCAAAAACCAAGGTTATATTAATATTCCCCAACTCACTAAGAGTTTAGCCGAACATATAATTAATCTCTACGCAAATAAACATAGTAGTGCAAGAAAACATGATGTAATAATAAGAATTATGAGATGAATTAATGTTAACAATATTGAAGAAACAAATAGCATGCAAGAGATCACACCAATTGAAGAAAAAACGGAAAAGACTTGATCTTCGATTAAATTGATGATGAAAAGTACGAAAGTTGTTCTCTAATTTTTTCTCAATCATAAGTTGCCAACCTAACTCTCTAACTATGTTACTAATACTCCTAATGGGTTTATGTGAGTGAGAAATTTTGTGTAAAGAGGTGTAGATAAACTCAAACTACTCATCCTAAAATCTAGAAAAAATAACAAAATCCCATCTTGGACCGAACCCATAGGCCGAACCGAACCCATCATTGAACCCATGCACTGAACTGGCTCATCTGATCGAACCGTTTTGGTCATGATCTCTACCAAACCTGCCTTATTTTTCCTGATTTTCTCTCATTTACAATTTTTCCCCTGGACTTTCTTCTTAACTTCAAATGCATGTAACTTTCTAACCATAGCTCGGATTGGGGTGTTATTTCTTTCGATGTTATTATGACTTCAAGATTTTCAAATTTTCAGTCAGCTCTTCCTTCGGGTTCTAAATAGAAAATTATTAAATTGTCCTTGACTTTTCTTTCTTGCGATTCTTTCACTATTTTGACTTTTCTCTTCTATCCACTTGCACAATTTACTTGTAAACCATAAGAGAAATACATGAATTATACGCCAAAAAAGTTATTACCATAAATATTAGATAAATTCAAGATAAATTCACTATACTGGACCATAAAAACACCAAAACTAATGGGATGAATATGGAATATTTATTCCTAATCAAATTACCTTAACTTGGACCATTTGTAGTCCCTAGCAATATAAGTGAATGAGAGTAAGAGTCTGAGAAAACCTCTAAACAACTAAAGGATAAAATACCTCTTTCGCGGTCAAGGGATTGCATTTAGCTTATGCAACAAGCTGTTAAATTTCTAGGTTACACCACTAGGATGAGTGGTGTCTCGTGAGGGTTTGCAATGAATTTAGACACAAAATTCATTTTATACCACATGACACGACGCAAAGAACGTATCAAAATAATTAAAAAACCATACAATTTCAATTCCATAAAATTAATCATAACACATTTTTATTCGATAAATTTCAATGCATAGTGTGTGTGTGTGTGAAGCCAAAAATTAACCACTAACTTCCACCGATTGATAATTACATTACATTTCAAAATTTTGTTTTAATTCAATTTCTCACTGGATTCTCTCACAAACGAATCACTCGGATTGTGGTCTTTTCTCTCAGTGTGCATGAAATTAAGAATAAATGTAATCGAACACGAGTTCACGCACACAAATTGAAAGATGGAAATTTTTATGGTGAATACAATCTCACAAATGGAATACAGTCATTGGAAAATAGAAAAACATCATTCTTTATTTGTATCGTTTTGTCCCTTTATTATCTTTTTGTATTTTTATCTCTCCATGCGATAATTGACTTATTTCTCGGACTCGGTTAGGACTTCTTCGGATTAAGTGGTATTGGGTAATAATAAAAATGTTGGGAAATTTTCAGAGTTGGAAAATGAAAGAGTTGGCGCTTGTGTTCAATTAAGAAATAATATAATAAATACCATTTTAAACCCAAATTAACCCTAAGCATGCAACTAGGTGTGATTGAAATAATATGAAATCATGCAAGAATTATTCAACACACAAAGTTTAAGGAAAAATCCCCCACAGGGGCAAAACCATTTGTATATCACTATAATTTGTAAAAGACGGTTTACAATCGGATTACAATGAAATACAGGTTGACTAAGAATTACCCTCGGGTATCGGATTCTGTAGTCGCGGCTGGAAGAAACCCTTTCCAGTAGGGCTGCAATGAAGAGGAAGAAGCGGTCCACTTCACAAAGGGTTGAACAACATCAATGGTGTTCTAGGGTTACCAAAAGTGACTCACAAATGTATGGAATTTATGTGAATCAAGGGTATGAATCAATGGACTCAAATACCATGAAGGACTTAGAGTTTATCTACTCTGGAAATCGTGTATAAGCCTTAAGAAAACCAACTCCCCGATCGTGGTATAAATAAGAATTCATTTTCCCTAAAAATCTTCTACACGATCTGGCAGAGTCTATCCTCGTCGGATCGGTCCGGTCCATTAGGCGGATCGGTCCGGTAAGCTCGGATCGGTTCTTTTTCTGAAACCGGATCCATCCAGTTGGCATCGGATCGGTTCGGCCTTTTTGCCTTCATCGGTTCGTTATGGATCCGGGGTGTACTGGTCTCAACTCAGCAGGCGGATCGGTCCGGTCCCTTTAGCCGGATCGGTCCGGTGAACCGGATCGGTTCTTTTATCTGATCTGGATCGGTTCGGTCATGTCTGATTCCCAAATTCCTTCTTTTTTTGATCTTCGGATTTCGGATTTCGTTGATGAAGATGTGATCTTTTCAACCATCAATGTTGTAACAGCGTATGACATAACATATACATAAAGATGGACAAATTGTCCTTACAAATCTCCCCCTATGTCTATGCCGGAACAAACATAAAAAAATCCGAATTATCTATACTCACAATGCCTATACAAATCTACCCTTCCATGAACCCAAAACTGAAAGAGGTACAAATGATTAAGGCTGGATCGTTTGTTCTTCAATTCTTCAGGAATCTCAAAGCTTTTCTCATCAGGGTGTGAAACATGGGATTATCAAAAGATGTACCTACACACATGAGACAAAGCAAATACCAAGTGACGTATCGAGTGTGAAATGAGATAATAAACATATGCATATATACCAGATTTATGATGAAACTCAAATTTCAAAACTCCCCCATAAACAGATAATTCATTCTCCCCCTTTTTATGATGTCCCCAAATAGACAAAATGAGAGAAATGAAATAAACAAGAAAAACCGGGGTGACACAAGGTATCACACCATGAATGAACATAAAACAACCAAGTCGGTGATAGCGTAAAAGAATGGGTGTGATCAAAATTCGATAGGAAAATCAAAACATACAAACATGACATATGTGCACGATGAATATTGGATATTCCTAATGAATGAACTCAAATTCTTCCTTTGGTGTAAAAGATTGGAAATATAAGACATTGACTATATCAAATCTACAAATCGAAGCTCATAGTGATTTCTACACCAATAACGTCCAAAATGTTTTTCATGCTTTTTCAGGACTTTCAAGGAAGTGCAAACCCGTTTTTCAATCTCCAACCAAACTCCCTCAGATATTATTTTGAATAGTGGCATTCTAAATTCTCAAACTTTGGAGAATTGATGGTGAAACCTAAGTGGCCTATATTTGGCATGTATTGCTTTTTATTGCCTTATCAATTTTTTCGGGCTCTTTTAACCTCTTAGGACCTCGGATATTACAATACCTCCATTTTTAGGTCCTTTTTAACGGTGGCTTTTGCGCAAAGTATAAAGACTCAACTTTCGCAGCCCCTCTCCGTTATGCAAATAATCACATAGTCTCACCAAAACGGTTTTTACATGCAATCCAATCTTGTCAAGTTTTACTGCATATTGTACATTGTATAGACAGAATTGAGATAGAAACACTCAAGCCAACATGAGATTGACAAGTGCAATAATCAAATATAGCCGTGCATGTGTGCAATAAAGGATATAGGAGTCAAGCATGTAGGAAATATCACTAATTACATCTCAAGGACTCCAATCAATGTTAAGCACATGGATGAAATGATGTAGCCTCTCAAATCTCTATCAAACAGTCACATGGGAATATGGAATGAAGTTGTGACTTGGCTATCTTAAATGCTCATCCATAAAAGGCAAATCTCTTTTTGAATTTTTCAAAAATTTTAACAAAATAAAATCTTTTTGTGTTTTTCTAAAAATTTTTCTAAAAAGAAAATCTTTTTGTATTTTTCAAAGAATAATGAAAAGCAAACTAATGATACATCCTAGCAATAGGTTTAAAAAATGACATGATAAACAACCTATGCTAGCAATCAAGACTAGATCTCAACCGGGAGTAAAGGTGGAGTTTTCTACAGATGGTGGCATCTTTTGAACCAACTCCACTAGATCATGTGTAGTCTTGATAAAAAACTTCACTTGCTCGGGAATATGTGCAAACTCTCTATCAAAATGAGCAGGCAAAGTATCATGAGTGGGTGCATGTGCATGAATATGTGAAGTGGCATGATATGGCACAAAACCCAACTTAGAACAAAATTCCCTAAGATGTCCTCGCTTCTTGTAGTGGGAGCAAACATAAACCGGTCTAGGAAGTAATTTATCAATAATTATGGGATGAACATTCCTAGACAGATACCCATGGGACTTACTCACAATGGTGGATATAGGCTCGGGTGAATTCTCTAATGTGACTTGAACCTCTCTTGCTTGTTTGAGGTCATCCTCGAGATGGGATACACGTGTCATCAGACTAGACACCGTGTTGGTCAAGTCACCTTTTTCTCTTTAAAGCTCATCATTCTCTCCCTTCAATTCACCAATCCGAAGACCTAGGATCCTATTAGTCCTTTTTGTTTCCATGGTCTCGATAAACAACTTTCTAAAGGCTTTTTGGTACAACCAATCATCACCATTATCATCCTCACTATCACTTAAAGAAGTGGGCATATCAACTTTCTTTCCCTCTCTCTTAAGTCTAGTGGGACACTCAAATTTCTTGTGCCCTGTCCCATCGCACTCAAAACATCTTATCTTCTCAAGTTTTTTATTTCTCTCATTCTCACCACAACTCTCTCTTTCTCCAAACAATCTTAAATCTCTCTCTAAGGCGGTGATCCTAAGAGTTAAAGCATTATTACGCTTCTTGGTTTCAAATGACTCAGAATACAACTCAGCGTAGGCGTGTTGAAGATCACACTCGCTCTTATTTTCCACATCCTCTCCCTCACTCTCTTCGCTCTCGCTGTCGAGGTGTCCCTGTGAAGTAGCATCCTCATCGTCGTGAGATGCACTAGCAGTACTCACATGACAAGCCATGAACGCGGTGAAGTTACGCTCATGCGGTGACTCATCTCCCGAGTCCACCGACTCGACCTCACTGTCGTCACTAAGGGTAGCATTTAGGACAGCTTTCCCTTTCTCTCTGTTCAGACGATTGGCACACTCAAACGCTCTATGACCCTTACCATCACATTCAAAACATTTCTCATTGTCCCTTTTAGAAGGTTCTTTGAAATCTTCTTTGAACTCTTTCTCATTTTTCTTTTCAAAAGTATTTTTCTCAAAATTCCTTTTATCGTTGAAATTTCCACTTTTCTTGAATTTGAGAATTCTTTTAAAATTTTTTGCAAACAGGGCCAAGTCATCTAAGTCAAAATCACACTCAGAATTAGATTCAAAAACTTTTTCTTTTCTTTTCGGAAACTTGAGTCTTTAAAGCAATCCCATTATCCTTAGCCTTAATGGTTTTGGGAAACATGTCAATCTCATAGGTTTGAAGATCTCCTACAAGTTCTTCCAACTTAAGTGATTTCAAATTTCCCAAAGAGTTCAAAACAGTGACTTTAGGAATAAAGCGTTTTGGGAGAGATCTCAAAATCTTTTTAACGACACGCGTGTTATCAATTACCTAACCCAAATTAAAACATATGTTAACAATGTCCGACAATCGTGCATAAAAATCATCAAAGCATTCGGACTCAGACATGGTGATAGTCTCAAATTGGGTGGCCAAATTTTGTAATTTTGACTCTTTAACCGCGTTCGTACCCTCATGTGTCAATTTCAAAACATCCCAAGCCTCTTTAGACGTGGTGCACGTCATAATTCAGCGAAACTCATCAGGAGAGACAGCTCCAGAAATAGCACTCAGACCACAGGAATTAAAATTGGACAATTTATAATCATCTTCAGTCCAGGCTGACACGGGTTTTAAAGTGGTGATGTTATTAACAGTGACCGTGGGAGGAGTCCAACCATTTTCGCAAAGCAACCAAACACGCTCGTCAATAGATTTTAAAATCGATTTCATACGAGCTTTCCAGTAGGCATAATTAGACCCGTCAAAAATAGGCATCTGATTATATAACTTCTCCATTTGAACACGCACTTTTTCAAAAAAAAATCAATTTATTTCAGAAATTGATATCTTTAGAAAAATTTTGCGGAAGTTAGGAATACGCAACAAGATAGCGTAACCTGCTCTGATACCAATTTGAAAGAGTTGGCGCTTGCGTTCAATTAAGAAATAATATAATAAATACCATTTTTAACCCAAATTAACCCTAAGCATGCAACTAGGTGTGATTGAAACAATATGAAATCATGCAAGAATTATTCAACACAAGAAGTTTAAGGAAAAATCCCCCACAGGGGCAAAACCATTTGTATATCACTATAATTTGTAAAAGACGGTTTACAATCGGATTATAATGAAATACAGGTTGACTAAGAATTACCCTCGGGTATCGGATTCTGTAGTCGCGGCTGGAAGAAACCCTTTCCAGTAGGGCTGCAATGAAGAGGAAGAAGCGATCCACTTCACAAAGGGTTGAACAACATCAATGGTGTTCTAGGGTTACCAAAAGTGACTCACAAATGTATGGAATTTGTGTGAATCAAGGGTATGAATCAATGGACTCAAATACCATGAAGGCCTTAGAGTTTATCTACTCTGGAAATCGTGTATAAGCCTTAAGAAAACCAACTCCCCGATCGTGGTATAAATAAGAATTCATTTGCCCTAAAAATCTTCTACACGATCTGGCAGAGTCTATCCTCGTCGGATCGGTCCGGTCCATTAGGCGGATCGGTCCGGTAAGCTCGGATCGGTTCTTTTTCTGAAAGCGGATCCATCCGGTTGGCATCGGATGGGTTCGGCCTTTTTGCCTTCATCGGTTCGTTATGGATCCGGGGTGTACTGGTCTCAACTCAGCAGGTGGATCGGTCCGGTCCCTTTAGCCGAATCGGTCCGGTGAACCGGATCGGTTCTTTTATCTGATCCGGATCGGTTCGGTCATGTCTGATTCCCAAATTCCTTCTTCTTTTGATCTTCGGATTTCGGATTTCGTTGATGAAGATGTGATCTTTTCAACCATCAATGTTGTAACGGCGTATGACATAACATATACATAAAGATGGACAAATTGTCCTTACAGAAAATTTTCTTATGAATTGTCTGTTGTTACTTCTTTGGGCTTTTGCCCATTTTTCTCTTTTTCTTTTCTTTTTCAATCTATTTTTCTCATTTTTCCATTTTTTTCTTTTTTTCCTATTTGTATTTGAGCCTTTTTTTCTATTTTTTTGCCCCTTTTTATGTACCGTTTGGACTTGATTTATGAATTTTTTTATTCTCTCAACTCCGAGCCAATTTGGGTTTTTCGGGTTAATAAACAAAAAGGGATATCATTTTTAGGCTCAATTTGGATTTCTAATGGATAATTTTCACGACTTATTATGGCTAATATTTTCTGGTGAACAAACGATGGCCTAACTTCTTGTGTCCGAAATACTAATCAAATTACCATATGCGTCTCGAGAATAATTTTTATTTTTGAGACATTTTTATCCCATTTTTAAAATAATATTTCCGCTCGTTTTTCGTAACTGATCAAATGATGATTTAGAGATCAACAACAAATTTATCACTGAAAGAACTTTTGCGTTGCTTTTAACTCAAATTGATTTAATTACTCGAAAATGAGGATAGACACAAAAAATCTCACCGGGTTAAAATCTCCACACTTGTTTGTATAAATCATCAATTTTTTCTCAAATTCCATCTTTTGATCAATTTCGGATTAGTGCAATGGATTTTTACAAATTGAGACATCAAACAAAAAAGTTAGTGATATTTTTTAGGATTTTAAATTCCAATTTTTATTTATTTTGAAGAAAATAATTTTTGACTTTTTTGAAATTTTTCAATTTTTTTTTACATTTTTCAATTTTTATGGGCATTTTAAAATATATGAAGTTTAAAAGACGCACTTCCCCCCCCCCCCCCCCCCAACGTAGACTTTCGCATTGTCCTCAATGAAAGGGAATACAATCTAAACAAGACAAGAAAGAGTGCGATATGTAAAGCAAAAAAAATGCAAAGGGACAACAATAAACTCAAACACAATTGCACTAACAAGAGATTGAAGTTTACATAGTTTCTTTTAAAAATACAAAGGTGAAAACAAACAAACTACAGGATAAAAATTGAATTAATTCCTCTCTTTCTAAATGCACTCGCCTTTGTCCTAAACACTCTACGCATTCACACGACTCAAAAATACAACAAAACTCACCCCATATGCATCAGGGGTGCGATAACCTCTCTCTAAAAACTTACTCATCCCCATATACGGGGTTTGATAATAGAATTGTCTCCACTTCCCCAAATCATAAATCAAAAGCCTGAACGGTTGGGAGTCAACCCAATAGAAAAATTATACATATGGAGGCACATAATGAATGCGATGAGTGAAATTATCAAGATACATACTCACCTTATAGCATAATTCGTTAGACTTGAAGACACTATTGTACTGAAATTCTTAATGACACGCTTAGCCTAGATTTCCCTCATAATGAATAAATAGAGCTCCAGATCAGACGATACTCTAGTGATGTCCTCGATCTCATCCAAAAACTCAAATGGCATGGATGGGCGTGGTGGAAAAGCACAATGTGTTATGACAAAACACGCATCACCGGGTGGAAACGCTCGAATGGTTTTTTCACTATCTCATCACTAATAAATAAAACAGACGTTTCAGTATACTCTCAAAAGGCTCGGGTGCACGTTCATAAATAATGAATTGATTTATCCTATCAGTCCAGTCACTCTCATATAAGTGACAAAACGAGTCCAAAAACGATTAGACTTCAACAATGAGATCCTTATTAATCAAGAAGTATCCTTTCTCAAAATTTTCAAGACTCATATCTAACGATAAATGAGGTGGACAAGCATATAGATCGGTTGTGTCTCTATACCGTGGGATAGTGACATCGTTCACTTATGAAATGTACTTGACTTCATTCTCACCTAGGATATCCATCATCAAACACATCTTTCGATCAAACTCTGAATAATCACTCTCGCTCTCGATAGCCTTCACTAAACACACCTCAAGTGGATCTTTAAAATTAGTACCCTCAAATTGTTTGTGTACTACCTCCTAGATAAGATCTGTGTCGTGTAAATTGTCCTCATCACCCATTTTCTTGGTGATGTTGAAGATATTTGTTTCAAGTGTCATAATCCTAAACGTAAGTTGCATTTTCCCATTACACGTGTAAATCAACGCGTTAGTCATGGCAAGGAAAGGGACCAAGAATAATGGGAACATGACTCTCACTGGGGAGTAAGGCTCCATGTCCCAAATGACAAAATCTATCGAGAAGTATAAAGTGTCGACTTAGACGATCGCGTCTTCAACTACCCCACGGGATACCTTCACGAAACGATTCGCAAGTTGCAGAGTAATTTTGGTGGGATTAAGATCTCCCAAATCAAGCTTTCTATAGATAGAATAGGGTAGAATGTTCACACTCAACCCTAAATCTAATAAAGCTCTCTCGATTTTATTATCTCCAATAATGCACAAAATGGTGAGGCCACCCGAATCTTTATACTATGGTGGGAGGTCACTCAATAGTACCGAACTCACATTTTATGTTAAGCAAGCATTCTTCTTTACTTTTAATTTATGTTTCACCGTGAGAAAGTCCTTTAAGAACTTAGCATACGTGGAAATTTACTTTATAGCCTCAAGAAAAGTTAGGTTTAGCTTCACTTGCATTAGCACCTCTAAAATGTCATCATATGAGGCCCCTTTAAAAGGATGGACCAACCGTTGAGGGTATGGTGCGGCTATAGCGTGTTTAACTACCACTTAGGGCCTAACCATTTTTTCTTTTTCACTCTCTTCCAATGGATCATCTTCGACCTCTTGCATGCCGAGCGAAACCTCCTTATCTTTTGCACGTCGTGTGGAGTAGGTGCCAAGTTAGCAACTCTTCCACTACATAGAGTGATTAGTTCTTTACACTACTCTTGATTTTCAATGGGAGTAGAGCTCACATAGTTTTGACCTTGGGGATGTCATTGGCCTTGGGTGGTAAACTTCCCCTTTTCTTGGATACTTAAAGAGGATTGCAACTTAAAAAGCGATGCCTTTAAGTCGACAAAATTTTGAGCATTTTGGGCATTTATCGCTAACTAGGTTTGCATAAATTGAGGAAGAGTTTCCTAGAGACTCTTTCGTTGTGGGATCACATAAGGTGCGGGAGGAGGGGCTTGCATGGGTGGTACTTATTGGTAATGTGGGAATGGTGGCAGTTGTTGGGCAACATGTTAATTTGGGCTCAACGATGCATTCGGTTGCCCATAATTAAAACTGGGATGGTTCCGCCACAAGGAATTAAAAGAATTACCATGAGGGGCATCAAAATTCCCTTTATAAGCTCCAACCTCTTCAGCTTTCTCTTGAAGCATAATTTTATAGGCGGACATAGTTTGACATTCCTTTGTTAAATATCCCACTTCATAAATCATTCGAATTTCCTCCTTCAAAGCTCGGGATGGGACGAATTTATCTCTTCGCCAAGCTTCTACCATATCTTCTAGCCGCTTGGATAATTTATTAATTTAGAGCTTCAACTCGGCTTCTTTGTCCATGTGGTAGAGTCCTAATGCAAAAGGATCTATGAACGTGATTTTAGCTTTGGGTTGGGTGTTCGGATACGATGTGTCCCAAGATTGAGTAGTCTCAGCAACATACTTAAAGTGGGCCTCCACATCGTTCGCATATAACCTAAAAAACTCTCTCGAACACAGTATTTCAATGAGTTTCTTTGACCTTAGACTAAGCCCATGGTGGAAGTAGGAGAGGAGTCTCTACTTCTTAAAATCTTGATGTGGGAACATATTGACTAACTCGTTGAACCTCTTTCAACACTTATCAAAGGGCTCATTATCGTTTGCCTTAAAAGTATCTATTTGAGTCTGTAGTCCTATGAGTGGAAAAGATTTTTGGGGGAAATTTAGCTTGCATGTCTCTCCACGTACTGATAGAGTTCGGTGCTAAAGTCCAAAGCCAATTCTTAGCCTTGTCCTCAAGTGATAAAGGGAAAATCCTGAGACGTATGATGTCTTAGGATTAACCTTGATCGTTAACTGTTTCGCACGATTCCTCGAATTCTCTAATGTGGAGATAAAGCTTCCCCGACTCCATACCATGAAAAGTGGGGAGCATTTGAATCATCTCATTCCTAAAGTGGAATTTCCCCACATTATAACGGAATATAATGCATCTTGGAGTGATGGTTCGTTCTGGGTATAACAGGTCTCTTATAGGCGGTACGGCATTACACCCTCTCCTATTCTGAAACTAGCGTCATCCAACATCGCACTCACACTTAAAGAATAATTATCCTCACATGGAGTTCTTAAACGTTCGACTTGTCGTGTGACTACTCGGTGTAGGAGGTGGTACCCAATGATTTGGAGTGTTATTTCTAGAATGAGGGATTTATACTATAGGCTCGGGATTTGGAATGGGCTAACAATTTTTCATTTAAGGACTTGAGAGAATATTTATATTTTTGTTTTGATTTTTTTCTTTTTTTGATTTGGGGGATTTATGGTTTTTTGGGTTTTTAAGGATTAGAGTCAAATTAAGATGAATTCAACCTAACCTATAATCTACCTAGTTCCTCGTCAACGGGGCCAAAAACTTGACGCGATGTAGAATGGGTGTGCTACGTGTGTACCTACAGCTTAAGTGCAAGTCGATCACTCAAGTAATAACCCAGTATGTCGGGGTCGAATTCTCAGCGAATAGGTCATAAAATAATTGAAAAAAGTAAGCTTGTCTTCTAAGATCTAGGTTTCGACTCACGAAAAAAAGAAAAGGTGATTTTTGCTTTTCGAAAAAATTATATTTCTTTAAGTAAATTAAACTATGCAATTGCAAATTAAACTAAGAAAAAGTAAGAACTATAAATTTTTGGTTCTAAAAACTTTTAGCAAAAATAGAGTCGAGATTTAATCCCCCGAACTGTAGGAATTCTCCATTAAATATAAAATTCTCAAAAACTTTTTAATTAATTAGAAGAAAAACATAAACTAATTCGAAGCACTAAATATGTGTGGGTGTTAATCCGCACAGTATTTAGTCAACAAATTAATTAATGCTAGTGATAGAATTATCGACATGTATAGTGTACTCTCAAACACTCGGTTACCTTCGACAGAAGGAGTTAAGATATCTACGATTTCACCTGTGACACCCCACCTAATTAAATATCGGACGATCACTCCTTTATTAAATTAAAATCAAGGTGAACAGTTGGTTCATTCTTAGAATCATTGTTGTAAAAATAACTTTTCCAATTTAAACACCCTAATTAATTAAGCTAAGTGTCAGAACCATTTTTTAACATTACTTTCCAAATTTTATTTTGAAACAAAGATTTAATTACTTACAACAATTCAAAATTAAAGAATCACACCACAATAATTCTGGAACATATAATCCAAATAATTTAAACATTTAACAACTAAATCCCAACATTAAAACTTAAAGTAAAACATCCAGATAGTAATAAATCCCAAAGTGATAATACTAGAAATAACTGAATTACAATGTCCAAATAAACAACTGAATAATGGAAAGGTGGACACATGCCCCACTAAATGAATATGCTAGGAGTGGAGTCAAATAAATGAAGTCGTCTAAGCAAGAGGCCTGCAACTCCCACCTAAGCTGCAACACGTTCCTTCCAAGGGATCTTAAGCAAGACGCCCCTGTGGCTGGGCACCTATAATATATACATATATATACAAGAGAGAAAGAGAAATAGAAACGGGTAAGAGCCGATAGTGTATATGATTTAAAATTCGTTTAGCAAGTATTTAAAATGTTTACAGGCCAATGCAACAACATATTAGTGAGACACTCTCTTGAGGAATTCTCACCTATCTTCTAATGTGCACGCTTATCGCACTAACCTTCCAAGAGGATTTTCTTATCTTATATTGCATTAAACTTCCCAATGGTTTAACTTATCTTAGGTTACTCGTGAGATTTAAAACTGAACAATATAGTTGTTTAAAAGGAAGATTTCATTTAGTAACAAAGCTCTCATTTTAACTTTATTTATTAAAAAAGTTTCCCGGTGTGATATTATACTTTTTTCAAAACAAGTATTTTCAATTTGAGTCATCATACATGTCTTACTTACCATATCACAACAGACAGTTCCAAATTTCAGAATTTCATATATATATTAAATACTCGTATAATATATATATTCTAACAGCACCCCACATAAAAACTATGGTGCGGTCATACTCTACTATCCAATCCCCGTATCATTCGTACTAAGGGAAATACAAATTCGGAGTCACTCTCGAACTGTATTAACACATACACAAACAATATTGAGGCGAAGCATAGATTCCAAGTCTCTAAGAGGATGGCACATGCCCGCGTCTCTTAGGACCGTCTGAACTATCAATTCGATAGCCTGTACCAAGGATTTCTATCTTCTAGGGTACGAGTCAATATCACCCATAAAGGTCCCATCGAGATAAGACTGTCCCAGCGCGGTAACCTCAGGGATAGCAAGTAGCATGGGCATGATTTTCACATGTATATAATATATGCATACACACAGTCATATAAATATACTGCTTTTATCATATCAATTTTGGTACATCTCTAATTCCATAATTACGACATTTATCCTTATTTTCCCATTATTTGTTATCATGTATAACGGTTCGTCTCTAACTTTAATTCGAGGGATTATTCCAACTCACTACGTAACACTCATGGACTCTATCCTCCCAAGTGTAAAAATTCGGTAGGTATTCATCTATTTTCCATCGTAACCATTTTACGTAATCTCTCCCTTTAATAGAAAATTCCATCGTCCCTTAGGTATAAACACTCCAAAAATATAAATTTCGCCTTACATTAAAGGTCTCTTAATCATTAATAAATCCTACTGGTCATCTTCATCTCCCAAAACATTTTAATAAGGGTGTCCAAGGATTATTTCTCATTGAATTGAATTCAACTAATTTGAAAAGGGGAAATATGAGTCTGCCAGAAGGGGTCGATCAATCGAGGTCTGGGGCTCGATCGATCGAACCTTCGATCGATCGAAGCTCTTGGCTCTATCGATCGATCAAGCAGGTATGGCGAATTCTGCAGTTACCGGTTACGGGTTTTCTCATATAACTCCATCCAAATCCAAACTTTTCATCCCCAAACGTTCAGAAATTTATACTACTAATAATATAAATCCATTCCATACATCTTTTATGTAAAGCATGCAAATTTCCATTAATAATCATGGATTAATAGGCTAAAATTCATGTAAATCTCAAGAACCCTAGAAATCTCTTTAACATGGTTCTAATCAGTCTTTTTCCAGAATTTTCTTCTTCTAAAACATCAAAATTTCGTGGTTTAATCCTCTACATGTGAAGGGGTTTCCAGAATAACATTTAAACCATTACTACATGCGATTTCCTATCTCAAATTTGGGGTTTTCTTCCATAAAACTCATCCTAATCATCCCTAGACTAACATGAGTGATGCATTAACGAAATAAGCAAGATAAATACTTGCCTGGGATTTTCGACGTTCTGGTTTGATGACGAATTTGGTGTGGTTGCGTTCCCCTTCGCGCGATCTACGCGTTGGTGGTGGTGGCGGTGCAACCGGGTGAATCGTTGGCCTTGGATTGCTTGGAAAAGCCTCTCCTTCCCTCTCCTATGGCCATCACTTGTCTTTGGTTGTTTTAACCCTAGAAGACAACCTTAGACATCTGATATATCCCTTGAATTTTCGTGGGTTTAATTACCCAAAAATGTAAAATGCCCAAAATGTCCTCCCGGGGTACTAATTAAGCCTAAAAACGCCCCGAGACCCAAACTAAACCCCCGGGTACACTTTTCTGACTATATCGACCCTTCCAGACACATTGGCGCACTCAAAATGACCATACGAGCGACTTATAATATATTCACTTTTATTCATCAATATTTAGTCCCGATCCGACACGGGCGCATCCCAACTCAAATTTTCAAAATTGTCATTTTATTCACTCGTGACATTCAATATAACCAATATTATATATTACTTTGCTCATTAGTAATATTCAACAAGTTTCCCATAATTACTAACTCTCATCACGTTAATAATTATAACATAATTAATTTTTAGATTTTTATTAAATAATTAATTCACATTAAATTTAATAAATCCCCAAATTAATATAGCATAAAAATACGAGGTATTACAATCAGCTCCGATAAAATAATCAAACTCTAAGAATTAATCATACAATTATTTCGAATTTTATATTTAACGTCAAAAAAATAGGTTGGGTTCATGTTCCCCAACTCACTAAGAATTTAGCTGGACATAGAATTAATCTCTAGGCAAATAAACATTGTAGTGCAAGAAAACGTGATGACATAATATGAATTATGAGATGAATTAATGTTACCAAGATTGAAGAAACAAATAGCATGCAAGAGATCACACTAATTGAAGAAAACCCGAAAAAGACTTGATCTTGGATTGAATTGATGATGAATAAGTATGAAAGCTGGTCTTCATTTTGTTCTCAATGATAAGTTGCATACCTAACTCTCTAACTATGTTCCTAAGACCTCCTAATGGGTTTATACAAGTGAGAAAATTCGTGTAAAGAGATGTAGATAAACTCAAACTACTCATCCTAAAATCTTGAAAAAAATAACGAATCCCATCTTTGACCGAACCCATAGGCCAAACCAAACCCATCACCGAACCCGTGAAGAGAATCGATTCGCCAGAATGAACCGATTCAGTCAGGATCTCTGCCAAGCCTACTTTATTTTGCCTGATTTGCTCTCATTTACAGTTTTATCCCTAGACTTTCTTCTCAACTTCAAATGCATATAACTTTCTAACCGTAGTTCGGATTGGGGTGTCATTTCATCCACTGTTCTCGTGACTTCAAGCTCTTAAAATTTTCAATTGGCTATTCCTCTGGGTTATTGCTAAAAAATTACTAAAACTCACTTGACTTTCCTCTCTTGTGACTCTTTCACTGTTTTGACTTTTCTCTTCCATCCACTTGCACGATTTACCTGTAAAACGTAAAAGAAATGCACAAAAAACAAAATACTCTCCAAAAAGTTAGGAGCATAAATATGAGATAAATCTGGGGTAAATGCACCGTATGGATTGTAAAAGTACCAAAATTCAGGGGATAAATATGGAATATTTATGCCAAATCACTTGCTCACAACATGTGCTCCAGGAACTATTTTTCTCGTTTTTTCTATTCATCTGTCCGAGGATGATAAGACGAACTCAGATGTAACTGTGTTCCCATATCCTCCTAAAATGTTCCCTAAAATTGATGAACTAAGACATCCCGTGCAATTGAATGATCTTTGATACATACAACCATGCATTCCGTTCTATCAAGAAATCTGTGTGGACATGTAAGAAATATTCCACCTTTTTCAAATGGTCCACTATAACCCAAATAGAGTCATGATGTATAGGCATCAATGGAAATCCTATGATGAAATACATCAAAAAAAATTCCACTTCCACTTGGGAATGGGTAAGGGTTGAAGTCTCCTGACGATTGCTGGTGATCCATTTTAATCATCTGACATGTACTGCACTGGGACACAAATGTAGCAATGTCTCACTTCATACCTGCCCACTAATATTGCCTTTTCATATTGTGATACATCTAATCCCCATCGGAATGCACCAAAACCTGCGATCCACGAGCCTACTACAATACTTCCCTACGCATCTCATCATTTGAAGGTGTAATTAACGTCCCTTTGTACCATAACCCACCATTAGAACGAATAGTGTAAAGAGGTACGCCAGTGGCCAAGAGTCCATCCACCTTCTTATGACATTCCACATCGTATGTTTATGCTCACATTACGGTTATAATGATATCCGAAGTCACTGTGAGCATCCCCATGAAAGCATCGTCCAAATCACCAATAACCTAAGATGAACCCACATCTGTTAATTAAAGAGTAAATAAACTACAAATAGCTCGTCAACTAAAATCATTTACCACCACATTGGCCTTCCCTGGGTGATACTAAGTCGTAAACTGATAGTCCTTAATGAACTCGAACCAAAATTCGCTGATGCATATTCAAGTTCTTTTGCATGAACAATTATTACAAACTCTTGTGAACGCTGAAGAACCTGAACTCCTCACCCCAAATACAGTGTTTCCAAAAACGTAGTGTTAACACTATCGCTCCAAAATTATGGGTCGGATATTGTACCTCATGAGGCTTCAATTTCCGAGATGCATAAGAAATTGATCGATCATCCTACATTAACCCCCACCTAGTCCCTATAGGGAAGCATCAATATAGACTATATACTCGAACCCAATCCTAGGTAGAGCCAAAACTGGAGCCGAAGTTAAATTCTTTTTTAGTGTGTCGAAATCATGTTGATATATCTCGATCCATAAAAATGAAATACCCTTCTAATTGAACTCGATCAACGGCCTTTATATATTCAAGAAACCATAAATATATATCCTATAGTAATTGAACAATCCCAAAAGGCTATAAACCTCCATATATGTCATGGGTTTTCCCCATTCAAACATGGTTAACACCTTCCTCGGATCCACTGAAAATACCTTCTCCTAAACCATATAGCCTAAAAATTGCACCTCACGCTTGCAAAACTTGTACTTCTTGAACTTGGCATATGACTTATGCTCCCACGACATCTAAAGTGAAATCCTAAAGAGTACGGTATGCTCTTCTCAACCCACGAATAAATCAGGATATCATCGATGAAGACTATGATAAATTGATTCAAGTACGATTGGAACATTTGTTTCTTCAAATACATAAACACAATTATAGTATTTTTCAACACAAATGGCATGACCTTGAACTCATAAGAACCACATCGAATGAATAAGGCAGTCCTTGGTACGCACTCCTCTCTTACACTCAACTGATGATATCCCAAATGAAAATTGATATTCAAGAATAAGGAAGCACCTTATAACTGATCAAACATGTCATAAATCCTTGGAAAAATATACTTGTTATTCATCATCACTTTTTTCAACTCACGTAGTTAATGCACAACCATAATGAACTAATTGGATCTCTTCGTGGATAAGTGCTACGTCGAATGAATCCCTGCTCCAACAACTACTTAATTTTCTCTCTTAATTCTTACATCTCTAAGGGAGCCATCCTATAACGTATATTAGACATAAGCTCAGTGCCATGAACCTATTCAATAACAAAATTAATCTCTCGAGTCGGAGGATACCCTAATACATCCTCAAATACATCAGTGAAATCCCGAACAATCAGTACTAAGTCTAGTGGAACAGTCATTTCTTCTTGAGTCTCCTCATCTATAAAGTATAAGTGAGTCATGGCACCACCCTCTGGCCTAGGCATAACCACTATAAACATTTTTCAACCTAGTACCATGAAAATAATGGCTCACACCTATAGCCTATGTGAGCTTCATATCTAACCGACCAATCCATACCCAAGATCACATTATAAGAATTGGTATCTAAAACCATCAAATCAACCACAAAATGAAATCTACCGATGTCTACCCTAACATTCTCACATATCTCCAAAATAAAATTCAACAGACCCAAAGTAATAACTATAGATAATTCCTTATCTCAAAGTCTAGGTAGCAAACAAGAATTCTCCATAAAATTACATAATATGAAAGAGTGTGTGGTATCAGTATTAAAGAAAACTCTATATAGGATGCCATAAACATAACATGTACCATCAACTACCTAGACCTGCCCCTACCCATCTTATAGAGGTTGTGCGATTTGAAGCTTTATTGTACTAAAGTTGGGGTTGTGCATGTATGGCTGGAGGTGCCACTAATGGCTATGGCCTTGGCATTTGGAATTACTAAGGATGATACTAGTGCTGATGCGATTATTTGGGCCTAAAACCTTATTGGCCCTGATGGCCTTACCCCTGATAGTGGACCTACTAGCCTTGTTAGCTCTGCCTCTATTTCCCCTATGCCCCCGCACTCATTCAAACCCAAGATATATGTCCCCTACCACCGTAACAAAATAAACTTCTATAAATAGGGATAAAAGTGACACATCTTGTCTTAGTTACTTCTTCTACTACTGCCCATGTCCTATCTACGGGGGTTCTTACACTGCAGATGAGGTTTCTGCTACCCTAGCCTGAACCTACTGAACTCTCCCTAGTCCTGCTGGACTTAAAATCCCCTATGGTCTCCACTGAAGCTTCTCTCTTACTTATTCCCATAAGACTGGACCATCTTCTTTAACTTCCTCTTATAATCTTTATGATCTTCGCAATGCATTAAAGTGACATCCACCACATGAGTGTAAGTGGAATATAATGGATTCCCCAAAATCGCAAGTTTGATATGACAATTCAAGCCTTGAATGAAACATTACATCTTCCTTTTATTTATTCATACCTCCTCTGGTGTAAACATAGACAGCATTATAAGAACTCCCTCTCGTACTCAGCCACGATATGAGATCCCTACTATAATAGAAAAAAAACTTATTCTTTTAAACCCATAAAGAATAAAGGATGTACTTCTACTCAAACCACGTTATGAACTACTCATAATTCAAACACTCTTTCTCAAATTAAGTAGTCCCGCCATCCCACCACTAAAGGACATCCCTAGTAGGGTAAAAGTCACCAGCACCTGCCTTTGGACATCGATGCAGCCCAACAACCACAAGTGACACTTAATATCATGTCTACACTGATGTGCCACTATCGGGTTCAATGAACTAGCAAATGTATGTGGCATGTTCTTCATAAAGGAACCATGCACCTTCTCCCAAGTCAACCTTTACACCACTTAATGATGAGCCACCGATTGGTCGCTCGCTATTATCGCTGCCACTATAGACTGGCAGATGAACATAAGAATTTCCTGGGGCCAAAATGCTATTGTCCCTGTGCATCTGGTGTCGATATTATCGATGCTCGATGACCTGGGGTTGGGGGGAAGTTCGTCCCTCTCGCGCCCTAACTCCTCGTGCTCTCCTCTTTATCGACGTCTTAAATTTAATAAAAAGTCGTATCAATAATGAGACCTAAATAAGAGTACAAATAAAATCATGTATCTAGAAACACTACATAGAAGTCTATGAAAACCTATAACCCTTGAGGCTTGAAGCCACGCTCTAATAGCAAATATATAACAACACGTATATTATAAGGGTCAATTGCATCCTAAATTTAAAATATACAACTTTTTAAAATAATTTAAAATATCATTCTTGGCATGTACAGGATCAAATAAAAAAATGTAACAATGTATGGATACAGTACGATAAACCTCAAATGACATCTCATAAATGCATCAACAAAAACTCATATGAAAAATATCTATACAACCACATAAATAAGTCTCAACAGAATATACCACAACAATAAAGTCTGGCCACAAAAAATTCAACCCAACTGAAATATAAAAATTCATGTTAATAATCATCACTGCCATATGCATGCCAACTGAAGTATTTAAACTCACATAATTGAAATTAAAGATAGTATATCACAGAGATAAACCTACATAAAAAAATCCTAATGATGATGAATTAAAGGGAAGAAAAGATAGTGTTTGTGCTATCTGGTAAGGAATCTACTCACGTGATCCATCCCTAGCACCAAAACTACGCAGCTCAAAAACAATTATATATATAACTGATAAGTCCACAGTTATCTAGCTTGCAACGATCTATAATCATTCATCATGTAACATCACAATCTATTTTATTTATCTCATTAGTTTCAATTTCAATAATCAATTAAACTCTCAATTAATTAAACTGTAACAGACATGTGCCCCTTCTCTCCGGCCATGTCAAGAACATACAATGCGCACAAATAATGATCATAACTGGATACCAAAATTCCCTAACATGGTGGGAACTATAAACAAAAAAAAATGTGTGATGCACAAATAAATCCCATCAGACATCTGGCACCACCTTTCTCTTACGTAGCTGGAACTATACACATAAACATCCATTTGATGTACAAACAGGATACCATCATGCAAACTGGTCACCACCTCGTAATAGCATGGTCGGGACGAACAACATCAAGTGTGGCACACAAATAATTATTGTGCTCCCCTCGCCACACAACAAGTGAGAGTGTTGTCTCTTAGCACACACCCAGGACCACATCCATTTAACCATTTCAATATAATCAATACTATTATCGTCTTATTATCATTTCAAATTCCCTAATGTACTACTCAAATCATAATATCAATATATTCTAACTACCCCACCCATCGTACCATTCTAAACTAGTTTCTAAATCACCCATTACGTTATTTCATTAACTTCTAAGAAATTTTTTGAGCTATGCGCGATAATATAATTACTATGGGACTACTCAATGATTTAATTATTATTATGAAAGAGATATGTTCACTAAATAGTCCCTAAATCCCTTACTCATACCCATCTCTGGACTCCATGCGTGGGACGTCTAATAAATGGAATCTAAATAAGAAACCCTCTGATACACTTTGTCAAAAGAGTGTATTCATTGAGACACT
The DNA here is from genome assembly GCA_949130495.1 of Sambucus nigra. Classification (NCBI taxonomy): domain Eukaryota; kingdom Viridiplantae; phylum Streptophyta; class Magnoliopsida; order Dipsacales; family Adoxaceae; genus Sambucus; species Sambucus nigra. The sequence continues at coordinate 140,517,990 of OX422219.1, read as the reverse complement.
ATAATTAGTTATGAAATTATTAATGTGAATTAATTTGCGAATTAAATAAATTAGATAACCAATTTTCATTTCCACCCTTAACCACTCCCCATATACCAATAACAATGACAATAAAAAATACACAACAACATTTCCCTTACTCCTTCTAAACCAACTACTCAAGTATTTCCATTCAAACAATATAAGAAGGATATATTAGAGATTAAATTCAATTTAAATATAAATGCTTCCATTTTCTAATATTCGAAATAATTAATTAATTAAAGGGATTTTAAGTTAGATTCAAGAATATAAACATGAGGTTATTCTTTATTTATACATTTACAAGAGGGATTATGATCCAATTCTTAACATTATACATGTGACTACATTATTTAAGAATATTCAACTAAAGGTACTACCAAATAATCTAAAGGCATAACTCCATATAACATATACATTTTCATCAATAATCCATTTCTAATTAAGAGCCAAATATTAATTGTTGATTTTATATTATCATAAGGCCATAAATCCATGATCAAGACCCTAATATGCAAATTTACCAATAAATAGTCCAAATTCATGATTCATAATTCAACTAAGATTATATCTAATTTAAACCATGAGAATTTATCCAAATACAATCATATGAGGCAATAGCATAAGGGATCTCAAAACTCGAGGGGTCACTAATCAATTTTAAGACTACATTTAACATTTGGGTGAAATTAACAATTGTATATATAAAAAGAGGACATTATATTAGTAACTTGCCTTTGAAATGCACAAAAACAATTATTTATAAGGGAGAGATGAAGCCTTTAAAAATCAACCTTGAAATTCCACCAAAAACCACTTTGAATATTGATAGAAAATAGTTTGAGTCCTTGCTTGAGAAAACTTTGAAAACACTTTAATTAGGGTTGAAAATGGGTTACTTGGGGAGTGTCTAGATAGGTTAGGGTTTCTTTGGAGAAAAAATGAGTGAAATAAGAGGTAAGAAGGTTTTAAAATGAGTTAAAAAAATTTAAGGTATATTAAGACAAATGAGGCTTCGACCTCACCCGCAGTTCACCCACATTCTGATCGTCGCGGCTATATATCCCAAGACAATAGTGGTCAAACCCGTGGTCGTTGTCCTAGGCGTGACCTCGGTTATGTAAGGAGGCTCATTCATATTATAATTTCCAACTTTTTTAAATTCCTTAAAACCATAAACTTATTCTCCAAGTAATGCACAAAATACTAATATAGCCTTGGTCTTCTCCCTAAATTCCCCATATGTGTAATTCAATTAACAATTTACTAAAATTATGGTTTTAATGAAAAAATATTCAGGTTAGTATGAGATGGAAAGAGTTATGATTTGATTGTTACTAGTGACACCGGTGGGGTATCTATAGATTTCACACAATTTTGTTGGTGACATCGCGCCTCGTTGAGAGCAAGTGTAAATGTGTGTGAACTAAAGTGTATCTAAATCATGTATGACTTGTTAATGTCATCGTCAGTTTTTTATTCCTATCACTTGTGCTATAGTAGGATTATGTGTTTGGCTAAGTTGTGTGATAACATAGGATTAACAATATTTTATAGCTATGGATAGTGTGTGAAGTGTTTGCGAAGCCACATCCCGATATCAATAAATGGTTATGAGTACCTATTATTGGATATATCAATAAACGAGCCTATGATATCAACATGGTAAACATAAATTGATGTCTCGATATATGGACATAGGGTAGGCCTATTTTGTGTTATTTTTTAAGGATGTATTGGACGAGTGAGCACCTATGGCATGTTGAGATGACAATCTGGGGGATGATAAAAAAAACATCGGGGATATAATGAACAGTGCACGATTCATTATATATGGACCTTGTGTGTGCACTAAATAATTCCACGAGTTTTTATAGAATGGGGGCATGGTTGATTTCCTAAGGCTACCCATATGTGTGGATCGGTTGTTAATGCAATTCGCATGGGTATACCTCATTCTATTCACATGGATATGGTCTTTCTTATGACGCAAGTTAACTAACATTTTTTTCTTGTTTTGTTAAATATGCAACAATCAATTTTTAACCAAGAATAAGGCGCGAAGTAATATCGTCGAGTTGTTTTGCAAAAGTGTTATATAAATTTTCACCACTTACTAATTAATAAGTGTAGTAATAAGTTGGGTATCATATCCAAAAATATTGAGTTTTTAAATAATGTAATTAAATTCGCAATTAAATTGTTAAAAGAAAAAAGATGATTTGTTATGTTTTTCTGTTTAATTCAAGAAAGGTGAATAAAATTTGGATTTTTAGAAGCCCTATAAGGAAATGATAATTTTTTAACGGGACTTTTTGTAACTATGAGAAAACATAGATTGCAGAATAATCTGCCACTTTGAATTATAATTATTATAAACTAAATTTGCTTAAGATTCCAAAACTAAAACAAAGTTTCATAAAGTGAACAATCAAATATGTAAGAATAAATCGTTACATAAAAGATGAAATGGTTACGAAACTTATCAAAATTGAGTTTGGAAGTATGTTAAAAGAAATATTGGGGTCTCGACTATAATTAATGTGTGACATTAATTATGAATTTTTCGTATATTTATTTAAACTTACTTTCATGATTCGTATCTTAAAACAACATTTAATTTATAACAATAAATAAATTATCAGTGGGTTCATAAATCGTAACCGTAATAAAATTAGCTACTCCTGTTTATCGTGATGATAATTTCTATTAGAAGCAAATAAAATTAAAATTCATGTTCGTAATAATTATTAAGATGGTAAATAAGACTTACTTGAAGAGATGATAAAAGCATACAATAATATTACAAATTTAACTGTTAAAATTTCACCGAAATCCTCATATTATAATCCCATTTTAGATCAACTTGAAAAATATCCAGGGGGTGAATTGGGAATTTGTAAACTTTTTGGATCAACTTGAAATTTTGGAAAATATTTTTATTTTAAACACTTAATCAAATTTTAGATTAATAAATCATTAAGAATAAAAAGAGTAATTATCAAATATAAATAATACCAACCAATTAAAAAATTTTAATTATAGATTATAACTCCCAATAAATATATAAGCAATTTACAAATTTAAAATTAATATTATGAAATTAGTTATTTACTTTGAAATAATTGTTTTAACTTTAAAATAATTTTACCAATTTTTAGAAGTAATTTATCTGCTAGCAGAAATATAAAATTAGGAAAGCACAAGTAAATAAACACATTAAGTGAGGAAAATAAATGACACCAAAATTTAACGTGGTTCAACCAAAACACGACATATGTCCACGCGCCTAGAGCTTATATCTACTTGCGCTTCACTATCGTGATCCACTTACGGGTAGGATCAAATCACCTTCTACAAGTACGTTGCAGCTAAAACCTGAGTTACAATGGTACTCTTCTAGTTGCTAAAATCGAGGGGCTCAGTACACATTATGGTACTCTCCGAGTAGCTAAAATCGAGATACGTAGTACTCTCCGTGTAATTAAAAATGGAGCTACAATCTGTACAATCGAAAGCAAAACACCGAGTTTCAATTTGTTACAGAATGTGTGTAGAAAATGTAGAAGACAGATAACTCAAAAAACAATTTTAAATCTAAGTTTCTTTCACAAATGAGCGGACTTGAATCTGATATGAATGTTGGCTCTTGCCTCTCCAGTTGAAGCATAATATTTTCTTCAAAAATATTTCTTGTTGCACTAGTATTTGCTAATATGTTACTTTGAATATTGGAGAAGAATATCTCTTTGTTAGCTCTCAAATGTGCCAAAATAAATGCTGGTTTTCTTGGCTTGTTTTTCTTCTTTTTTGTAAATCTCAGATAATATTACAATTCTTCTCTTGGTCTTCTATTTGTAGACTTAAAAAAATATCCGTTGGATAAGATGAAACAGATGACTTGTGAGAGGAAGACTAGATGTGATAGTTGGCCCGAAAATAAGGGGGGTTGTTTGATGAGTGATCTTCCATGTTTGTTGAGATATTGATAGATAAATAGTCCCAGAGTTTCTGCAAGAAATAGTTAGTAATAGATGCAGACAATAATATTGCACTTCCCATTATATATTATAGTATAGGCTTTCAAGTGACAAAAATAATTAAAGCAAAGTGGGAAGAGAATAAGGACAGAAAATAATGCAGCCTGTAATAAAAGATCTCGATTTATTCTTTACACTATACATACATGGTCAATTGTAAGGACACAAATTTCCAATTGAGTCCTTTATTGTTTTGGCTCAATTTCGGACAAAAATGTTTGTGTCATAGGATAGAGTTTTTTATCATCCTTCAAGCCTATGACATTCTAAAGTTGAAGACGTAGCGGTCAAGTTCATAAAGCTTCACCAAATGCCGTGTTTCTAGTGCCTCGTTTCTAAATCAACAATATTTGTTTCGTTTACTCCTAAGGTATGAATTCATTATATATTTATATAGGAGCTTGGAACAAGTTTTATTGGATGTAATTTATAATTTTTATAAATTAATTTTAACGACTTTGTTTTACTCAGAAAAATATTTTTTTAGATCTTTCCATAAAAGTTTTGGGCTTAAAAATTAATATTTCATTTTTCTGACATGTCGTTCGAACCACACTGGAATCTCGTTCAAACGAGATTTCCAGGTCATTCGAACGAACTGGCATCTCATTCGAACGATATTGCCAGGTCGTTCGAGTGAGATTTCTGACGATCTTCCTTTTTTCATTCTGGAACCTCGTTAGTAAAACCGTTTGAACGAAAAGTCATTCGAACGAAAATTGGCAGGAACAGTTATATTGGGCGTTTTTGACAGTTTTCCCACTTTTCCCAACTCTTTTCCCCACTATCTTTTGACATAACTACTTAGTGCGGGAACCAACTCTTTTGAACTAACTTTTTCATATCATTCCATCTCCTAGAGAGAGTTTTGAGAGTTCAATTTTCTAAGAAAAAGTTCATGTTTTGAGCGCCTATTCTTCAAGAAAAAATTCATTAAACACTCTTGTTTTCAACCATATTGTTTATTCCAAGTTTCAATATATATCATTGCTTGGAGTGTTTGGCACCGGGTTTTACTCTACCGTTTGAAGAGTTCGTTTGGGTTTCCTTCTACATCCCATAAAGAAGAAGTTCTTATTTTACTGCGGTATTCTCGTATGGTGAAAGGCACCATGTGTGGTTGACGGTATACCTAAAGCCTCATTGGTAATTTCAAGGTTCTGGTGGAGTCCGGGATTGTCAACTAAGCGGAGGTCAGTACAAGAAGGAGCATCGGGGCTTGAAGGGAGTCGAGTCGAGTGTTGTAAGTCTTTTTTATTGTACTTGTAAAATACCATACTTAGAGGACTTATGGCTAGGTTCGTCCGAGATTATTTCTCGTTTGTGGGTTTTTCCTCGTTCATCGCGGCGTAGTGATTTATTTGTTTATTTTATATTTTGAAAAATTCACCTAGAACGCATGCTTAGGTAAAAAGATAAAATTTGGTTTAAATCACTACTTACTTAATTTGGTGATAAATTAATTTGGGTAATGTTTATGTTAATTTAATTCAAGTCATCACTTAATTTGATAAAATTGGTTTGGCCTAATTTGGGAATATTGAAAATATGAATTAGACAAATTTCTAGGACTTGGATTGATTTATGTTGTTAAAGTGAAAAATTCTTTTGTTGATTAATTTAATTTCACTTTGAACTTTGTTTAATTTTAAGTTGGAAAGAAATTAAAATTAGTTAATTTGTTTAATTGAACCATCTCGCTTTCGCATCTAAAAGGAAATTACTTTTCTAGTAAGAATTTAAAATTGGGGTCCTATCGCCTTTCAAATTGGTATCAGAGCCGGAGCGCTAATTTATCGCGTTAAATATCCATTTTTCGGCTTTTATAATTTTTGTGTTCCTTGTATTTTTAGGTGGTTCATTTGTTTTACTCACTCTCATTTTTGTTTTATATCTCTCGATGGGATGTCTTAATGATAATCTGTCCATTTCTAATGATAATGAAGTTTTTGCTATTCGAGAGGAATTTAATGGGCTTAATAAGTATAATAAAAATTTAAGAGAATTTCATGTGAGATTTTCAAAAAGAATTAAGTTTCTTGAAAATGAAAATTTATGTTTTAAATCTAGAATTGAACTTTTGCAAACCTCTCTATCTCAAAAATATATTTTTTGTGAAAAGCTCATGGACATAAAATACAATTATAATATTTTAGAAATGTCCAAGAAAGAGAGTGATAGTCGAGAAAAGACTCTTAGGGACAAGTTTGTTCACATTGAGGGGGAGCGTGATAACCTTCTAGGAGTTATAGAAAATTTAAAGAAGGAGTCCCGTAAAATTGAGGAGTCTAATTTATTACTTGAGTCCAAAATTTCAAAAATGAAAAATGACTTACAAGACTCGGGTAGTAGTTGTAATGGTTCTAGCTCATCTTGTTCAAATATTTTCGTTGCTAAAACTAAAACCATTGTTTGTTTTAGAGGGTCAACTTTATCCAAAGACTTAGAAAAGGCCATACCTTAGGTATCATTCCTTCTGTTTTCATATGCTTGCATTGTGGTAGGAAATGTCACCTTAGGTCATTTTGTTTTGATCTTAAAAGAAGTCCTATTAAGTCTATGTCTATCATTTCTTTAGTTTCCAAATCCCATTATTTTAAATATACAACTATATGGGTTCGGAAATCATTTTTAGACGTGCTAGATATTAGATTTGTTGATTCTCATTTGCTTTCACATGAATCCACCCTTGCTAAATTTAAAGGTTGACTTTGTTAGTTTTGTTTCCACACTCTAGCTTTTTGTGCTTCATATTATATATCATTGGTAGGTGTATGCATGTTTAATCATTTTCTAGTCTATGCTCCATGCTTAATCACATGCTAGAATTATGATTGTTATTTATTATTTTTGTTTTACCTTTTTATTAATTCAAGATTAGTGAAAAATTCAATTGATTTTTGTTTATCTTTTGAGTATATATTTTTATTTTTGGTTAAAAATTTTCAAAAACTCAAAAAGATTTTTTTTTTTTTTGTGTATTTTAGTTGGACACACTTTATGTGGCATATACTTGTGTTAGAATCCCTTCTTTTTTGCTTCCATGTGGTTAGAACTTTTGGTTTAGATTGTTAATCCTTATTATGTTCTTTACCATGCTTATATAGAGTAGTTGGATTTTATGTTTCTTAAATGGATTCTATTTTTATATGCCTCAATTCACACATGCACGAGCTCACTTGAAATTTTAACTTCATATGTATATTTGAGCTTTGTGAGGTGTTCTCCTACCAATCTTGTCATTTACATGTTGTGTGACCTAGGAGGACTAATGCATGTCAAAATCTGTTGCACATGAGATTTGTGAGATATAAAAATGATATATATAATGGTGGCGAAGGGCTCCGAAAGGAATTATTATCCTTTGGGAATAGTAAGCCACTGTTTGTTTGGACCTAAAATAAATATGTGGTCCAAAGGCCTAAAAGAATAATGGCATTAAAAGAAAATATTTTCCAAGGCCTATTTTGTTTAGTTGATCTATTCATTCAAAAGAATAATATATATGCTTATTGAGGGAGTTTGGATGTTATATCAACGATTTGTACAATGTACGTTTATCCTAGTTGTACTTTCATTGTCATGACTCTATTGGTTTGTAGAATCATCCATATGCTAATCTTGTATGCATGGTGTTTGTTTATTCATTGAGTTCAATCAATATTGTCACATGAGGTTATATTCAAATGTGATGAAGTTTGCAATCAATTAAGAACTCCGTGAACATGTTTTAAGTGATTGGGTCTAAATTTAATCGTTACTAGTTCACACCTCAACACTTCCGTTTCCATATGACACATTTTTTCCATACAAGTGTGAAAAACTTATTGTATTTTGTGTCATGTGTGTGTTTATATCTATATATATGTGTGTGTGCATCTTTGGTATATCTAGAGTATGTATATATATGATATTTTTATTTGGTCTTTGCCTTACTTTCTAGTCCATCTATGCTTTAATTCATAATTGGTATCTATCTTGTTGCATTATTTGTTGATATCACATGCTTAATAATATATGTATCATATTGGTATCATTTTCTTGCATCCTAGTTGGTATCCGTTATTGTTTGTTGGATTAGTTATGATTTTGTTGCCCACGTGCTTTAATGTTCTCATCACTTTATGCACATTTGCATGTTTAGCTTGTTATCCCATTCTATTTGTCCCTTGTTTAGTTTAAGGGGTGTATATGCTTGAATTGGGGAAGATTAGTTAATTTTTTTATTCTTTATCCTTTGTCTATTCCTGAACAAAAAGGGGGAGAATGATAGGGGAAGAAATGGTATCTAGTCCTATTGTAATCGTATCTTAGTTTAGGAGGTTTAACTTAGGGGGAGAGCGCTATCTTCTTAGGTTGATCATAGTTGATAAAGGGGAGAATTAATTTAGGGGGAGTAATTATTTTAAATTAATTTAATATTTTGATATTCCCTATGCGTTTGATAGTTTGCTTAAGTGTGCAGGAATTCTTCTAAATGGCAACTTTCATCTTCGGCAAATATATTTATCCTTGGGTTGTTTGAGTCAAGCTATTGTAATTTTATTTTGGGTGGGACATTTTTTTAAGTCTAGTAGAGCTTGACGGCCCTTTAGGATTTTTGTTGGTTTTTATCCCGGAATGGCCAAAGGGGGAGATTTGTAAGGACATAAATTTCCAATTGAGTCCTTTGTTGTTTTGCCTCAATTTCGGACAAAAACGTTTGTGTCATAGGATAGATTTTGTTATCATCCTTCAAGCCTATGACATTCTAAAGTTGAAGACGTGGCCGCCAAGTTAATAAAGCTTCACTAAATGCCGTGTTTGTAGTGCCTCGTTTCTACGTCAACAACATTTATTCCGTTTACTCCTAAGGTGTGAATGCGTTATATATTTATATAAGATCTTGGAACAAGTTTTATTGGGAGTAATTTATAAATTTTATAAATTAATTTTAACGACTTTGTTTTACTCAGAAAAATATTTTTTTAGAACTTTCCATAAAAGTTTTGGGCATAAAAATTAATATTTCATTTTTCTGACACGTCGTTCGAACCACACTGGCATCTCGTTCGAACGAGATTGCCAGGTTGTTCTAACGCGATTTCTGACGATCTTCCTTTTTTCATTCTGAAACCTCGTTAGTAAAACCGTTCGAACGAAAATTGAAGGGAACAGTTATTTTGGGGATTTTTGACAGTTTTCCCACTTTTCCCACCTCTTTTCCCCACTATCTTTTAACAGAACTACTTAGTGCGGGAACCAACTCTTTTGAACTAACTTTTTCATATCATTCCATCTCCTAGAGAGAGTTTTGAGAGTTCAATTTTCCACGAAAAAGTTCATGTTTTGAGTGTCTATTCTTCAAGAAAAAAATCATTAAACAATCTTACCTTCACCCATATTGTTTATTCTAAGTTTCAATATATATATATCATTGCTTGGAATGTTTAGCATCTGGCTTTACTCTACCGTTTGAAGAGTTCGTTTGGGTTTCCTTCTACATCCCATAAAGAATAAGTTCTTGTTTTACTGCGCCATTCTCACATGGTGAAAGGTACCATGTGTGGTTGACGGTGTACCTAAAGCCTCATTGGTGATTTCCAAGGTTCCGGTGGAGTCCGGGATTATCAAATAAGCGGAGGTCAGTACAAGAAGGAGCATTGGGGCTTGAAGGGAGTCAAGTCGAGTGTTGTAAGTCTTTTTGCTTGTACTTGTAAAATACCATACTTAGTGGACTTATGGCTAGGGTCGTACGAGGTTGTTTCCCGTTTGTGGGTTTTTCCTCGTACATCGCGGCATAGTGATTTATTTGTTTATTTTATATTTTGAAAAATTCACCTAGAACGCATGCTTAGGTAAAAAGATAAAATTTGGTTTAAATCACTACTTACTTAATTTGGTGCTAAATTAATTTGGGTAATGTTTATGTTAATTTAATTCAAGTCATCTCTTAATTTGATAAAATTGGTTTGGCCAAATTTGGGAATATTGAAAATATGACTTAGGCAAATTTCTAGGAATTGGATTGAATTTTGTTGTTAAAGTGAAAAATTCTTTTGTTGATTAATTTAATTTCACTTTGAACTTTGTTTAATTTTAAGTTGGAAAGAAATTAAAATTAGTTAATTTGTTTAATTGAACCATCTCGCTTCCGCATCTAAAAGGAAATTACTTTTTGTTGTAAGAATTTAAAATTGGGGTCCTATTGCCTTTCATCAATCAAAGATTTTCTATCTATAATACACATGATCTTTAAACTATTGCATGCATGGTATCTTACTTTCGGTAAATGGGACTGATTAGTTTAGTTATATTATATAATAGCTTTGGGTCAGTCAATACAGACTGATGGGATGTCATATTAATGAAAGAAATTTGGATGGACTTGCATCATGCACATAATAGGTAGATAAGAAATATATGATGGTATAGTAAAATATTTGTACTATTTTCGTCTCATGGTTCCATTGAGATAAATATAATAAAACTTTAGTTATAAAAGGAAAACGGCATGTAGAAAATCCTGAATTATGTACTCATAAACCCCAAGGAGAAAAGATAAAATCATCCATTAATTCCAAACAAAACTGTTATGGACTCAAATGGGTTGTTTACAAAAAGAATATCCTGTCAAAAGAAAAAGACGATAACCCCTTCACTCTTTTCTTAGGCTTTCGGCTAATGGGACAGGTTAATGATATACATACATTAATACATACATATATATATATATATATATATATATATATATATATATATATATATATCTGTGTGTGTGTGTGTGGACATCTCGGGGCTCAGATTCCCTCATGCGCTCGCGAAATATCGGGGGTCAGCCGTCGCAAGTGTGGAATAATGTAAAGAGATCTTCCATGTTTGCTCAAAATAGGCAAAATAATTTCGTCGCCTCAAGACACCGGCAATCAAGGTCAAACTGATGCTTGCAAAACTAAATAGTTTAAGGGTCCGGGGACTAAGTTACGGAATGGGAGGGTGTTAGGCACCCATTCCACGCTAATGTTAATCTTCTTCTTTTAGACTCTGTGATGTGTGTGTACATCTGAATAATATAAATATATGGGAGAATGTAATCGTTAAACTCACTTAATGGAAGGGACGAGGTGAATTAGTCTATAGGAATGTTCCTGGGCTTCTTACGAAGGGGAAAAGACTTTGTCGGTCGGTAATTGTTAGGGGGTGTCGATCGGCATGGCCCTTAACCTTCTATAAAAATAGGGCAGTCCCTCCTCATTTTTCACACCTTCAAGTGATTGAATTATTTTCTTTCTCTCTCTAAGAGTCGTTCCTAAGTCCTTCTTTCTTGGAGACTTCAAATGGCAGGCACTTGTGGTGATGGTAACAACGAGTGGTTGTCCGTTGACGATTAGGCAGGATTGGAGTGGCAGTGTATTATGTCTCTTGCGCTGGGTAATGAGAATGCTTATGACTTCATTGAGTCGTTTGCTGATGAGAGGGTTTTATTGCGCGAACCTGTGCACTATCATTCGACAAGGGTAAAAAACCATAATGGCTATGTGATTATTTGCCCTTTGATTTTCCCAATTCATTTTCTCTTTTCTCTTCTTGTGATAATGAAGGGTTTGAAAAAAATTACTTTTGCAGACTGATATAGATCCTTTGAGCATTTGGTCCTAGGGGACGACAGGGTTGAAGGACATTTGGGATAGGCTCACGGCGGTACTTTGGATGGTGTCATTTAATGAGGTTGGCCCGTTGGTGAATGCATTGGATGAGACGTTATGCTCTTCTGTGGTGTTGTGTGCTATTGGTGAGAGGTGGTGGGACATGACCCACACATTCTATTTGGAGTTTGAGGAGATGATCCTCAATCCCATTGATGTCCAGCAGCTGACAGGGATGGATTATAATGGGCATCAGATCATGGTGGACCGTACTCTATGGGTCAAATCGTAGGCAGTGCAGACTACTTTGAGTGACGTGGGTAGAATTATGTCGGGGGATTCTATTTGGATTTTTATATTGAGAGATACGCTATTGAAGAGTCGGTTTGATGAGACTGACGGGCGACAGGTGAGTCAGACAACCCGTTTATTTATTTTGCTTTTTCTTGCGGGATTCATGGTGGCAACGAGCAGCGACGTCATGCATCTCTAGTCTTTGCCATATTTGTGGCTTATATCGGACGTAACTATGTAAGATTGGGAGATATTTACCTTGATGTCCCTTTATGCTTCCTTAGATGCGTTCAGCATGTACATTCTGGAGGTAACTTTAAGTTTATTTTCCTTTTGTATTTCCTTGCAGTCCTCTTTCACACTCTTTTCCTGATTTTTTTTATTTTCTTGCAGACGTCGTTTTATGAGGTAATAGGGCACAATGTCGGGTTTGTACCCCTGAAGGATAGTGATTTGGGGGACTTCTATCAAATGTACCGGTGGTCGAAGTCCAACTGGAAGTCGAACCAGTTCTTATGTCTGAAGGACATGCGGAGAGCTCTGAACGATCTGACGAGCAATCGGGTTAGATTTTATCTTTTTAGAGTTTTTCTGGCATCCCTATTTTTGAGTAAATAGTAATTCTTTATTGGGGTATGCATGTGACCTTTTACCCTTGGGGATTTCCCTCACGGGCGACGAGGGTTACGGGTAAGCACACATAGATGCGACGGTTGTTGTCATATGAGTTTGGGTACATCTAGTACTTGAGGAGGAGAGTGGTGAGGAAGATTGTAGAGGAGGAGGTGGTAGTCCCACCGTCGGTTCCCCCAATGTATATGAGGCAGGTGAGGGAGATTTCAGAAGATGTCAAGGTGGCGGAGATGATGGGCGATCCATACATGCTCTACACGAATACGACGACGAGTTACGATTATTTGGATTTCATTACCAGTTAGTTGATGCCGTCCTACATATACGACGTGGAGAATATGCCTCCTCTTGCCACTTCTTGAGGGAAGGTTACTAGCACACTAGTGGGGTCTAACCACAGCACGGGAAGTGGTGCGACGGCAGCGACGAAAGAGGCTCCGCTTATTTAGGTCACTCCTCCTTCTTATAATTTTCAATTGAATAGCGAGGAGACATTGAGCGTTCCCCACCATCCTCAAACGTCGGTATCCAAGTTGAAACGGATTACTGATGAGGCTCTCAGGCCTGAGGTATACTTCTCTTATTTCTTTTTTTTTTTCATTTCCTATTTCACTATTCCTTTCTTTTTACTGGCTGGATCGTCCTTTGTTATTTTTTGCTTTCTTTGTAATTTGTGCGAGTGCCGATAAATTGGATGCGGGATATCAAGGACTGGATGGTGTCTATGCCTGCCTACGCGAATAATTCATCCACTTCTTATATAGTGTCGTCGGCAACTTCTGAGGAGAGTTCTGTCTTGTGAGTGGAGGGTCCACCACCCGTCGCAGAGGGAAGCATGTGCACCGCAGAGGTTTAGGATTTGAGGGGATCATTAGAGCGTTCAAGCAAAGTCCCGTTGAATTTTCTTTTTTTCTTTTTCTTTTCTGTTTCTATAAAAATGTAATCATTCCAAGAAAGAATTACAAATGAAAAATACGCATTTCTTTTTAGTACTTTTCTTAATTCAGTGACTTAATCTACATGCACTTAATTTTCTGTTGAGATTATTTTATTTTGCAAAGAGAGAGATAAGAATGTTTATGAGAAAATGTTTATTTTTAAATGAAGTAAAAAAGAATAACTCAGGAATTAATATTTTTCAAAGCAAGAATTTGACTTTTAAGCAAAAGAGAAAAAGGTTTTTTTCTAAAAAGGGCGGTTATAGATCGGCATACTCCTTATCCTGCCTATCAGCATGAGGGTTAAGTCAAATCATTTCTTTGGCTTTTATTGCACTTTCTGCATCCTTGAAGTACTTGTAGGGAAGAGGGATTGATAAGATTCAGGGTGGTTTGTCTTTTGCAAGGGTTTTTGGGTATAAAAAGGGGGCTTAGGGAATGAATTTTTTTACCACTGTCTTTATCTCTTCTTTTGTGTCTTTTTTCTATCTTTCAAATGGCTCTCCCAATGTCTGGAGAATTATATTTCTATCTCAAAGTCTTAGAGACCATTGGCTCTATAACTTCGACTATGATACTATCAGATTGTGTTGGGTCTTTTTTTGATGCAATCGGGATATAGACTGGAATCTTCTAGTAGTGACGGTACACTTCTAGTACCCCAGGGATCATCTTTTTCTATTTTTCCTAGATGAATCCTTCCCTATTTATGAGGAGTTTTCAGCGATGTTGGGGATCATCCCCAGTGTGGCGGCGGCTATTCCCAACTTGTCCCATTCTCCCCGAGTATATTTGGCTAAGTTAGTTCATATCTCTCCCTCAACGGCTCGAGCATTGGTCCATGGAGGGAATATCGTTGTTCCGACAGTTATGCACTCGGTGCATTAGAGGGGCTTTTATGATACTGGCTTGGCTGGATTTGTTTCTTTCGGCTTGATTCTAGGCTGTTACTGGTGACGGGTGACCAGATGATCGATCCTCAGGTGGCCATGATATTGGCGTGGATGTCTTACTATTATAGTCCTGCAGCGGTAGTGCTTGAGGATACCTTAAAGGATCTTGATTCTTGGAAGGAGGGTTCTTTCGATTTTCTGAGGGGGGGGAGCCCTGTAATGATATTTATGTGGCTTTTTCAAGAGATTTCACTTGGAGGCCTCACCTGAGTATCCCCTATCAGGTGTTCCTAACTTCTTTGTCCGTCCCTTCTTCAGTTTCGACCCTTCAACAGAGAACTGGGTTAATTGGTTTATGGATCATGGAGCCCAGTGTCTTTATTGGTTTACACCATGGTGGGGGGACTTGCATCCCATTTTATAGTTACGAGAGTATCGATATGTGTGACTGGTTGGCCTTCGACAGAATTCTTTCTATTTTCCTTAGCGGCTTATGCGCCAAGTAGGGTAGGAGCAGATAGTGCCTCCTCGTATAACCAACTTCTTCCCAGTAGACGATTGGACTGAGTCTTTACAAATGATACTAGGACACTTGTGGCAGCATCATCGACTGTTTACCCATCCTCTACAATCTGTTTGAGGAGTCGGCATTGTTTATGTGGATTATCTGAAGTGGTTGTGGAAGCAGGTAGTTGGGAAGATCTTTGAAGCAAAAAGTGGTCAAAGGTTGTTTGTTGCCTTCGACACTATGGAGGAGGGTGTTGTGATTTTTACCAAGCATATCAAGGTGTATCACTGCATGGAACCCATATGGAGAACTAAGTAGGAGTGAGAGACTTGGCGAAATCTGAGAGTAGGTATTGATGACGAGGTAGGGTCATCTGGAAGTTGAGGGAATCATTTTATAAAGCTGGGGATAATATATCTAGGGTGATTTGTGTTAGTATCTAGTATGTTTTAGGGTTTTTCTATGAAGTTGGTTATTTGGAAGGGAATGGGTATGTTATTTTATAGGTTGATTTTATTATTGGAAGGGGCAGTATGTTCGACTCCCTCTAGTGATACTTCGTGTAATAACTGTATTTAATGACTGAAATAAAATTGATTTGATCATATTTTGTTGTGCCTTTTGATGAGTTTTGCATTTGAACTATCTATCCAATCGCTAAGGCATACATAACTCTTTTTCTCATGTGAATAATGACATGGATTGTCGTTCTCTGGGTTTGGAAAAGAATAGTATTTTGTGAAAAAGAAAGGATCGCGCTAAAGTTTGTCGTATGAGATGCCTACGTACCTCCGAGGGCTTTGAAAATTTTACGAGTTTCATTTGAAAAGAATTATTTTGGGAGGATTAGGTCCTACGTAATTTTGTGTGGGGAAATAAATAAAAAAATTTCTTGGCAGGCCTCGTTCCAGAATTTGGTTGAATATTTTTGAAGAAGCTTGAAGACGGGTTCACAGATAGAGGTCAACTGGCTGATGAACCGACTGATGTATTTCAATTTAAATTGGAACCCTCGTACGTCCTTCTTTATCTGGTTTGGTGGCATCTCAATGACTATGGATCTCAAGAGTTTCCCCTTAATGACATCGAAAACACACTTTTATGGGTTAAGCCGCATCTGGTACTGTCGCAGTCGCTCCCAAAACTTTTGGAGGGCGGGAATGTGACCTTCTCGAGTTTTGGACTTGATGATGATGTTGTCAACATAGACCTCGACTTCTTTGTGAATAAGGTCGTGCAGGATAGTTGTGGTAGCCTTTTGGTAGGTATCCCTAGGCATGGTTGGTCGTATTGACTAAGATTATGTCGATCTCTAGAAATGGGTAATTGTTTTTTGGGGATGCTTTGATCAAATCCTGATAGTCGACGCACATGCGAACTTTTCCTACCGACTTTGGCATGAGGATGATGTTGGAAAGTCATGTAGGGTATTGACCACGCGAATGAAACCCACGTTTAGATATTTGACAACCTCCTCTTTAACTTTGAGTGGCCATTTCGTTCGGAGCTTTCTCAACTTTTTCTTTACCGATTTGTAATCTGGGAATGTCAGGATCTCGTGCTGAGCTATTTACAGTTCAAAATCGGGCATGTCATCGTAGGACCATGTGAAGACATTTATGAATTCTTTTAGTAGCTCTTCAAGTTGCGCACACTCATGCTCATTAAGGGTGGGCCATATCTTAATCTCGCGTTAGTGGCTATAAGAATCGAGATTAATTAAAATAGTCTCATCATCATTAGTTTGAACGCGGTTATGTTGTTTATGATTTTCCTTATTAAGATCAGTTAAGAATTTTTCATTTATAAAATCATCATCATCAAAAGTTTTATTAGAATCAATGCAATTACTGTAAGGCACAACAAGATACTCAAAATCCTCATTTATTTAATTTTGGGGAAAGCAACATTGAGAACATCATCAAAAGAGGTCTCAATTACATTTACATCAATAAAAGGAGAAATAGAAACATGTGCAGAGATTTGAAAAGGATAAATAGCAAGGTTACACTAGGATTAAGAAGTCTGGATTGGGATAGCATGCCAATTTAAGATAGGCATATCGGTAGTTGTGATCTGGGCAAATGTTTTCGATGGCACAACACCTAGGCAGATAATTTAGAGACTCAGCCCCAGTGTCTGCTGGTCAAAGGATTCTTTGGAGTCACCACCCTCGGAGTTCTCAGTAATTGTCATGGTTTTCTTTGTAAGAGGTTGTACTTAATGTTTCCACTCTTTATCCCAAGTGTTGTTGTATTAAAAGAAGATCTCCAGCCCTGTTTTCATCTTCTTATTAACATGGTCATACCAATGTTCAGAGAATCCACAAAAGGGGAAGTCTTCACCCTCCTTGATAAATCTTTCATTCAGAGAGTCCCCTAAAATAGTCTTTTCATCCTCTAGGTTTCTTTTCGATCACGATCGATGGAGTGCTTTGAGTTCAGCTGGTGAAGGTTGGTAGCGCAAGACACATATGGGAAAGGCTTCTTTCAGGATTATGGGGTCAAGGATTCCTTGTTGGAGTCACCTTATCCCCATTCTGGGCATGAAGTTCATGTTATTGAATATATAAATTACATTGACATTGTCACGAGGGCTGTGTTCAGTATAGACTCGGTCTTTTAAGTTATCCCCAACTAGAACTGGGAGTGGATCAATTCTGAAACTGGATAGGAGAATATTATTGGTCCTATGTTGAATCTTCAATACTGGATTGTTGGCATTGGCACTGTATAAACTGTCAGCGTCCCTGAAAATGGTGATGACTTGACCTTTGGTAAAGAACTTTAGTTTCTGATGGAGAGAAGAAGATACTCCTCGAATGCTGTGGAGCCAAGGGAGACCAAGGAATAAGTTAAAGCAAGAATATATGTCAATGACTTAGAATTCCATCAGAGGATTTATACGGCCTACCTCTAGTGTGAGTTTTATGGAACCCAATACTTCTCGACGAGTGTTGTCATAGGCACACACGGCGGCAGATATCGGAGTGAGATCACGAACTTTCAATCCCAAGTAGTTAAAGGTTTTGAGTGGACAGACATTGAGAGAAGATCCATTATCGATAAGTGATAGTGGGACCGTCTTTCACAAGACTTCGACGGAGATGTTGAGATCATAGTTATGATCAAGGCCGAATTTATGGATTTCTTCTTCAGAAAAAAAGAGGAGTCAGGCAGAGATTAAGGATCCGATGATATTCATGGATTCTTCGGGAGTACAGAGGGAGAAACTGTGGGTCCGGTGAGGATATTTATCAAGGTAATTCAGTGCATATGAGAGGACATGAAGAGTTCCCATAATGTTATGTTGGCTTGGGTTTTCTTGAGATGATCGAGAACTTTTCTTTTTTAACGGTCATTTATGGCATTGGGAGCTATTTGACAATTCCCTTTCCTCTGTCTACTCCGATTGAATGGGGAATCAGATCTTTGTAGTACCGCCCTAATTATGTCATGTGGTTCACAAAGGCAAGGAAGAATAAGAACCTCATGGCTTCATTTATTTTGTCCTGAATGGATACTTTGTTAATTTCTCCCAATAAATCCTCAAAAGATATCATTCCACACATATTGGCGACTAAACTGGCTTCTTCTTGATTCGATTTATCATCTGAGTTATCAAAGTCATCCCCCCATCCGACGGCGACGATGTCTTCCTACCAAGACTAATTGATGCATTTGACGACCTTTACAGCCTCCCATTTAGGAGGGAAGTGCACGAGTGAAGGGACTAGTCACCCCTGGAGTTTCAAAGTAGTGAGAAACTCGAAGACCCTACAAATTTCCCCCATCTGGCAAAACATGTCGTCTATGATTTGTACAATATCATTTAGACTAACTTCCTTAACGAGTACTGCCCACTCAACTGATTCTCGAGCCCACTTTTGGACTTTTATAAACAGGCCATTGAATCTCTTGTAGTTGATTAACATTTTTTGCGTGCAATTCCAGCCCAAAATTCTGGAGTTGCTCTAACACGGTAGGTAGTTGCATGCCTCCCCCCTCAAATCTAGTGCGAATGGAAATGCATACCCTCTAAGGAGTGACAGATCTTGATCAACAATGCATTGAGGGTACATGAGAAAGGACGGGCAAACCTTTAGTGGTTTAGTTGAGACTGTGGTGATGATGGGTGCTTTAACAGGCAAAATCTGGGTAGAAGGGTCAATCCAGGGTTGCTTTTCGAGAAGAGGGCATTCACCCCGGCTCCATGTGATGGAATAGGGTTTTAAGTGGTGTTGGTATTTGGATTAGCTAGCGGGGCAATGTCACCCCAGTCTATTAGGCATGGGATCACATTTTTTAGATGAAGCATTAGTCAGTGGTGTATCCTACGACTTAGTTAACGTCACAGTGGGCATCGGGCTTATAGTTTTTAGGGAGTGGGTTTGGTAATGGTCGGGGTTCCAATGGTTTGAAAAGATTTCGGATTGGTAGAGTGATAAAGCATAAATATTCCATATTTATCCCCTTAATTGAAGTGTTTTTAGGATCCCGTGCAGTGTATTTAATTGAAATTATCCCATATTTATGATACTAACCCTTTTTGACAAGTATTTCGTATTTTATGTATTTCTCTCTTATTATACAAGTATTTCTTACAAGTGGATGCAAGAGAAAAATCGAAACGGTGAAAGAATCAAATGAAAAGGAAGTCAAGGGATTTTTTTTAATTTTACATCCTGAACCTAGAGGAAGAGACAATAGAAAATTTTAATAGCTCGAAGTCACAAAAATACTGGAAGAAACGGCACCTTAATTCGAGCTACGGTGAAGAAGTTATGAGCAATTGAAGTTGAAATGAGAATCTAGGGGCAAATATACAAATAAAAGAACTTCGAGCACATAAGACCACACTTAGAGCAGATATACAAAAAATAATCATCCTAAGATTCCATTTTTGAAAAGAGGGGAAAAACGAGAGGAATCTCAGCATTATTATTATTATTATTATTATTATTATTATTATTATTATTATTATTATTATTATTATTATTATTGTTGTTGTTGTTGTTGTTGTTGTTGTTGTTGTTGTTGTTGTTGTTGTTGTTGTTGTTGTTGTTGTTATTATTATTATTATTATTATTAATATTAGTAGTAGTAGTAGTAGTAGTAGTAGTAGTAGTAGTAGTAGTAGTAGTAGTAGTAGTAGTAGTAGTAGTAGTAGTAGTAGTAGTAGGTTTTCACTTGTAATGGGTTTGCCTAAATGTAAGAAAAATGTCAGACACGACTCGAGCCTGTGGAAAAATAGGGTTTAACAATATAACACAAAA
Source organism: Sambucus nigra (assembly GCA_949130495.1). Taxonomy (NCBI): domain Eukaryota; kingdom Viridiplantae; phylum Streptophyta; class Magnoliopsida; order Dipsacales; family Adoxaceae; genus Sambucus; species Sambucus nigra. The sequence continues at coordinate 140,497,763 of OX422219.1, read as the reverse complement.
CATTTGATATACCTCAGTGTACAAGAATTTCCTCACGATATACCTCGTGGGGATGGTTCGTGTGAGAGAGAATTTGATATACTCGACATACATGAACGAATTTCCTGCTATATACCTCCCGTCGTGAGTTCAAACAAGAGGTACAATACAGGGGGAACCGTTCGATATGCATCGAAGGTACGAGGCCAACGGAAGGTTGGAATCATATTTGTTGGTTTACCCTTCCCCAGTAAATTCGGTACCCATCACGAAGTGACCCACCAATACGAGACAAAATTTTGGTAAATATTGCCATACTCTGGTGATGTAGTGTGCAAAATGCATGAAGCTTAATCAGTATCTTATGGAGAGATTTTTTTTTTGCATGCTAAGTAAGGGAGTACTTCCACTAATGATGGAGATTATACAAATATCATGAAAAATAAATCTACCATGGAGCATGAAGGCAACTCTAAGCATGTTGATAGGGAAGCACGTAAATATACAAGTGAGTGAGGTGTGTAAGGTGAGAGAATCACGTGGGAGTAGAGTGAGTGATCATGTGAACATATACAAGTGAATGTGTGTACTAGTGAGCCTAATAACGGATCATTTACAAGTGGTGTATGAGATGTGTAAGTGAGCATGGAGATATATACAAGTGAGATAAGTGTGGATGTGTACTAGTGAAGCTAAGCATAGATATTCTACAAGTGGTATGTGGAGCACGTGAATAGGAGTGCAATTATATACAAGTGTAAGTGTGTGATGTGAGCATGGGTAATATATACAACTGTGTGAAGTGAGCATGTAGAAGTGGGTGAAAAGTAATATATACATGAGAAGAGAGCGTGGTAGAGATAAGCATGGGATAGATATATAAAAAGTAAACAAATGAGTAAAGGGAACGTACAAGTGGGAGTATATGTACACATGTAGAAAAATAGAAGAGCAAAGAATAACACCCATGTAGAAATAAAGTTTAGTCCTCAAATAAACATTCTTGAGTGGAGTCGCCACTGTGGCCATCTTGAGGCTCAGATTCCTTCCAGTGCTCGCGGAATGTTGGGGTTCGGTCATCGTCAAGTTGGGATAATGTAAAGAGATAGAGTTTCCAGCCTATTTTGCTCAAAATAGGAAAAAAAATGTCGGCGCCTCAAGAGAACAGTATTAAATCAAAATCGATTCTTATGAAGCCAAATAGTTCTAAGGTTTGGGGACTAAGTTACAAAATGAAAAGATGTTAGGTACTCATTCCTCCCTTTTCTCTCTCATCGGCTAATGTTAATTTTCTCATTTAAGACTTCGTGACGTATGTGAAAGTGTGTATAATATAAACCGATGGAAGAATGGAATTGTTCAACTCGCGTCATGGAAGAGACGGAGTGAATTCATCCGTGGGAATGTTCCTAAAAATAATGATAAAAATAAAATGTAAGTGTTCTCCGAATCACAAATCACTGTGAAAGAAAGAGAGAATGTGCACATCGGGCGAGATACAAGTATAAAAGAGCATGAGACTCATAAAACATATATAAAAGATATGAAAGAAGCATATAAACATGAAGAAGGGGAGGACGAGAATTTTAGGATTGACCCAAGACGTCTACGTAGCCCAAGGAGCATCAAAGCCCATGTAGTTCCAAAATAGCATAGGGTGGGGTTCACCCCATAAATCCAAATGTGGAACTTCTCTTATGCGTGTGTAGAGAAAATGTGTTTCAAGAGTGAGAGTGAAATGGAAAACCTGTTTTTGAAATTTTCAGATGAACCCACTTTTTCATCTTTTTGGGGATGTTTATGAAAATAGATTATATGCAATGTTGATACCAAATTTAGTCTGCTGACGTGGACCAATCACTTGAAAACACGTGTCAACCTACGTGGAAAATACTAATACTTCCAATGAACAACATATGTCACCGAGCTACTCAGGCGCTTCGAGCAACTTAAAACAAACCGAGAAACTTCAGCATACCGAGAAAGTAGCTCAGGAATACTACTATTCCTCTATCGAACAGGAAGATCGAGAAGAATTGAGGAAGAAGACTACTACTTACCAAGTGGATGAAATAAAAGATGCAGAGATTGAAAAATTAGACCCTAGAGACGAGTCTCAGATCGTGAAGGGCCAAGTCATGGAAGCTACCGAAACTATCATTTTGGACGATGAACACCCAGAACGAACAACCCAAATTGGTGTGTCATTGGATGAATCAATAAAAAGGGAGCGAATAGCTTTTCTAAGGTGCAAAAAATAGAATTTTGCATGGAGTCATAAAGACATGCCAGGGATAGACCCGAGTTTCTTGTGCCACGAGCTCAACGTGAACAAGGAGGTCAAGCCAGTGAAGCAGCGAAGAAGGGTGTTCAGCCCTGAAAAGAACCAAGCTATACAGGAAGAAGTAGAGAAAATACAAAAAGCCTTTTTTATTGAGGACATCAAGTATCTTGACTGGCTAGAAAATGTGGTAATGGTAAAGAAGAAAAACAATAAGTGGAGGCTGTGTGTGGACTTCACTGATCTTAATAAAGCCTGTCCAAAGGATCATTTTCCTTTGCCTCAAATCGATCAACTGGTGGATGCTACCTCGGGGCATGAATTGTTGAGTTTCATGGATGCTTATTCTGGCTACAACCAGATTAAAATGAAATCAGAGGATAGGGAAAGTACCTCGTTTATCACCCCAGGGGGAACTTATTGTTATAATGTTATGCCTTTCGAACTTAAAAATGCAGGTGCAACGTATCAGCGGCTGGTGAATAAGGTGTTTGCAGAGAAAATCAGTCATAACATGGAGGTTTATGTTGACGATATGCTGACGAAGAGCAAGAAAGATACTAATCATCTAGATGACCTAGGTCAGACCTTTGATAAACTAGAGTAATATCAAATGAAGTTGAATCCCACCAAATGCGTATTTGGGGTACGAGAAGGTATGTTTCTCGGATATATTGTTAACCAATGAGGTATTGAGGCGAACCCTAAGAAGATCAAGGCCCTATTGGAACTAGGATCTCCAACTACAAAGAAGGAAGTGCAAAGTCTCACAGGGCGAGTTGTAGCACTTAACAGATTTGTGTCACGAGCAACAGATAAATGCCTCCCATTCTTCAAAACACTCTGAAAAACTTTTGAATGGAATGATGAATGCGAGAAGGCCTTTCAAGAGTTAAAGAAATATATGGGGACACCCCCACTGTTATCTAGACCAGTGATAGGAGAAAAACTATACTTGTATCTAGAAGTTTCAGAGAATGCAATTAGCTCGGCGTTGATAAGAGTGGAAGATGGAGTGTAGAAATCAGTCTATTACACTAGCAAGGCAATTCGAGGAGCAGAGATCAGATATCCAAGGTTGGAGAAGTTAGCACTGGCACTGATCGAAGCAAGAAGAAGGATGAGGCCATACTTCCAAGCCCATACTATAGTGGTGTATACAGATACGCCCTTATGACAAGCTATGCACAAACCTGAAAAATCGGGAAGATTGATTTACTGGGCAGTAGAACTTGGTGAATATGACATAGTTTGTGAGCCTAGATCGTTGCTCAAGGGACAGGCAGTAGCGGACTTTATCGATGAGTTTACTCACTCTGATATTTTCTAAGAGCAACCCGTGGGTGTTACGAGATCATCGAATTTAACTCCCGACCAACTTCCATCCGTGGATGATCAAGAGAAGATAAGCAACGAGCACCTAGAAATGCCAGGGGAGGACAAAAGGAAGCGTCAAATATTTCGTCAAGGGACTCTCTATGATCAAGAGTTTGATAATGAAGTACTTGTGTGGAATCTGTATGTGGATGGTTCTTCGTGTGCCACAGGCAGTGGAGCAGGAATTATTTTAAATAGTCCTGATGAAATTGATATGGAGTATGCTCTACGTTTTCAATTTAAGGCTTCTAATAATGAGACTGAATATGAAGCTATGATCGTGGGTCTAAATCTGGCCAAAACCATGAAGGCAGAGCAGGTCGTTGTATTCAGTGATTCACAGTTAATCGTAAATCAAATTCTCGGGGTGTATGCAGCAAAGGGAGACTTAATGGTCAAGTATCATGCAAAAGCAATGGAGGTTGTATCGAATTTCACTGCAATTAAGTTTATCAGAATACCGAGATTGGAGAATGCAAGAGTCGATGCCCTAGCTCGGCTAGCATCAGCTACACGTACCGAGCTACGAAGAACAATCCCAATAGAAATCCTTGATGGTCGGAGCATAGACGAAGACTTGATGATGAACTTCATTGCCCTCGACTTGGGACCACCTTGGATGGACCCCATCAGGGCCTATATTGAAGAGGGGGCTTTGCCGAGTGATAAACTCACGGCCAAGAAACTGAAGTTTAAAGTTGCTTGTTACGTATTGACCAGTGACATTTTGTATAGATGAGGAGTTATAGCAGGACTACAAAGATGTGTCCATCCCTCCGAAGTGAAAGACTTGATCGAAGAGGTTCACAAAGGTTGTTGTGGAGCCCATGTAATAGGTCGTACGCTTTTGCAAAGAATAACAACTCAGGGGTACTACTGGCCAACGATGAGAGCTGATTGCGCAGCTTATGCTAAGAAGTGCAATAAATGCCAATGCTTCTCTTCCATCCATAGAACTCCCCAAGCATTTTTAACACCCATAACGTCCCCTTGGCCATTTGCCATGTGGGGAATAGACTTGGTCGGACCACTTCTGTGGGTACCCGAAATTTAGAACTATGGGCCTGGATGAGTAGCCCAGTCCTAGCGGCCCAAAGTCCAGGCCCCTCATCTCTTATAGTTGATCCAGTCTCCCCCCACGATCCCATGAAGGGAAGTTATGGGGGAAATGGAAAACATGGAGGAACCCATCACCTCCACTCATCTACATGCACATGTATATATTAAACCCTAGGTCTGGGGCAAAAGGACAAGTTGTATTCTCTGTAATCACTCTCCGGCGTATATAAAAATAATATCGATTGCACCACCGTGGACGTAGGCACATCTTGGCTGAACCACGTACATCCTTTGTTGTGTGATTGGCATCTTGTACTCCTTGACCTCTTCTTGATAATCTTTCTCTAATACTTATTTGTGTTGCATAATAATTGCATCTACAATTGGCACCGTCTGTGGGAAGCGTTCATCTTTCCCTGAGAAGAGCCCACGTCAAGAAAGGAGTTTAAGATGTCTGGCCACAGCAGCAATGCCCCCCAAGCAGGAGATATTCAAGAGTCACCTGCTCCTCGCAGGATTAGGTCTGAAGTCCGACGTTCAGATCAGAGAGCTCGCCTGGAAAGACCAGCCTCAGAAGAAAGTCAGGGACTAGCGAGGTCCACACAGATATCCAGGTTGATTGATGCGTACGAGGCAAGGCTCCACGAGCAGAGGGAGTCTTCTCGTAGATACCAGGCTGAGAATGCTCGCTTGAAAAGAAGACTGGAAAGACTAGAAATGGAGCTTCTTCCTATTAACCAGAGACGCCCATATCGCACTCCTAGCCCTCAGGCGAGCAAGTCTCGCAGCCGAGGAAGGAGCCCTAGGCGAGAATCTCAAAGGGACGAAGGAGGCGAGTCAGACGACGACCTCCGTGAACAGCTGCGAAGAGCTCGCCGCTACCAGAGCCCTGCTCCAGACGACGACCTCCGTAAACAGCTGCGAAGAGCCCTGCTCGCAGCGACGAGCACATACGAAACATGGTCCGCAGGGAGATGGACCAGCATCCCGCTCACCACGGAACAAGATCAACTAGAGATCTCGCGAGGTGAGCTCTGAAAACCCAGATGAAGTCACCTTTCACAAGAGAAATCGAAGAGGAGGAAGCTCCCAAGAAATTTGCCATTCCAAGGTTCAAGATTTATGACGGAAAGACTGATCCCATCGATCACGTCAGGCAATACCGACAGGCCATGACCCTCTGGAGTCATCGGGATGCCCTGATGTGCCGTATTTTCCCCTCGAGCCTTCATGATGTAGCACAGAAGTGGTTCAAAAGTCTCCCCCACCGGTCGATCAAGAATTTCAAATCCCTAGCCGAACTCTTTACGGCCCGATTCATGACCAGCAACTCCCATCCCATAAGGATGGATGCTCTACTGACAATGAAGAAAATGCCTCAAGAGACCCTCCGAGAATACGCGAAGAGGTACTGGGAGTTATTCAATGAGATCGAGGACTATGCGGAGGAAGTGGCAGTGGCCTCCTTCAAAATTGGGCTCCCTAGTTCTTCCCTCCTCTACCAGTCCCTGACGAAGAAAGAAGCTATGACTATTGACGACCTATTGGCCCGAATTGAGAAATACGCAAAGGTGGAAAATGTCACCCGCCCTAATACAGGAGAAACGGTCGAGCTAAGCTCACTACCAAGGTAGGTGAGAAAACTGAGAACCAGAGGAAAGGAGGAAAGAATGGGGGCAAAAATGGCTCAAAAACGGAGGGAACCAGGACGCGTCGAAAGCATTCCAGGCGGTCAACACTGTCTTTAAAGAACCAATTTACAAGGTTCTCGCGAAGATCAAGGATGAGCGATTCATCAAGTGGCCCAGGAAGATGGGGGAGATCCCTCGAAGAGGAACAATGCGTTAAGATGCGCTTTTCACAAAGAGGGAGGGCACAAGACCGAGCACTGCAAAGCTCTTAAGTCTCACCTCGAAGAATTGGCTCAGTCCGGGCATTTGAACGACTTTGTGGAAAAAAGGGCAGAGAACAGAGAGATGAGACCCGACAATGTGCTGGAGGATGATGCTGGACACGAGTTTGCCGTAATTCATGGATTATCTGACATCAAGCAGATACAAGGGAACTCAGCTCGAATGGAGATAAAAAAACTTACAGCGGTAATGCAGGCTTTTCAAATCGATCCAGCAAAGTCACAGTCAGGAAAGCGTCGACGAGCAGAGGACGTCAACTATAACAAGCATATTGTTTTCACGGATGAAGATTTGATGGGAGTAAGGACCCCACATCATGATGCCCTGGTCATTACACTCAGGATAGCCAACTTTGACATCGACAAGCTGCTCGTCGATCAAGGAAGCTCATCCAAAGTAATGTACCTCGACCTGTTCAGGAAATTGAAGTTGAGCGTCGCCGACCTAAAGGAAGCTACTGTTCCTTTGGTCGGCTTCGCTGGGAAAATGACCATGCCCCTAGGCAAGATAGTGCTACCAGTTCGTGCTGGGAACGTCTCCAAGATGATTGAGTTTTTGGTAGTTGACATCGAATCACCGTACCAGGCCATCCTCGGCAGAGGATGGCTTCATGCAATGAAGGCGGTCTCCTCGACCTACCATCAGAAGCTCAAGTATGTAACCGAGTGAGGAGTAATGGAGATCCATGACGACCAAGCGATGGTGAGGAAGTGCATCATAGCAGCCATCCGACCAAAGCCAGAGAAGAAGGCCGGTCAACCCAGCGAGAAAGTTGAAGAGGGTGTGATACCTTCTAAATAGCAACTAAAGTATGGAAGACCAGGAGTAGAGGAGACCAGGCTCCTCCCCTCCGAGCGTGTCATCGAGGGCCTGGTAGAAGTTATAGCTGAAGTTGGTGACAGTAGCAGAGTCTTCTTGATTGGAGCATCTCTCACCAATCAAGAACAGAAGGAGTTGACGACCTTGTTGAGACACAACGTATATGTTTTCGCATGGGAACCATACGAGCTGCCTGGTATTGATCCTGATATGGTCTGTCATCAGCTGCACGTCGACCCCACATTCAAGCCAGTCACGAAAAACTGCACCCGAGAAGGCTAAAGTGATCGAAAAGGAGGTTGAAAAACTGCTGGATACAGGATCCATACGGGAAGTACGATTCCCCAAGTGGTTGTCCAACCCAGTAGTAGTTTCAAAGAATAATGGGAAGTGGAGAGTTTGCATCGACTTCACTGACCTCAACAAAGCATGCCCAACTAGTAGATGCCACTGCAGCTCACGAGCGAATGAGTTTCCTGGATGCATACTCAGGATATCACCAGATCCCCTTGTATGCCCCAGACCAGGACAAAACGGAGTTCATCACGACGGTTGGGTTGTATTACTACAAGGTCATGCCATTTGAGCTCAAGAATGCGGGGGCAACCTACCAGCGGCTGGTCACAAAAATGTTCAAGGATCAAATGGGAGACATAATGGAGGTCTACATTGATGACATGCTCGTTAAGAGCAAGAAGAAGGAAAATCACCTCTCAGGCCTGTCAAAGACCTTCGAAATCCTTAGGAAGTACCGAATGAAGCTTAATGCGAGCAAGTGTTCCTTCGGTGTCCAGTTAGGAAAATTTCTTGGATACTTGGTCAGTAAGAGAGGCATAGAAGCTAATTCGGACCAGATCGATGCAATCAACATGGTACAACTCCCTCGAACAGTCCGGGACGTGCAGAAGCTCACTGGAATGCTCGCTGCCTTAAATCGCTTCATTTCCAAATCCTTCGAAAAGTGCAAGCCTTTTTTCCAGCTTCTAAAAGGGAGTAAACCAATAGAATGGAGCCCAGACTGCTCGCGAGCTTTGGATGAGCTCAAGTCCTACTTAAGCTCTCCACCGCTACTTGTCATACCACAGCAAATGGATTCTTTGTACCTGTACCTCTCGGTATCCAATCACACTGCCAGCTCGGCGTTAATATGCGAGGTCGCAGGAATCCAACACCCCGTTTACTACACGAGCAAGACCTTATTAGACGCCGAGCAAAGGTACCTGCCATTGTAGAAGCTCGCCTTTGCACTAGTGATAGCCTCGAGGAAACTAAAGCATTATTTCGAATCTCATACTATCATTGTCCTAAGATCGCACCCCCTTAAGGCGGTCCTAAGGAAAGCGGATTTGTCGGGCAGATGGTCTAAGTGGTCAGTCGAGCTCGGCCGGTTCGACATCCAATTTCAACCAAGGACTGCTATCAAGGGTTAGATCCTCGTTGATTTAATAGCCAAATTCACTGGCGAAGAACTCCCCGACCAAACTCAACCAACAAAGCAAAAGGAGAACCCAGCAACAGTGGAAACCTGGAAACTATTTGTTAATGGAGCCTCCAACTCAAAGGGGGCAGGCGTAGGCATTGTTCTCATCACCCCAGAAAACACCATCCTTGAGCAAGGAATCAGTCTTGGATTTGTAGCCTCCAACATCGAAGCAGAGTACGAAGCCCTAATAGCCGGTCTCCAAAAGGAGCAAACTCTGCGAGCAAAACGTTTACAGCTGTTCGGCGATTCTCAACTAGTCTTTAATCAGATAAGTGGAGACTACAACGCGAAGGATGAAAGAATGGCAGCCTACCTCGCCCTGGAGAGAAAACTAATGACGAGCTTTGAGGAGATCACCACCCAGCAGTTTCCCAGAGGGCAAAACAGTCATGCCGATGCCTTAACATCCCTAAGCTCGGCAGTTGATTCTAGCCTTAAAAGGGTCATTCCCATCGATTTCCTCATTTGTCCAAGCATTACCACAAAAGGGTTAACCCGAGAAGATTCCAAGTTGGGGACTATGTTCTAAGGAAAGTCCTGGGCAACACAGTAAGGTTATCAGACGGCAAGCTAGGCCCAAACTGGTAAGGACCCTTTAAAGTAACTAAAGACGACCTGCAAGGTGCATATCATTTGGAAACGATGGAGGGCAGAGAGATACCACGAGCATGGAATGCAGCAAATCTCAAGAAATTCTATTTTTAAATTCTCAAGGAATTCTACTGTTGAATCTTTTTCTTGTATTTCTTATGTGAAAGGAACAGTTCATTCCCCTTATTACTAATGTAATCAGTAACTGCATTTTATCACACATCTCTTTCCAAATCACAGGCACGATGGTCGATATAGCAGGAGAATACCCCTCCTCAGGTCATCGTCATGAAACACAAGAGACCTCTGGAAATATATAAAGCCCTACAGAGGATTCTTAGGCAATGCGACCAGATTTTATACTGGCCATCAAACCCACTTTGGTTGAGCAAAATCGTGATCGGATGAAGACATCCAATACCAGGTGTGTCCTCGCCAATTGCCCTACTTAGGCATAAGGGAGTGTGACGACACAACCTAAAGGGTAAAATGGGGCATAATGGTATTTTGGTATTATACTGGACTGGGGGGACACTTGAATGACAAAACAAAAAGGATTATGAAGCAGCAAGAATATAAAAAGATTGGATGAACACGTTTAGTCGGCAAAATTGCCCAAAACACGAACTTTTCATTAATCTCTTATATTTACAACAATGATAATACATGTTTAGTCGGCGAAGCTCGCCCAAAGCATTTACATTATCAAAAAAGATAAAAGAATAACAACTTGTTATATTTACAACAATGATAATACACGTTTAGTCGGCGAAGCTCGCCCAAAGCGTTTACATTATCAAAAGAAAAACAACTTGCAAAAAATTCAAGAAGGTGGAAGCCTCCGAGCAAGATAATCTGCCACTCTAGCTCTTCATCCATCATCAGGAGCAGGGACCAGCTCTTCCAAAACCTTATCTGCGTCCAACTCTAATAGTTGCCGAGGAATAGCATCAATGGGGATCCATCGATCATCCCTCCTGAATGGGTTGGGCATCAGAGTGGAGGAGGACATCTCGTGACGATACCATAACACCGAGTTCCTCGGGACCTGAAGCTCTTTCAAGGTACTCAACCACCTTCTGATGAAAGAAAGTTCCTCGAACTCGGATAGTCTTATGGGAGCATCTATCCAGACTTGATCATAATCGTCAGCCCACGCTTGTCGAGGACCCTTCTTGAATAAATGTCGCAATCGAGTAACGTCCCTTTGAAGCCCAGCAGCAGTTACATATGCTCGCCAGACATCATCACGGAGCTCCTCCATCTCCTTATCCTGCTGTTCTTCTGCTTCCCTGTTCCTGCCCCTTGTGCTCCTACCAGCTCGCGAAGATGAGAAGCCTTGCAGAACCGCTGAAACAGTGCTCGGCGCATGATCTCTAAGTTGCAAGACTTCCCTCCTCAGGTTTTCATTCTCCTGCTGCAGGAACTCCCCAACTTGGTTTATCTCGGTGGCCTCTATCAATCTTGCTCTTAGTACATTGACTTCCTCTTGAACAGAGGCACCAATGCCTTCCATCTCCTGGAGCCTATCCTTTAGCTTAGCCACTAGCTCGGACTGCTCCTTATACTTTTGATTCCTTGACCTGAGAGACTTGCAAAGCCTAACAAAGGCCTGACGAACCTGAGGACTGGCATTGGGACTAAGAGTCCTGCCCAATTGAGATGTGGCAGGAATATACTCTTCTACATCATTTCATTGATAAAAGTCAAGTACCTGGAGCAGAAATTGGAAAAATTACAAGCAGAAGTACAAGAAAACCCCTAAAAGAAGATTAACTAGCAACCTCAGGCTGCCCAGAGGTGGCTGGCTACTTCCCCTTATCAGCAGCAGTAGAGGCATCCCCCTCCACAGGAATGCCCTCATTCGTCTGGGCAGGACCAGCATCGGCAGAAGTTGTCTGAGAGGCAAGATCAACACCCTCGATGGCTGGGGCAGGGGCTTCTTCGTCCACAGTTGGCCTCGGACCCAAGTCATGCTCATCGAACAGAGGAGATTCAGCATCAACACCAGCAGCTAGGAGGGCCTTGTTCCAGCCCTTCTTGAAGTTCAAATGGCTGATGTAGCCTATCTGAACTTCGGTGTCTTCATAAGCAGCAGTCCACCCAGAGTTGTATGAATCCTCCTTGATGGTGGCTACCTGGGACTCTTTCTCCTTTAGCTGCTCAATCAGATCCTTGTTCTCCTCCACGACACCCAGCATGCTCGAGCAGACCAGGTCATAGGCCTGCCTCAGCTCGCTCAGCTCCTTAACTGTTGCATCCCTCTCTCGATTAGAATTGATGAGGGCCAGATCAGACGAAGCTCGAGCGGCATCAGCAGCCTTCAAATTAGCCTCCAACTGAGAGCCCCTGACTTCCAGAGCGGAATTCTCCTGCTCCAGCTCGCCATTCATTCTCACCAACTCGTTGCGAGAACGGTAAAGCACGACGAAGTCAGTCACAAACTGCCAAAAATAAAGAAGAAATCAGGAAAGAGAAACAACTAAAACTTGTTAAGGAATTGAAAAAGGGAGAGAACCTTACCAAGGCTAGTCTCTGGCTAGCTTGAAGGGCCAATTGATCAGACCCCAGTGCCCTCTGGCGATCTACAGGAAGAACTGCCCTCTCGAGCAGCGCAGGTGCCAGCTGAGGAGAAGTGGCAACTGAGGCCCCCTCGGGCAAAGCAGACACAGGGACCAAGGCCTGCCCAGCCTTCGTCCTCGACTCCATCTTCCTCCTCTCTTCCTCTCTCTCCCTCTCCATCCTCTTCCTCTCCTCCATCCTCTTCTTTTCCTCCACCTTCTTTCTCTCCTCCTCCTTCTTTCTCTCCCTCTCTCTCACCTGCTCTTCCTCTCTCTTCTTCCTCTCTTTCTCCTGAGTGGAAGACCAAGAACCAGTAGCCACGGCCCCAGAAGAAGAATTTTGTTTCTTTGACCTCTGTGCAAGAAGCACATGGTCCTCATCATCATCATCTCTAATCAGGTTCTTCCTTGGAGGCATCTCTTCGCCTGAACTGCTGGAAGTGCTCGACGATCCTCGAGCTTTAGAATCCTCTTCAGACGAACTGCTACTGTCAGAGCTCCCTCCACCCAAATTACTCGCAGCTCCTGTAGGCTCACTCTCAGAGCTGCTCTCCTCTTCGTCCAACTATATAGGCTCAGCAGTAGTCTCTTCGAAAGAATCAAACTCTGGAACACTATCCACAGGCCGTGCTATGAAACTGGAGCCTGCGTTCTTATACTCGATCAAAAAGGCAGCAGACCTGGGATGCTCGCCGTCACCCAGAGGCTCCCTGATATTCCAAGCTTTCACCAACTCCGAGATACGAACCTCGCTGAGAGCAGGCTCTAAATTCTTTATCCTCGCTGTGGAAGAAAAAGAAAAGAGAGGTTGTAAAAGTCACAAGTCAGCAAAGGTTGAAACAACAGTATAATGTCTACCTATATATTCTTCCCCGTATAAAGGGACAGTGAACCTCTCAGACCTCGACCCTTCAAACTGGGGAGGGAAATGCCAATTCCTAACGAGGAAACCCTCTTGCCAGTAGTCCTTATGGGAATCAGGTAGGTTTACTACCAATACCCTATCAGGACTCCTAGCTTTGAGGTATAAGACACCTGAGCTAGTTCGAGAGAAGGAATAACATAAATAGGTCTCGACAAGTCCTAACCTAGTACCATACAACTGGTTTATTCTATGGATGCCATTTACTATCTTCCACACATTGGGTGAGCACTGTGCAGGAACAATATTGAAATAACCAAAAAAATGCAGAAATAGATCATTAGGGGGAAAAGTAAGTCCCTTTGGGAGAGCAACAAAACATGGATCCAGTGGGCATCCTCTATATCCCTAACGTTCCTAGGAGGGGAGGCACAACATTCAATATCTACCCACTCAGGAATATTGTAGAACTTCCTGAACTCAGAGATTGACCTATTTCCAATCTTCGCCATTGAAAAACTCAAGAAAATCTACAAACCAAAGAGAAAGTGCAAAGAAAGGGCACAAGAAACTTACAAAACAGAAGATCGGTTCGAGTGATGAAGAAGCACGAGCTCAAGACGACTAAGAAGCAATGGGAATGGGGATTCAGAAAAGAAGGTACGAGGCTCTAGAGTTCTCAGAAGAAGGAAGAGTACTAGAAAGGCTGAAGCGACAAAAGTAAAAGTGGGTATTCCAACAAGCCTTCAATTCTAATCATAGCGCACAAATAGCGAAGCGGGTGCCGCCAAAGTAACTTCACAGTTTTCGAAGAATCGCAAATCAGCCATAATGGCTGATTATTTAAATCCATTGAACCCATAAACATGGCCCAACAAATTTAGGGGCAATTGTGGGTACCTGAAATTTAGAACTATGGTCCTGGACGAGTAGCCCAGTCCTGGCGGCCCAAAGTCCAGACCCCTCATCTCTTATAATTGATCCGGTCTCCCCCCACGATCCCATGAAGGGAAGTTATGGGGGAAATGGAAAACATGGAGGAACCCATCACCTCCACTCATCTACATGCACATGTATATATTAAACCCTAGGTCCGGGGCAAAAGGACAAGTTGCATTCTCTGTAATCACTCTCCGGAGTATATAGAAATAATATCGACTGCACCACCGTGGACGTAGGCACATCTTAGCTGAACCACATACATCCTTTATTGTGTGATTGGCATCTTGTATTCCTTGCTCTCTTCTTGATAATCTTTCTCTCATACTTATTTGTGTTGCATAATAATTGCATCTACAACTTCCAATGACCAAGGGAAAATCCAATACCTCGTGGTTGTTGTGGAATATTTTACTAAATGGGTGGAATCTGAGCCTCTTATTGATATGACATATGACAAGGTCTATCAGTTTATTTGGTAGAATATTATTTGCAGATATGGTCTTCCCCATGTATTCATCACTGACCATGGAACCCAATTTGACAACGAGGAATTTGTTGCATATTATCATCAATCTAACGTATTGAAGATCCACTCTGCGCCAGGCCATCCCCAGAGCAATGGGAAAACTGAAGTGACAAACAGAACCCTACTGAATGGTTTGAAAAAATGGTTGGATTATGCAAAGGGAAATTGGATTAACGAGCTACACTCTGTGTTGTGGGCTTATCGTACTACACCACGAACAACAACTAGAGAGTCTCCATACATGTTGACATTTGGAAGTGAGGCTGTCATACCTGCTGAATTGGGTCTACCCACACATAGGGTGCTTAGCTTCAATTCTCCCGTCAGTGACTTAATGAGATGATTATACTTGGATATGCTCGAAGAAGTTAGGGAAGAAGCAGCAATCAGGAATGCAACATATCAACAACGAATGGCTTTGTTCTACAATAAAAGGGTGAAGAAGTGTGATTTGAATTAAGGGGATTATGTGCTGAAAAAAGTAATCCAAAAGCACAACAAACTGGAGGCCAACTGGCATGGACCTTACAGAGTAACCGAAGTTGTTCGTCCGGGGACATACAGGATTGAAACTTTGGAGGGAAAAGAATTCAAAAACGCATGAAATACAGAGCATCTGCGCAAGTACTATCAATAGTTAAAATTCCTATGTAACACAGTTCTTTTAAGATGAATAAAGTGATGTTTCGACCATATTTCTTCCTTTATTAAAATTTTTTCGGAATATTAGTGCTACACACTACACAAACCCAAATCCAGAGCAGCAAACCACCAACTCTGGTTGGTCGGCAATTCATAACCACCAACTCCGATTGGTAGGTAATTCATTACCACCAACTCCGATTGGTCGGTAACTCATAACCACCAACTCTGATTGGTCGAAAATTCATTACCACCAACTCCGGTTGGTCGGTAACTCATAACCACCAACTCTTGTTGGTCGGCAACTCATAACGACCAACTCCGATTGGTTGGTACCAAACTAGGCAAGAAGATGGAAGACCTTCCGGGGCATCCACTGTCTAGGCAACAAGGTAATCCAGACGAGATTACTACAACTAAGCAGGAACATGGGATGCAAATCATTCAATTGCTTAGGCCCAAAGAGTGATAAGTCACTACAATCAAACAACAAATGGGACAAATTCCATTATCTAAAAATAAAATATGATATATATATATATATATATATATATATTCACCATTAAATAAACAAGGACATTCTACAAATTATTTCGAAGAAAATGAAATGGCAAAAGACAAACTTTTTCTTTATTAAAGCAAAGCAGATTACACAAGATATGAAGTCTAATTAAGTACATAAAAATATCCTATTCTATGGGTTTCTTTCCCTCTGCTTTTGAAACAGGTTCTACCCCAGCTGGAGGATCATCTAATGCATAAGGGGAATTTATAAAGTTTATATCTCACAGCATTCTGACATTCATTATGGATGGTCGATCAAGAAAGTGCTCTGGACGAGATATATCAAAGTTTGAATGAAGACTATAATCACCGAGATACTTGGAGATCAAAATTTGAGGAATAGCACGGGATGGAATCCAATTAAGGTCAAGTTTGAAGTGAGATATAGGTAAATTAAGAACTCCAGGTTCGTAATAATCCCACAGGAAATGGCCTTGCTCCAGCTTCAGGACACATAAGGCATTCAACCACCCCTGCTTGTATCCTTCATTGTTCGACTGCTGCAAACGATCATTAAGGTGATACAGAGCTTCATTGTACCCAACTATCCAAAATTCCCTGGACTGCTTATGAAATTGATAAGTCAATCTCTCAAGCTGCTCATGGAGCTTCTTCACCAGAATTTCTTTACTTTCCAGAGCAAAACTCTGGGTGGAGAGTTGTTCGGTGAAATTCAGAATCTTCTTAGACATTTCTGCCAAGCCTTGGTTCTTCGCCATCAACTGAACGGCCTAATTCTCTAAAGCCGACCGAGTTCTCTTTTCTTCAATAGTAACCCGACCAGCACTTGCTCGTCCACGAGAAGAAGATATTTCTCTTCCACGAGCAAGTGTGGAAGATCCTGCTCGTTTCAAAGTTTCTAACTCATCCCTTAAGTTAGCATTTTCTACTTCTAAAAATGAAAAACCATCATCATTAACTGGGACTAAGGCTCCAGAAGAAGAAGAGGCAGCAGATTTGAGTTGTTTTATTTCCTCCTGCAAAGCGATGTTCTCCTGCTCCAGCAGCTTGTCGATATGTCTATGTTCTTCAATTTCAAGCTTCAGCACACTCTCTTTTTTCTCATGAGCTGAAATATACTTGTCATATCCCTTGTCAGCACTCAATTATTGGTACCTTTTTTCATAGCCTTGATGCAAAAGTGTAGTAGATTCTTTATACTGCTGTTGAAGTTCCTCGATCGTTCCCTGAAGATCTTTAATCATTTCATAATAGGCCACATTGTTGGCAACAGCACGATCAAGCAGACACTTCAAATACTGGTAAGCATCAATTGCTCGTTCAAAGGCATCTGACCCGAGGATGTCAGTTATTTGAGCCTCTGTAAAGTCTGCATGACTAGGTTTAAAATAGTCATTGCATTTCTTTATCAACTCTGTATCATGAGCTGATAAGAGTTCCATCCTGGCCACAAACTAGCAAAGAGAAAATGAAAAACAAAATCAACAATGATGCAGACAAAGCAAGTAATAGAGAAATTCAAGACGAATAACAAAAGTTCAAATTTTATTCATCATAATAAAGGAAAACATAGTTCAAGGTTACATTTAAGAAAAAAGCAAAACAAATACCCAAACAACTTTACACGTTCTTTTTATTTCCATGACTTCTTCGGATGGTTTGGATAAAGGGGTTGGTTGCTCGGAGAGAACTGGCAGCTTCTCGGCAGATGTGCTAGCCTGTTGGACTTGCTCAGAAGGTTGAACGACAGTAACAACAGGGACCTGCTCTCGTGTCATTATAGAAGATTCATCTGAAGCAGCTTCATCTTCTTCTTCTTCTCCAAGAGAGGGAGGAGGGCCATGAGTGTGCTCCTGGAACAACTCAGAATTTTCAGCAACCTTCAATTTCTTCAAGGCTGCTACCCATCCATCCCTAAAAAATTTAACACTGGCATACTTCATTTGAAAAGACATAACAGCCAGACCCTTGTTCCAACCCTTGTCCCAACCAACACTAAAGGATTGTTTAACTACAGCTTTCCTTTTTGCCTTCTCTGGGGAGGTCCTTTCCCTAAGGAGCTCTTCGGTAAACTTCAGCTTTTCTTCTACCTCTGTCTTGTTTCGCTCAACATCTTGAAGCTTAGCAATATTTTCCTCAACAGATTTAAGCTTGACTTCAAGCTCGGAATTATGTTGTTCGGCCTCCTTCAATTTCTTCTCCAACTCTTTGGAGGCAGTCACAGCTTGATCTCGATTTTCTTCAACAGACTTAAATTGCTTCTCCCAAGCATCTTTGTCTTCCTCGTACTTCTGACGAGATTCCTTCAAAGACTGGGTTAGTCCAGCAAAATCTTCTTCTACCCCACCCGAGGAGCTGGAGGCCTTGATGGCTTCATATTTCTTCAAAATACTATTAAAGCAAGTCACGAGCTGAAAAAAGAAAGAATTTTGAGTCAATATATGAATATAGTACTAGAAAATAAAGGAGTCAGTCTAACGATACTTACTGAAGTAATGTGTTGAGCAGCTAATGTAGTAAGTCTCTCACGAGAAAAGGCATCTTCAACACCTTGTGATTCTGGAACAGTCCAAGATCTTATCAAGCCCATAGCAGAGCTCAAAGCAACAAGAGCTGGAACATTACCTTCAACATTTGAAGGTTCAGAGATAGGTTCAACAGGTCTCTCAGAAGAACTTCTTTTTAATCTCCTCAGACGAGCAGGAGCATTTTCGATTAAATGTGATGCCTCTATTGGTGAAAGGACAACAGTCTCACTCGAAGGTGATATGACAACAGTCTTACTCGGAGGCACAGGGGGATTCTTTCCAGCTTCCTTGGCAGCAATAGATGGGGATACATCTATATTATTTATCCCGTTATCTAGGACATCTTGTTTATTCTTCTTTGCCTCCTCGGTGGCAAATGCAGACTTGTCAAAAAAGGAAGGAGCTTTTCTCTTCTTCATCAAATCAGTAATTATAATGCTTAAGTCAAAAGAAGATCCTTTCACACTGGTTTTGGATCTCGGGGTCTGATCAAGATCAGCCACCACAGGATGAGGACGAGCAATGAAAGATGAGGTATAGCTTCTGTATTGCAACAGATAAGAAGCAGATCTAACGTGCTCCTCAGCAACAGACTGATGCAAGCCCCAGATAAGTTTTAAATGCTTTATATTAACCTAGGTTTCTTTTGAAGGTTTCCTTTTACTGTCAACTGTAACAAACGAAATTAATGTCAGTGATGCATTTCATCAAATATAAAGAAAACAAGATTCAAAAACAAAAACAACCTATCCCATTGCCATAAAGCAGACATCATCTCCATTTAATGGAGGGTGTTACCAATTTTTCATCACAACCCCATGATCAAAATAATCTCTATTGGCATCGGGAAGATTGACAACTAAAGCTCTATTCGAAAACCTAGTTTTTAGATAGAAAGTAGTATCACTAGTAACCCATCTATAGCAATATATAATTTTTAGAATCCCCAAATGGGTTCCATAAAGTTGATTCAACCTATGTATTCTATTAACTACCCTTCATGTATTTGGAGCTACTCTTGTAGGTACAATATCGAAATATTGGCAAAAATCCAAACATAGGGGATTTGGCGGGAAAGAAAAGCCACATTCGGCTACAAAAAGACTTGGGAACCAGTGTCCCTCAGCCAAAGAAAATAAATCAGAAGGACAAGAAATTTCTTCCAAAATAACCCATTGAGGGATTGAAAACTCAGATCGAGAATTATCTAATGATTCAAAAAGATAAACCATGGTGAATAAAGTAAATAAAGAAGAGGGAAGAGAATCTTACAGAAGGAATAGAGATTAGTTGACAATGAACGATGGAAAGAACGAAGGTGCAAGATAGAGAGAAGATGAAAAGTTCAGAGATATAGATTTGAAAAGTGAAAGACGATAGGATTTCTATCGCACTTCAATACTTTACCTTGGGAATAGAGAAAAGCAATTATTACAAGAGAAGACGTTTGCATTTTCGACGGCTAAAAGAAGACAAGGGCACAAATATCGAAGTGATCGTGAAAATTCAAAACATTTATGAAGCTTGATATTATGCGCTCAAAAAGGAATTATATACAAGGAAAATCTTCCTAAAATTCATGAAGACCATTAATCCGAGCAGTTTTCGAGTACAATGTTCCACACTCTCCTTCAACTTCAACTGTGAAATATTAGGGGCTTCTGTTGTTACCAAATTTAGTCTGCTGACGTGGACCAATCACTTGAAAACACGTGTCAACCTACTTGGCAAATACTAATACTTCCAACAAACAACATACTATCACCGAGCTACTCAGGCGCTTCGAGCAACTTAAAACAAACCAAGCAACTTCAGCACACCGAGCAACTTAGCGTGCCGAGAAACTTAAGCGGTTCGAGGTACTTAGCATGCAGAGCATCCAAATCAAGAGAATCGAAAGACAACTACACATTAAATGCACATTATTATCGTACAGATGTACATGTCTACTAGATAACTACGCATTATCCTTTCATATGTACAGCCTCAAGGCTATAAATACATTGTAACCTCCTCATAAGAAGGGGACTGGGGATCTCTTAGTAAAACTATTATCGAGAATTCCAGGCAAACAGTCAGCAATACAAAAATAGTGGACGTAGGCCATTCTTATAAGGCTGAACCACTTTAAAAACCCTTTATCTTGTTATTTCATTTTTATCTGTGTTAATAAAGACCAGAGATTAATGGATGTGATGTAATGAAACAAAAGTATAAAGGTAGAATAAGATAAATAACACTAAGAAGTAAAAACTAGAGAAACGGATGGAGAAGTACACCTCCTCATGAGTGTTTTTGTTGATTTTGAGATGTTAAAATGTTGATCTTGAAATGTTATGGAAGTGATATGAAGAGGTGGGTGGATTACCAAGTGAGGTAAGAAAGTGATGGAAGGAAATGTGGAAAAATGGGCCTTTTGGGAAGGAGAAAGGCTCTGAATTTGAGGGGAATGTTCTCTAATTTTTTTTAGAGGGGTCTATTGGGGTTTTTTTCAAGTTGAGGTCATGGCCCCTATTTATAGCGTCAATGGGGGTTCCAATCGACGTAGGGATTGACCTAACTTTCAGAAGGGATCTTGGCTTGCTGGGAACGAAAAGTACACCATGCCAATAGGCAAGGTTCTTGAGGTCACAATATGCAGTCCAGAACGATTTTTTTAGAAACATAGGCAGAAAATACAAATCGTAAGTTTGAATCGCGCACGAAATGGACCATTGGAAACTAAATTCGGTGCCCTTTAAGAATCCATTGAGCCACTCTTAGGCCTGGGAGTTGACTAAAGTCAAACGGGGCTCGAAAGTGCCAGATGGTCTCTCGATGGGAGGTTTTTGGAGTAAAATGGATCGTTCGTCCAAGTCGTAAGGCCGATTCATGCACGGGATTAGCTGTTGGAAAGGAAATTTAGTGACCTTCGAGATTTCAGTGAGCTTCACTCAGTTTGGATATTTGATCGAGGTCAAACAAGGCGCGAAAGCGCCCATGACCCTTCGGAGTAAAACGGATCATTAGTCTGAACCGTAAGATCGATTCACGCACAGCATTCAAAGCCCTTCGAGCAGATATACAAATAATAATCGTGTTGAGATTCCTCTACTTTTTCCCTGGTTTTTAAAAACGGGGGAAAAAAGAAAGGAATCTCAGCATGATTATTATTATTATTATTATTATTATTATTATTATTATTATTATCATTAGGTTTTCACGTGTAATCGGCTTGCCTAAATGAAAGAAAAAATTCGAACAGGACCCGAGCCTGGGGAGAAATTGGTTTTAAAAGTATAAGACACAATTTGACTTGCTTCTAGGCCCACAGACAAGGTACGATTTTAAAAAAGGCGAAATAGAGCAAAACTTTGGGCGGTATGCCGACCCAAAATTTCGATAGAGTTTCGCATGGTAACCGACAAACTAATTATGAGTGCCCTAAGGTTGATGCCTATATGATGTTTATGCATTTATTGGGTTAGTGGAAGAGTCCCCCCCCCCCCCCCCCCAGTCATGATTTTCACGATATATTTCTTGCATATAAGGACAATCATTCATCGGTACATGTGGACAAGCCATTTTATATACCCGAGTGTACGTGAATTTCCTCACGATATACCTCGTGGGGATGGTACGTGTGAGAGTGAATTCGATATACTCTACATACGTGAATGAACTTCCTGTTATATACCTCTCGTCGTGAGCTCGGTCAAGCAGTACAATACAGGGGGAACCGTCCGATATAAATCGAAGTTACGAGGCCAACGAAAGGTGAGAATCATATCGCTTAGGTTAACTGTGCCCCAGTAAATCTGGAACCCATCACGATGTGACCCCCCCAGTACAAGACAAATATTTAGTCAATATTGCCATGCTCTCATGATGTAGTGTGCAAAATGCCTCAAGCTTAATCAGTATCTTATGGCAGGATTTTTTTTATTTACATTCTGAGTAAGGGAGTACTACCACTAATGAGGGAGATTATACAAATATCATGGAAAGTAAATCTAGCATGGAGCATGAATACTACACTAAGAATGGTGATAGGGAAGCATGTGAAAATACAAGTGAGTGAGGTGTGTAAGGTGAGAGAGTGACGTGGGAGTAGAGTGAGAGATCATATGAACATACACAAGTGAATGTGTGTTCTAGTGAGCCTAAACATGGATCATTTACAGGTGGTGTATGAGATGTGTAAGTGAGCATGGAGATATATACAAGTGAGATAAGTGTGGGTGTGTACTAGTGAAGCTAAGCATGGATATTCTACAAGTGGTGTGTGGAGCATGTGAGTAGAAGTGAAATTATATACAAGTGTAAGTGTGTGATGTGAACATGGGTAATATATACAAGTGTGTGAAGTGAGCATGTAAAAGTGGGTGAAAAGTAATATATACATGAGAAGAGAGCATGGTAGAGATAAATATGGGATATATATATATAAAGTAAACAAAGGAGTAAAGGGAACATACAAGTGGGAGTATATGTACACATGTAGAAAAGTAGGAGAACAACGAATAACACCCATGTAGAAATAGAGTCTAGTCCTCAAACAAAGATTCCCGAGTGGAGTTGCCATTGTAGCTATCCCGAGGCTCAGATTCCCTCCAGTGCTCACGGAATATCGGAGGTCGATTGTCGTCAAGTGTTAGATAATGTAAAGAGATAGAGTTACCATCCTATTTTTCTCAAAATAGGCAAAAACAATGTATGCGCCTCAAGAGAATAGCATTAAAGCAAAACTGATGCTTGTGAAACCAAATAGTGTGAAGGTCCGGGGACTAAGTTACGGAATGAGAAGGTGTTAGGCACCCATTCCGCCATTTTTCCCTCTCATAGGCTAATGTTAATTTTCTTCTTTTAGACACTGTGAGGTGTGTGAATGTGTGTATAATATAAACTAACGGGAGAATGGAATCGTTCAACTCGCATCATGGAAGGGACTAAGTGAATTCATCTGTATGAGTGTTCCTAAAAATAATGATAAAAATATGATGTAAGTGTTCGTCTAATCACAAATCACTATGTAAGAGCGAATGTGCACGTCAAGCGATACATAAATATATAAGAGCATGAGACACATGAAACATATATATAAGATACGAAAGAAGCATATAAACATGAAAAAGGAAAGGACTTGAATTTCTGGATTGACTCAAGATGCCTACGTAGCCCAAGGAGCATCAAAGCCCATGTAGTTCAAAAATAGAATAGGGGTGGGGTTCATCCCATAAATCCAAATGTGGGACTTCTCTTATGCGTGTGTAGAGAAAATGTTTTCAAGAGTGAGAGTGAAATGGAAATCCCATTTTTGGTATTTTCGGATGAACCCCCTTTTTCTAGATTTTGGGGGTGTTTATGAAAATAGATTATGTGCAATATTACTAATAAATGAAGGTACTATATAGAGTACTCCTAGGGTTTGTTTTTTATACTGCAACTATATAGACCATCATCTAGTTGGACTTAACTTTTGATAAGATTTTATTTGTAATTATTTCGTGTCTAGATGCCGAGGCAAAGCTCTCCAAGCTCTCTATTCATGCATACATCAAATTTATAATCGATCCATACTCAGATAGTCTCACACCTATTATATTGGCTCATAGGATTATTTTTCTGTCATATAGGACACCACACGACACTGCAGTCCATTCTATTATATATCATGTTTGTGTGTAGTTTTTATTAAAAAGAATTTTTAAAACAGTTTAAAATTAAAATTAAAATTTTATAAATGTGATTAAATATCTTCATGAAAATAAATTTCAGAACTAATTTGGGGGTTTTAATATATTTTTAAAATCGTTTTAATAATGTGTTAAATGTATCATTGTTAATGTGTATGATAGTGTGATGTAATATGTATGTCGGCATATTCGTTCCATGTATATTGTTATGTCTCAAATTGATTTGACCCTTGACTAGATGGCATGTATATTACCTCTGATTTGACCATAGCAGGTCATGTAGTCCCTAGACCTTTGTTGGCATGTAACTGTATAGCATCTGAGATTGAATGATATCCTCCATACCTTAGTTGTTGGATTGTAAGGTTAACAGCTTAATAATTTGACCAAACAGCCCCATGGTTTTAAACGAAAACATCAGCTGGTGTTTACTTTTTTTTGAATGACATCGCTTGCCCTTAGTATTTCTAACGGTAACTTTTCAAAACCATTGTTTAGCACACGGTTATCCTCTAAACTAAAGATGGTTTTAGTTTTATTCTCAAAATAACGCTGCTTCATTTTCTTTCAACGGTAATATTTGAAATCTTTAACGAGTACTTCTATTGTAACATAATTTTTGACATAATTTTTTACCGAAATTACACGTGACAACGCTTTATTCGTTCGTTCTTTGGTCCCACTGGCGTGGACCCCACAAAAGAACCAATAGAAACCCTCCACCTCATTCGGTAATTTTACTTTCGGTCAAAAATTCAGTCCCAATATCATTTTTGATCTTTAACAGCACACGATTTGTTCTAAAGGGTTCCAGTTGGCACATTATATTTTGAACGACTGTGTTTTATTAAATTTTCAAGCACGTTTTTTGTTCAGTCAGTTATAGTTGTTAGAGACACGTGTCAAATTTTTAAAAGGGTACTTTGTGTTTCTTGCTTAACCACACGATCTAAATTAATCCATGGATGAGACTCATATTTTGTAATCCATGTGATTTCCTTCTACACCAATCAGCACACACCCACTAACTCTATAAATAAGACCCTTTTGGTCTCCATTTTTTTGTATGCGAGAAAAATCATTTTTGCAACCAAACTCTGCCAAATTTTATAGAGGTAGGGAGAAAATTTACATTTTTTTCACACTGATTTTGCACGTGTGTGTACATTTTTGAAAAACATTTTTGATATCTTTTCAAAATTGTTTTAAACTCTCTTAGGGCTCATATGTGTTCTTGAAAAATTTATCAAAACGAACCCTACCAATATTTCACTATTGATTTGTGCAAAAATTCGTGTAATAGTGAAATATCTCTCTTCTAGTGTTTTTAGATATGGTTTTTAGATCTTGTGTGATTCCTTCATATTGTTGGATTATATTCTTTCTATACTTATTGCATCTCACATAGCCCTGGTATATCAAGAAAATCCTTCAAAGGAATAAAGGCATTTCGCTATTGTTTGTGAGAACCTCTTCACACACTAATAATACATGCTTGTATCAGGTATGTCTGTGTATATCCAAGGTAATACTTGTTGCATGTCTATATTTGGGCCTAGTTACACAAATTACACACGACTTATCACAATAAATGTACAAATTTGTTTTGTTCTCTTGGATTTATCTTAAATCTGTTTTGGTGTGTAAGTTTGAACAATATTGCACACATAAATCACTATTGTGCGTATTTTGATTTATCAACCTTGTTTCTAAGTTCATGCTTGACTAAAACGTGTTGTTGTAAACCACATATAAAAAGGTTTGGTTAAAATGAGGTTTGATCTATAAGTGGTTTAAAAAGTTAAAACTATTCATCTTAAGGACCGAAATTGGTAGAAAGAAATATTGACTGTCCTTAATCCTCTACTTGAACCTTACTTGACTTCAGACCAAGGACTCAAAAATCAGAACTGTTAAGAACTTGCATATTAAGTTGCTAGATTAATCTTTATTTGATCTAAAAAAATCAAAGGTTCTACAAAACGCAGGGCGTGATCGAGGCGTGGAGGCCAAGCCTTAAGCCTTGGAAGCCTAGGCGGGCCTTGGCGTAAAAAGGCATGAAAAGGCGTTTAGGTCTTTTTAATATATTTTAATATTTTTTAACCATAACAAGGCTATTAAAATACTAAAATTGTACATATCATAAAAATATATCTGAATATTTGCAAATAAAAATACTATTTGATTATTTTGGATGAGATAATGGTCCGGTTTGCAAAAAAATCTTTAAAAGGCGATATCGTTTTACTAAAGCATTGTTGTTTTTAGAGAAAAAATACGCCTTAAGGGTTTTGCCAAGCATAAGGCGTCAAAATCTTAAGGCGGGGCGTTTCTTCCAAGCCTCAAGCCTAGGCATGCCTAGGCAGAGCCTAGGCGGGTTTTTTAGATCAGTGAAAAAAATTAAAACATTTCTGTAATTGACTTGTGCTTAAATTGCTATATACATTTGTCAATTATTGTGTGCATATATTCTATCGTATAATATTTATGTTCTTGATTGTGCTTGTATTATTTGAATATATTTGTGGCACAACAATCTATCACGCACTTAGAACACCACATTCACTTAGGCACTGATTATTGTGTGCATATCAAGAATCAAATCTGATTGTTCTGATTTTGAAATGAATGTTTGTTGAAAGTTGTGTTAAATTAAGATAGCTTGATTTCAACAAGAAAGAAAGAACATAAGGTTTGTTTTTGATATTTCGGATATCAAAAAAAAATTCATAATCATTCGGGTTGGAACATTAAGGGTGGGTGTGTCATATAGCATAGGACACATCACAAGAGCACTGCACTACCACTAGTCACTATAAGAATCAATAGGCACTGAGCCAACCTGCGTTGAGGAAGCTAGAGGGGAGGCAGAGACGTGAAGAAAGCAAAGTGGACAAGAGCTTCTTAGTGAGGGTAATTGCGGAAGAGCGACCAGAGCAAAGAGAGGCTTGGTCGATATAGGTAATAGCTTGTTTTTATTTATCTTACTTTTGAGTCTAGTTGCATGTTTGTGAATCGTTCCATATTGATTTTGTTTTAGTGGACTTGGTAGACTAGGTGACCGTAGAGGGTCCGTCGTTGATCCCACTGAAGGTTTTTTACGACGTAAAATAAACACCACGTGCTTTAATTTTCGTATTAATCACACTACTCGAAAAAGTATGATCGAAGTCTAGAAACACACCTAAATAAATTGAATTAATTATTAGATTTTTAATCACCTAGTTTAATTAAGATAATAATTAGAACTTTTAATAACTTGCCAAATCTTTTTCAGTTTGGAGTTTAGTTATCAATCTAAGTAAAGTTTAAATTGGTCCCTGTGACACCCCGCCTAATAAAATACCGGGTGATCAGTCCTATACCAAATTAAAAGAGAAATCCCAGTTGGTTCATCATTACCATCACTGTCGAAAACCTTTTTAAAACTTACTAACCACCTAGTATTCCAAAAGATGGTGCCAATTTTTATCTTCTTAATTAAGCCAATAGTACATGCGGAAATAAATACAATCCATTCACACAACTGAATTAAATAATGACTACATGCTGAAAAAACCATCGGTCACCAAGGTAAATAATCCAATACAAATATTCAACACCGGAACAAAATAAATCTGAAAACTGAACTGAAAGTCTGGGCGACATACACTAAATAAAACTGGAACCGATAAATGATTCCTACTCTAGGAATGAAAGAACGATGCGTCTAATCCAAGCTCCTGCTAGCATCCACATATGCCGCAGCTCCGTGTCCCTGGAATAGAATATCAATCTTGGCGTCCCTGTGGCTGGACACCTAAAAGGTTTTGAAAATAGTTTTATAGCAAGGGTTAGAACCCAAAACATTTTAAAAATATTTAGCAAGTGAATTAACTGCAGTAATATAAAACGCATGAATGTGCTTCATATATAAGTTAGTGTCCCACTCCCTTGAGGACACTCTCACCTCTCCACTATTGTGCACACCTAACAGTTACGCCTAGTTGCACTTCCCCGTCCAACTAGTCCTGGTATAATCTCCCCTCGCCATACTACTCTAACCCGAGTATAAAAATTCCTAGATTAATAATTTATCTCACCGATTATATTAATTAATTTCCTTTGAATAATAATCATATAACTGTGTCCCAAGTTATATAAGAAAATTACATCACACACTGTATTATCACCTGTATATAATATTTACTACCATTATATACGTACCTTTACTACAACATCAACACATATATCACATGTATATCCATCCCTTCGAGTATACCCTCTCCGGATGATTCCCTCTAAAGTATTATCTTACTAGGTGTGCTCACATAACGTAGTTACCCAAGTTGGAATTGCTCACCAACCAGGACCAAAACATAAACGTAGTGGAGGTGGTCATATTCCTTCCCAGAAAGTGAGATAAATCCCTCACTCATATACGGACTCTATGACCTGGGGATATACTCACCCTACTCCTCAAGCTAGGAGATTCACCCACATCGCGCAACCTCCCTTGATAGCACTAGAGTATATAAGTTAAATAAATATCTAGTCACTGATATTTAATAGCACACACAATATATACACGTATATATATACTATCACTACACCGTATATATATAATATAAACCCCGGCTTTACCGTGTACTCCAAATCCCGTAACACTAGCCTATAATTTCCCGAGTCTGTGGCCCGACTCAACTTAATTAATTTTTTCACTTGTTAATTCACACATCAATTAATATAATATTTCCCCGCGTCTATGGTCCGACTCTTATATAAATACTTTGCACATTAATTTATATAATATTTACCCGAGTCTATGATTCGACTCTAATTTAATTAATTTGTACATTAATTAATTAATACTAATCTGAGTCTATGGTTTGACTCTAATTTAATTAATTTACACATTAATTAATTAACACTTGGTGTCGCCCAACCATTATACCCTAACTCGTTCACTTGGCTCGTACCATCGTTAATACTCCATTTTATATTTCGCCCCATAATTAATTACACCTCGATTCCTTTAATAAGGTAGTGACACTCAACTGCAATATCCAAACCTTTTCCCTCGGTTCAAAACCAATATCTACGAATTAATTCCTGAAATTTAATCGTCCCGTGACATACAATTATCACCCTTCTTAAACCCAACTTTAATTACTTAAAATGACTAGAAGGTATTACTTGTATTTATTTGTCTCTAAATAAATAAACCTCAAAAAGAAAAATAACTAATTTAATCTGTAAAAGAAAGGAGCGAACTGTCAGAAATTCTCGATCGTCGATCGATCGACCAATTCCATCGATCGATCGATCAATCAGGTCAGCCTTCTCCTTCGCCTCTGTATTCCACCATTGACGAAAACCCAAGGTTTGTAAACCTTAATTTAAACCTCTAATCAAGTCACCCATCACATAAGCATGCTTAACCTACATCCCACACATCATATGGACCTTAAAATAAACAATTTCTCCACTTACTTCATAATTTTCGAAATGGGTTTTTCCATAAAAATTCAATTAACTTTGTTATACAATCCTAATTCCAGATTCAAATTCCACCATTTTATATTCCGGGTTTCTCATTCAAATCATATATCTATACTCAGAGATCTATAACACACATAATTCTTACTTTGAATCTCATTCAAGTGCTCCATTAACAAAAATCCCATCTTGTACCCATTTATACCCAAAAATGAATTTTAATTTACACATCACTAAAATATGAATTGTATATCACAAATTTAACATTACATAAAGTTAACCACTTGCCTGTAATTGTTCGTAGGGTCTGATTTGTCGGTGTAGATAATGGTTGATGAAGAACACCCCAATTAGTCCCTTAATTTGGCTCCAAAAGGCCCACAATTGGCTTCTTGATTAACTTCCTCTAATCCCCTCTCAAACCCTAGGTTTAGAATTTTCTATCTGACATCAACTAGTCCCTCAATTAGGTTTAAAACCCCTAATCCAGTTTTAGGTCATATGGGCCTAATTAAAATGGCCCAAATCACCCCGTGTGGGCCCGGCTATGCCCAAAAATGCCCCGAGACCCGATTACTACCTCCGAGTACTCTTTTCTGACTATCTCGACCCATCCGGACTCAACCGCGCACTCAGAATTGTCATTTCAAATCCTTTATAACATTTCCAAATTTCGACCTCAAAATGCGACACACATTAATTCGAACAATTTAACTTAAATTTGCCAATTAAAAATAATTCTTCCCACTCAAATAAATTCTCCAAATCATAAATTTAAGTTTATCCAATTTAAATATTTTATTTCTCCCAAAAAATAATTAAATAATAAATACTCAAAATTACGAGGTGTTACATACTTCCCCCCTTACAAAGTAATTTCGTCCTCGAAATTAAGATGAGCCTAGTGCTCCAAGCTTTGAATATCACTTTCTAGACATGTGCCTCTAATCTCACTATATCTATCTCTCCCTCTTCTAACTATAAATTACACAAATATGCATTTTAATTAATCAGGGCGCCCATACACCCTTACCCGTGCTTGATCGCACAAAAGTTGCCTTAATTAACCCGGGTGCCCATACATCCTATCCCCGTGCTTTACCACATGAAATTTACCCGACTATGCTAGTCGTGACCCGTAATATAGCTTCCAACCCGTAGTCATATCAGATATATGAAAAATAATCGGGGTACCCAACCCATGTACTAACGACCAAACATCTCCCGACTTCCAACGTTGCGCTAAGTTTCATGCGTGGGACGTCTCGCAAGCGAAATCCAAACAAGGAACCCCCCGATACACTACTACCTAACATTTTCGGTCGTTGATATCCGTTAGACCCTCAGTCCATAGCACGTATGATTAGGCATAAATTTTTCACATTTATCCCCTTAATTTCGGTATTTTTATGATCCCGTGCATTGTAAATAGCTTGGATTTGTCTTATATTTATGCTACTAACCCTTTTTTGTAAGTATTTCATATTTTGTGTATCTCTTATGTATTTTATAGGTATTTCATACAAATTATTGCGAAAGAGAATGCAAAACAGTGAAAGAAAGCAAGAAATGGTGAGTTCATGGGCATTTTTGTAATTTTACATATATATATTCCGAAGGTGGGAAAAACTAGAAAGTCAAAGATCTCTAAATTACAAGAACATTGGAAAAAACGTCACCCCAATCCGAGCTATGGTTAAGAAGTTATGCCCATTTGAAGTTGGAGACAGAAAGCCAAAGTTGAAATTAATTCTGGAAGCTGAAGAATTTCAACTCTTGAAATTTCTTGTATAATTCCTTTTTATTAGTTGTAAAATGTGGAGAGGCATGGGAAGAGTCATTTTTGAGATATATAAAAGGGAAAACCCTAGTAGGAAGAAAGGAGGTTTGTTACTTCACGTTGTAGGAGGCTAGTAGTTAGTTTTTAAAGGATTCTTGTATCTAAGAACCCTAGTTTTGAAGTTTGGCTACTATTCAAGTTGTAAAGATCTATTCAAGATTCATCATTCATCCATTGCAAGTAATTTTAATTTATTATTTTTACTGCTTTCATAGTTAGTTTAATTAATTGTTGCTCTCTAGTTTTCCAATCCCAATTCAAGTCACGTTTTCAATTTTCTAGATTTAGTTATGGATTCCTGCACTTTCAATTTTATGTTTTCTTTTATTTTAATCATGTTAAGCTAAGTTTTTAAGGGTGGGTATGCATGAACCCAACCCTATGTGGTATGCATAGATATAAAATTTATCCTCTAAATTAAATAAGTGATTAGATCATGTTGTATAGTTTCACAACCATTGTAGACCTTTTGACCTCGTTTGTCCTAGATAACCGGGGTGCTTAAGGATGCAATGCGTGTGAAAAATTGCAACACTGCTTTACTCATTCTTTGATTATGTATGATGCGGGCTTGAACCTCATATATGTAATGCTTTGGAGTACTAAAGACTGGGTCTGATCAATTATCTAATTTATGACTAATTTTGTACTGGCATACACACTAGGGTTTGGGGGAGTGTATTCTTAACCCATTTCTTCATTCATATTAATTCCTTCTTAGTTAGTTAATTTTGCATGCGTAGGCTAATTAAATTGAATTTAGTTAATGCATACATAAAATCCAAAAATCAATCATCTTTTTCTTTTATTTTATTTTAATATCAACTTTAGGATTAAACTACCTTACCTTTGTCGTCATGTTCACTCGTCCTATTTTCCTAAGGATTCGATACCCAGACTCACCACTATACTCCGCAAGAGTGTAGTTAAAGTTTAGGTTTTTGTATTGCGGTTGGAAGACGATAACAATGACTAGCGTATTTACACAGACGCTCGGTTTTTCCACTCGATCAACGTACCCCCAAATACTTGCCTCTTAACACAAAAGCATACACGCCTACTCTTATGCTACAAAAGACAACATAAAATACCGCGCCCTTACTATCACTAGTTATTGCGCAAAATAAACCCCTAGCTATCTCTCCCTGCTCGAAAATAAATCTAACCACCCTTATTCACTTCAGTAAACACCCCTACTTACCGGGATAAAATATGAGAACACAAGACCTCACTATGTGTCTATCACACCACACAATACAACATATATACACATATATATAGGCTAGACTCCCTCTCAAGTGATACCTAGTAAAAAACATTTGTGCCCTGGTGTCTCGAACACCAAAACTTACCCCAACTATTTACAATAGTTCAAATTCATCGTTGTCCAGCCGATATAAAAAATTTCTACCCTACTTCCATAATTCTCGAAAGTAGCGACCCCTCGCATAATTCAAACCTTCTCTCAGTGTGCACCTCCACACTCTCGCGGTTAACACCAAAGGACTCCTCTACCCCACGGAATTTTTTATCTACATACTATGGCTTCTACAACCAGCGCACCCACTAAATTTGACGTACCCGTGAAGTTTAGTGAAAAATAAATAAATAATTATATATTGTGACACCCTCACTGTCACCCAAAACATACCCCATGCCTATAGGATAAAAGATAATCACCTCCATACTCTAGCTGTAATGGATGATCCTCGGGTTCCTGAGCAGCTTCCCCCTGCCCGAACGCACCCATAACTTGTTGTAGTGGTTGTACATCCAGGACCTCATCCTGTAGTTGATCCCTATCTCGCTTAAGACAATCTCTCTTCACATGTCCCACTTCCCCACAAATGAAACATATCCTAATAAATTCACCCTGACACTGATCCCTTCCTTGCTGGCCCTGTTGGAAGTCCTGGCCACCCTGTCGATAGCCTCCAAATGTAAATCGCTTGACCTGATTCCCCAGCCCGAAATCCTGCCCCTGATGTCCCCCTGTCTGCTGTTCGGATACCCCACTGGTACTGTTCCCTCCCGCGTTATCCGACTGAATGGTTTACCCTCCCCCTTTGCTTCCTCTCATGTGGAAGCGATATTCCTGACAGTGCAGGAGTGTTGTATTTACGATGTCCGTATAAGCTACTAATCCGGGATTACCAATCAAATGTTGTCTGATCCTCCAGACTAACCCATCCATGAACTTTGACTTCTTTCTTTCTTCATCACTTACCTCATCCGGTACAAAATTTGCCAAACGAGTGAATTCTTCCTCGTAATCGTCCACTGAATGGTCCCCCTAAGTTACCTCTCTGAATTTTCTCCTCATTTCAGCCTCAACTACTGGCGAAAAATACTTGCAGTCGAACCGCACTTGAAACTCGGCAATAGTTAATGTATCCCTTTCCTCAACTGTGGTGATCGTCTCCCACCACTGTAGCGCCACTCCACTAACCTAAAAGTGGCTAGCATTTGCTTTTGTACCTCGTTGCAATCTATCATGTGTAGGTGACACTGGATATCCCTCTTCCACTGACACGCTAGCACCACACTTGAACCCCCTCGAAACTCTGGGGGGTGGCCATTTTTAAAGACCTCTCATACTTGCTACCACTCCGACTACCCCTGGTGGACCTGAATATCCGGTACCACTAACGCCTGTGGCTGATCTCATGGAAAGTACCTTTCCATTCTGATCATCGTCGCTTGAACTGCCTGTGCTACTAATTCAGTTACCTGTGCAGCTGAAATCATCTCTGGTAGTTGCTGCGATAACTCTGGCTCCTGATGAGCCTCCCTAGTCTCATCTCCCCCTGCTATGAGAATCGAAATATATGAGTCCACAATCAAATATAAAGTAATTGGCAGATGAACGTAAATGCGCATACGTATGAGAATACAACAATCCTGTGATAAGGCTCTACATCAAACAAATGCTAAGCTGAAACGTGAAAAGCCACACAGATCCTAAGGACACTAGAACCTGATGCTCTGATACCATCTATGACACCTCGCCTAATAAAATACCGGGTGATCAGTCCTATACCAAATTAAAACAGGAATCCCAGTTGGTTCATCCTTAGCATCACTGTCAAAAACCTTTTTAAAACTTACTAACCACCTAGTATTCCAAAAGCTGGTGCCAATTTTTATTTTCTTAATTAAACCAACACTACATGAGGAAATAAATATAATCCATTCACACAACTGAATTAAATAATGACTACATGCCGAATAAACCATCGGTCACCAAAGTAAATAATCCAATACAAGTATTCAACACCGGAACAAAATAAATATGAAAACTGAACTGAAAGTCTGTGCGACATGGCCTAAATAAATATGGAATCGATAAATGATTCCTATTCTAGGAATGAAAGAACGATGCGTCTAATCCAAGCTCCTGCTAGCATCCACATATGCCGCAGCTCCGTGCCCCTGGAATAGAATATAAATCCTGACGTCCCTGTGACTAGACACCTAAAAGGTTTTGAAAATAGTTTTATAGCAAGGGTTAGAACCCAAAACATTTTGAAAATATTTAGCAAGTGAATTAACTGCAGTAATTTAAAATGCATGAATGCGCTTCATATATAAGTTAGTGTCGCACTCTCTTGATGACATTCTCACCCCTCCACAATTGTGCACACCTAACGGTTACCTTAACCCCACCTAGTCGTACTACCCCGTCCAACTAGTCCTGGTAAAATCTCCCCTTGCCATACTACTCTAACCCGAGAATAAAAATTCCTGGATTAATAATTTATCTCATCGATTATCTTAATAATCATATAACTGTGTCCCAAGTTATATAAGACAATTACATCCATTATATACATACCTTTACCACAACATCCACACATATATCACATGTATATCCATCCCTTCGAGTATACCCTCTTCTGATGATTCCCTCTAAAGTGCTATCTTACTAGGTGTGCTCACATAACCTAGTTACCCAAGTTGGAATCGCTCACCAACCTGGCCCAAAATATAAACGTAGTGGAGGTGGTCATATTCCTTCCCTGAAAGTGAGATAAATCACTCACCCATATACCGGACGCTATGACATGGGGATATACTCACCCTACTCCTCAAGCTAGGGGATTCACCCACATCACGCAACATCCCTTGATAGCACTAGAGTATATAAGTTAAATATATATCTAGTCACTGATATTTAATAGCACACACAATATATACACGTATATATATACTATCACTACACCGTATATATATATATAATATAAACCCCGGCTTTACCGTGTACTCCAAATCCCGTAACACTAGCCAGTAATTTCTCGAGTCTGTGACCCGACTCAACTTAATTAATTTTCTCACTTATTAATTCACACGTCAATTAATATAATATTTCCCCGATTCTATGGTCCGACTCTTATATAAATACTTTGCACATTAATTTATATAATATTTACCCGAGTCTATGATTCGACTCTAATTTAATTAATTTACACTTTAATTAATTAATACTAATCTGAGTCTATGGTCCGACTCTAATTTAATTAATTTACACATTAATTAATTAACACTTGTTGTCGCTCAGCCATTATACCCGGACTCGCTCACTTGGCCCGTACCATCGTTAATACACGATTCTATATTTCGCCCCATAACTAATTAATTACACCTCGATTACTTTAATAATGTAGTGCCACTCAACTGCAATATCCAAACCTTTTCCCTCAATTCAAAACTAATATCTACGAATTAATTTCCGAAATTTAATCGTTCCGTGACATACAATTATCACCCTCCTTAAACCCAACTTTAATTACTTAAAATGACCAGAAGGTATTCCTTGTATTTATTTGTCTCTAAATAAATAAACCTCAAAAAGGAAAATAACTAATTTACTCCATAAAAGAAAGGAGCGAACTGTGAGAAATTCTCGACCGTCGATCGATCGACCAATTCCATCGATCGATCAATCTATCTGGTCAGCCTTCTCCTTCGCCTCTGTATTCCACCATTGATGAAAACCCAAGGTTTGTAAACCTTAATTTAAACCTCTAATAAAGTCACCCCACCACATAAACATGCTTAACCTACATCCTACACATCATATGGACCTTAAGATAACCAATTTCTCCACTTATTTCATAATTTCCGAAATTAGTTTTTCCATAAAAATTCAATTAACTTTTGATATGCCCTATATGTACCCAACAGCTCAGAGACACCAACCTCGGCCAGGGAGATGGCCGAGGTTAGAAAGGCCCCAGATTGGCGACCAGCAGTCTCATCCTAAACAAGGTCGACCATGGCCGACGTTACTATTTGCCTCACAGCCAAGCAACATCTGAGGTCCTCATGGTCCATGAAGTTAGTAATCCATTAGATCGGCCCGAGCCTACATCATACATCAACCTCGGCTGGGTGAAAGACGAGGAAGTAGAGACTACACAATTATCATAATCAGCCTCGGTTGGGAATCAGTCGACGTTCCTGCTACTCCACTATTACCTCGGCCCAGGACGATATTACAACTCCACCTGCCTTACATCGGCTCTCATACTGAGCCAAGATTATTGTGGATAACCTCTGATTGAGCAGTTTCCAGACTTCACCAACCTCGTACTCTTCTAGGCCGAGGTTGGTATCACCCTAGGATGGCCGAGCTTCTACACATTCTTGTATAACTTGGAACACGTGGAAAAATTTATTATAACCGAATTATTCCCTCCACGTGAGGGAATATTGAGGTCATCATTGCTTAGTTGAGATCAGCCAGGTTTCACTCTCATACAGGCTCGCTGCTCATGCACATGCTCATTGTATGCTTGAGGGGCACATTACACCCCCCAAGCACTATATATAGAGGTCATCCTCTACCTTGTAAAGGGATCCAAAATCACAACCCTAGATGAAACTCTGTCATTTTACACAGGAGAGAGAAAGCTTGAGAGGTTGTATCCATGGCCATTAGTGCCTTCATTCAGTGATATTACTCACACACTCACAATGGACGTAGGCCAGATTGGCTGAACCACTTACATTCAAGTGTTCATCCTCTTCTCCTCATCTCAATCCCTTATATTTTGTATATACTTGAGCTGCCATTGTTATCACTAGCTTGAGCTTACAAACACCATGACTGGTGGTGTTATTTCCAGCATCATCATTTTGGCACCGTCTGTGGGAACGAGAAGCTATCTCTTCCTATTTTTTTTGCACAACCTCACCGAAGACTCTGGTGGTGAACCAGGCCTCACCCCTTGTGTGGAGCTGTTTCACCATTTGAAAGAGGTCCATTAAGGTACAAAGATCATTTACTCTACAAGCTCTTTAGTGTTAACACATGACACTGTAATTATCGCCACATCTTCCACCGCCTGGTGCTGGAGGGCCTAGTTCCATCCAGGAACCGCCTCAGTCCGAAATGGCGGAAGTAACAGCAGCCTTGAAGTCTTTGGCTGCAACGCAACAAGCAATGAAGGAGAAATTTGCACAACTCAGTTAAAATATGATGAGACCACCTGGGGTCTCACCAGAGATGATTACTCTGGTGGTTGTTCAGCCTCATCCCGATGCTAGGGGGCCACCCCAGGCACCGCGAAAAGACCAATTTACACCTCAGCAGAGGAGGGACGTTTCTAACCCTAGACATTTACATCTGAGGAGGCAAGGACACCCTTGCCCTGACGATAGGTATGATGATTTGGAGGCAGAAGATGCTCCAGAAGATTATTGGGAGCCGTATGAGGTTTCAAATAACATAGTACATCCTATCCAGCAGAGCCGAAGTTGTGGAGGCAGAAGAGGTGAAGAAGCCCAATAAAGAGGGTCGGCTTTTGATCGATTAAGTAGAGGGTCGGCCTTTGAAAGGCTCAGCCCAGTAAATGACTTGCGACAAAGGTTATCCAGGTCAAGAAGTTTAGTCGGCTCACACAGGGAAGAAGGGAAACGTCAGCCTCATCAAGGCCGACCTAACACAGGACGAGGTAGGGACCAGGAGGAGGTCAATAGTCGACATTGTGTTGCGGCTGGGGAACCCTCAGTCCACCCCTTGGAGGTGGCTGGGGATAACCTCGGCTAGGACGACGTTGCAATACCATGGAATGACTCCATCCAACGTCTTGAGGATAAGATAGGAGACCTCATCAAAAGCCGGGACCCACTGCAAAGAGGTTTCTCAGAAGTCTCGCCATTCGTGGCTAAGATAGTGAGCTTCCCTACCCCTGCCAAGTTCAAGCCACCTATGGTGTTTCCCAAGTATGACGGTAGCACCAACCTTGTACATCATATTAAGATGTACCAGTCTGCGGCAGACATTTGCTCAATACTAGATGAGATGAAGTGTCGGGCCTTCTCCAGGACTTTGATGGGAGCTACACACATCTGGTTTACCTCTCTTCCGAAGAACTCAATAGAGAACTTTAAGGGTTTGGCTGAATGGTTCATTAACATCTTCTGTTTTGGGGTGAGACCTCAAAAGAAGACTACACATCTGTTGTATGTCAAGCAAGGAAGGAATGAGAACCTAAGGGACTACATTTCTAGATTCAACAAAGAAAAACTCGAGGTTAAAGACTACGAAGAGAATATAGCCATGACCGCCCTCATAGGAGGTCTACAGAAAGGGAAGTTATTGTGGAAACTTGCGGAAGACCCTCCCAAGTCCATGGCAGAACTATTGGCAACTACGGCCAGGGTCATGAACGCTGAAGAGGCCATGGCTGCAAAATACGAGGATGAGAACGGCGGTAGCAGCGGGAAGTTACAAAGACCCCTCTAACTGTGAGATGAGAACACATCCTCAATGAGATCAAGAATGATCGGTCGCTGAGATGTCCAGAGAAGCTGAAGGCTCCTCCACATAATAGGAACAAGAACTTGTGGTGCGAGTTCCACCAAGACCATGGCCATGTTATAGACAAGTGCTTCGCCTTGAAAGATGAGATCGAGAAGATGTTGAAATCAGGAAAGTTGAGGAAGTATGTTGATGGCAAGGCTTCTAAAAGGGGAAGAGATGACCCTAAACAGAAGAGAAATGATAGATGTAACGACGATACTCCAGCAAGAAGAGACGATGACTCGGAGGGTGATGATGAGGATGATCCAGACCTCCCACGAAAAGATGATAACGCCCCGGTGAAGAGGGTCGGTATGATCTACTTTGGTGTTAACACCATATGCGGAGGACTCGCAGGGGGTGGTTCTGAAGTGGCTGATCGAAAAGCCCATGTGGCGGAGGCCAAGTCAGTGGCCAAGTCAGAAGTGGTAAATCTGAAGTCTTCTGAAATCCAACAGAAGAGAAAGAAGGTGGATATGGACAATCTTATAGTTGGGTTCTCCCGACACGACTTCAAAGGCATCCTAGCTCCACATGATGACCCTTTAGTAATCACAACAAGGGTGCATGGATGCGAGGTACAGAGAATCCTCGTATATGGAGGAAGTTCAGAAAATGTGCTGTTCTGGCCCTGCTTCAAAAGCCTTGGCCTTAGCAGAGCTAGGTTGGTACCCTATCATCATCCGTTAATGGGCTTTAGCGGTGAAAAGGTCCATCCGTTGGGCATGGATGAGATGGACGTACGAATGGGCAATGAGTGGCCTAAGAGGCTGATTCGATAGATCAATTTTTTTGTTATGGACGAAAACATCTTCTTGACCTACAACCTCATCATAGGAAGAGTGGACCTTAAGGAGTTTGAGGTCGTGTCATCGATGGTCCACCAGATACTAAAATTCTCGACCCCCTATGGGGTAGGGGAAGTGAAGGGTGACCAGACCATAGCACGGGAATGCTACTTCAACTCAGCCGAAGAGAGAGAGGACCATAAGAGAGAAACTACCACATATAACATTGATACACTTGACCCCAGAGATGAAACGAAGTTAAAGAAAGGAGAGGCCACGGAAGAGGTAGAATCCATCGTCCTCAATGAGGACGAACCGAAAAAAACCATCCAGGTCGGCAAAGCCTTAAAAGATGAGATCAAGGAAGAGATGATAAGTTTCTTGAAGAAGAGGCAGAGTATCTTTGCTTGGAGCCACGCGGACATGCCTGGCATCGACCCTGAGGTTATGTGCCATAAACTCAACGTGATTAAGGATGCTAAGACAATCAAACAAAGACGAAGAGTTTACTTTAGGGAAAAGTAAGATGTCATCCGGGAAGAAGTAAGAAAGTTGGAAGAGGCCGAGTTTATAAGGGACGTCATATATCCAGAATGGTTATCAAACGCAGTCATTGTTCCCAAAGCCAATGGAAAATGGAGGATGTGCGTAGACTTTACCGACCTGAACAATCCTTACCCAAAAGACAGCTATCCCCTACCTCGGATCGATCAGATGGTAGATTCCACTGCAGGGCATGAGCTCGTGAGCTTCATGGACGCATATTCAGGCTACAATCAGATCTTCATGGATGCTGAAGACTCGGAGAAGACAACCTTCATAACTGACAAGGGGACATATTGCTACAAGGTTATGCCTTTTGGATTGAAAAATGTGGGGGCAACGTATCAACGTCTTGTGAATAAGATATTTGAAAATCAAATAGGTAAGACTATGGAGGTGTATGTAGACGATATGCTGACGAAGAGCTTAAAGGCCTACACTCACGTGGTAGACCTAGAAAAGACCTTTGATACCATGGACTTATACAGAATGAAACTCAACTCTGCAAAGTGTGTCTTCGGGGTAGGAGCTAGGAAATTCCTAGAATTCATTGTCAATCAGAGAGGAATAGAGGCGAACCCTGAGAAAATCAAGGCATTGCTTGACATAAAGACGCTAAGGAGTATCAAGGACGTCCAGAGGCTCACTGGAAGAGTAGCTGCACTCAACAGATTTGTTTCCAGAGCGACGGACAAGTGTCTTCCGTTCTTTAAGGTGCTTAGAAAGGCCTTCGAGTGGGACAAGGAATGTGATGAGGCTTTTAACCAACTCAAGTCCTGCCTCAAATCTCCCTTGATCTTATCCCTACCCATAGTGGGAGAGAAGTTGTGTGTTTATCTAGAAGTCTCTGAATCATCTATAAGTGCGGCCATAGTACGGGAAGACATTGGGGTCCAAAGGCCTGTATACTTCAACAGTAAGGCCCTTCAAGGATCTAAACAGAATTATCCTTGGATGGAAAATTTAGCCTACGCCTTGATATATGCTTCTAGGAAGATGAAGCCCTACTTTCAAGCCCATTCTATGGTCATCCTCACTAACTCCCCACTAAGACAGGTCCTCCACAAACCCGAGAAATCGGGTAGATTGATGACATGGGCCATTGAGTTGGGGGAGTTTGACCTTACTTATCAACCCAGGGTGGCCATTAAAGGGCAAGCACTTGCATATTGTGTTGCTGAATTCACATGGGAAGAGATCGAGGTTCAGAATAACCTAGAGGCTACATAGGGATCAAACAGCAACGTCTTCCAACACCCGAAAGAGGTTGCATCCAAGAGAGCCAAAAATGGAATAGCTGAGAATGAGGAAGACCGGTACCTCTTCAAGTAAGGAATCATGTTAAAAGGGGGCTTCTCATCAGATAAAGACATCTGGAACCTCTTTTTTGATGGGTCTTCTTACGAAAGTGGAAGCGGGGCGGGGATGATACTCTCAGCCCCAAATGGTACCAATGTTGAATACGCCCTAAGGTTTAACTTCAAGGCATCAAACAACGAGTCAGAATATGAGGCCATGATAGCAGGCCTCTCCTTGTCAAAGACCCTTAGGATAAGACGACTCCTGCTTCATAGTGACTCAAGGTTGGTTGTTAACCAAGTGTTGGGGGTTTATGAGGCCAAGGATGAAAGGATGGCCAAATACTTGAAGAGGGTAAGAGTGATATTAGAAGGTTTCGAAGAGGTAAAAATGAAGAGAATACCTCGACAAAATAACAGCCACGTAGATGCATTAGCAAGGTTGGCTTTAGTAACAAGGACAAACATCAGAAGGACAGTTCCAGTTGAGATCTTACCCAAGGAGACCATTAAAGAAGAAGAGGTTAGTAACCCTTGCCTCAATTTGAACCTAGGGGACTCATGGATGGAGCCCCTTATCAGATATATCAAAGAGGGAAAACTACCGAAATCAAAGCTAGAAAGGAGGAAACTAAGGTACAGAACTGCAAAGTTCTCAATAATAGGAGACGTCCTATATAAGAAAGGATTTCTGTTACCTCTCCTCATATGTGTCCATCCCACAGAAGTTCCCCGCATCCTACAGAAGGTACATGAGGGATCTTTCTCCAGTCACATAGGAGGAAGACTTTTGGCCAAGAGGATTATCACGCAGGGATACTGGTGGCCGACCTTGGCTAAGGATGTTGCAACCTATGTGAAGAGGTGTGACAAATGCCAAAGATTCTCCACTATCCCCCATCAACCTCATCAGCCTATGATGTCAATAAGTTCTCCTTGGCCGCTCGTAGTATGGGGAATCGACTTGGTGGGTCCCTTACTGTAACACCCCGCCTAATTAAATACCGGGCGATCACTCCTTTATTAAATTAAAATCAAGGTGAACAGTTGGTTCATTCTTAACATCACTGTCGTGAAAATAAATTTTTCCAAATTAACACCCTACTCAATTAAGCTAAGTGTCAAAACCATTTTTCAACATTATTAACCAATTTTATTTTTTTAAAGGAAAATTATTTATTTAATTAGTAACAACATTTTCAATAAGTAAGAATCATACAACAATTATCCTGGAACATAATCCAATTACTTTAAGCATTCAACATTCAAAATCTCAACATTTAAAACTTAAAATAAAAACATACATGCTGAATAAATCCCAAAGTAACAGTACTAGAAATAACTGAAATACAAATGTCCCAACAAAACAGATAAATAGTGGAAAGGGCGACACATTCCCCAATAACTGAGAATCATAGGAGTGGAATCAAGTAAATGAAATCGTCTAAGCAAGTGGCCTGCAACTCCCACCTAAGCTGCAGGACGTTCCTTCCAAGGGATCCTAAGCAAGACGCCCCTGCGACTGGGAACCTGTGATATATACATATATATATACAAGAGAGAAAGAGGAAAAGAAACGGGTCAGAGCCCGATAGTGTATTCGTTTAGCAAGTATTTAAATTGATACAGGCCAATGCAACAACATATTAGTGCGACACTCTCTTGAGAAATTATCACCTCTCTTCTAATGTGCACTCCTATCGCACTAACCTTCCCAATGGTTTATCTCATCATATATCACACTATCTTTCCCCAATGATTTAACTTATCTTAGGTTATTCGCAGGATTCAAAATTTAACGATTCAATTATTTGAAAAGAATATTTCAATTAGTGACCAAAGTTCTCATTCTAACTTTATTAATCAATAAAGTTTTCCAGTGTCATATTATACTTTCTCAAAACAAGTATTTACCATTTGAGTCATCAACCATGTCCTACATATCAAATCACAATAGGTAGTTCCAGATTTCAGAATTTCATATATATATTAACAACTCGTAAAATATATATATCATAACAGCACCCCACATAAAAACTAAAGTGTGGGCATACTCTACTATCCAAACCACATATCACTCATATTAAGGGGAATATAAATTCGGAATCACTCTCGAATTGTATTAACACGTACACAAAGAATATTGAGGCGAAGCATATATTCCAAGTCTCTAAGAGGATGGCACATACCTGCGTCTCTTAGGACCGTCTGAACTATCCATTCGATAGCCTGTACCAAGGATATCTATCTTCTAGGGTACAAGTCAATATCCCCCATAAAGGTCCCATCGAGATAAGACTGTCCCAGCGCGGTAACCACGGGGATAGCAAGTAGCGTGGGTATGATTTTCACACATAGATAGTATATGCATACACAATCATATAACTATACTAATATTACCATATCAATATTAGGTATATTTCAAATCCCATAGTTACGACATTTATCCTTATTTTCACATTATTAGTATCGCGTATAAGGGTTCGTCTCTAACCTTAATTCGAAGGATTCTTCCAACTTATTACGTAACTCTCATGGACTCTATCCTCCCAAGTATAAAATTCAGTAGGTGTCCTTTTTATGTTCCAGCATAACTCTCTTGTGCATTTCCCCCTTTTATACATAAATTCATCGACCCTTAAGTAATTATCCTCAGAAATACAATTCTCATCTCATATTAAACGTCCCCAAAATTATTCATATGTCCTACTGATCTTCCCTATCTCCCAAAACACTTTATTAAGGATGTCCAAGAATTATTTCACATTAAATTGAATTTAACTAACTTAAAAAGGGAAAACATGAGTCTGCCAGGAGGGGTCGATCGATCGAGGTCTGGGGCTCGATCGATCGAACCTTCAATCAATCGAAGCTCTGGGCTCGATCGATCTATTAAGCAGGTATTGCGATTTCTACAGTTTTACAGTTACGGGTTCTAACACATATCTTCATCCAAATTCAAGTTTTTCATTCCCAAACGTCCAAAGATTCATACTACTAACATTATATCATCATACTAAGTATTTCCAACGTAAAGCATGTGGATTTCTATCACTAAACATGGATTAATAGCCCAAAAATTTATATAATTATCAAGAACCCTAGAATTCTCTTAAACATGGTTCTAACAAGTATTTCTAGAAATTTCTTCTTATAAACATCATAATTTTGTGGGTAATTCCTCTACATGGCAAGGGTTTCCAGGATTATCATTTAAACCATAACTACATGCGATTCCTATCTCAAATCTTTGGTTTTCTTCCATAAAAACTCTTTCTAATTACTCCTAAACTAATAT
Source organism: Sambucus nigra (assembly GCA_949130495.1). Classification (NCBI taxonomy): domain Eukaryota; kingdom Viridiplantae; phylum Streptophyta; class Magnoliopsida; order Dipsacales; family Adoxaceae; genus Sambucus; species Sambucus nigra. The sequence continues at coordinate 140,452,948 of OX422219.1, read as the reverse complement.
GAAAGATGCACTAACGAAATAAGAAAGATAAGCACTTGCCTGGGATTTTTGGTGTTCTGATTTGCAGATGATTTTGGTGTGGTTACGTTCCCCGTCGCGCGATCTACGCGTTGGTGGTGGTGGCGGTGCAAACGGATGGATTTTGGGCCTTGGATTGCCTTGGAAGCTCTCTCCTTCCCTCTCCTATAGCCATCACTTGTCTTTGGTTGTTCTAACCCTAGAAGACAACCTTAGACATCTGATATAACCCTTAGAATTTCGTGGGTTTAATTACACATAATTGCGAAATGTCCAAAACGCCCTCCCGGGGTACTAATTAGGCCTAAAAACGCCCCGAGACCGAAACTAAACCCCCGGGTACACTTTTCTGACTATCTCGATCCTTCCGGACGCGTTGGCGCACTCAAAATGACCATACGAACAACTTATAAAGTATTCACTTTTATTTATCAATATTTAGTCCCGACGCGACACGGGCGCGTCCCGACTCAAAGTTCCAAAATTGTCATTTTATTCACTCGTGACATTCAAGATAACTAATATTACATATTACTTCGCTCATTAGTAATATTCGACAAATTTCCCATAATTACTAACTCTCGTCACGTTAATAATTATAACATAATTAATTTTCGAATTTTTATTAAATAATTAACTCACATTAAATTTAATAAATCCCCAAATTAATATAGCATAAAAATACGGGGTATTACACATACCAAGAGCGGCGGGCAACTACGGGTTTTTGATAGTTGCCATTGACTACTTCACCAAAATGGGTAGAGGCCGAGCCGATGATCGTGATTACAGATCTTAAGACCTTCCAATTTATCTAGAAAACATCATATGCAGATATGGTATCCCAAACACCATCATCTCGGAGAATGGCACCTAGTTCAAGAATTCATCCTTAGAAAAATACTGCGAAAGAGTAGGGATAAAGCAATTTTTCTCTTCTCCTGGACGACCTCAGGCAAACGGTCAGACCGAAGTCACCAACAGAACTATCCTCGACGGGATTAAAAAGAGGTTAGAAGAAGCTAAGGTAAGATGGACTGAAGAGGTTTACGTTGTGTTATGGGCCTACAGAACAACGGGTAGGACACCAACGGGGAAACCCCATTTATGTTAGCACATGGCTCAGAGGTCGTCATACAAACCGAAGTAGGACTCCCTACTCATAGGGTTCAGACTTATGATCCTGAGAGGAATGGGGAGGAGAGAAGACTTGACCTGGATTTGATTAAAGAGAGAGGGGAAGATGCAGAGATCAGACAGGCAGCTTATCAACAGAGAACTGCAAAGTTTTACAATCAAAGGGTAAAATCAAGACCCATAGACGTGGGAGACCTCGTGCTGAAGAAGATGTTACAAAAGGCAAATAAGCTCCACCCAAATTGGTATGCCCCTTACAAGGTAATCGAAGAGGTTGTACCCGGGACCTACAGGCTAGAAAACCTTGAAGGGGAACCTTTCTCTAATCCTTGGAATGCTGATCATCTAAAAAAGTATTACATATGATGTTGCAAGATTATCTATGAAAATGTATCATCTTATGAAGAGATTATTAATGAGAAGATCAGTTTTCGTGTCAACTTTTGGTTTATTACGCTCTAATAGTAGAATTTATGAGGATAACATCTTAGTGGATGATCTCAGACCTTAAACATCATAATTTGGTGATAAGGTCTGAGGTAAGACATCACACTTAGATGACCTCAGACCTTAGACATCATTAATTTGGTGAATATTTTATGGGGATAACATCTTAGTTAATGACCTCAGACCTTAAACATCATTAGTGTGGTGATAGGGTCTGAGGTGGACATCACACTTGGATGACCTCAGACCTTAGACATCATTAATTTGGTGAATATTTTATGGGGATAACATCTTAGTTGATGACCTCAGACCTTAAACATCATAATTTGGTGACAAGGTCTGAGGTAAGACATCACACTTGGATGACCTCAGACCTTAGACATCATTAATTTGGTGAACATTTTATGGGGGTAACATCTTAGTTGATGACCTCAGACCTTAAACATCATAATTTGGTGACAAGGTCTGAGGTAAGACATCACACTTGGATGACCTCAGACCTTAGACATCATTAATTTGGGGAATATTTTATGGGGGTAACATCTTAATGGATGGCCTCAGACCTCAAACATCATAATTTGGTGACAAGGTCTGAGGTAAGACATCACACTTGGATGACCTCAAACCTTAGACATCATTAATTTGGTGAATATTTTATGGGGTAACATCTTAGTTGATGACCTCAGACTTTAAACATCACTAATGTGGTGACAGGGTCTGAGGTGGACATCACACTTGGATGACCTCAGAGCTTAGACATCATTAATTTGGTGAATATTTTATGGGGGTAACATCTTAGTTGATGACCTCAGACCTTAAACATCATAATTTTGTGACAAGGTCTGAGGTAAGACATCACACTTGGATGACCTCAGACCTTAGACATCATTAATTTGGTGAATATTTTATAAGGGTAACATCTTAGTTGATGACCTCAGACCTTAAACATCATAATTTGGTGACAAGGTATGAGGTAAGACATCACACTTAGATGACCTCAGACCTTAAACATCATTAATTTGGGGAAAAAATTATTTATGGGGTTTATGAGGACACCATTATATTGAGGCTTCAGGCCTTAACACAAACACATTGCATGATATAGAAAACCATTCAAATAAACATTCAGCAAGGGAGAAAGAAATCCCTCTTTAGAGGTTTATGTAGCATAAAGATAAGAGTTACAATACATAAAGTAACATAATTTATCATCAGAGGTTACAGATTGAATTGAAAATTAAAAATTACAAAAGCTTCACAAAGTGGATTCAAGTGTCTACAGTCTTAGGGTTAATTGTCATGGCCCCATCTCCCTGGCCGAGGTTGGTCACCTCCACCCCATCATCCTGAGGACCAATGTCTTCAGTCCTAGTATCCTCTTGAGGAGCAGTCTCAGTAGGGGTGACGTCCCCTTCCTCCTCGACCTCTTGTAAGGCCTGAGCAAATCGAGGATCGGCGTATCCTAGACCAATAAAGTCAGAGGCTTCTAGGCTCCCTGATTCTTTCTCCTTCATTACAGCCCATTTGCCAGTGGCCTTAACACCCCTTTCGAGGTACTTGAAGCCAAAGATGATAAATTCATCAGCGACCTTGTATTACTCCAAGATCTTCTCAGAGGCATCATCCAAGGCAACCTTCACAGCGACATCGACCTTCTATTGAAGAGAGTCAGCCTGAGTCTTCAGGGCAGAGCTATGAATCTTCTTCAACATGTCCATATATTCTTCCATCCGCTTTACGCTAGCCTCAGACTTCTCAAAAAAATCCTTCAGATGATCCACTTTAGCGTTTAGAATAACCTCGGTCTTTTTGACCTCTTTTCCCTTCTCAATCAGAGGAAGTTTCCTCAGTGTCTAGTCAACAAAATGGTGCATGGTTAGGAGACCCTACAGAACGCATACAGAGATGTCAGTTTAAGATTTAGTATGATTTAAAGACAAGGTTACACTTGTTCGAACAAAGGTAAAAAGTCTTACTTAGATAGATCGATGAAGGGCGAACTCGGCCAGTAGAGGCCTATCCAAAGAGAGGTAAAAGTGTTTGTCAGAATCGGTCATGACTGAGATGATAACATCCAAGGCCTTAAGAATTTGGCCGATAAGACTATCGCCGATCTTCAGTTACTCCAGACGAGCAACTAACGCATCCTCAGAAAAAATGGGGATGGCACGATCCCCCTTAGAAGCTTTCTTATTCTCCCTCTGATCCTCAGGGGTAGGGTCGACAAATCTCCTCTTCTTGGAGGCCTCAACCCTTGAAGTAGTTGGAGGAGGAGGAGGTGCAGCTAGGCTTGCTTTCTTCACAAGCTTAGTAAGACTGGGGGCTGCCATCTCCCAAAGGTCGTCAGAAATTCCTTTTGGGCGCTCTACAAATAGAAAGGTCTGAGTTAGAAAATTAGAGACATAACAAAGTCAGAGGTATAACTTATGGAAATGATAAAATAACTTACAAATCTCGGTCAGAGGACTCCCCCCAAGGCCAGTCTCAGAGAGGTAGTAGGGGGTCATCAAATGCTCGTACTTGACCAGCAGACCATGCTCCCCCTGATCTTGACGGTCTTTGACCTTCTGAAAGTTATTCTGGCTTATCCCAGGGCCGGCCCTAGCATCCATTGTCACCTTTCCCCATCTCAGGGGTATCCTCGGCTCTAAGGATGAAAAGGGGGCACAGGGACCAAACTCCCACGGCCCTGACCCGAAGAGGTAGCGTGGTTTCTAATTGTGGTTCGAGGTTTGGGTAGCCTGCAACATCTTCTTGTTGGACTTCCGAGCTAAAAAGTGGTAGTAACTCGGATGGTTCCTGGAGAGGAGGGGACGTAGCACCCTGTGAAGACCTGGACGGGAAGGTCTGAATGATGGACTTCCCTCCATAAAACTATAGATCTAATTATCACCCTCCAGGCATTGGGTGATAACTGGGAAGGAGCCACGTTAATGTAGGACAGTATAGCCCTGATTATTGGGTGAATGGGAAGACGAAACCCTAACTTAAACATCTACTCATATAAGCAGATCTCTCCATCTCGGCCGCCAAAGACCCTCTCGTCCCTCAGAGGTCTCCTAAGTTTTATAGATGGACTTATAGAATACAGATGTCTGAACGCTAGAAGGTCGATTTCACTGACAGTACTCTCTATCTCGACTACCTCCGAGGTGTCAACATCGCTTTTACTATCGTTGTCCTCATCCCGGTCAACGTCGGCTGGAGCAGAGGAGGGAGTTCCATTAGGGAACCTCTGAGCAAACTCAGCTCTTGTGGCAGTTGACAGAGGAAAAGTGTCTAGGATTAGGGGAACAGCCACACTAGGTCCTATAATCTCGACATCGGATGAATAATGTGAGGTGTTAGAACTCTGATGAGACGAGGCACGGCTAGAAACCTCAGCTTGGTCAGGGGCTTGGTCCATCGCGACGGAATAGTCCATGGCCTCTTGAAAAGAATCCATAGACATAGGGTCTGAGGTTGACAACTCAGACTCATACATCCGCACAGGTTCTACTGAGACCTCTGCAGACGCAGATGGATCAGGATATACCACTTTCAGAGGTGGTGGAAATATAAGCCTAAGAGGGAATGCCTCTGCCCTACGAGCTTCCTCTTGGGCTCGTTCTATTTGCCTAATTTTATCTAAGGTTTTCTCCCTAAGAGAAGGGAATTCCTCTAAGAGTTGATAAAGGGGTCTGAGCATATGGGGACGACCCTACACTTATGGACTCAAGCTAAAAACAAACAACTTGAACCAACCTAACTAAGGATCAAGCTGGGATTTTAAACAAGAATTATTAAGGACAGTCAAGAACAAGGGCCACCGAAAAACTCATAACCCTACCAGAAAACTCATAAAACTCACCGAAAAACTCAAGTCGAGACCGAAAAATGCAACAAATAGGAAACCAAGGTTGAATAAATGGCAAAGAAGGGGTAATAGACAGTACCTGGTGAAGTATGAAGTGAAGAGTGGGAGGATTGGTAAGAAAATTCCACGAAATGCACCCTTGACCAAGATCTGGAAGTGAGAGAATTCAAAGAAGGTTCAGGAGGGAGAATGAAAGAGAATGAAGAAGAAAGAGAGAGAAAAGGGTTAAAACCCTTACAAACCACCTGCACGCATACCAAGCCCCATCATTGCCTTGAGAGCCCAAAAATCACACAACCACCTTCAGAAGATGACACTTGTGAAGAAAATATTGGCACCTAAAGAAATCTAACCGTGGACAAACATACCCCTTAGGCACCTGATCACACAGGTAACTAAGGGATAGGGGTGATTGATATGCCCTATATGTACCCAATTGCTCAGAGACACCAACCTCGGCCAGGGAGATGACTGAGGTTAGAAGGGCCCCAGATTGGCAACCTGCGGCCTCGTCCTAAGCAAGGTCGTCCATGGCCGACGTTACTATTTGCCTCACAGCCAAGCAACAGATGAGGTCCTCATGGTCCATGCAGATAGTAATCCATCAGGTCGGTCAGAGACTACATCATACATCAACCTCGGCTGGGTGCAAGCCGAGGAAGCAGAGACTACACAATTATCATAATCAGCCTCGGTTGGGAATCAGCCAACGTTCCTGCTACTACACTATTACCTCGGCCCAGGCCGACATTACAACTCCACCTACCTTACATCGGCTCTCTTACTGAGCTAAGATTATTGTAGATAACCTCTGATTGAGCAGTTGCCAGACTTCACCAACCTCGTACTCTTCTAGGCCGAGGTTGGTATCACCCTAGGATGGCCGAGCTTCTACACATTCTTGTATAACTTGGAACACGTGGAAAAATTTGTTATAACCGAATTATTCCCTCCACGTGAGGGAATATTGAGGTCATCATTGCTTAGTTGAGATCAGCCAGGTTTCACTCTCATACAGGCTCGCTGCTCATGCACATGCTCATTGTATGCTTGAGGGGCACATTACACCCCCCAAGCACTATATATAGAGGTCATCCTCTACCTTGTAAAGGGATCCAAAATCACAACCCTAGCTGAAACTCTATCATTTTACACAATAGAGAGAGAAAGCTTGAGAGATTGTATCCATGGCCGTTAGTGCCTTCATTCAGTGATATTACTCACACACACTCACAGTGGACGTAGGCAAGATTGGTTGAACCACTTACATTCAAGTGTCCATCCTCTTCTCCTCATCTCAATTTCTTATATTTTGTATATAGTTGAGCTGTCATTGTTGTCACTAGCTTGAGCTTACAAACACCTTGACTGGTGGTGCTATTTCCAGCATCATCAACTTTGTTATAGAATCCAAATTCCACCATTTTATATTTCGGGTTTCTCATTCAAATCATATATCTATACTCAGAGATCTATAACACACCTAATTCTTACTTTGAATCTCATTCAAGTGTTCCATTAATAAAAACCCCATCTTGTACCCATTTATACCCAAAACGAATTTTAATTTACACATCACTAAAATATGAATTGGATATCACAAATTTAACATTACAGCAAGTTAACAACTTGCCTGGAATTATTCATAGGGTCTGATTTGTCGGTGTAGATAATGGTTGATGAAGAACACCCCAATTAGTCCCTTAATTTGGCTCCAAAAGGCCCACAATTGGCTTCTTGATTAACTTCCTCTAATCCCCTCTCAAACCCTAGGTTTAGAATTTTCTATATGTCGTTCACTAGTCCCTCAATTAGGTTTAAAACCTCTAATCCTGTTTTAGGCCATACGGGCCTAATTAAAATGGCCCAAATCACTCCGTGTGGGCCCGGCTATACCCAAAAATGCCCTGAGACCCAATTACTACCCCCGAGTACTCTTTTCTGACTATCTCGACCCATCGGAACTCAAAAGCTCACTGAGAATTATCATCTGAAATACTTTATAACATTTCCAAATTTTGACCTCAAAATGCGACACACGTTAATTCGAACAATTTAACTTAAAGTTTCCAATTAAAAATAATTTTTCCCACTCAAATAAATTCTCCAAATCATAAATTTAAGTTTATCCAATTTAAATATTTTTATTTCTCCCAAAAAATAATTAAATACCAAATTCTCAAAATTAACAGGTGTTACAGTCCCTTCTTAATAATCTATACAACTCGTAGGTAATTTAGGTTTATTCAGCACTAGTTTACTTCCGCACATTAGTCTATTGCGCTATAGTCGCCCGCTCAAGTGGTATCAGAGCTAGAATTTACAAAAGATAAATTTTATAAACTGTTTCTAACCTTTTTTACCTTGTTTTCATGGACAATTCAAGTCAGTTTCTTAGGTTAGGAAATTTTAGTAGACCTCCTATTTTCGATGGCACAAATTTTCCATACTGGAAAATTAGAATGATTGCATTTATTCAAGGCACATTAGGAGATGAAGTTTGAGATTTAATTGAAAATGGTTATAGGCACCCCACTAATCCTATAGCAGATGGTAGCACTATTTTTAGAAAACTTTGAACATCTGAATTAAGTGTTGATCAGAAAAAGATAAGCAATTTCAATAATAAGGAAAAAAATACGATTTTCATGAGTGTGAGTGAGATTGAATTGAAACGTATATGTCATTTCACTACTAGTAAAGATGCTTGGGATTAGGGCTGTCAATGGACTGAGTCTGGACCCAGACCCGATCCGGACCCGACCTGAATTAACGGATCTGAGCAAATTTTATAGACCCGATTATCCGATTACCCGATTACCCGATTAGTTAATGGACCGGATCTGGATATACATGACTCCGATCCGATAAGGACCCAACCCGAATGTGTATATATATAATATAATAAATATATATTTATATATATAATATTATATATATATAGTCTTACATATAGTTACTAAATATATATAACTAACTTATATATATAACTTATATATATATATATATATATATATATATATATATATAAGTTATATATAAAAATAGTTTTATATAAAAACAGGGTTATATATAAAAATAATAGTTTTATAGAAACAGTTATAAAAATAGTTTTATAAAAACAGTTTTATATAAAAACAGGGTTATATATAAAAATAATAGTTTTATAAAAACAGTTTTATATAAAAACAGGGTTATATATAAAAATAACAGTTTTACATACATATATATATATATATATATATATATATATATATATATATATATATATATATATATATATATATATATATATATATATATATATATAAGTTAGTTTATATACATAAACAATTTTTTACATACATAAAAAGTTAGTTTATGTAAACCGTTTTTTACAGTTTACATACATAAACAGTTTTTTATAGTTTATATATATATATTCGGGTCGGGTCTCCTGGTCTTTAACGGATCCGGGTCTGGATCCATTTTCTGAGACCCGTCGGGTAATCGGGTAAGACCCGTCGGGTAATCGGGTAAGACCCGATCCGCTAAAAATATACCCGGATCGGATCTGGATATACCCAGACCCGATCCGTTTACACCCCTACTTGGGATACTTTAGTAATAGCACACGAGGGTGGCGCTAAGGTAAAGGAATGTAAAACGCATATGTTGGTTCAACAATACAATATGTTAGTAATGAAAGATAACGAACCATTTGATGACTTTTATATGCGTTTGACTGATATAATTACCCAACTACATGTGAATGGTATAGAATATTCTGATAAAGAAGTGTGTGCTAAAATTTTAAGGTCCCTTGCCCCTAGATTTAACCGTAAACGTAACATCATAGAAGAGATTAATGATCCATCCCTCACACTAAATTTTCTAAGCTCAAAATTGAGAACTTTGGAACTTGAATTAGACTTTAGGAAGAATCTCACATCTTATGCTAAGAATGAGTTGACCAATTCTTTTAAAGTTGCTTTTAAAACTGCCTTTCTTGATAAACATAAGTATAAGGTAGTTCACCAGCAATATGATCCAGACAATGAATTTGATGTGGAGTCAGATGAAATTGATAAGATTGATAATCAACTTGTAGTTATGTCTTCACAATTTAAGAAACTTTTGAAGCACACAAATTTTGCTAGAAGGCGTATGCAAGCGAATCATCAGTCTAGTCAGTCTACCCGACCCCATAACATAAGTTCAAAACAGACTCTTGATTATGATAGTAGAAGTAGTAATTTTGATAAATCTAAATTAGGTTATCGCAATTGGGAATAACTCGGTCACTTCATTGTTAATTGTAGGTTTAAGCCACAGTCCAGGCATTCTAATAAATACAAGGCTGACATAACTAAAACTTGGGATGAATCTTCTGATTCTGAATCAGAAGATGACCAAGGAGATTCCGAATCAAATTGCCTTGCATTTTTAGGAGAATTTTATTACTGTTGCTGAGATGAGTTCTTAGCAGGGATGAATGATTCTGAATATGAATGTGAATCTGATGAAGTACTTAATTTGATAGATGTTGCTAAGTCTTTGTTATATAGACAACCTTCTATGCTTGAATTGACTTCTTCGTTTGATGCAAAACGTGTTGTGTGTGTGTATGATACTAAATCTGATGATAGTAACACTTTTCACACGGACAATAAGGATAATGAAAATTTTGTTGGATATCATGATTACTCGAAACTATATGTAAGAACATTGCAAAATAGACAAGAATTATCGAATCTGGTTAAATTGCTTAGTGAGTCCTTAGAAAATAAATATGGGATAGTTAAGCAAACTGAATAGGAGATAACTGGTATCAAATCAAATTTTAAAAGAAATAAGTGATTTTGAAAAATAAAAATCTGATTTTGAAAATGAAATCTCTTATCTGAACGAAAAGGTTACTATTTTTCAACAAAAATATAAGGCCACATTGGTTGATCTTGAAAAATCTAAAGAAATGTGTGTCGATGCTTTTAAAAGTATTAGAGAAATAGACTTAGAAAAGTAGAAAGAATATTTTGATTTGGATAAACTTCTAGAGTCTCAGAAATATGATTTCAATAGAAATGGACTTGGTTATGAAGAAAATTTTCAAAACAACCCTTGTATTAGACCAACTATATTTGTTAAGGATAGTACCCAATTCAAACCAAATCTGAGTAGTTCCACGGTTGATAAAGGGAAACAAATTTTGAATGAAATTACTTATAAAACTGATTTTTATCTCAATTATCTTCTGTTAATCTACGTTGATTCTCCCAAGTACATTCCACCCCCTAAAAGGACAAACGTGACTACTAAACATGACTTAGGTGTCTATAATCTAAAAAGTCTGTACCTTGTGTTAAACCGCCTGTGGTTAGTTGTTATTGCAATTTTTTTTATGCTTTTGGTCACCAAAACTGGGAATGCCTCAGTAATCGCAAGAAAGGTACTCATTTTAAAGGCCTTAACCTGAAAGTGAAGTGATTTACAAATTTTCCTAGGAAGCGCACTAATAATAATTGGAATCATTTCTTCAATAAGTTTAGGGATCATATTAACAAGAAAATCTTTTCTAAAGAAAAATTATATCCTAGATTCCTAAAGGCACAAACACCTTTGAAAACTTTGCCTATTTGGATCAGGACTTGTGATTTGAGACCTCAAATGGATATTTTTTAAATCGAAGAAATGCCCAACTAATGTTTGTGACACATGCAAAATTGAGGAAATTACTAAGTCTCCTCATGAGAAGATTAAGGTCTTGAACACCATCAAACCCTTAGATTTGTTCAGGGATGGGGGAGCTGAGTTTAGTGAAACTGGAGTTATCAAGAGGCTAATGGATATTCTTACCAGTTTAGTGCTCCAAAATCTCCCAAACAAATTGGGGTAGTTCCTACTATGACTAGTGATCTTCAACTTGTTGATATACTTTCTTTGTCTTTCAATAATTCTTGTTTAGAAATAACTTTCACATATGATTGGAGAGATTACACTTGAAAACTAGCTTATGTTTATTCGTCATCTTGATTACTAGATCTTTTAGGTTTTAGGATAAAGATATCTACTAATAACAGTATCTCTTAAAACCATTTTTAATGTAGGAGACATTTATTTTACAATTTATAAACATTTATTATTTTCTCTTACCATTGTACAATTTAGTCTAAAAGGAGGAGAGTTGAGTAAATATTTTCGTTTAATGCGTTGATATTATTTCATGCATAGTGTCTTGTCTTATTATTTCCTGCACAATTATTTATGTCTTTTAATAATTTAGTAGAGTAAATGCTACTAACTTGATTTCTCGATAGAAAGGATTTTATTTGTTTTGCATGTATTCTCGTCGGTCGTCATCAGTTGTTGAGTTTTTTATTTTCTAGGATGGGTGGGTAGTTAGAGACACTTTTGTATAGGACATTTTAGAAAAATTTTACCTTAATATATCACTTAATGTACTCAAGGGTTTTGGAGAAATTAGTCCAATAGGGGAGTTTGAAGGTACTTATATAGAGCACTCGTAGGTTTTTTTTTATGTTGTATCTATATAGACCTTCGGCTAGTTGAACTTAAAAATCGACGAGATTTTATTTGTAATTATTTCATGTCTAGATGCCTAGACCAATCTCTCCAAGATCTCTATTCATGCCTACATCAAATCCAGATTCCAACCATAGTCAAGTAGTCTCACACCTATTCTATTAGCTCATAGGATTGTTTTTTTGTCATATAGGACACCACACGACACTGCAGTACATTCTACTATATATAATGTTTGTGTGTGGTTTTTATTAAAAAGAATTTTTAAAACAGTTTAAAATTAAAATTTTATTAATGTGATTAAATATTTTCATGAAAATAAATTTCAGAAATAATTTGGACGTTTTAATATTTTTTTAAATCGTTTTAATAATGTGTTAAATGTATTATTAATAATGTGTGTGAGTGTGTGATGTAATATATATGTGGGCATATTCGTGCCATGTATATTGTTATGTCTCAAATTGGTTTGACCCTTGACTAGATGGCATGCATATTATCTCCGATTTGACCATAGCAGGTCATGTAGTCCCTAGACTTTTGTTGGCATGTAACTGTATAGCATCTGAGATTGCATGATATCCTCTATACCTTAGTTTTTGGATTGTAAGGTTAGCCGTTTGGTGATTTGACCAAACAGCCCCTTGGTTTTAAACGAAAACATCAGCTGATGTTTACTGTTCTTCAAATGACGTCGCTTACCCTTAGTATTTCTAACGGTAACTTTTCAAACCCATTGTTTTCTACACACTTATCCTTCAAAACAATGTTGTTTTTAGTTTTATTCTCAAAACGACGCCGCTTCATTTTCTTTCAACAGGTAATATTTGAAATCTTTAACCGCTCACGATTTGTTCTAGCTATTATATTTTAAACGACTTTGTTTTATTAAACCATCGAACACGTTTTTCGTTTAGTCAGTTATAGCTTTTAGAGACGTGTGTCAAATTTTTAAAGGGGTACTTTATGTTTCTTGCTTACCCACACGATTTTAATTAATCCATGGTTGACACTCATATTTTGTCATCCATGTAATTTCCCTCTACACCAATCAGCACACACCCACTAACTCAAATATACGAGCCTTTGGATCTTCATTTTTGGGTATCCGAGAAAAATCATTTTTGCACCCAAACTCTACCAAATTTTATAGAGAGAGAGAGTTTACATTTTCTTTACACAGATTTTGCACTTGTGTGTACGTTTTTTGAAAAATATTTTTGATACCTTTTCAAAATTATTTTAAACTCTCTTAGGGTTCATACGTGTGTCTTGAAAATTTTATCAAAACGACCCTTACCTATTTTTCACTATTGATTTGTGTGAAAATTCGTGTAATAGTGAAATATCTCTCTTCTAATTTTTTAGATCTGATTTCTAGATCTTGTGTGAATATTTCGTATTTTTGGTGTATATTCTTTATATAGTTGTTGCATCTCACATAGCGCTAGTATATCAAGAAAATCCTTCAAAGAATTCAAGGTATTTGGTTGTTTTTAGTGAGAACATCTTCACACACTAATAATACACATTTGTATTAGGTATGTTTGTGTAGAACCGAGGTAATAATTGTTGCATGTCTTAAATTTTTGCCTAGTTACACAAATTACACACTACTTGTCACAATAAATGTACAAATTTGTTTTGTTCTCTGAGATATATCTTAGATATGTTTTGGTGTGTAAGTTTGAACAATATTGCACACAAAAATCACGATTGTGTGTATTCTAATTTATCAACCTTGTTTCTAAATTCATGCTTGATTAAAACGTGTGTTTTAAATCACATATAAAAAGGTTTGGTTAAAATAAGGTTTGATCTATAAGTGGATTAAAAGGTTAAAACTATTCAGCTTAAGGACCGAAATTAGTAGAAAGAAATATTGACTGTCCTTAATCCTCTACTTGAACCTTACTTAACTTCAGACCGAGGAGTCAAAAATTAGAACTGTTAATAACTTGCATATTAAGTTGCTAGATTAATCTTTCTTTGATCTAAAAAAATTAAAACATTTTTGTAATTGACTTGTGCTTAAATTGCTATATACATTTGTCAATTATTGTGTGCATATATTCTATCGTAGAATATTTGTGTTCTTGATTGTGCTTCTCTTATTTGAATATATTTGTGGCACAACAATCTGTCACGCACTTAGAACACCATATTCACTTAGGCACTGATTATTGTGTGCATATCAAGAATCAAATCTGATTGTTCTGATTTTGAAAAGAAAGTTTGCTGAAAGTTGTGTTAAATTAAGATAGCTTGATTTAAACAAGAAAGAAAGAACATAAGGTTTGTTTTTGATATTTTGGATATAAAAAATTATTGCATAATCATTTGGGTTGGAACATTAAGGGTGAGTGTGTCATATATCATAGGACACATCACAAGAGCATTGCACTACCACTAGTCACTATAAGAATCAATAGGCACTGAGCCAACATGCGTTGAGGAAGCTAGAGGGGAGGCAGAGACATGAAGAAAGCAAAGTGGATAAGAGCAAAGAGAGGCTTGGTCGAGATAGGTAATAGCTCATTCTAATGTATCTTACTTTTGAGTCTTGTTGCATGTTTGTGAATCATTACATATTGATTTTGTTTAAGTGGACTTGGTAGACTAGGTGACCGTAGAGGGTTCGTCGTTTATCCTGGGAAGGGTTTTTTGCGACGTAAGATAAACACCGCGTGCTTTAATTTCCGCATTAATCACCCCACCCGAAAATGTAGGATTTAAGTCTAGAAACACACCTAAATAAATTGAATTAATTATTAGCTTTTTAATCACCTGGTTTAATTAAGATAATAATTAGGACTTTTAATAATTTGCCAAATCTTTTTCAGTTTGAAGTTTAGTTATCAATTTAAGTAAAGTTTAAATTGATCCCTTCTTGATAATCCTTAAAACTGGTAGGTAATTTGAGTTTATTCAGCACTATTTTACTTCCGCATATTAGTCTATTGCGCTATGGTCGCTCGCTCAGTAAAGAGTAGAGATTAATGGATGTGATGTAATTAAACAAAAGTATAAAAGTAGAAATAAGACAAATAACACTATGAAATAAAATCTAGAGAAAGGGATGGAGAAGTAGACCTCTTTATAAGTATTTGTTGTTGATTTTGAGATGCTAATATGATGATCTTGAAATGGTATGGAAGTGATATGAAGAGGTGGGTGCATTACCAAGTGAGGTAAGAAAGTGATGGAAGGAAATGTGGGAAAATGGGTCGTTTGGGAAAGGGAAAAGCTCTAGATTTGAGGGGAATGTTCTCTGACTTTCTGAGAGGGGTCTTTAGGGTTTTTTCAAGGTGAGGTCATGGCCCCTATTTATAGGGTCATTGGGGGTGCCTATCGGCATAGGGCTTGACCTACCTATCGGAAGGGAGCTTGCCTTTTCGAGAAAGAAAAGGACACCATGCCGATAGGTAGGCTTCTTGAGGTGCCTATAGGCAGTTCGGAACGATTTTTTTAGAAAAATGGTCATAAAATGCAAACCGTAAGTTCAAATCGCGCAAGAAGTGGACCGTTGGAAAGGGAACTAAGTGTCCTTCAAGGATCCATTGAGACACTCTTGGGTCTGGGAGTTGACCAAAGTCAAACGGGGCTCTAAAGTGCCCAATGGTCTCAAGACGTGAGGTTTTTGGAGGAAAATGGATCGTTCGTCCAAGTCATAAGGTCATTCATGCATGGGGTTTGCCGTTGGAAAGGAAATTCAGTGACCTTTGAGATTTCAGTGACATTCACTCGGTTCTAAGAGTTGACCAAGGTCAAACAAGGCCCGAAAGCGCCCATGACTCTTCGAAGTAAAACGGATCTTTCGTTCGAACCGTAAGGTTGATTCATGCACAGCGTGGACTATTGAAAAGGGAATTCAGAGCCCTTCAAAGATTCATTTAGATTTTCTCAAGTTGGAAAGTTAATCGGATTCAAATGGGGCCCGAGAGCGCCCGGTGACTTCTAGATTGGTACTCGGAGTACGACCTAGGGTTTGTGGTGAACGGGTGAGTGCTAGGCACCAAAGGAGGTGCTTAGTGGGGATCTTAGGATGGGGTGTCTATAATATATATATATATATATATATATATATATATATATATATATATATATATATATATATATATATATAGAGAGAGAGAGAGAGGGAGGGAGAGAGATGGCTCTGCCCGAGGCAAACATGTTTAAAATTAATGCATCTTTTTTATTTAGTGATAGAGAGATATGGGATGTTAATTATAGGCAAAAGAGAATGTGTGGATATATATCTTGTTGTGTATGATATTATCTTGGCGAAGCAACAAACTCGTTCTTATATGTAAGTTTAAACATCATATTCCCACAAAAACTGAGGCAAAGACAATTTAACATATAGGTAATGATAAAATAAATATGGCCGAAAGGATTACAAAATGTGTAACAGTCATGAACGGAGAGATGGAAACAATGCTCGATATATATATATATATATATATATATATATATATATATATATATATATATATATATATAGAGAGAGAGAGAGAGAGAGGTTCTCATACATCACACTCTATACAAAACACCATACATCACACCTAGTTCTAGGCCCTAAGAAACCTTTTTTCGAATTTTTATTTTTCTATTCAAAAAATACCCTTTCAATCAACCCATGTTCAAAAAATTAGGTCAAAATACATTTTCTAGATATTTTTAAAAAAATCACAAAATTCTGCTAGCTCCCTTATAAATAAGGTATTTTCAATAGTTTTTGTTGAAATTTTAAAAAATAGCTAGAAATTTTATTTTGACCTAATTTTTTTAACATGTGTTGATTGGAATGTTAATTCCATGGGTAAAATAAAAAAATTGAAAAAAAAAACTATGGCTTAGAATTAGGTGTATTGTATGGGTGATGTAGGAAGCATGATTTATAGGAGCTTTACTATATATATATACAGAAAGTCTCCTGTAAGGACTCTTTATGGTACAAACCTCGGTACATAACATTTTTTTAAAATAGTAAAAAAATGAATTTTTTTATGAAACTTCATGGATATGATCTCCACATTGAGATGATCATATCTAATTTTTTTCGTCAAAAAACTCAACAAAAAAACATTTGAGATGAAGTGATATGTAAAAAAATGGTATAAATATGCATTTTCAACCGTTTAAATGTTGGGTCGGCGCTAGCCGCTTTATTGATTGATTTTTTTGATGAAACTTCTTGGATATGATCTTCTCACTATCGAGATCATATTCATGAAGTTTCATCAAAAAATTCAATCAAAGAGTGGGTGAGATGATCGCCAACATTTCAACGGTCAAAAATACAAATTTATATAATTTTTCTACGTATCACCTCATCTCAATGGTTTTTTCCTTGAATTTTTTGATGAAAAAAATTGGAGATGATCTTCCCACCATGGACATAATATCCATGAAGTTTTATCAAAAAATCATTTTTTTGCTATTTTAAAAAAATGGTATGTACCGAGGTCTACACCTCACAGGAGAAGACCTCTCTCTCTCTCTCTCTCTCTCTCTCTCTCTCTCTAGAGAGAGAGAGAGAGAGAGGAAGGTTCTCCTACATCGCACATCATACATCACATCTAGTTCTAGGCCCTAAAAAATCTTTTTTCCAAAATCTTTTTTTTATATTGAAATGAACCTTTCAATCAACACATGTTCAAAACATTAGGTCAAAATACATTTTCTCACCATTTTTTAAAAATTCACTAGGACTCTCCATTAGAGGAAGATAGAAAATTAAAATTCGGCAATCGGACCTGTCCGGTCCTCCTTCGGTTCTGTCTGGCTGGAATCTGGATCGGTTCATTTATTTATTGGGCGGATCAATTCGGCACGGATAGATTCATTTGTTTTCTTTCAGCTTCAATCCGTCTTCAGTCCGGGGTTCTCTGGAAATTGGCATTACGAATCGGTCCGATCCGGATCGGTCCGGGTTTCCTTTGACTTTTTCTTAAAACTTTGACTGCTCATAACTTTCACACCAGGACTCCGATTGAGGTGCCGTTTCTTCATATGTACTCATAATTGAAGTCTCTTCTACTTCTCTTCAGATGCCTCATCCAAATTTCGAGTTAAAATTACAACTTTTCCCTTTTGACTTTTCCTTCTTTTCTTTCTCGATTCTTTCAGTTTCTTTCTTTCTTTATTGACATTAAATACCTGCAAAATTAGTACGAAATACCAAAAACTCGGTGTACTCGTTAGAATAAGTCAGTAGCAAGATTATGAGATAATATCAAATCGATTACGTTGTTCGAGGTGCTAAAAGTAACTAAATTAAAGGGATAAATTTGGAAGAATTTATGCCTAATCATAAAGCTCATGAGTTTGTAAGTAAGCCACAAGCTCTTCGAGTTTCGTAGAATCTAAAGTATCCAAAGAATTAAAATTTGTCACTTTGAATTAAATCTTTCTGGCAACGAACTTAAGATTGTCATGATTACTTGATTTTTGGGAATCTTGTCTCCCAAGTTAAATGACGAGTTAACTATGTTGGACAGTCTAATGTAAAATATATAAAAGGTCTCACTCTGTAATATATTAATCATTTCAAACTTAGTGGTGAGGTTTTGGAGTTTAGAAGCCTTTACAACACTAGTTCCTTCATGGATCAGTTGAAGTATGTCCCAAGCATTTTTAAACATATCGCAAGTCATAGTACGACGGAACTCCTCCGGAGTGACAGAACAAAAAAGAGCATTCAAACCTCATGAGTCATAGTTCGTTAACCTATGCTGAGTCTCATTCCACTATACCAAAATAAGCGAATGGCTATGAATTTGGTCCATGACCAAGCCACTAGGTCACAAATCTAATAGATAGATAGATAGGTAGGTAGGTAGGTAGGTAGGTAGTTAGATAGATAGATAGATAGATAGATAGATAGATAGATAGATAGATAGATAGATAGATAGATAGATAGATAGATAGATAGATAGATAGATAGATAGATAGATAGATAGATAGATAGATAGATAGATAGATAGATAGATAGATAGATAGATAGATAGATAGATAGATAGATAGATAGATAGATAGATAGATAGATAGATAGATAGATAGATAGATAGATAGATAGATAGATAGATAGATAGACAGATAGACAGAGAGACAGACAGACAGACAGACAGACAGACAGATAGACAGACAGACAGATAGACAGATAGACAGATAGACAGATAGACAGATAGATAGATAGACAGATAGATAGATAGAGAGATAGACAGATAGAGAGATAGACAGATAGACAGATAGACAGATAGACAGATAGACAGATAGACAGATAGACAGATAGATAGATAGATAGATAGATAGATAGATAGATAGATAGATAGATAGATAGATAGATAGATAGATAGATAGATAGATAGATAGATAGATAGATAGATAGATAGATAGATAGATAGATAGATAGATAGATAGATAGATAGATAGATAGATAGATAGATAGATAGATAGATAGATAGATAGATAGATAGATAGATAGATAGATAGATAGATAGATAGATAGATAGATAGATAGATAGATAGATAGATAGATGTACATGTTACAATTCTATGTGTAGCACTAAATTATGATAAAACCATAGACCTCTCCAACCGTGAACACATTCTATATGTAAAGATATAAGTAGAACAGTCTCTCTCTCTCTCTCTCTCTCTCTCCCCCCCCCCCCCCCCTATGTGTGTGTGTGTGTGTGTGTGTGTGTATGTGATTAATAAAACAACTCGCTCTTTACATGGACATAAGCAATTTACTGAATCATGTACATAATGCATTATTTTTGTGTAATTGGCTGGAAGTAGAACATTTCTATCCACCGTTTGTCTTGTTTGATTGTTAATATTAAACATCAAAATTTGTGTACTCGTGATACATATATATTTAAAAAATTATTTCTAAGATTTTAATAAAAGGATTTTAGTAGTTGGTCGCCATTTTTAGTTTCCTTTTTAATTATTGTTCGAACTAATTTTTTTCTACATATCATAAACAACATCATATAATACCACGTATTTCTGAGGATATAGAATTTAATTAAACTGGAGAATTAGGATTTATTTAATTCGGAAATTTATTTAATACGGTGATTTAGAATTTAAAATTAATTCGAGAGATGTTAATTTCAAGCGTGCCATATATTGAGGTGGAAATTAGATGATTTTATAAAGCAACTCGCATGATGATTTAGAGGTCACGGTTGATTACGAAAGTGTCGAAATAGTCAGAATAGTATACCCGGGTGTATAGTTTGGGTCTTGGAGTGATTTTTGACCAAACCAACATTATTTAAGGGCGTTTCAGTCATTCGGGAGTTTGGAGTTTAGATAACTCCGAAAATTGTAGGTTTATATATGCTCATTAGAGAGAAGGATTAGGGTTAACACAAAGCTAAAGGAAGGGAGGTCGTGTGAGAGGAAGAGGAGGAGAGAGCCAAAGCTTCCTAGACTATTTTTCACCCTAAACGTGACGGAATCGAGATCGGAATGAAGGGAGAACATCCATACCTTCATACCAATGAAATTCAGACCTACTAATGAGAGTCAAGTGTTTAAATTTCATTTATTATAAGCATGTAATAATACTCATGTAGAGTAGGGCTTGATTTCATGTTTTCGAAAGACGTAATATGTATTTGGGTGGGAAAATACATGAATTGAAGTAGGAATTGCATGTAGATATATTCCTTGATGTTAGTAATAAGAAATCAAATAGTTTGGGATGATTAAAACGAAAGTAATCTGGAATTCTTGATGAATAAACTTGAATAACACATAAACTAGGTCTCTATGGGATTTTTTAAGATAATCGGATCATAAATTGAATTCGTGATGAATTTATGATAATTTTACGTTGGAAATCATTCCTATACGTTCATATAAGGATTAGACACGTGGGTTTGAAATTTGGTGAAGTCTCATGAATATTTGAGAGAATTATAATGATTGGAAATTGTAAAAACATAAGGTAGGAGAAACCTGTCACATTCCGAATCAATTCAACCTAAAGGCGAATCGATTTGGCCCTTTGGAAAATCGATTCGACTGCCCAGAAAATCATAATTTTGCCTTTTTGTTTATATATCCCCGGGAATTGAATTACAAGAATCTTTAGTGATAGATTAGTAATGATGTGAAGAATTAATGGAGATCAGTAGGCATGAGGTTAAAGTTTGATTTATATTGGAAAGGGTTAAGTTGGGGTATTTAACCGACGGTACTAATCGAGTGAATTGCACGTCGAGAGAGTTGGGATTTGGATTATGGGAAGGGTAAACCAAAATCTAAGAATATAACTAGTAGGGTAGAAGCGTAGTAGTTAATGAATTAACATAAGGGGTAACAATGGGCCCTTCGGGTAGAGAATAATACTCGAAATTATACAATAGCAAGTTAATATCGTGGATAAATGATACGATAGGTATTGGAGGGATAAATACTACATATGAATTATGTTTATAGGTTAAGTGTACACCTATACGGATTATGTTTATAGGTTGAGTGTATACCTATATGGATTATGCTTATAGGTTGAGTGTATACCTATACGGATTATGCTTATAGGTTGAGGGTATATCTATATAGATTATAATTATAGGTTGAGTGTATACCTACATAGATTATGCTTATAGGTGGAGTGTATACTTATATAGATGATATTTATGGGTTGTGTGTGTGAATATGTGCGACATATGGATTAGGTTGTGTGTATACCTACTATGTTTTTTCATATGTGTGTGAACATACCTACGTTACTTGTTATCACGGAGGTTCCCACGCAGTGGGCGATCCCACCTTGCCAATTCCAAAGATTTCTGGATTTGTGCCCCAGAACATAGAACTTAGGGTGGCTCACTATGTATTGTGTATTAGTGGGACCGGTATGTCGTTTAGGTACGTTAGATATGTGTGTAGCCTAAAGGCTTAGAACTATGTTCGCCTCCATTGTTTGTTATTTGATTTGATTGATGGTTCGAGGAGACATTTTGAATCGATAGTCCCTGATTAGGTACCAGATGTACTTGGACTGATAGCGGAGTACGCGAGTGCGCATCGTTATGACCTGTACGAGAGACGCGATATTATTATTATATATATAGTGTAACATATATAAATATATACACTTAAGGATGTTTATTCTTACTAATTTGCTATAGTAAGGAGACTAGATTGTGTATATCTAAAGCGATGATTAATCTACTAATGCGTGATAGTAGGGAGACCGGATAGTGTATATCTAAACGAAGCTAAATCTACTAATGTGTAAATAGTAGGAAAGATAGACAACGTATGTCTAAAGCAATATTTAAGTAGAGGAACGCAATGAAAGGTTTAGAACGATATCAGATGTGAAATGTTAACCAAAATTTAATAATAACATAAGGAAGATGTTAATTATAAGTATATTGGTAGCGTACTGTATGGGCGATACGGGTTAGTTAAAAGAAAATTTAACTAAGGACTTAATGAGAATTAAGATTATTCGGTAACGTACTGTATGGGCGGTACGGGGGAGTTAGATTAGCTAGTAGTTAGTTTGATACTTGTGACCTAGTTGGATTGGGTAGCTTGACTAGGTGGGACATTAGGTGCACACTATAGATGAGAGGTGAGGAACTCAAACGAGAGTACGCAACCTAACATGTGTATCTAATAACTGTTCATTTAAACTGATATTTAAATACTTGCTAAATGTTTTCAAATGATTTTTACTTGGTCTTTAACCCGTACTTGTAAAACTTTTTCCAAAACCTTTTAGGTGTCCAGCCATAGGGACGCCCAGTCTGATGATCGGTTCCTGGGATGTATAGTTGCAGCACATGTGGATGCTTGGAGGATTCGGACTTATACGATTCGGTTACTTAACTCTTAGAGTAGGATGTAGTTTAGTTATTCCATTTGGGCATGTCGACCCTTTCAGTTAGTTATTTTATTCAGTTTATCAAACTTTGTATTTGTGGATTCAGTTTATTTCATTAGATGTTTAGTTGGATTTTATATTGAGAACCGATAGTTTGTTCAGTATCATTTTACTTCAGTTATTTATCTGGTATTTAGTTCAAATTATTTCACTGCATGGATGGTTAGTTATTGTGATTATTTTCACTTGTTGTTGTTGTTGTTAAATAAAAAGATAAAATTTGGCATCAACTTTTTTGAATACTAGGCGGTTAGTTAAATTTTCAAAAAAATTCGACAGTGATGCTAAGAATGATCTAGATGAGAATCTTACTTTAATTGGATGAAGGACTGATCACCTAGTATTTAATTAGGCGGGGTATCACACGCCAATACTGGCCTTCTATTTTTTTAACTTTTCTATATCATGACAAAAATTATTAGACTAGATGCTTCTATCATTACTATGATTTTTTGTTAATACTATTATTGATTGCATGAAATGTTGTGTTTTGAAAAGGGAGCTGATATTCCCTCCCCGAAATATCCTCCAAAACACCACAAAATAAAAAATCACTTTTCTACTATCAAACGCCACAACTTTCACACACACACACACACTTATTTTTAGTTAAAATTCTATAATGCCCTTTCACATAATAATAAAATTAAACCTTAAACTATTCCAATACCCAAAATTTCAAAACCCAAAATAAAACCCTCCATCTCCCACGGCTCAAATCCTTTTAAACCAAACTTTTTTTTCTCAATCCAACCTTGTTTCTATACTACACATTGTGTTTGTCAAAGGTTGTGGGGTTATTTTCTTGATTTTTATAGCATAAGACCAATAAGAAAAACAACGGATGATCAAAAACCCAAAGATACAAAGGATGCTCAAAGCTTAGATTGCACTCCCACATTTGACTTGTTTGAGGTACTGAACACTTACATACATTGTATTTAATGATTACACACCAAGAAGTATAAGAAACGAAGGCAAAAACAAAAAAAAAAGGTTGTTATGGACGACCACGGTTACCTATAACTAAAGAAAATGAGTATTCACGGTTTGGGCTAACCGTGGTAGATCAAATTCCACGACCCTAGTTAACTGTGGGGAAGATTTTATGTTATTACGGTCAACTTCGACTGTGATAACATTTCCACAGTTTAGTATTGTCATGAGTACGGCCTCATGGTTAACCCTTGTCGTGGTATTCTTTTCACATCCAACCTTGGTCGTGGTTACCTTTTCACGATTAACCTTGGCCATGGTTACCTTGGGTACCCTTTTCACTTATTAATAAAGAATGATTTTTTATATATTTCTATAATTTTAGCTCGATGACCCAATATTGAACTTAGTTGATGGGGAAGAGTTTAAGAACCTTATCATACCAAGTGCTAGTGCGACACGGATTGAAAAATCATCATCCGGTACCACACTTGAGAAATGCACGGGTGAAGAACCTACACGTGAGCAACATGTATCTGAGCAATCTGCTGGTAAACCATCTACGACTGAAAGACCTAAGACAACCGGTCATTGCATGCGGGATGAGTTTCCTGACTTAACTCTCTCCATGTAAATTTTCCACGTCATTGCACAATGTGTTATAAATTTCTCTTATCATATAAATATTCTACGATGTGTTATAAATATTAAATATTTTCCTAAATGTAGGATGTACGTGTGGATAAGGGCACTTGTCCAAGTGCCATTTTCCAATATATATCGTCGAATCCACTACCGACGAGGTTGGTTTGTTTATTATTCATTTATAACTTTGAGAGTTCAGTCATATACACTATATTGATTAATTGTCTATTTTCATACTTTACAAATATTCTTGAATCGAAGTAAAATGGTATAATTGTGACAGACGGTTGGGCTAAAAATGAATGCTATTGTGATTATACACAAATCTGAGAAGGAGAAAACTAGAAGAAAACCACATATAATTCTTTCATGTTAAAGAAGATCATTGCACAAACCGATAAAGGAGGAGGAAATAGAAATGAAGAAAAGACATAATGTTGGCACTCGCAAGTGTGATTGTCCATTTAGACTTAAGCGTGTTTTGATGAAAGATGGTAGGTGGGGTTTGAGAGTTATGCGTGGTCTACATAATCACAAGGTCTCCGATTCTTTAATTGGCCACCCATATGTCAGACGGTTAAACGATGAAGAATGGAATATCACAAGGGAGATGGTTTCCAATAATATTCGCCTGAATGAGGTGCTCCACACATTGAAATAAAGTAATACTTACAATTGTCCTTTGATAAGAACCATGTACAATGCGAAACATAAGAAGAAAGTACAGGAGCATGTCGGGCGGAACGCAATGCAATAACTCATGCATTTGCTTTCCAAAAAATATTACATATATTGGCATCGGAGTCATGAGAAAAAAGACATGGTTGAAGACATTTTTTGTACGTCCGATATCCATATTACTTGCCAAGTATTTTCCTTATATTCTTATGGTTGACTGCACTTACAAGACAAACAGATACAACATGTCTTTGTTCGAGATGATTGGGGTTACCTCTAGTGGTCAATCACATTGTATTGCATTTGCATTTTTAATTGTGAGAATGAGGATAATTATCAGTGGGCATTACAACATTTGAGTCTCTATATGATCTAGAAGTGTTGCCCTGGGTCATCAGGTTCGATAGATAAATATAATATATGCATGTCGTGATATAATGCAGGTCCGCAAAAGAACGGTATATATATATTGATTAGCAATAATTTCTTTAAACTTTCAATCTATAGCATAATGATAGAGGGTTCCATTGCTACTCTTAAGTAAAAACAATATTAATTCTAGGTACATCCTTAAATTATACCATCAATTATATCCTGATTTACTATAGAAAGTTATTGATTGCATATTCAATGAATCCCATGATACGTGGGACATTAACTAAGCATATAAATTGAAGGCACATACGGAATTTATCTATGGAAAGTGTTACTGAGTGACTATAATTAATGAGTATAAAAAAATTATTGAAATTATTTTTAAAAAAGAAAAAACAATTCTAGAAATTATTTTATATGTCTTGGACCTTACCATGGTACTAAACAAGTAAATTACTTTTGATAATTTTTTCGTACTAGTAGTATGTAAATCGATTATTCCTGTTTCTGTTAAAATTAGTATGTCGATAGAAATTAGTGACCAAAACTTCTTAAAAATGGATACTAAGAATTTAGTTTTATTTTTAAAAATTCATTAGTAGTCACTAGGGTTGTGTTTCGGCCGGATCGGATTGGAAAATGATCTTTCGAAAAAAAAAATCCGATTTTCGATTCAATTTTTTCGAAAAATTAAAAAAAATCCAAATTCAGAAAAATCGGAAAAACGAAAATTCAAAAAATTTCAGAAATTCCAAAATTTCAAAAAAAATAAATATAGGATTTTCGATTACTCGAAATTCTCATTTTAAAGAAATCAAGAAAAAAGTTAATCCAACGTGTAAATACATAAGGATTTAACTATGAAAACGCTGTGGTTTATGGATCCCCGGATTTTAAATAATCTAAATCAATTAAAAGAATATTTAATTTCTCTTTTAATGTAAACTCAATATAGATGATGCGGAAGCGTTATAAAACAGGTGATGGTTCAACTTCCAAAAAATTAACAACAACAAGTTTTAATTAACTCAAGTCCTAGAATTTGCCTAAGTCATAATTTTCAATTATCCAAAGTTAGGCGAAACCAATTTTAGCAAGTGACTTGAATAAACCAATTTTACCCAATATTTAATTTAAGTCCCAAATTAAATGAGTGTGATAATTAAACCAAATTTTATCTTGAAATTATCCTACGCATGGATTCTAAATTATTGAGCAAGATAAAATAAACAATATCACACTACGCCGAGATGTACGAGGAAAAACCCAAGACGGGAAACAACCTCGGACGGCCCTAGCCACAAGTTCACTAGATATGGAATTACAATTACAAGACAGATAGACTTACAACGACTGACTCGATCCCTCTCAAGCCTCGATGCTCCTTCTCGTAGAAACCTCTTCCTAGCGAACAACCTCGGAACACCACCTCGGTCTCGGAATCCACCGATGGGACTTTATATGGTCACCGTCACCCAAGCATGGAGCCTTTCTCCAAGTGGGTAGAATCTCAACAAAAGTCTTCTTTGTGATGGGGTGTAGAAGCAAACTCGAAACGTCTCTTCTTGAATTCGATAGAGAAAACCGGTGCCAAAAACTCCAAGCAATTGATATAAATATAGAAACTTGGATAAACACAATTGGGTGTAAACTAGAGTGTGTACGAATTTTTCTTTCAAAGAATAACACTCAAAACATGAACATTTTCCCTAAATAAATTAGCTCTCAAGCTCTCTCTAAGAGATGGATATGGAATGGAAAAGTTAATTGGAAAAATGTGTTTCCCGCACATATTAAGTCTTGAAAAAGTTGGTTAAAAACCAAGTGGGGAAAGTGGGAGAAAACTGCTCAAAACTGTTCCCGCCTTGGCGTCTCGTTCGAACGAACTTGACTCTCGTTCGAATGAGACTTCTAACGAGCGACCAGCCTGGGCTCGTTAGAATCTCGTTAGATACCTCGTTAGAACGAAAAACTCGTTCGAACGACATATCGAACGAGTTTAGGGTCGTTGGCAAACTCGTTCGAACGAAACTGGTTCGAACGACAAAACTCGTTCGAACGAAATCTGGTTCGAACGAAAAAACTCGTTCGAACGACATTTCTAACGAACGACCAGAAAGTTTGTAAAATTCGATTTTGGCCCAGAAACTTTTATATACTTATTTTAAAGTTCTAAATGATTCTTTCTGAAAATAAAATGCAGTTTTTATTTCACCTAACACCCAATAAATAGTGTTCCAAGCTCCTATATAAATATAATTGCATTCATACCTTGGGAGCATGGAACCTTAGTTGATGACGTAGAAACGAGGCACGCAAACCGGCATTTTGATGAAGCTTTATATTCTTTGCCGCTACGTCTTCAACACACACTTCATAGGATTGAGAATATTACAATCAAATAGATTCCTATGAATAAATGTTTTTGTCCGGAATTGAGCCAAAACTATATAAGGACTCAATTGGAAATTTGTGTCCTTACAAACTATTTTTTTATTTATATTGAGGATAGAGGGACAATCTCCTTTTATAGAGGACTTTTTTTACATCTCTTCCTCTCCTAGCCGATGTGGGAGACATGACAATGTTTAAAAAAGGGGGGGAAATCGAAAAAATTGGAAATCGGAAAATATTTCGGATAAATCGGATCGGCATAGTTTCAAAAAAATTGGATCGAAAAAATCGAAAATCGAAAAACCCTATATACGTTCCAAAATCGGAAAATATCGGATCGGATATCGAAAAAATCGAAATGTTCGAAAAAAAACACAACCCTAATAGTCATTCTTATATTTTTATTTTTTAGTTGTTGACCATGTTGTAACAATTATGACGCAAGTATCATTCTTTACTTAAAAAAAGGAGCAGTTAGAGGTAGTTATGGAATGATGAGAGACGATTCTTTGTTATGGGATTTACAATAATTTAAAAAATATGTGAAATGAAAGTCCAATAAAATTTTGAAAATGAGATTAAAATCAAAAAACTGTATTAAAAATCACTGACAACCAAAAGAATTGACAAATAAATAAGAACTAACTATGCCGAGTCCTAGACTAAATTAAAAGAGCATCTCCAAAGTTTTCGGTTCGATACCCTGCATCTCCGTTCTAGAAATTGTTATTTTTCTGCCTTGATACAAAAGAAAAAGGAGGATCAGTTTTGTTTTAAATAATCAAAATCTATTCTTTAATGGTACTTACTTTCACCGAAGCAATCGCCAATATGTATTTAGTAAATTTATCCTTTTGCTCAATATTTCATCAGGCGTGGAGGGCTTCAAAATTTTATCCCACTAAAGCTCCAAACATTCTTATTATTGTTATCCCATTAGCCTTTCTTATATTTCTTTTCGTCCGATTTTTAATCATATGATTGGAAGAGGTCACACAAGAGGTGGCAAGGTGTTGAGTAAGTTTAGTCACACCCCATAATGCTTATGGGATGGGGGGATAGACGGTCCCTAAAAAAATACAATTAACTTTGATAAAAAAAATTACATTTAATTTCGATAAAAAAAAGTTAGAACGAACTTTGATAAATTATCACGGGTTTAAAAACATTATAGCTAATTAACATTTTAGGATGAATTCCATTAAACAAATTAAACATGTATATTAGTATTTTAGTATGAATTCCATTCCTTAAGCTTTGTTGTTTTTAATTTTTTAGTTGTTATTTTTTTTAAACACATGACAATTTTTTTTATTTTAGTTAGCTGTAATTGTTTTTTTTCAAAGTTAGCACTAGTTTTTTTTTCAAAGTTGGTGGTAATTTTTTTTTATCAAAGTTTTTTTTAATTAATGTTGCCTATTATATTTTTTTTTATTCGTCAAAGCTAGTTGTAATTAGTTGGTTGTTATTGTTTTTAATTAAATTTAGTTGTAAGTTTTTATTTTATCAAAGTTAATTGCAATTTTTTTTAATCAAAGTTAGTTGCAACTTTTTCTTTTATTTTATCAAAGTTAACTCTAAAGTTTTTTTTATCAAAGTTAGCTATAATTAGTTATTGTTTTTTTATCAAAGTTTATTGCAGTTTTTTTTAATCATAGTTAGATATACTTTTTTTTTCAAATGAAATTAGTTTTTTTTAATCAAAATTAGATGTAATTAGTTGGTTGTATTTTTTTTTTATCAAAGTTAATTGTAATTTTTTTTTCAAACTTAACTTAGGAAAAGAAACTTAAGGATATTAATGTCTTTATACATTGAAAGGGTGGGGGGCACATTATGGGGTGTGGGGATATATATATATATATATATATATATATATATATATATATATAGAGAGAGAGAGAGAGAGAGAGAGAGAGAGAGAGTTAGGCTCTTCAGCATACCTCATTAAACATACCTATTTTTTTTAAATAGTAAAAATAATAATTTTGAGTTGATATTTTTTATAAGAATTCATGATATCTCAATGTATCCCTATAAAAATATTCAGCTCAAAATAATATTTTTTGTTATTTTTAAAAAATAGGTAAAAAAATCTGACAGTTATATAGGGTAAAAACTGTTAGTTTTTTTAGCTATTTTTAAAATAACTAAAAGTATTATTTTCAGTTAATTTTTTTTATAGGGGCACATTGAAATATCATCAACCCATATAAAAAATATCATCTCAAAATTATTTGTTTACTATTTTAAAAAATGGGTATGTTGATAGGTATGTTGCTATAAGGTATGTTGAAGAGCCTGACTCTCTCTCTCTCTCTCTCTCTATCTATCTATCTATCTATCTATCTATCTATCTATCTATCTATTTATCTATCTATCTATATGCAAATGAATTACACATATAATGTCTTGTGAATTTAGATAATAGATTTCAAGAGATTTAGCCTTTAGGCAATGATTTTTGTATTTGTGTTTTAGACTATAACTTTTAAAATTTATAGGCCTTATTTGGTTGGGTAAATTATTCGATTATTTAAATTGGTTCATTGTGAATTAGTGAATTGTAAATGAGCGGATTCAAAATGAGTTTAAATTCAATTTTACACAATGTTTGGTAATCTGAAATTGATATTAATGTTGTATGAGGAAAAAAGTATAAACACAAATTAAGAGAGAGAGAGAGAGAGAGTAGGGGTAAGGAGGGAAGGTAGGGAAAGAGGGAGAGCAACATTCACTTTATGTGACTCCTACTTCAAATGGATGCATTTCACATTTTTTGTAAAATGATTCAATTTCAGATTTTACGCATGAGCTAAAATTGAACAATTAGGCCCCGTTTGGTTGTCCCAAAATTGTAAATTGACTCATTAATAAATTGATCCATTTACATATTGACCCATTAATTGTGTTTGGTTTCATTAATGAAATAATTTATTAATTGTCCTATTTTAACTCATGTGTAAAATCTGAAATTGGATCATTTCACAAAAAACATGAAATGCATCCATTTGAAATAGGAGTAACATAAAGTATATTCTCCTCTCTCTCTCTTTTCCCTCCTTTCCCCCTTTCCCCCTCTCCCTCCCTCTCCCTCCCTCTCCCCCTCTCTTAATTAATTTTTAACTTTTTTTCTCATACCTTAACATCAATTACAGATTGCCAAACATTACGTAAAAATGGATTTAAACTCATTTCAAATCCACTCATTTACAATTCACTAATTCACAATGAACCAATTTGGATAATCAAATAATTTGTGCAACCAAACAGGGCCTTAATGAATCATTTCATTAATCAAACCAAACACAATAAATGGATCAATTTGTAAATGGACCAATTTATTGATGAGGCAATTTATAATTTTGGAACAACCAAACGGGGCCATAATATTTATATATAAGGGTTGTAGATTTTTTCCCTTATTTTATTAATTACTTGTGTGCATGAGTTGTCAGTTTGCATTAGCACTTCAGTATCTCAAGAACTTTACAATTTGACGAGTTCGGGATGACCCAAACTCGGATCGAAAGCCCATAATATAATATTAGTTGAGTTGAGTTAAGGGGCCATTTTTATTTATGGTGGATCTCTGGTTTGCATAGAGATTTTTGTAAATTGAATAAGAATTACTCATAACATGAAACTAATTCTTACAAGATCTTCAATATTATCATGCAATCACAATTTCATTTTTAACTACAAATTATATGGAAAAATACCTTTTTCCATGAAGCATTGATTTGTTGTTCCTAAAAGCTCCTTGTTGTTCCTTCTTCAAGATCTTATCTCTTCCTCCCAAATGATTTAGAATCACTCTTGGAAAACAACCAGAAATCCAAAATATGGAAAATTTAGAAAATCAGAATTTTCCCTTCCTAACCCAAATATATTTTGTGTATTTTTTGTTTACCAATTAGTCGATATTGGTTCATTATATATAGGGTGGAAGGGGACCCGAAATTCCCCTTAAAACTCATTATCTACCATCCACTAAAGTAGCTAAAGGGACTCACAAATATACCAAAAGTAATGTGACCTTTGGAATAATAATTTTCTAAGATTAATTCATTAATTTAATCAAATTCGTCCCCTTATTTGGACCACGCTAATTAGGAGAAATAATAAATTTATTTAATTTATAATTACAAAATTTGGCAGAATTTTGTAATTATTAAATAATTAAATATTAATTCTAAAAGTCTCCCACTTGGTCCTAATAAGGTTATACATAACGAATCGATTAACATAAGTTGCGCAAGTATCTTAGAAC
This sequence comes from Sambucus nigra, assembly GCA_949130495.1. Taxonomy (NCBI): domain Eukaryota; kingdom Viridiplantae; phylum Streptophyta; class Magnoliopsida; order Dipsacales; family Adoxaceae; genus Sambucus; species Sambucus nigra. The sequence continues at coordinate 140,420,740 of OX422219.1, read as the reverse complement.
ATCATTAAGCACCTTAACAAAATACTTCATTAGTGTGAGTCATGGCGGTTCCACACTAATTCAAGAGCATGATTCCTTCCATGTACCACGCCACCAATGTCATACTTAATATGGATAAATATATGAGTTATCATAATGGCCTCATAATGTCTTTATAAAAGACTATTTCTGTCACAGTCATTCACATGCATGTATATAATTAAGACATAAATTTAGAATTCAGAAATATGTTATTGATATCAAAAGTTGAGTCAAATAACTAAGCAAATGGCAATTACACAATTAACTACTCGAGACCCATCTCTTTAGTATATTACAAAAATATCGTCGAAGATAATCCTTTCATTAAAGGATCAGTTATGTTAACACTAGTACTAATGTGTTCAATTGACATAGTTTTTTTCTGAACCTGTTCTTTGACAAATAGATACTTCATCTCAATATGCTTAGCTGCTTTAGATTATCTATCATTCTTTGAAAAGAAGACTGCCGCGACATTATCACAATAAATCTTCAGCGGCTTAGATACTAAACCCATAATACTAAGTCCTGAAATAAAATTTCACAGCCATAACCCATGATTTGTATCTTCAAAACAAGCCACAAACTTAACCTTCATATTTGAAGAAGCGATGACACTCTGTTTAGAACTTTTCCATAAAATGGCCCTTCCTGCCAGAAGGTAAACATAACCTGAAGTTATTTTCCTACTATCAAGGCATCCTCCAAAATTTGAGTCTGAATAACCAATCACCTCAAGGTGATCAAATCTCCTATAAGTGAGCATGCAGTCTTTGGTTCCTTGTAAGTACCTTAACACCTTCTTCGCACCCTTCCAATGAAACTCACACGGATTATTTTGATATCTGCCTAGCATCCTAATGGCAAAACTAATATCCGATTGAGTACAAACCTGTGCATATAATAAACTCCCTAAAAGAGAAGCATATGGCACACCTTTCATGTGATCCCTTTCCAATTTAGTTTGGGGACATTGACTTAAGCTAAATTTTTCCCCTTTCAGAATTGGAACATTAATGGAAATACAATTCTTCATGCCAAACCTTTGTAAAACTTTGTTAATGTAAGCCTTCTGAGACAATCCTATTAATCCATGTGATCAATCACAATAAAACTCTATCCCGATACTGAAGGATTCCTAGCACAAATATTTCATTTCAAAGTTTTGTGAAAGGTACTTCTTAGTGTCCTTTTTAGTAAACCAATATCATTGTTGACGATAAGCAACATATAGGACCAAAAATACAAACTTATTCTCACTGGTCTTTAGGTATATACACAGATCAACAGTGTTTTCCTTAAACCCAAAAGATGTAATGGTATGATGAAACTTGAAATACCATTGAAGATAAGCTTGTTTAAGTCCATATAAGGATTTATTTAATAAACGGACTTTGTGTTCCTGCCCATTTTTAATGAAGCCCTTTGGTTGTTCCATGTAGACTTCTTCCTCTAAACTCCCATTAAGAAAATTTGTTTTAACATCCATTTGATATAGCTCTAAGTCATAATGAGCTACGAGTGCGAATATGATTCTAAGTGAATCCTTCTTTGAAACACGAGAGAAGGTTTCACTACAATCAAAGCCTTCCGTTTGAGTAAAACCTTTGGCAACAAGTCTTGCTTTATGTCGTTCGATATTGCCATTTGAGTCGCGTTTGGTCTTATATATCCACTTAGACCCGACTGCTTTATATCCTTTAGCCAAATCAACTAACTCCCAGACTTGATTAATATTCATATATTTTATTTCATCATATATGGCATCAATCCATTTATTGGAATCTATGCTAGAAACAGCTTTTTCATAAGAGATCGGATCATCAAAATCCCCAATGTCAAATTCATTTTCTTGAAGATACACCATATAGTCATCCGAAATAGCTGATCTCCAATTTCTCTGAGATTTCCTTACAGCTATGTCTTGTGGTGTCTCAATAATAGGCGTATTTAGTGGTTGTTCAGTATGGGGTTCATCCATTTGTTCTTCGTTGTTGTTCGGAGCAATAATCGATTCAACAACATCAGTATGAATAATAGGAGAAAAAGAAACCTCATTGTGATTATCTAGAGTTCTTGAAAGAGGAGGATTTTCCTTGATTTCTTGAATAATCACATTTTGAACTTCATTACTCCCACTAACTTCACTATGTTCAATGAATTTAGCAATTCCGATTTGAACAATTCTTGTTGTATGGTTAGGACGGTAGAATTTATATCCTTTGGATTTTGTTGGATACCCAATAAAATAACAAGTTAATGTTCTAGGGTCCAACTTATTTTCATGTGGATTATAAATACGTGCTTCTGCTATACATCCCCATACACGAAAATGATTTAAGGAGGGTTTCCAACCTTTCCACAGTTCAAAAGGAGACTTTGAAACTGCCATACTAGGAACCCTATTTAAGATATGTGCAGACGTTATAAGAGCATGCATCCACAAAATATAGGTAAATTAGTTCTACTTATCATACTCCTAACCATTTCAATAAGAGTATGATTGTGTCGTTCAGCTACACCATTTTTCCATGGTGAACATGTCATTGTGTATTGTGCGCAAATACCCAAACGTTCAAAGATTTTAGCAAAAGGACCGGGATGTTGTCCTGATTCATCATATTTTCCATAAAAGTCACCACCTCTATCCGATCAAATGATTTTTACCTTTTTGCCCAATTATCGTTCTACCTATGTAATATAAACCTCAACTGAGTTAACGGATTGAGCTTTATCATGTAACAAATACAATGTGCAATATCGGAAAAATTATCTATAAAAGTGATAAAGTATTTTTCTCCTCCAATAGAATGAATATCAAAAGGACCACAAATATTTGTATGTATAATTTCAAGAAGCTGGGTCCTTCTTGTGGCTCCTTTATTTGTATGTTTGGTCTGTTTACCCTTAATACAGTCCACACATACACCAAAATCAAACCAATCCAGACAAGGGATAATTCCCTCTTTAATAAGCCTTTCAATTCTATCTCTAGATATGTGTCATAATCTTTTATGCCACAAGTAAGCAGAATGTTCATTAAATGAGGGACGTTTAGTTCCAATATTACTATGCAGAGACAATAAAGAGTCCAAAAAATGAGGATCAAGATTAATTTGAAACAAACCATTCGATAAAAAACCCGTGGCCAAAAACAGAATTATTCTTATACTCTGAAAGTTAAAAGAAAAACCCCTTATTGAGAGTTTAGACAGGGAAATTAAATTTCTCTAAACAGTGGGTACAAAAAGAGTGTCCTCAAGATCCAAATAAAGGCCAAATTATAATTTTAAACGAAAAACTCCAATAGCTTCAACTTTTACTTTGGCCCGGTTTCCCATGTAAAGAAAATCTTCATTTTGCTTTATTTCCCGGATTGAAAGGAGGCCCTGCATACTATTTGAAACTGTGACACCCCGACTAATTAAATACCGGGTGATCAGTCCTTTATTAATTAAATCAAAATATCCAGTTGGATCAGATTATGCATTACTGTTGAAAAACTTTATTATTACAACTAACCACCTAATATTTAAAAAGGTTGATGTCAAAATTCTATCTTTTCAATTAATATAAAACCATTTAAGGAAAATAGCTAAACATTCACCATTCAATCCAATCTTATAAGAAATTTTGAAATAACTGACGTAATAAAAGGGGTTAGAGTAAACACTTCCATCCTAAAGTCAAATACAATAGTCCAACAAAATAAATCCAACAACTGAGAAGGGTAAATAACTAAATGCATAATATCTGAACATCTGAATAGGAAAGGGGGAAACATGCCCAACTGATGAAAATAACTCAAAAGTAAGGAATGATAGACATAGAGGCATCTACTACCAAAGTCCTATAACTTCTACAGCAGCTACAGCTCGTCGAATGAATGGAACTCCTAAGTCTGGTTTCCCTGTTACTGGGCACCTAAAATAATTTGACAAGAAAAAGAGATTTGCAGAAAATAGGTCAGAGAACGAGTTGAAAATAGTTTAAATCATCAAGTGCTTAAAATGAATTATTAACACATACATTATTCATGTTATATTATCGAACTCACTTGATATGCTCACCTCTCATATAATGTGCACACACCTAGCGTACTTTCTAATCCTACTAGTTCCTATTCCCATACTAACTATTTTTTCCTGACTATTATCTACTCTTAGCCCAATATCGTTCCCACGTATTTCCCTCACAATATAATATGCATACTCAATCTCTCTTTAGTATAGAAAGGCACTTCCAGTTTAATATAATTAAGTGTTCGCTAATTAACTCATTTCAGATTTTATTATTGAACCTACCTACTTAATTCACACAGCAGATATCATCATAAGCATATACATATATATACCCTCTATATTATATATATACAATACTGCACCCCGAGACACAGCTGCGGTGCCTGCATACTCTGCTATCATGTCCCGTTGCATCGCTCATTGCATAAAGGACTAAAGGTTCAATCTCTCCCGAACCATCAAAACAAAACACATATATTGGAGGCTAACATAGTCCCAAGCCGATGGGTTATGCAAATACTTATGCACCTATACGACCGTCATCACTATCATTCTCACAGATAGTTTGTACCTAGGTTCTATGTTCTAGTGGTACAAACCAATATCCCACCCGAAAACTCCTCAAGGTATGATTGTCCACAACGCACAACCTCCGCTCGATAGCAAGTAGCATAGGTATGTTATACACAAAATAGTTCAATTAATAAGTATACACACAACTTATATTATATACAATAGGAATTTACGTAACCCAAATCCTTAAAAGTCTCTTAATAATGAACCCACAATTACAATCATTCAAAACCCCCAATTATATTTCTTGATTTTAACCTAAGATTCTCAGATTTATCATTTCTAGAATAGGGTTATTCATCTACATGCAAACCTATCTTCTAATTTCAAAATCAATTGACAATTCGGTCTTAATTTCACAGTATCATGGTTATCTCATCAACTAAGGTTAACATGAATCATATATGCTAAAAAATTTAGCAAGATAAACACTTGCCTCTTCGTGAACTTCTGAATCGTTGGATGAAACTGGTATGGGGATGATCCTCTCTTCACGATCTACGCGTTTGTGTGATTTTCGGTGGAAGAACTTGAACTATTAGCCCAATGCACCGGTTAAGTTCTCCTTCTCCCTCTTTGTTTCTCTCCCTCTCTCTCACATAGGTTGGAAACTAACAACTCCCCTCTAACCCATGTAAATTCTTAATTTAATTCCTAATTTTCGTCCATAATAGTCCCTTCATATGAGATACTCGCAAACTGCATTACCCCCTTCATATGAGATACTCGCAAGAGCACCTAATCCCCAACGCTGAACTCTCTGAAAAATATTTTGGCATCAGCGTAATTCATTTATCGGTCTTGAGAAACCCGAATACGACTCCGCATTAACTAAATTTAATCGAGCTATCCTGAATCACCTCTGGCCCAAGTAACCTGTTGTCCCCACCTCAAGTCAACATACTGGAGAACGACAAGGTCTATCATATAATGCCTCAAACGGAGCCATGCCAATAGTAAACTGGTATGAGTTATTATAAGAAAACTCCACCAGTGGAAGGTACTGCTCCCATCCCCCGCCAAAATCCAGGACACATATCCTCCAACATCTGATTTGTCCGCTCTGTTTTCCCGTCCGTCTGCTGGTGATAGGCCGAACTCAACCGTAAATCTGTGCCCATAGCCTGCTGAAAACTCTCCCAAAATCTGGACACAAAAATCTTATCCCGGTCGAATATAATATCAAGGAGAACCCCGTAGAGTCTCACTATCTCGGCAATGAAGATCTAAGCATACTGCCCCGTAGTGTAGTCTATCCGAACTGGAAGAAAATGAGCTACCTTTGTCAATCGATCCATAATCACCCATATGGAATTGTGACCTCTCTGCGATGTAGGTAGTCCTGTAATGAACTCCATGGAAATGCTCTATCATTTCCACATAGGGATCTCTAACGGCTGTAGTAGTCCTCTCGATATCTGATGGTTTGTCTTCACCAACTGATAAGTGGAACACCTCGAAATGAACTCGGTGATGTCCTTCTTCATTTCGCTCCACCAGTATTGTTGCCTCATATCCTGGTACAACTTATCAACTTCGAGATGTACCATAAACCGTGTACCATGCGAATTTGTCATCACTGCATGCCGCAACTCCTCCCCCTCTTAGACTACTAGTCTGTTATTAAAGCGTAAACCCCCATCTGAGCTCACGGAGAAAGACTCTGCTCCCTCGGCTAGAAGTTGTATAATACGATCCTGACAGAAGGAATCCGCTGCCTGAGCCTGTATAACCCTAGTAACGATCTCAGGTGTAACCGTCATTACCGATATGAATGAACGGGAAACTGCATCCCGATGCTCGAGTTCTTTCCATTTCACCTTCCACAAATCGATCACCTCACCTGCTGGCCTACGGCTCATTGCGCCTACTACCACGTTAGCCTTCCCCCTCTGGTAATGGATGTCGAACTGGTAGTCCTTCATAATTCAAGCCACCTCCACTGACGCATATTCAGCTCCCGCTGCGTGAACAGATACTGCAGGGATTTGTGATCTGTGAACAGGAAAAATTTCTCTCCTGAGAGATAATACCTCCATATCCGCAGTGCAAACATGATTGTCTCTAACTCCAAGTCCTGAGTGGGGTAATTTCTCTCGTGAGGCTTAAGCTTATGGGAAGCATAAGCGATCGCCTTATCCTCCTACTGAAGTATACCCCCAAGTCCCGATAAGGACGCATCAGTGTAAACCAGGTATTCCATCCCTGGCCTGGGTAGGGATAGGACTAGTGCTGAAGTCAGCTTGTCCTTCAGTTCGTCAAAATCCAACTGGTAGGCATCATCCCATATAAATGTACCCCTTTACGAGTCAAGTTTGTCAACGGACCCGCTATCTTTGAGAACCCCCGGATTAACAACCTATAGTATCCTGCCAGCCCTAAAAAGCTGCGTACTTCAGTCGGTGTCATGGGTTGTTCCCACTCCCTCACCGCTGACACCTTTCCCGGATCTACCGATATCCCTTCCTCAGAAATTATGTGCCCCAAGAACTGGACCTCCACTACACCAAAACTGGCGATTGGTCACGGCCAAAATCCCTGACCAAAGTTGTGGGTCGCGGACTTGGGCCGTGACCATTTCGAGCATGACCATTTTTGTGGGTCGTGGCCCAAGTCCGTGACCAAAAAATTGTCGCGGACTTAGGCCGTGACCCATGTTGTGACGGGTCGCGGCCCTCATCCGTGACCCACAACCGTAAAAAATTGGTCTTGGCCAAAGTCCGCGACCCACGACCGTGACAAAAAAATAAAAATAAAAATTGGTCGCGGCCCTCATCCGTGACCCACAACCGTAACAAATTGGTCGCGGCCAAAGTCCGCGACCCACGACCGTGACAAAAAAAAATGGTCGCGGCCCTCATCCATGACCCACAACCGTGACAAATTGGTCGCGGGTAAAGTTCGCGACCCACAAGTGTGACAAAAAAATAAAAAAATTGGTCACGGTCCAAGTCCGTGACCCACAACCGTGACGAAAAAAATAAAAATGGTAATGGACAAAGTCCATGACCATATTTAACTATAATTTAAAAAAAATGTATTTTTTGGTCTAATCCTAAAATTGGGGGTCCGTGAGTGCACCGTCGGTTGCTACGTGTAACGTTGGACGCATACGAGGTGTTAGAAATATTTATTATTGGCAAAACAATAAAAAAAATTACAAATTGCGAATCGAGAACGTTGTTAATAAACAAATATATATATATATATATACAAACTTAAAAATATTACACGTCTTAATAATTCACAGACCAAAAAAAAAGTGGGCAGAGTTTCCTCTATTTTCTTGACATTCCAAAACATGTAAATGTAAAACCTGCTTATTATAAAGCCCGCACGTCCATAAAATTCAACAATCAAATTATAAAAGCCCACACGGCTGTAACACATAAAAAAAAAATCCTAAATGTCCAAAATATATAAACAATCTTCATGTTGTAAACCATTGCCTTCTTCATTTGTTCTGCGTGCAAAAATCCTACAAATGATAGGATACATAAAAAAAAATATATCAGTAACCAAGTAGTTTTACAAAAAAATTAACCAAGCTGAAAAATTGCATATATGAGTTAAAATTATCAACATATCAATATTTTTATGCCTAAGTATAGAAATATGCAAATTACCGTCGTATTCTCAAACCGGAAGTCCCGCGGTTGCGTGGTTAGTTCCTACGAGTTACATTGGTCCCGTGGAGGTGTTGGTGCCACCCACGGGGACGTTCGGGGGCTGTTTCGAGTTTTCACCCTCTAACGCCATGTTTTTAAGCCTAAGTCAATAAATATGTAAATTATCGTCGTATTCTCAAAACGAGAGACCCGCGACTGCGGGGCCAGTTCCTATGAGTTACATTTGTCCCGTGGGAGGTGTTGGTGCCACCCACGGGGCCGTTCGGGGGTTTTTTCGAGTTTTCACCATCTAACGCCATGTTTTGCTTAAGTCTAGAAATATGCAAATTATCGTCGTATTCTCAAACCGAGGGTCCCGTGATTGCGCGATCAGTTCCTATGAGTTACATTGATCTTGTGGGAGATGTTGGTGCCACCCACGAAGCCGTTCGGGGGCTGTTTCGAGTTTTGACCCTCTAACGCCATGTTTTTAAGCCTAAGTCTAGAAATATACCAATTATCATCGTATTCTCAAACCGGGAGACCCGTGACTGTGGGGTCAGTTCCTACCAGTTACATTGATCCCGTGGGAGGTGTTGGTGCCACCAACGGGGCCGTTCGGGGGTTGTTTTAAGTTTTCACCCTCTAACGCCATATTTTTCTTAAGTCTAGAAATATGCAAATTACCATCGTATTCTCAAATCGAGAGTGTCGCGGCTACGCGGTCAGTTCCTACGAGTTAGATTGGTCCCGTGGGAGGTGTTGGTGCCACCCACGGGGCCGTTTGGGGATGTTTTGGGTTTTCACCCTCTAACGCCATGTTTTTATGCTTAAGTCTAGAAATATACAAATTACAATCGTATTCTTAAACCGAGAGTAACGCTACTGCATGGTAAGTTCCTACGAGTTACATTGGTCCCGTGGGAGGTGTTGGTGCCACCGATGGGGCCGTTTGGGGGCTGTTTCGAGTTTTCACCCTCTAACGCCATGTTTTGAAGCCTAAGTCTAGAAATCTGCAAATTATAATCATATTCTCAAACCGGGAGACCCGCTGCGGGGTCAATTCCTACGAGTTACATTGGTCCCGTGAGAGGTGTTGGTGCCATCCACGGGGCCATTCGGGGATTGTTTTGAGTTTTACCCCTCTAACGCCATGTTTTGCTTAAGTCTAGAAATATGCAAATTACCGTCATATTCTCAAACTGGGAGTGTCGCGGTTGCACGTTCAGTTCCTATGAGTTGCATTGGTCCCGTGGGAGGTGTTGGTGCCACCCACGGGGCCGTTCGGGGGTTGTTTTGGGTTTTCACCCTCTAACGTCATGTTTTTATGGCTAAGTCTATAAATATGCAAATTACCATCGTATTCTCAAATCGGGAGTACCGCGGCTATGTGGTTAGTTCCTATGACTTACATTGGTCCCGTGGGAGGTGTTTGTGCCACCCAAGGGGGCGTTCGGGGGTTGTTTCGAGTTTTCATCCTCTAACGCCATGTTTTAAGCCTAAGCCTAGAAATATACAAATTATCATCGTATTCTCAAACCGGGAGACCCACTAGTGCGGGGTCAGTTGCTACGAGTTACATTAGTCCCATGGGAGGTGTTGGTGCCACCCATGGGGCCGTTCGAGGGCTGTTTCGAGTTTTCACCCTCTAACGTCATGTTTTGCTTAAGTCTAGAAATATGCAAATTACCGGCGTATTCTCAAACCGGGAGTGCCGCGGCTGCGCGGTCAGTTCCTACGATTTACATTGGTCTTGTGGGAGGTGTTGGTGCCACCCACGGGGCCGTTCGGGAGCTGTTTTGAGTTTTCACCGTCTAACGCCATATTTTTAAGCCTAAGTCTAGAAATATGCAAATTATCATCGTATTCTCAAACCGGGAGACCCGCGACTGCGGGATCAGTTTCTACGAGTTACATTGGTCCCGTGGGAGGTGTTGGTGCCACCCACAGGTCCGTTCAGGGGTTGTTTCGAGTTTTCACCCTCTAACGCCATGTTTTTCTTTAGTATAAATATATGCAAATTACTATCGTATTCTCAAACCGAGAGTGTCGAGGCTGTGCGGTCAGGTCCTACGAGTTACATTAGTCCCGTGGGAGGTGTTGCTGCCACCCACGGGGCCGTTCGGGGGCTGTTTTTGGTTTTCACCCTCTAACGTCATGTTTTTATGGCTAAGTCTATAAATATACAAATTACCATCGTATTCTCAAACCGGGAGTACCACGGCTATGTGGTTAGTTCCTATGACTTACATTGGTCCCGTGGGAGGTGTTTGTGCCACCCAAGGGGGCGTTCGGGGGTTGTTTCAAGTTTTCACCCTCTAACGCCATGTTTTTAAGCCTAAGCCTAGAAATATACAAATTATCATCGTATTCTCAAACTGGGAGACCCACTACTGCGGGGTCAGTTGCTACGAGTTACATTAGTCCCATGGGAGGTGTTGGTGCCACCCACGGGGCCGTTCGAGGGCTGTTTCGAGTTTTCTCCCTCTAACGCCATGTTTTGCTTAAGTCTAGAAATATGCAAATTATCGTCATATTCTCAAACCGGGAGTGCCGCGGCTGCGCGATCAGTTCTTATGAGTAACATTGGTCCCGTGGGAGGCGTTGGTGCCAACCACGGGGACGTTCGGGGGCTGTTTCGAGTTTTCACCCTCTAACGCCATGTTTTTAAGCCTATATATAGAAATATGTAAATTATCATCGTATTCTCAAACCGGGAGACCCGTGACTACGGGGTCAGTTTCTACGAGTTACATTGGTCCCGTGGGAGGTGTTGGTGCCACCCACAGGTCCGTTCAGGGGTTGTTTCGAGTTTTCACCCTCTAACGCCATGTTTTTATGCTTAAGTCTAGAAATATGCAAATTACAATCGTATTCTCAAACCGAGAGTAACGCGACTGCATGGTAAGTTCCTACCAGTTATATTGGTCCCGTGGAAGGTGTTGGTGCCACCCATGGGTTCGTTCGGGGGCTGTTTCGAGTTTTCACCCTCTAACGCCATGTTTTTAAGCCTAAGTCTAGAAATATGCAAATTATCATCGTATTCTCAAACCGGGATACCCGCGACTGCGGGGTCAGTTCTTACGAGTTACATTGGTCCCGTGGGAGGTGTTGCTACCACCCACGGGGCCGTTCGGGGGTTGTTTTGAGTTTTCATCCTCTAACGCCATGTTTTTCTTAAGTCTAGAAATATGAAAATTATCGTTGTATTCTCCAACTGAGAGAGTCGCGTCTGCGCGGTCAATTCCTATGAGTTATATTTTTCCCATGGGAGGCGCTGGTGCCACCCACGGGGCCGTTCGAGGGCCGTTTTGGGTTTTCACCCTCTAACACCATGTTTTTATGCCTAAGTCTAGAAATATGCAAATTACGGTCATTTTTTCAAACCGGGAGTACCGCGGCTGCGTGGTCAATTCCTACGAGTTACATTGGTCCCGTGGGAGGTGTTGGTGCCACCCACGGGGCCGTTCGGGGGCTGTTTCGAGTTTTCACCTTCTAACGCCATGTTTTTAAGCCTAAGTCTAGAAATTTTCAAATTATCATCGTATTCTCAAACCGGGAGACCCGCGACTGTGGGGTCAGTTCCTACGAGTTACATTGGTCCCATGGGAGGTGTTGGTGCCACCCACGGGGCCGTTCGGGGGTTGTTTCGAGTTTTCACCCTCTAACACTATGTTTTGCTTAAGTCTAGAAATATGCAAATTACCGTTGTATTCTTAAACCGGGAGTGTCGCGGTAGTGTGGTCAGTTCCTACGAGTTACATTGGTCTCGTGGGAGGTGTTGGTGCCACCCACGGGGCCGTTCGGGGGCTGTTTCGAGTTTTCACCCTCTAACGCCATGTTTTTAAGCCTAAGTCTAGAAATATGCAAATTATCATCATATTCTCATACCGAGAGACCCGAGACTGTGGGTCAGTTCCTATGAGTTACATTGGTCCCGTGGGAGGTGTTGGTGCCACCCACAGGGCCGTTTGGGAGTTGTTTCGAGTTTTCACCCTCTAACGCCTTATTTTTATGCCTAAGTCTAGAAATATGCAAATTACCGTCGTATTCTTAAACCGGGAGTACCGCGGCTGTGAGGTCAGTTCCTACGAGTTACATTAGTCCCGTGGGAGGTGTTGGTGCCACCCACGGGGACGTTCGGGGGCTGTTTTGGGTTTTCACCCTCTAACGTCATGTTTGTAAGCCTAAGTCTAGATATATGCAAATTACCATCGTATTCTCAAATCGGGAGTCCCACGGATATGTGGTCTGTTCCTACGAGTTACATTAGTCCCGTGGGAGGTGTTGGCGCCATCCACGAGGCTGTTCGGGGGTTGTTTCGAGTTTTCAGCCTCTAACGCCATGTTTTGCTTAAGTCTAGAAATATGCAAAATATATCATTTAACTTGTACCCAAAATATATCATTTAACAAAATATATCAATTAAGTTTTTGTCCATAGTCAATAAGGAAGTTAGTGGTCAGAGATGCTCGAAATGATAACAGGAGCTTAATTTGAAATTGTGAATCTTTGACCTTTAATAAATTTCCAACACAAGCACAAATCTAAAACCTCTAATAAAGTGTCAAGACAAAAGCTTATAACATCTTTCATGCCAAAGAAGCCTACATAATCAAAGAAGTTTATAAAGTGTCAAGATAAAAGCTTATAGTAGAAGATGAGTCACATACCTGTTAGGATCACCTCTATAATCAACAATATTGTTGCATACAAATGATATCCCTTAAGAGGCATCTTTTACCATATAACTGATTGTCCCCGAGGAAAATTTCTGCATAAAGAATTGGTATTATGCATTTGAAATGTCACAATTATATAGTAACTTAATCAGTGGAGGTCGATCATATTACCTGACTGACTGATCATAATATAAACAAGGATTGGTATTATGCATTTGAAATGTCACAATTATATAATTGTTTTGGACACTATATAAACCTCGATCCTCTTGCTTTCAATATGTAAACCAATCCATAGAGAATGCATATATGCAGATGCATATGTGCATATATGCTGCATATATGCGCAGCCTGCATATATGCATATATGCATATACATATATGCATATATGCTGCATATATGCTGATGCATATATTCATATATGCAGATGTATATATGTTGTCGGGTTTTTAAAACCATACATATAACCTGCTTTTATAAAACATGAAACCATGAATATCGATCCACGTTATCTAATTTAATCAAATAAATGGCAAATTTACATCTATAGCGGGAGTTGTCTGACCCGAGATGCGGGCAGAAGATGTCATTCCCGGATAGGTGCAAAATATTGGAAATATACCTATTAGTTAATGGACACTTTCACACCGTTGGTTGCTACTATTCATTTCATACTCAAAGAGACGATCTTATTGTCGGTGTAGTAAACGAAGACGATCCTAACGGACATTGTGTCGGGTTTTTGCCTTCCAATGCCATATTTTTAAGCTCAAGTCTAGAAATATGCAAATTATCGTCGTATTCTCAAATGGGCAGTCCCATGATCGTGCGGTCAATTCCTACAAGTTACATTGGTCCCGTGTGAGGTGTTGGTGCCACTCATGGGGCCGTTCGGGGGCTATTTTGGGTTTTCGTCCTCTAACGCCATTTTCTTAAGCTTAAGTCAAGATATTTTCAAATTATCAATGTATTCTCAAATTGGGGGTCCCATGATCGCGCGGTTAGTTCCTACGAGTTACATTGGTCCCGTGCGAGGTGTTGGTGCCACTCACGGGGCCGTTCAATGACTGTTTTGGGTTTTCACCCACTAACGCCATGTTTTTAAGCCTAAGTCTAGAAATATGCAAATTATCATCGTATTCTCAAATCGGGGGTGCCGTGATCGCGCGGTCAGTTCCTACGAGTTACATTGGTCCCGTCCGAGGTGTTGGTGCCACTCACGGGGCCGTTCGGGGGCTGTTTCGGCTTTTCACCCCCTAACGCCATGTTTTTAAGCCTAAGTCTAGAAATATGAAAATTATCGTCGTATTCTCAAACCGGGGGTCCCGTGATCGCGCCCAATTTTTACAAGTTACATTGGTCGCGTGCGAGGTGTTGGTGCCACTCACGGGGCCGTTCGGGGGCTGTTTCGGGTTTTTTCCCTCTAAAGCTAAACGATAGAAATAAATAATTGAAAACATATCTATTCTAAACAAAAGAGCCGATAAATCACCTGCCATTTGCACAAATAGCAGGACATTACAGTTAAAAGTAGATGAAATTCATAAATTATAGTAAAGTGCTAATACAATGTCAATATCATAATAGGATACAAATAAGATTGATGAGGATAAAATAATATTTTGATACTTAATCTTCCTCTAAATCAACATAAAGATCTTTCAAATTAGGGTTGTCATCAAGAGTTGACTGGAACTCTTTTAGAGCCTTTAATGCGTCTACTTCAGTAGTCATACCCTTTAGTGCATGCACAACAATAGACCAATTGCCATCATATATGCACTTCGAGTAGAATACCTTCTTTACGTTCTGAAAGGCACAAATAAAAGGCTCATCGACTATGCGGTCTTTAGTCTTCAGCTTTGATAAATCTACCATAATAAGTTTGGAGTTGGGATCAACTTTGTTAGCATTCTTTGTTTCCTCCGCCTTTACCCAATCACAATAGAATACGGTTTCTGTGAAATCCAAGTAATCAAGTTCTAGGATTTGTTGAATTATCCCATAATAGGTTAGCACCATATTCTTTGGATTTTTATCGCTTTTGCTAGCGATACAGTGGTCAAGGCAGAAATTGATATTCCATTATTTTGCGTCAAAAGCTTTTCCTCATATGGATATGAAATGAAATCAAAACCGTTGGTGCGGAATTTCTTAAACTCTTTCGCACAAAAACTAGGACTTTTTGCTAGGCGTGCAAGTCTGGAAGAGACACCACCTCTTTTTAAAAGCTGCATTTATTAATGAATTTGTATTAGGGCATGTTTTTATCACACGTGAAAAAATAACCGCACACATAAGATGTGAAAAGTACCTCTTTTGACACCCATGCCCTAAAGTCAGTTGTCGTCCAATTTCTCCTTTGATTTTGGACAATTTCGTTCTCATACTTCCTACCGAAAAATCATAGAGTTTTGATCATAAAATAAAAAATACATATAATCAAAGAAGAAGAATTCAGTAGATACTCACTCTCTCCAGTCTTGGACTTCATCTCACGATTCGAAGACATGACGAGTTGCTTGCTCGTATTATAGGTTTGTGAGTTTCACCTCTTTAGGGTTTGATGATGCCAAAATCTAGCACCACCAGGTAAGTGATGATAAGCTCAAACAATAATAACCATGGCATCTATAGAGATGTATATGTATAAGTGTGTAGAAGGAGATGAGTATAAGAGGAATAAGACAATGATGTATAGTGGTTAAGCCAATTAGACCTACATCCACTGTGAGTGTGTGATCCACTAAGTATGGGCACTAATGGCCTTGGATACAATGCACATAAGCTCCCTTTCTCTCTCTACTGTGTGTACAAGCAGAGTTTTAGCTAAGGTTACAGTTATCGATCCATTTGTAGGGTTGTAGGTGACAAGTATATATAGGTCTTGGGGGGTATAGTGTACCCCCCAAGTATGCATGGTGCATGTGAATAATAATCTAGCCGATCCCCTGTTGACACCTGTAGATGCCACCAGTAACCAATGATGACATAATATTCCCTCATGTGAGGGGGTGATATTGTTATAACGGTCTTCCACGTGCCGTGTGAGCCTTACGCGCACTATTCCACGCGTCTCCCAAACCACGCACTGTGATGATGTCACCCTCGGCCTATGATATGAGGCCGAGGGCAAAGTTCCCTCTGGTAGTGAGTCTGGCCTCATTTAGGCCTCGTACTGTCGTACCCTCGGAGGGTCGTCTGGAGCCTGATGGAGGGTCGGCCCCTTGAAGGGTCGTCTGGTCCTGATGAGGGGTCGGTTCCCTTGGAGGGTTGTCTGGGCCTGATGAGGGGTCGTCCCCCTTAGAGGGTCGTTTTGGCCTGATGAGGGGTCGGCCCCATGAAGGGTCGTCCGAGACTGGTAAGGGTTCGGCCCCTTGGAGGGTCGTCTGGGCCAGATGGGGGTCGTCCCCTTGAAGCGTCATCCAAGACTGGTGAGGGGTCGGCCCCTTGGAGGGTCGTCTGGGCCTGATGGGGGGAGGGGTCGGCCCCCTGAAGGGTCGTCCGAGACTAGAGAGGGGTTGACCCCTTGAAGGGTCATGAGAACATCTTGGGCTCGTCTTGTTGGAGGGCGCCCTCGACCTGGCCGAGGGTATATATGGGTATATCAATCACCCCCAGCCCTTAGCCATAGATGATGTTGAGATGGCTGAGGGATAATGTTGCTTTTGATACAAGTGTATCGTCTGTTTGATGAGTGACACCTGTCAAGCTGTCGTGACACCTAGGCAAATATCCCTTAGAATTCCAGTTTTCAAGGCATGGCGACTCCACACTTGGCATGGGGCCGTGTGCCCTAATGATGCCCTCCTCGTGGGTTGTGCTCCTCATTGGTTAGTGGGCCCACTCATTGTCAAGGTATTTAAATAATTTTTGAAGTTTCTCTTTCTTCTTCTTCTTCTTCTTCTTCTTCGCGCCTGAACTCTCTCTCTCTAGCCTCCAGCTTTCTAGCCATTTCTGCAACTTCGACGTTTCGAGTTTGGAAGTTCTACTATTTCTTCTCAGGTAACCCCTTTGCCCTAGTGCCCTCTTTATCTTCATTTCTATTTGTTTTCTTATTTTAGGGCCGTAGGATTGGATTTTCCTTAGGCTGTTTCATAGCTTTTTCGGCGTATTCTCTGGTAGTCTGTTCTTGAATGTTCTTGATAAAACCCTTTAATTCTTTGGTTTTGATCAAAAAGTCTAACCTGGTCAATTATGAGATTATTTGTGGTTGTCTTAGCCAAATTCTTCTAAGTGTAGGGTCTTCCCCTTAATGCTTAGGAGGCTTTACAGTTTAGCTGAGGAGTTTCCATCCCTGAGAGAGAAGTTCTTCATAGAGATTAGTCGAATAGAGGAAGAGGAGGAGAGGAGATGAGGGGACGACCCTAATTGGGTACGACCCATTTTTCCCATTCCTCTAGCCATAATAAAGCCATCTGAGCCATCTGAGTCTTGTGGGTCATCCGGTCGTCTAGCCGAGAGTCGGTCAGGAGAGATGGATAAGAGAGCCTCGTCACCATCAGGTGCTGGCCCATCTGGGAGGAGAGAAACGTCTGATCTTAGCCCAGGTCGACAGGCCGATGGTGTGGTCCCTTCAGAGGTTATCCCTGTGATGACTTTGTCCCCCCACGCCTTCCAGATGGCTTTCCCTCGTGGGCCTCTGACAGGTAACGAGGCCGAGGGAGAGGGGACCGAGGATGATGGTGAGGACTCATATGTTGACCCAGTTGGCACCTCCCATGCCTCGTCCTATATCTCCTCCGTCAGGGATCATGACCTCTTGCTTTGGAGGCATGCATTTGGTGTGCCCCCCAACATAAATATGAGGGTCCCCTTTGAGTCTGAGAGGGTCTTTGAGGGTGAAGAGGGAGAGGCACCAGTATACGAACAGATGTTTATGGTCAGTGTCAGGTTCCCTCTACACCCTGCTATTGTGAATATCTTATCAGCCCTCGGTGTTGCCCCCTCTTAACTTCCTCCCTACTCCTGGAGGACGATCCTTGGCTATGTTTCCTTATGGAAAAATGCCTTTACTGATGAGCCTTCGGCCGATCTGATCTTGGCCTGCTACAATATCACTTCCTCGTCTAAGCATCCTGGATACTATCATCTGGGGGCGAGGAAGTCTGATAAAAAACTTCTCCACGTGGCACAAACCTCCAACCACGATTGGAAGAAGAGATTCTTCTTCGTCTCTGGAGAATGGGAATTTTCCGTCGAGCCTCAACCTTTAGTCGATAGTCCGAGGGTCCCCAGAAGATGGTCTAACCCCTCTATGAAGGCCAGGTCAGACCCCGGACTTAGTCTAGACGAGAAAGACATAGTCAAATATCTGAGAGAACGAGAGAAAGGTGGTGAACTCGCAAAGTTTGAAGATCTGATGACCCCTCGGTTCCTCAAGGAAGCTGGTCTGAGGGTCGGCCCCTTGACAGAGCTATGTGAGTTATATTTATTTTTTGCCCGATCTTTGCTTTTTTCAAGTGTTTCATCTTTACCTCTGCATTTTTCTGACATGTTGTCCTCCTTTCAGGTCGTCCTTCTGTTATATTTGATCAACTCTGGGAAATGAATGCCCTAAGTTTTCTATCTGGCTTGGTTAAGAAGAAGGGCAAGGAGCCTCAGCAAGCTCCGACGAAGACGAAGATCGTGGGGCCGATGCCTGCTGAGCCGACCTCCGACAGACAAAAGAGGAAAGATCCAGAAGTCCCTGTCGACCCTCGGCCATATTCATAGATAAGGGCAAGGGTCGAGGCGTCTGAGGGGATCGCCTCTTCTTCAAGTATGGGGGCCTTTCGGTCCCAAAACTTGACATTACTGAAGGCCGAGCCGTCTTCTCTGATTGCCAACCTGAGGGCAGCCAAAGCGTCAATGTTTTCTACCCCCTCGGCTACCGATTATAAATTCCTATCCAAGATGCCTCCGGCGAAGGTGTATGACTATGGTCTGCACACCCTGGCTCAGGTACATGTCTTACTTCATTCTCTTAATTGCATTGTTTCACAAACTGTTTCCTCGGCCTCTTAACGAGTTTCTTTTTCTTATGCAGTCTGTCTGTGCTTTTACCTCGGCCACTAAGTGGATGGCTGAGAACCAAGCAAAATTCAATGAAGTTGAAAGGGCTATTCAGCACGAGACTGATCTACAGTCAGAGATTGAGACTGCGAGGACTGAGTAGGAGAGCACTAGGACTGAGCATGCGAGGATCATGGACGAGCTGATGAGGCAGCATGATGCAGACATGGCGGCCAAGGACTTGCTTCTTAAATAGAAAGATGAAGCCTTGACCGATCAGGGGGCCAATTTAAGACAGAGCTGGAGGAGGCTGTGAAGAAGGTAGAGGCCGATGTTGTGGAGGCCTACAAACTCTCAGATGAGTTTCAAGGCTTCGGTATCAAATACTTGGAGAGAGGGATCAGGACGGCCTATCGGCGGGTCGTCCTCAAGTTCGGCGATGTCGTCTCTTCAGTCCGTCCCTCTCTGGAGATAGTTCAATTAGACGACCCATTTATTGCTGAGGCTTTATCCCACATGGAGTCCCAGGTGCACGTCGAGGGCGTCATCACGTCTGAGGATCAGCCAGTCGTGGTCGTTGAGGAGACTTCTCTCATCGACGTTGAGGCCCTGCCCTCTGATGTTGCTCAATAGGGTGGTTGTTTGTAGCCAATACCCTCTTTATGTATCCCCTTAGTGTACTTTATTTTTGTAGAACACTTGTAATATTTCACTTATAATATCATCTCTCTTATTGTCTTCCATATTCGTCTCTTGTGTGATTTGTATTGTGAAATTTTTATATTAACGATATCACTAACCCCTCCCTCGTCTTTCTTGAGGGTGAATGAGGGGTTGTCCCCAACATTGACCCTCATTATAGCCAAGGGCTGCTTCCACCAATTTTAATTGATGTTTAATAAAGTCTTCCCTTGTCTTTCTTGAGGGCAAAGGTGGGGTCATCCCCACCGTTGACCCTCATTATAGCCGAGGGACGTTTTTACCAAATTAATGGTTTTCAAGTCCTCCCTCGTCTTTCTTGAGGGCAAAGGTAAGGACGTCCCCACCGTTGACCCTCATTATAGCCGAGGGTTTATTTTACTCATTTGATGGTTTTTAAGATAATGTCCTCCCTCGTCTTTCTTGAGGGCAAAGGTGGGGTCGGCCCCACCGTTGGCCCTCATTATAGCCGAGGGTGGACTTAACGAGCACTACCCCAATCACACTTGCTTTAATTCGAACACAAAATGAGGGACAAATGTGACATTCTCGTTAACTTTCCAAGTGTTCTGTTAGAGCAACACATTCATTACAACTGTTGTCCAACAGGGCTTTACAATATTACTGATAGAACTTCTTTAAATGATCTACATTCGAGGGGTTGGAAAAGGGTTCCCCTTCTAGGTTTTCTAGTCTATAGGTCCGAGGGACAACTTCATCGATGACCCTATATGGGCCATGCTAATTCGGGTGGAGCTTGTTAGGCTTTTGTCAAGTCTTCTTGAGGACTAAGTCCCCCACTGCAATTGGTCTCTGCTTCACTCTCTGATTGTAAAACCTTGCAGTCCTCTGCTGGTAGGCGGCTTGCCTTATCTCGGCGCCTTCCCTCCTCTCCTCAATCAGGTATAAGTCAAGTCTTCTCTCTTCCGTATTTCTCTGGGGGTCATACATTTGGACCCTATGAGTAGGAAACCCAATCTCGGTGGGGATGACGGTTTCTGAGCCATAAGCTAGCATGAATGGGGTTTCTCCGGTAGAAGTCTTTGCCGTCATCCTGTAGGCCCATAGTACAACATATAATTCCTCAACCCATCTTCCTTTTGCCTCCTCAAGTCTCTTCTTGATCCCATCAAGGATTGTCCTATTTGTAACTTTCGTTTGCCCGTTGGCCTGAGGTCGACCTGGGGTAGAGAAGAATTGTTTGATACTCACCCTTTCACAGTACTTCTCTAGAGATGTATTCTTGAATTGAGTCCCGTTGTTCGAGATGAGGGTGTTGGGGAGACCATATTTGCATATAATATTCTTCCAGATGAACTGGAAGGTCTTATGTTCGGTAATCGTGACCATCGGCTCTGCCTTCACCCATTTTGAAAAATAGTCAATTACCACGATGAGGAATCGATAGTTGTTGATGGCCCTAGGCAAGGGGCCTACTAGGTCGATCCCCCATACTGCGAATGACCATGGGGACATAATGGAGGTAAGAGGCTGATGGGGCTGGTGAGGGATGGTGGCAAATCTTTGACATTTATCACATTTTTTTACATATGCCGCGGCATCTTTCCCCAAGGTCGGCCACCAGTACACCTGGGTGACCACCCTCTTCGCCAGAGACCTGCCCCCAATGTGTCTTGAACATGACCCCTCATGCACGTCTTGCAAAATGGATGGGACTTCAGATGGGTTCACACACCTAAGTAAGGGGAGCAAAAAACCCTTTTTGTATAAGGTGTCCCCAATGACAGTGAACTTTGCAACTCTGTATCTCAACTTCTTCCTTTCTTGCCTTGCTTCTGGAATCTCCCCCTCTTTAATGTATCTGATCAGAGGGTCCATCCATGAAGCTTCCTTAGCAATATTCAGGCAATTGCTAAGTGTTCCCTTAGTGTCTTCGATAGTTGGTCGTAGTAAAATTTCCACTGGGACTGTCCTCCGGATATCTGTCCTAGTTGTCGAGGCCAGTCTAGCTAGGGCATCAGCTCGACCATTGTCGAGCCTAGGTATCATCTTCAATTTTACTTCTCTGAAACTCTTCCATAGCACCCTCACTTTTTTAAGGTACTTGGCCATCCGCTCGTCTTTGGCCTCGTAGGCTCCTAGTATCTGATTTACTACTAGCATTAAATCACTATGGACCAAAATCTGGCCGACACTAAGAGACTTGGCCAAGGAGAGTCCTGCTATAAGGGCCTCATATTCGGATTCGTTGTTGGAGGCTTTGAAGTTGAACCTCAGGTCGTACTCAATGTATGTGCCGTCTGGTGCTAACATTTTTAATCCAGCCCCACTTCCGCTTTTACAAGAGGACCCGTCGACGAAGAGGCTCCACACTGTCTTTTCCTCTGAGAAATTTCCCTCGGTGAGGGACCCCTGTCTAAAGAGATATCTTCCCTCTTCATTTTCGACCACTTTTTCTCTAGCGGTGCTTGTCTCAGCTTTGTCTGCGGGTGTGTCGGTGAGTCTGCCATGTTGGCTATCTGTTTTCCCAAGGCTCTCATTCTCGGCTCCATCATCTTTCCAAGTAAACTCGGCCATGAAATCTGCCAATGCTTGCCCCTTGATGGCTGTCCTAGGTTGATACACAATGTCGAACTCCCCCAGCTCTATAGCCCAGGCCACTAACCTACACTACACCAAAAATAGGAATCTGGCACGGTTTAAAACTGTGCCAGATCAAATCTGGCGCGGTTTTGAACTGTGCCAAAATCAGGTGTTCCAAAATGGGATTTTTTTTCTGGCACGGCTCAAAAGTGTGCCAGATTCAGCCAAACAGGAACACTTCTGGCACACTTTTAAACCGTGCTAGAATTTGATATTTCTGGCACACTTTTGGCACAGTTTTTAACTGTGCCAGATTCAGCCAAACAGGAACACTTCTGGCACACTTTTAAACCGTGCCAGAAGTTGATATTTCTGGCACACTTTTGGCACAGTTTTTAACTGTGCCAGATTCAGCACAGTTTAAAAAAATTTGACACAGTTCAAAATCGTGCTAAAATATGATACACTTTTGCCACGATTTTGAACTGTGCCAATTTTTTTTTAATAAAAAAATATTATTTGAAAGCACAAAATTCACAAATTAATAATATTGCGCGTTATTGATAAACTAATGTACATACAAACTTCAAAATATTACAAGTCTTTAACAGCTCACAGGTCCAAAAAAAATTGGGCAGAGTTTCCTCTATTTTCTGGACATTCTAAAACCTGTTAATACAAAACCTGCCTAACATAAAGCCCGCACGGCCACAAAATATAACAATTAACTTACAAAAGCCCTCATGGCCATAAAAATCAATAATAAAACAACAAAAGATCGTACGGTCATGACACAAAAAATGGAATCATTAATAAACCCCTTGTTGTAAACCATTGAGTTCTTTGTGTGTTCCACGTGAATAAAAGTCAACGATAAACTGTTATCCTGCAAAAAAAATAGAATACAAAAAAATTATGATATCAGTAACCCAATAATTTACAAAACAAAAATACTCAAAACAAAAAAATTACATATATGAGTGGAAATTATCGTCATACTTACAAGCCGGGAGATCCGGGACTACATGGTCAGTTCTTACAAGTTACATTGGTCCCGTGCGAGGTGTTCGTGCCTCCTACGGGGTCGTTTGGGGGCCGGTTTGGGTTTTCACCCTTTAATGGCATGTTTTTAACTAAGTGTGATTTTGGCAAATTATCGTCATACTCTCAAACCAGGAGACCCGGGACTACGCGGTCAGTTCCTACAAGTTACATTGGTCCCGTGCGAGGTGTTCGTGCCTCCTACGGGGTCGTTTGGGGGCCGGTTTGGGTTTTCACCCTTTAACGGCATGTTTTTAAGTTTAAGTGTGATTTTTGCAAATTATCGTCCTATTCACAAAGCGAGAGATCCGGGACTACGCGGTCAGTTCCTACAAGTTACATGGGTCCCGTGCGAGGTGTTCGTGCCTCCTATGGGGTCGTTTGGGGGCCGGTTTGGGTTTTCACCCTTTAACGGCGTGTTTTTAAGTTGAAGTGTTGATTTTTGCAAATTATTGTCATACTTACAAACTGGGAGATCCGGGACTACGCTGCCAGTTCCTAGAAGTTACATGGGTCCCGTGCGATGTGTTCGTGCCTCCTATGGGGTCGTTTGGGGGCCGATTTGGGTTTTCACCCTTTAATGGCATATTTTTAAGTTTAAGTGTTTATTTTTGCAAATTATCGTCATACTTACAAACCGGGAGATCCGGGACTACGCTGCCAGTTCCTACAAGTTACATGGGTCCCGTGCGAGGTGTTCGTGCCTCCTACGGGGTCGTTTGGGGGTCGGTTTGGGTTTTCACCCTTTAACGGCATGTTTTTAACTCTAAGTGTGATTTTTGCAAATTATCGTCATACTCTCAAACCGGGAGACCCGGGACTACGCGGTCAGTTCCTACAAGTTACATTGTTCCCGTGCGAGGTGTTCGAGCCTCCTACGGGGTCGTTTGGGGGCCGATTTGGGTTTTCACCCTTTAACGGCATGTTTTTAAGTTTAAGTGTGATTTTTGCAAATTATTGTCATACTTACAAACCGGGAGATCCGGGACTACGCTGACAGTTCTTATAAGTTACATGGGTCCCGTGCAAGGTGTTCGTGCCTCCTACGGGATCGTTTGGGGGGCGGTTTGGGTTTTCACCCCTTGATGGCGTGTTTTTAAGTCTAAGTGTGATTTTTGCAAATTATCGTCATACTCTCAAACCGGGACACTCGAGACTACGCGGTCAGTTCCTACAAGTTACATTGGTCCCGTGCGAGGTGTTCGTGCCTCCTACGGGGTCGTTTGGGGGCCTGTTTGGGTTTTCACCCTTTAACGGCATGTTTTTAACTAAGTGCAATTTTTGTAAATTATCGCCATACTCTCAAACCGGGAGACCCGGGACTACGCGATCAGTTCCTACAAGTTACATGTGTCCCGTGCGAGGTGTTCGTGCCTCCTACGGGGTCGTTTGGGAGCCGGTTTGGGTTTTCACCCTTTAACGGCATGTTTTTAAGTTTAAGTGTTGATTTTTGCAAATTATCGTCGTACTTACAAACTGGGAGATTCGGGACTACGCTTCCAGTTCCTACAAGTTACATGGATCCCGTGCGAGGTGTTCGTGCCTCCTACGGGGTCGTTTGGGGGCCGGTTTGGGTTTTCACCCTTTAATGGCATGTTTTTAAGTTTAAGAGGCTGATTTTTGCAAATTATCATCATACTTACAAACCGGGAGATCCGGGACTACGCTGCCAGTTCCTACAAGTTACATGGGTCTCGTGCGAGGTGTTCGTGCCTCCTATGGGGTCGTTTGGGGGCCGGTTTGGGTTTTCACCCTTTAACGGCATGTTTTTAAGTTTAAGTGTTATTTTTTGCAAATTATCGTCATACTTACAAACTGGGAGATCCGGGACTACGCTGCCAGTTCCTACAAGTTACATTGGTCTCGTACGAGGTGTTCGTGCATCCTACGGGGTCGTTTGGGGGTCGGTTTGGGTTTTCACCCCTTGACGGCTTGTTTTTAAGTCTAAGTGTGATTTTTGCAAATTATCATCGTACTCTCAAACTGGGAGACCCGGGACTACGCGGTCAGTTCCTACAAGTTACATGGGTCCCGTGCAATGTGTTCGTGCCTCTTACGGGGTCGTTTGGGGGCCAGTTTGGGTTTTCACCCTTTAACGACATGTTTTTAAGTTTAAGTGTGATTTTTGCAAATTATCGTCCTATTCAAAAGCCGGAACACTTGGGACTACGCGGTCAGTTCCTACAAGTTACATTGGTCCCGTGCGAGGTGTTCGTGCCTCCTACGAGGTCGTTTGGGGGCCGGTTTGGGTTTTGACCCTTTAACGGCATGTTTTTAACTCTAAGTGTGATTTTTACAAATTATCGTCCTATTCATAAATCGGGAGACCCGGGACTACGCGGTCAGTTCCTACAAGTTACATTGGTCCCGTGCGAGGTGTTCGTGCCTCCTACGGGGCCGTTTGGGGGCCGGTTTGGGTTTTCACCCCTTGACGACTTGTTTTTAAGTCTAAGTGTGATTTTTGCAAATTATCGTCATACTCTCAAACCGGGAGACCCGGGACTACGCGATCAGTTCCTGTAAGTTACATGGGTCCCGTGCGAGGTGTTCGTGCCTCCTACGGGGTCGTTTGGGGGCCGATTTGGGTTTTCACCCTTTAACGACATGTTTTTAAGTGTGATTTTTGCAAATTATCGTCCTATTCACAAACCGGAAGACCTGGGACTACGCGGTTAGTTCCTACAAGTTACATTGGTCCCGTGCGAGGTGTTCGTGCCTCCTACGGGGTCCTTTGGGGGCCGGTTTGGGTTTTGACCCTTTAACGGCATGTTTTTAACTCTAAGTGTGATTTTTACAAATTATCGTCATATTCACAAACCGGGAGACCAGGGACTACGCGATCAGTTCCTACAAGTTACATTGGTCCCGTGTGAGGTGTTCGTGCCTCCTACGGGGTCGTTTTTAACCGATTTGGGTTTTCACCCCTTGACGGCTTATTTTTAAGTCTAAGTGTGATTTTTGCAAATTATCATCATACTCTCAAACCGGGAGACCCGGGACTACGCGGTCAGTTCCTACAAGTTACATGGGTCCCGTGCGAGGTATTCGTGCCTCCTACGGGGTCGTTTGGGGGCCGGTTTGGGTTTTCACCCTTTAACGACATGTTTTTAAGTTTAAGTGTGATTTTTGCAAATTATCGTCCTATTCAAAAACCGGAAGACCTGGGACTACGCGGTCAGTTCCTACAAGTTACATCGGTCCCGTGCGAGGTGTTCGTGCCTCCTATGGGGTCGTTTGGGGGCCGGTTTGAGTTTTCACCCTTTAACGGCATGTTTTTAAGTTTAAGTGTGATTTTTACAAATTATCATCCTATTCACAAACCGGGAAACCCGGGACTACGCGGTCAGTTCCTACAAGTTATATTGGTCCCGTGCGAGGTGTTCGTGCCTCCTACGGGGTCGTTTTTAACTCTAAGTGTTGATTTTTGTAAATTATCGTCCTATTCACAGAGTTAGTGAGTACACATTGACACTAACAATAAACTTCTTTTGTTTCATGTTATTTAGTTTACTTGTTTATATATAGATAATATATCGATCAATTATAAGTTACTTCTGGAAATTAGTATCTTCATGTAATTAGGACTCTCTTAGAGAGTATTACAGATAAGGCCTATGGCCTTCCTTTATAATCTGTCTATATTTTTTACAACTAACAATGTTTTAATCCTTGAAGACTACGTAATAGAATGCATGATCCTTCCAATTTTGCAGCTGCTGCTTCAGCCTTTTTCTTATGCAGCTGCTGCTTCGGCCTTATTCTTATACAGCTGCTGCTTCAGCCTTTTGCAGTTAATATAGCTAGCTTTTGCAGCTGCTGCTTCAGCCTTATTCTTATACAACAAAACATCCAAAGAATTTCTATTACAAGAATATATGTTCAAATAGACACCAGTATATTACATGTTAAAACATCAGTAAGCATAGAATTACAAGTTCAAACAGCCATACATGTATTAAATGTTCAAACAACAATAAAGTATTAAATGTTTACAACAACAACAAACTAAATCATTGCACTAGAAATCCGTGTCCAAAAGCTCCAGCAATTTATCATTTTCCTCGAGAATGGAGTCATACATCGTACGGTCAATATCAATCGCATTTATTTCTTTTGTCAGTCTATTGGGAAAGTGTAAAACAACTGACCACCCCTTCAGCTTTACATCTTGACAATAAAATACTTGATTGGCTTGAGATGCAAGGATGAACGGATCATCGTGAATGGTATTTTTACTCACGAGCTTACGAAGATTCACCATCACCAATTTTGAGGTGGGTTCAACTTTGCAAGCATTCTTGTCATCAACATCCACCCAATCACAATAAAAGATAGTATGTGTGAACTCAATGTAATTGAGGTCGAGTATTTGTCTAATTACTCCATAAAAGGTTGTCATAATCCCCTTCTTATTAAAGGCCTTAGTGGATACACCACTACTCTGAAAGTTATGATTCTCTTCATGTCCAGAAGTACAAAAGGTGTACCCATTGCATTGAAATTTCTCATAACTGGTAACCCTATGGAGCGGACCATCAGCATATGGCAAAATTCCCGTATCATTAAATCTTGAGGCCTGTAAGGAATTGATAATTTTTTAAAGTTTCATTAAAAATAATTACGGTTGATAAAAAAGTACATGCATAAATAAAGACTTGCCTCGTTCCTTAGCCAAGGGATGAAATCATCAATTCTATGCCTCGATTGAGTCTCAGTTACCACAAATTTTCTACAAGAAATTAGTTTCAAAATTAAGAAATATCACATTACAATCAATTAATATGAATTAACATAGAACTAAGTGTGTACCTTCTCCATTCATCAACACCATCGCATTGAGATAAAACCCATCTTCACACTTGCTCATATTGTACATTATTTAAGATCAATTCTTTACTTTTACCCAATGGTCGTTGGCATTCCGAGTCATCAAGCTCATCATCAAGAAAATCCTCAAGATTCCTCTTATGAGTTCCTTCACCTATTTTCGATATGTACTCCATGGCATACAAAGAAGCTTCATGTAACAATTATGCATTAGCAATGCTCCCTATAATGTACCTCTTGTTTCGTGACCACTTTTTATATCTTCCCATTTCTCTCTCAAACAACCACATCGCCCGATATCTGGGTGGCCCAGCTGTCAAAGCTTCATCAGCTAAATGGTGCAAGAGGTGGATCATCACCACAAAAAAGGCAGGTGGAAAATAAATTTCAAAGACACAAAGTGCCTCTACCAATGCGTTTTTGGCCTTCAAAAGATGTTCCCTAAATATCACTTTGGCACACAAAACATTAAAGAATATGCTTATCCATTGTATAGCTTTAAACAAAGGCTTATCATCCGGAAATGAATGCATAAGCAACGCAGGAAGCAACCGTTGCATAATGACGTGATAATCGTGGGACTTGAGATTGGTAAATCCAGGTGGATCGAGGTTAACATTATTGCTGAAATTTGATGAAAATCCAATCGGTACCTTTAATGTTTTTAGTGTACAAAAAAGGCTTCTTTCTCTTCCTTTCCTAATGCGAAAGGTTCCTTTGGCATAAGCCTTTTGTTACTGCCTTCAACATCTTTCATCCACAATTTCCTTTTAAGTTTTAAATCAACTTTCAAGTCTTCACGGGCTTTGATCGTATCTTTATTTGATGAACCTTTCACCGAGAGTATTGTACCTAAAAGAGTCTCTGTGACATTCTTTTCAACATGCATAACATCTAAATTATGTATAATATCATGGTCCTTCCAGTACTCTAAGTCAAAGAAAATTGACCTCGAAAAACCCTCGGTACCCGCTAGATTCTCATCGTCACCCTCACTTGGATAATCATCGTCTTCCATTACGACATCCTCCTTCTCCTTCCCCTTCCCCTTCCCCTTTCCCTTTCCCTTTGCCTTTGCCTTTCCCTTTTTATCTCCCTCTCCCTCTCTTTGAACACCTTCTCGAGCGATAAGTGACACTATCTGCTCAACTTCTACACTTGTTAACTTTCTTGGAGCCATAGCATCCTCTATTTTACCATTAAATGTTTGCTTTGATGTGTCAAACCTATAAGGATGGTCTTTAGGAAGGAACATACAAGATCGTTGGTAACAACATTTCGTTGACTTAGAAAGATATTGAGAAGGTGTATTTGTAGAACAAACAGGTTACCCATTGTAACCTTGAGTTGAACAACCTAATAACATCCCATAAGCTGGAAAATCATGTATACCCCACATCAACATGGCTTTTAACTAAAATTTCTCATTTTTGTATGCATCCCAAGCCTCAACTCCAGACTATAAGATATTTAACTCATCAACTAACGGTTGGAGGAAGACATTAATATTACTTGATGGTGACTTTGGTCCGGGAATCAATACAGACAACATTGAAAACTCACTTTTCATACACATTGATGGAGGAGGGTTGAGAGGTTGAATTATCACTGGCCAACAACTATACTTACGACCAAACATGTTATTCGGGATGAAACCATCAGTTGCTATTGCAAGTCGAATATTTCGCGGATCTTTTGCAAAATCTCTCCATAAAATGTTTAAATTTACCCATTCTGCTGAATCTCGGGGATGACACAAGAGCTTTCACGAGCATGCCAAGTCATTTTCTCTGCTATCCATTTTATGGTATACAACCATTTTAGCCTAGGGATTAGAGGGAAATGTCGCATTACCTTCTTAGGAACCCTAGTGTACTTTTTTGTCCATTAGTATTCTGAATTTCTACACCGTCCTCGTCTAGACAAGTAAACTTGTATCGTAAAGAACCACATTTTATACATCCAGTAGATTTTTCATGCTCTTTCCAAAAGATCATACAGTTGTTAATTCATGCGTCATACTTAACATAATCCATACCGAGATCTCTAACGGTGTTTTTCATTTATGTATAACTAGTTGTCAGGTTGTTCTATTCAGGAAGTAGTTCATTTAACAATCTAAGAATTCCACCTGTAGCACCATCCGATAAATTGAATTGTGTTTTCAAATCATTCAACTTTATAAGAACATACATTGTGGTATGATGCGAAGAACCGGTAGCTGGGTGCAATGGCTCCTGTGCGAGTTGGTGTAAACGATCATACTTCTTGCCTTTGTATTTATGTGTGTACGAATCATTGGGAACCTCAGAAGTTGCGGGGGCTTCATCACTGCCTACACAATTAGGTTCACTAGGTTCCGCTTCCCCATAAACATCTCACAAGCATCATTCACAAGATCATTCAAAATTGGAATATTGAGCACATCAGCGTGTTTTGTCGGTGTCACGGATTGCGGTAGTGGTTGGACTAGATCAACAACTAATGTCTCACCATGAAAATGCCATAAGGTATAGTTCATGTCCATACCATATGTCATTAAATGAACGAATATGTCATCTATAACAACATGTCCTTTCCCATTTCGACAACGTCTACAGGGAAATGAATGTTTAGCATTCGAACTATTACTACGCACATAATGTAGAAACTGTAACACCCCATCTCTATATGTATCGGTCTCGATATTTTTCTCACTTATCCACTCTTTGTTGATTCCCGACGACATCCTGATAAGTTTAAAGAACACACATTATACTATAAACGCTTACTGTAAATATATTGAAGTTTATTCAAGTGTAAATATGTATATATTTGACCTCCTATATTTCCACCATCTCCACTACAGGGTAAGGGTCCTATCCCATTCGAAAATGCATATTTTGTATTGGTCATAATGTCTCATGCCATGTCCTAATCTAGAAAATTTTGCCAGCATCTCCCTACAGTTCTTCAAGTACACAACTTAAATTGAGAGTGTTCATGTGTTACTTAAGTTTTTCAACCAAGAAAACAAAAAACACTACATCAATCTAGTATGCACCCAAAGAACATAAAAAGATGCCACCGAATTTTTCAAAATAGGACATGCATAATCATTATGTACAATACAAACTTTTACATTTCCAAACTGTCCAAAAATGGGACAATTCAAGAGTTCTCACCACAGCCATAGTGATACCTCTTGAACGGGTCTAAGGTTTTTCTACATGTGTAACATCATTATTGAATGTTTAGTATTAATGTCTACTTACTATTTAAATAGTTTTTTTTGTTTTTTCTTAAATTTTCAACACATAATCTCATTTATCCATTTAATTAGTGGGGTGTCTACTTTTCAATTTGTTATTTTTACATTGTTATTGAATATTTAGCACTTAAATTTTCTTAAAACTACGTAACATGTACAAATCAGATCAAATATACATTTTTGTTAAAGGGGTAAGAACATAAAAATCCATGATTTATTTATTTTTCATTATCAACATTCAATTTGCACCAAAAACTCACACATTAAAAAAAATAATAAATATTTAAATATGTATATATAAAACCCTAAAAAGTAAATACGAATCAAATCAGGCATATCATAAACTCTAGGATCAAATCTGAAACCTAGCTTAGGTTAAAAAAAATACAATGCTTTAAACAATTACTTGATTGGGATGAGTGCAGTGAGAGAACAGGGCAGTGACCAGAGAAAGAGAGAATGGGCCGGAGAGAGAGTGTCGGAAGTAGAGATGCCGACCTAGGGAGAGAATAAATCGCCAGCAGCTGCCGAGAGAGAGAGACCGAGCGAAGAGGCGAGAGAGTGAGACCGAGAGACCGAGAGAGAGAGACCGCCGAGAGAGAGAGAGAGAGAGAGAGAGAGCGAAGAGGCTAGAGAGAGAACGAGCGGGGCGGGAATCGTGAGCGGGAACAAGAGAACGAGAGGAGTGTACTATTTTTTGGGGTATTATATATTTTAGTAAGTGTACTCAATTTTGGCACACTTTAAAACAGTGCCAAAATTAGGCACTGTTTTAAAGTGTGCCAAATCTCTATAAAACCGTGCCAAAATCTGGCACAGTTTTAAACTGTGCCAGATTTTTAATATCAGGGTGTGCCAAAATGCTGTTTTTGGTGTAGTGCTACCTGACTTTTCTGGCTTGTGTAGGATCTGCCTAAGAGGAGAGTCGGTGAGGATGACCATTGTATGGGACTGGAAGTATGTCTTCATCTTTCTTGATGCATGGATCAAGGCATAGGCTAACTTCTCCATCCTTGGGTATCTTTGCTCTGCCCCCTTGAGTGCCTTATTGTTGAAGTATACAAGCTTCTGTACCCCGTCTTCGTCTCTCACAATGGCTGCGCTGATGGCTGATTTTGAGACAGATAAGTACACACGTAGTTGTTCGCCCTGCACTGGTCGGGACAATAGCAAGGGAGACCCTAAGTATGACTTTAACTCCTTGAAAGCCTCTTCACAATCTTCGCTCCATTCAAAAGCCTTTCTACGAATTTTGAAGAATGGTAAGCACTTGTCAGTGGCTCTGGACACAAACCTATTCAAAGCAGTAACTCGCCCCGTGAGCCTCTAAACGTCTTTAATGGTCTTGGGGGTCTTCATTTCTATAAGGGCCTTTATCTTTTCAGGGTTAGCCTCGATACCTCTTTGGTTGATAATGAACCCCAAGAACATCCCTGCTTCGACCCCGAAGATACACTTGGCCGGGTTGAGCTTCATCTGGTACTTGTCTATTGTATTAAAGGTCCTCTCTAGGTCAGCCACGTGATCCTTGGCCTTTAAGCTCTTAGTCAGCATGTCGTCTACATAAACCTCCATAGACTTCCCAATTTGATCTTCAAACATTTTATTTACAAGGCGCTGATATGTTGCCCCTGCATTCTTCAGGCCAAAGGGCATGACCCTATAGCAGTATGTCCCCTTGTCGGTAATGAAGGTTGTTTTCTCTGAGTCTTCAGGGTCCATGAAAATCTGGTTGTACCCTGAATAGGCATCCATGAAGCTCATGAGCTCATGGCCTGCGGTAGCGTCTACCATCTGGTCAATGCGGGGGAGAGGGAAGATATCTTTGGGATAATTCTTATTGAGGTCAGTGAAGTCCACACACATTCTCCACTTCTCGTTGGCCTTTGGGACAATGACTGCATTGGACAGCCATTTAGGGTAGATGACCTCACTGATAAATTCCGCATATTCTAATTTTTTTACCTCATCCCTTATGACCTTATACTTCTCTCTAGAGTAAATTCTCCTCTTCTGCTTCACTGGCTTCGTACCCTCTACCACATTGAGCTTGTGGCACATGATTTCAGGGTCGATCCCCGGCATTTTTGCATGACTCCATGCGAAGACGCTACGTCTTCTCCTCAACAGTTTAATGAGGTCTTCCTTGATACTTGGCTTCAAAGACTTGCCGACTTGGACGGTTTTTTCCAGGTCATCCTCATTGAGGATGATGGATTCTACCTCTTCTGCGGCCTCTCCTTTCCTCAGCTTCGTCTCGTCTCTGGGGTCTAGGGTATCAATATTGTAAGTGGTTGTAGCCTTCTTGTGTGCCTGTCTTTCTTCAGCGGAGTTGTAATAACATTCTTGTGCGATTGTCTGGTCTCCTTGAACTTCCCCTACCCCGTAAGGGGTTAGAAATTTGATCATTTGATGGACCGTGGATGGCACAGCTTCAAACCCCTTGAGGGATACCCGCCCCAGTATCATGTTGTAGGCCGAAAAGATATGTTCATCCATCACAAAGAAGCTGACCTTCTTGGTAAGCCATCTCGGCCACTCGTCCCACCATCCTGACATTGACCTCATACACTCCAAGGGGATGAACCTTTTCCCGACTGAACCCAATCAATGGATGATGGTATGGGACGAGTCTAGCACGGCTAAGACCTAAGGCTTTGAAGCATGGCCAAAACATCACATCTGCAGAGCTACCCCCGTCAACCAGGATCCTCGGCACCTCACATTCGTGCACCCTGGTAGTGATGACGATAGGGTCATCATATGGATCTAAGAGGCCTTTGAAGTCCATTCTTGAGAACCCCCTATCAGAGTGTCCATGTCGACCTTCTTCCTCTTTTCTGACTTTGCCTTCAGGGAGGTTGAGTATACAACTTTCGTCACTGCCTTGGCCTCAGCTACATGGGCCTTCCTGTCGGTGACCTCTGACCCTCCTCCTGCTAGACCCCCGGAGATCATTCCCACTCCGAGCGAGATCATATTAAGCCTCTTGACAGGTCCTTGGTCATCTCTCGGCGGGAGGTCAGGGTCGTCCTCATCGTCAGAAGGGTCGTCCCCTCTTTTTTTAGGACCTTCTCTACATGTATCGCCTCGCTTCTTTCTGGGGTCGTCCCTTCGGCCCCTCTTGAAGGCACCTTTGTCAACGTACTTCCTGAGCTTCCCTTCTTTCAGCATCTTCTCAATCTCATCTTTTAGAGCAAAGCATTTGTCTATCACGTGGCCATGGTCTTGGTGAAATTCACACCAC
Organism: Sambucus nigra; assembly: GCA_949130495.1. Lineage (NCBI taxonomy): Eukaryota > Viridiplantae > Streptophyta > Magnoliopsida > Dipsacales > Adoxaceae > Sambucus > Sambucus nigra. The sequence goes on along the minus strand of OX422219.1, from coordinate 140,386,231 downwards.
ATGTTTTTGTTCCTTTTGTTGGGGGTTGCCCTCAACTTCTCAGGCCACTTCAGGGATCGATCACTCTTTATCTCATTGAGAATATGTTCACAGCTCATCATTAGAGGGGTGTAACCAGCAAACTTGTCTTCCGTAGACCTCTTATTCCCCTATTTGTTCTTCTTAGGGTAATTACCCCCACTAGAGCCTCCTTTTTCGTCTTTGTATTTTGCGGCCATCGCCTCTTCGGCGTTGATCACCTTTCCTGCTGTTGACAGTAATTCAGCCATCGTCCTCGGAGGGTCTTCAGCAATCTTCCATAATAGCTTCCCCTTTTGGAGTCCTCTAATCAGGGCTGTCATAGCTATGCTCTCCTCATAGTCTTCCACCTCCAACTTTTCTTTGTTGAATCTGGCTATGTAGTCTCTTAGACTCTCATTCTTCCCCTGCTTAACATAGAGCAGGTGGGTGGTCTTCGTCTGTGGCCTCACCCCAAAGAAAAAGTTGTGGATAAACCGGTTTGCCAACTGCTTAAAGCTTTCAATGAAATTTTTTGGAAGAGACATATACCAGACATGTGCAGCCCCCGTCAGAGTGCCAGAAAAGGCACGACACCTCATCTCATCTGAGATAGAGTATGTGTCTGCCGCTGATTGATACATCTCAAAATGATGGACAGGGTTGGTACTCCCGTCATACCTTGGGGTGACCACGGGTGGCTTAAACTTTGATGGCGTAGGGAAGTTGACTATCTTCGCCATGAAGGGAGAGCCTATGGAGTATCCTCTCTGAAGAGGGTCCCGGCTTTTAAAAAAATTACCGATCTTGTCCTCCAGTCACTGGATTGAGTCATTCCAGGGCCTCGTAGGGTCGGCATGGACGATGTTATCCCCTGCCGCCTCTTGGAGGTGGACGGAGGGTTCTGCTGCGGCAGTCTTGTGTCGACTGTTTACTTCCCCCTGGTCGTCGTCCCATCCTTGGGGTCGGCCCCCATGGGGTCGGCCATCTGCTGCCTCCCTTCTGGACCTCGCAGTACTCCTTGATCTGGATAATTTTTCCCGCAGGTCATTTACTGGGCCCAGACTCTCAAAGGCCGAACCTTTGCTCAGACGATAGAAAGCAGAGCCTCTCGGGCGATTGTTAAGATTTTTCCTTCCACCCTTACCTTTGCTCTCCTGGAGAGGTCGTAGAGTATCGTTGGAGACCTCATACGGATCCCAGCATTCTATGGGGGGAGCCTCCCCTTCCAAATCATCATACATGTCCTCAGGGTAAGGGTTTCCTTGCCTCCCCAGGTGTAGACTCCGGGGGTCAGCAACATCCCTCCGCCGCTGAGGGGGTGGCAGGTATTTGTATGGTGCCTGGGGTGGTCCCCTGGCCTCATGCTGCCCTGGAGCCGCTGCCGGAGTAATCATCTCAGGTCAGACCCCCGGTGGTCTTAGTATGTTCTGGCTTAGATTTGTGAACTGCTCCTGCATGATTCGCTGGCTTGCTGCCAGAGACTTCAAGGCTGCTGCCACATTAGCCATCTCAGACTGAGGTGGTGGCTGACTGGAACTGGGTCCTACTCCACTATCCGGTGGAGGAAACGGTGGTGGTGGCATCTCTGGTGCCATGTGTTTGAACTATGAAAAGTTGAACTGAAGAAAAGACTGATGAGCTTAAGAACCTTAGTGGGTCTCTTTCAATGGTGAAACATCTCCTCTCAGGGGGAGAACTGGTTCACCACCAGAGTGCCCAGTGAGGTCAAGCTGTACAAAGGAAGAGATGTCTTCTCGTTCCCACAGACGGCGTCAAACTGATGATGCCAAAATTTGGCACCACCAGGTAAGTGATGATAAGCTCAAACAGTAGTAACCATGGAAGCTATAGAGATGTATATGTATAAGTGTGTAGAAGGAGATGAGTATAAGAGGAATAAGACAATGATGTATAGTGGTTCAGCCAATTAGGCCTACATCCACTGTGAGTGTGTGATCCACTAAGTATGGGCACTAATGGCCTTGGATACAATGCACATAAGCTCCCTCTCTCTCTCTACAGTGTGTACAAGCAGAGTTTTAGCTAGGGTTACAATTATCGATCCATTTGTAGGGTTGTAGGTGACAAGTGTATATAGGTCTTGGGGGGCGTAGTGTACCCCCCAAGTATGCATGGTGCATATGAATTATGATTTAGCCAATCCCCTGTTGACACCTGTAGATGCCACCAGTAACTAATGATGACATAATATTCCCTCACGTGAGGGGTGATATTGTTATAACGGTCTTCCACGTGCCGTGTGAGCCTCAGGCGCACTATTCCACGTGTCTCCCAAACCACGCGCTGTGATGATGTCACCCTCAGCCTATAATATGAGGCCGAGGGAAAAGTTCCCTCTGGCAGTGAGTCTGACCTCATTTAGGCCTCGTGCTGTCGTACCCTCGGAGGGTCGTCTGGATCCTGATGGAGGGTCGGCCCCTTGAAGGGTCGTCTGGTCCTGATGAGTGGTTGGCTCCCTTGGAGGGTCGTCTGGTCCTGATGAGAGGGTCGTCTGGGCCTGATGAGGGGTCGGCCCCCTTGGAGGGTCTTCTGGGCCTGATGAGGGTTCGACCCCCTGAAGGGTCGTCCGAGACTGGTGAGGGGTCGGCCCCTTGGAGGGTCATCTGGGCCAGATGGGGGGTCGGCCCCTTGAAGGGTCGTCCAAGACTGGTGAGGGGTCGGCCCCTTGGAGGGTCGTCTGGACTTGATGGGGGGGGGGGGGGGTCGTCCCCCTGAAGGGTCGTCCGAGACTGGAGAGGGGTCGACCCCTTGAAGGGTCATGAGACCATCTTGGGCTCGTCTTGTTGGAGGGTGCTCTCGGCCTGGCCGAGGGTATATATGGGTATATCAGGGTTCTCAAACGATAATTCATCCTCAAACTTGTAAGGTTCCTCTATCACTCATTCTCCACGAGGATTAAACCTCCTCACCTCTTGTTCTGGCATATGTTCCCTAGCATATAGCGATGATTCCACCGTTACGTATTCTTCAGAAATCGACCCTCCAATATACAATGTATTCTTTACATAAGATTTAAAGGTTTTCATCAAGCGCTCAAATGGATACATCCAACGATACCTCACGGGACCACATAATAAAGCTTCATCACATAAATGCACAAGCAGGTGGATATTGATATCGAAGAATGACGGAGGAAAATATTTCTCTAATACACAAACTGCCTCGGCTAAAGTTGATTTTGCAGATTTAATGTGCCTTCTATTTACCACTTTTGCACAAAGTAGGGTAAAACACAAACTGATTTGCATAATTGCCTGACGGAGATCTTTGTGTTCAGAGAAGCAATACCGAAATAACAACGGGATTAATTGGATGATTATGTGTCAGTCGTGAGACTTGCACTGTTTCAAGTCATTTGCTTGGTAGCTTAATACCATACGTAAATTACCAGAATAACCGATTGGAGTCTTCAAGTTGAACAACATGTCTAAGAGGATCTTCTTCTCACTAGTAGTCAAAGTGAAAGCAGTCGGGGGGATAGAAATTCTTCCTGTCATTGGATCATTTTTTAACCACAGTCTCTTCTTTATTTTCATATCCTGTAGATCTCGACGGGCCCGCTCTCCATCTTTGGAATGAGATCCACCCAGACATGTTCCTATCAAATGTTCTGCAATATTCTTCTCTGTGTGCATCACGTCAATTATATGCCTTACACGATGATCTTTCCAATACGGCAAAATCAACAAATATTGATCGCCTGAACCATGGCTTCGCTTTACTAGGGTCGTTCCGATCCTCCCTAGCTTTATGCTTCAGGTTTACAAACTGGGGGTGTTTGCCTACGTACCTATTCCCCGCAGTCGCAGCCACCGGCTTCTCTTCAATTTGCTGACCAGAAAGTCGAATAGGTGTCATTCTGCGCTCGTGACCGACAGGAAAAAAGTTAGACTTGTCGTTCCTAAAAGGCTGACTGGTCGGCAGAAATCTACGATGACCCGTGTAACTCATCTTACCACTATGTTTTAACCAACAGGCTTCAGTTTCCTCCCCACATATGGGACATCCATAATAACCATGAACATTACAACCGGACAAGTTCCCATAAGTAGGAAGATCGTGGATCACCCACATCATCATTTCTTTAAATGTGAACTCTTCACCCTTATGAGAATCGAACGTCGTCACGCCTTTATCCCACAACTCTTTAAGTTCTTCGATTAATGGTGCTAAGAATATATCAATATCATCACTGGGAGCCTTCGGCCCGGGTATCAACAAAGATAACAATGTGAACTCCTTTCTCATGCATAATGTCGGAGGAAGACTTAAAGGCGCCATAAGAACTGGCCAATAACTCTGACTAGTACTTAAATTACCGAAAGGGTTAAACCCATCGGTTGAGATTATAAGACGAACATTGCGCGGTTCCTTTGCAAATTCATGGTGTAGTGCATTTGAAATTTTCCAGATGAGTGAATCAATCGGATGACGCATCAAATTCCCACCCACCTCGCATCGAGCATGCCATGTCATGGCCTCCGCTATCCACGGTATAGTAAAAAAACGTTTTAATCGTGGCCCAAGTGGAAAATACTTCAAAACCTTTTGTGGGACTTGCGAGCACTTGCGATTTTTTGCATGTTTGTCATTTCCATTCTCAAAAACCATATATCTAGGCTCACTGCATATAGGACATTCATCCTTCTCTTCGTGCTCATTCCGGTACAATATGCAATCATACTTTCAAGCATGAATAGATTTGTATTTTAAACCTAAACTCTTCAAACTCTTCTTCATGGTAGGATAATTGTCTGGTAACATGTTCTCTTTTGGGAGAATTCCTTTAACCCACTTAAGAATTTCGGTTACACTGTTCCCAGACAAACCAAATTGACTCTTTAAATTATGCAAACCAATCATTGCATATAATACCGAGTGATCTTCATCGCAATCTTTATACAACGGTCTAGCCGCATCGGCTTTCAACCGTATGTATTCCCGATCTCCTAGTAGTTCATCATCAATTTGTTCATTTACTTGGTCATAATGCGCATTATTTATATCCATAGGTTGATGGTTTTGTTGGTTGTGGAGTCCGTAAGCATTATCAATTAAGTCGGTCAATGGAAGATGTGTTGGTGAATCATGTACCACTTCTACTCCTTGGGGTTTCGTTACACGGTCGGGTGCCGATAATTCTACTGGAACATAAGGTACAACTTTTTCACCATGGTATGTCCATATTATATAGTCTTGACAGATTCTCCACTTTAGTAAATGCAACTCAACAACTGTCAATAACTTATATTTTCCGTTAATACAATGAGTGAACGGACACGGAATCTTCTCACTTTTAAGATTTTTGGAAGCGTATTTAACAAATTCATAAACGCCCTTTACATGATTATTTGATATCCGGTTAGTCTCTCCCATCAACTCTTTGTATTGTGGGAAATCCATGTGATAATCTTCAAATTCGAGTCATGTGGTAATAGGTTGAAAAATATTATTACAACTGAAACAAAAAGAATATTCTTACGACTGAAAAAAAAATATCATTACAAACGAAACAAAACCAATATTCTTACAACTGAAACAAAAAAAATATCATTCCAACTGAAGCAAACCCAATATTCTTACAACTAAAACAAAAAAAATTATTAGAACTGAAACGAAAGAAAATATTATTAAATCTTGACCAACAGATAAACTGACCAAGTAGTAAAAGATTTTGCATAATTCCTCAATTCCATCCCATCCCCGTTGTTAACGTACACAGGTACATCTCCGCAGCCGTTGTATATTTCATCGACCATTATTTTAGCCTCACCCTTCTCCAAAGGTCGGTGATGTACTAGATTTCCAGGAACCGTGGAGATGAGTATGCACACGCCAAGAAACCTCGAATTGCTCATGTCCTTGATATAGTACTCTTCGCCATAGTCACTGTGAGTTGTTGACGATGATCCGAGCCCCGTGATTGGCGGAGGTGCAGGGGAGGGGAATGTTGGAGGATGAGGCATTTGAGAGGATAATGTTAGAGGGGAGTAGGAGTAGGGTAAGGGTAAACTTGAGGAGGCATTGGTGGCCTATAACTTTCAAAAAAGTTCACAAGTTTCCCAATTTGATTTGTCAATAATCCCAGGATATTTTTAATCTCATGGACATCCCCATCGGTCTTCAACTGGTGCTCCTTTTGGGATGAGATACAATTATTGACCGAAGAAAGCTCATCTACAAGAGGTGCAATGTGTTGAAGTCTTGTTTTTGGCATATGTGAGCCAACACCTCTCGTCCTCCCCCTTTTGTCCTTTCCAAAGATCTGTTTCAGGGCATCATTTTCAAGGTCAAATTCATCAGTAGGGCTCGAATCGGATTGACTGTTGATGGCCTCTATTGATTCCAGTGTCTTAGCCAAGTGCGGCAGGAATTTATTATCTTTGTCCCATCGAGCATGAAGGAATAAGTTGGACCGATTTGGGTTTTTACCGGCATCTGGACCATCTTTTGTCCTACTCTCCCATTCATTATTTTTTTTGTTTTGATCCCTCTGGACCAACTTTTTTCCTTCGTCTCATTCTCCAGAAACTTATTCCACTGATCCAACGGCATTTCAACATTGGGAGGCACTCTCTCTTTCAAAGCCAAAATATCTGAGCTCGCTGCCTCTTTCGGGAAATGTTTCTTCCGAAGGTTTCTCCTGTATGTCCTCAATCCTTCAGTAACCCAATATAGAACCTTATTCTTGGAACGGTCAGGAAATAAGAAATGCTTGCAAAGTTGGTCATGTATGTCATCTTTGACAGCTTGATCAACAAGGTTCCAATTGTCTGGTCCACCGACTCCCAAGTTTATTTTTCCCAACGACAAACATCGGGCTTTAAAGTTCAGCACGTCATTCCTATCACCCGTCGGGTTATTCCCGAGAAGGGAGAATCCAATAGGCTTCTTTTCATTTGAGCGGGAGGCATCAGGAGTGATGGATGGGGGCGTTTAAGCAATGGGAGTGCTAGATTAGGGTGTAGGAGCACTTGGAGTTGGACTTGGTGAGGAGTGAACCATTGGTGGAGTTGTGAATTGCTCAGCCATCGGTGTTGAGAATACGGGTTCTGCACGAGATGGTGAACCTCGTTGTGGTGTCACCTCGGCACTTGGTACCCTTGGATTGTTTCCTCTCGACATTATCTACAAAAATTAAAAAAATATAAGTGACTAAATAATTGTAGTAATATGAAATTATAACTAATTAATCAAGCTTAATTAGTTATAGATGGATGGATGGATGGATGGATGGATGGATGGATGGATGGATGGATGGATAGATAGATAGATAGATAGATAGATAGATAGATAGATAGATAGATAGATAGATAGATAGATAGATAGATAGATAGATAGATACATAGATAGATAGATAGATAGATAGATAGATAGATAGATAGATAGATAGATAGATAGATAGATAGATAGATAGATAGATAGATAGATAGATAGATAGATAGATAGATAGATAGATAGATAGATAGATAGATAGATAGATAGATAGATAGATAGATAGATAGATACCTTTTCAATGTAAGACTTTAGAATAAGTTCAATGTGTTTGATCTCCATCCATTCGGTATTAGTTTTTAAGAACCTATGAATTTTTGCACGTGGCCAACTAGGAGGAAGGGTATCTATGATTGATGTGCAGATGTAAGTGACATGAACTCGGAATCCCCTATTTCTCAACTTGTTTGCAACATTAAATTTTACATGCATGTGGCGCGAGACATCACAGTCTATGTCAATGCTCTCTGTACGCAGTTGTATCCATAACAGGTGGATTTTTTTTTCCGCCTTCTCCAACAACGTAACCAAGGTCAGGGTTATGTCAGGATTATGTGTGTGAAATATATTTTGTATAACGTCATCCCAGTTTTCTGGTAGAGAAAATAGAATACGATCGAATAAGTAATCTTGATGGATATCAAATCCACGATTTATAAGGTAGTTAAATTGTTCGATCTTTTTATTTTCGTACCTATAAATAGGAGTACCCTCTATATGACGCACGCTAATAAAAGAGTTATGTATGCGGTCTAATTGCAACCTCTCCCACTCTTGTTGACAATAATTATCATTGTGCCTCATTTTTCCTGAGAAAAGTATACGAGGGCATTAATACGAGTCCTACTATTAAGGTTTGGGTTCGAAAGTTATGAGAGTTTAAAAGTATATGTGAAATCCCAACAACAACCCGCCGTAATTGTTTATAACACATATTATAGTACTTACACACATATTATAGTACTTACACACATCTTGTAGTGCAAAAAATCACGACATGCATATAACCCCTAATATAATATGATGGCACGCATATAACCCCCAATAAAATCACGACAAGGTGGATGTAAATTTTTTTACTCATTAAAAATCCATTTAATTATATTTTGTCAAAACAAATACACACACATGCAATCTAGGTTTATTGGCATAATCTATACAAACACACACACACAATCTAGGGTTTATTGACATAATATCTACATACACACACACATACTCTTTAGGGTTTACTAAACCCTAATATTATTTAGGGTTTACACACATGCAATTTATACATACACACACATACTATTTAGGGTTTACACACATACAATCTATACATACACACACATACAATATAGGGTTTATTAACATAAACATACATATACATATAAATCTATACACACACACACATATAAACATAAATCTATACATACACACACATACACACATACAAACGTAAATCTACACATACTACACAGAAATTAGGGCTTTAGATAGAAATCACGAAATCCAAATGAAATCAAAATAAATCAATACATACCAGGGCTAATCCAAATGCAAAATCGCCAAAATCCAACTCAAAATCGCCAAAATCGTTTAACCCTTGCAGCGGCCAACTCCAACTCCAAATTAAATAAATGAAATAAGAAAGCAGCGGGGGGACTTTCTTTTTTTTAAGACCTGGAACTGGTCACGGCCAAGAGCCGTGACCCCATACGCGCGACCCTTAAAACTAACGTTAGGCAGAGTTGGGTTGTCCAGACCTGGTCACGGCCTAGAGTCGTGACCCACCATGCGAGACCCTTTTCCATGCTTGATTGAGGTATGGTCACGGCCCAAAGTCGTGACCCATAGCAAGAAATCGTCATGGCCCATAGCCGTGACCCTAAATTTGTGATGCGCGATCCTTGTATATCAACCTAGTGCTTGAATGAGGGATGGTCACGGCCAATAGCCGTGACCCACACCCAGAAATGGTCACGGCCCTAATCCGTGACCCTCAATGTTTGTACTCTCTTCTTCATCATGCCATGGGTCACGGACTTGGGCCGTGACCAATCTGCGACCAAGCTTTGAGGGAATTTTGGCACGAGTTTAGCACTAAGATGGTCACGACCTGGTCATGGCCCAAGTCCGCGACCATTGTGGTCACGGACCAAGTCCGTGACCACTTCTAGAGCATCAATTATTTAGTGTGATAATAAATATGGTCACGCCAAATATTGAGTGGGTCACGGCCCAAGTCCGCGACCAGCTGGTCGCGAACTTGGGCCGTGACCCACTGGGCGTGACCATTCGCAGGATTTAGTGTAGTGCTCTCTCAGCCAGAATCCACACTTTTTATACTTTGCATACAAATCGTGCCCATGCGGTGTCTATAAAACCATCCTCAGATGCTTAACATGCTCGTCCTCAGTCTGGGAATAAATCAGAATGTCATCAATGAAAATGATGACAAACTGATCTAAGAACTCTCTGAACACCCTTTTCATTAAGTACATGAAAATAGCTTGAGCATATGTCAGTCCAAACGGCATCACCCGGAACTCATAGGACCCATATCTCGTCAAGAAAGCAGTCTTCAACCCGTCCTGCTCCCGAATCCTTAGCTGGTGATATCCTGATCTCAAATCTATCTTTAAGAAGAAGGAAACTCCTCTCAATTAGTGAACAAGTCATTGATTCGGGGCAACAGATACTTATTCTGTATCGTGACTTTGTTCAACTCTCGGTAGTCCACACACAACCTCAACGACCCATCTCTCTTCTTTACAAACAACACCGAAGCACCCCAAGGCGAGGTACTCCTACAAAGGAAGCCTTATCCCAATAACTGCTCAATTTGGTCCCGTAACTCTCTCATCTCTGTTGAATCCATACGGTAGGGCGCACGAGCTATCGTCTGAGTGCCCGGCATCAAGTCTATGATGAAATTTATCTCTTGGCTAGGTGGTAGTCCTGGTTTATCCTAGAACACATCGAAAAACTCATGAACTACGGGAATCGAATCAATGGGGATCACTATCTCCCTAGAGGTCTCCTCCTCTATGTAATATAAATGGGTGGACGATCCTCCCTCAGGATGAGGCATCGCCACTAGAAACATCTCTTATCCCGGTATAGCAAAGATAATACTCCTACTAAAAAGTCTATCATGGCTCTATAAGAAGCAAACCAATCCATGCCAAAAATGGCGTCATGTTCGTGCATATCTAAGACTAGCATATCTGCTGGCAAAATCAAACTCTCAATTTCTATACCTACTCCCCAACATATAAAGAAAATCAACGACCCATTCCCTAGCGGTGAGTCTACACAAGTCACTGTACTCTTTGTTGTGTCTAAAAACCTTGTGGCCCGTGTAAAACTAGTAGCTATAAAGCAGTATGATGCCACCGTGTCAAACAAAATGAGCCCCATAGTCCCATGGATAGGAAACGTACCCTCAATAGTGCATGGCGCCTAATGAACTGGGTCCTGATGGACGTTGTATACAGGCCCATACTGTAACTGTTCCTGCTGCAGAGGAGCTACGGGAATAGCTGGCAAAGCTAGAATCTGGGACAGTGCTAGAAGGGAGGCTGGAAATAACATTCATTGGGGCTCCTAATAAGCGCCCTGCTGCTACTGCGGGGCTATACCCCTCTGAGGACAGTCCTGATGTTTTTGGCCAATGTTGCCACAAGTAAAACAAATTCCTAGAAAGTGTCCTCCCCTCTATCCCTGCTGCCCTCGGCCCTGATGGTCATTACCACCCCTCTTCTGGCCCTGCTAAAAATGTTGTTGCCCCTGCTGGCCCTGGTGGCCCTGCCTAAAGCCTCCCTGTCCCTGCCCGAAATCTCCAAAACGAAATCGCTTAGTAGGGTCCCCCTGATGGGAACTCTGGTCACCATGACGGACATATTCCTGAGCTGCGAGTGCCCCACTGGCACTACTACCTCATGTCCGGCCCTGCTAGCTGGACTCCCCAACTCGTTTGCTTCCCTACTGGTGGAAGCGGTGGTCCTGGTAATGTAGTAGGGCAACATTAACCACATCAGAATAAGTGGACAATGAAAGATTCCCTAGCAGGTGCTGGAAAATCCTCCAAGTCAATCCATCCATGAATCTCTGAATTTCTTCTCCTCTGTCGGTATTTCATCGAGGATAATATTCAGAAGATCAGTAAACTCCTCCTCATACTCAGCATCCGTCTTCCCTTCCTGCCTGAGGTTCAACAACTTCCTCCTCATCTCGGTCTGCACTAGAGAAGGGAAGTATTTACAGTCAAATCGCACCTGGAACTCTCGGATAGCCATGTTGTCTCTCTCCTCCGCAGTGGTGATGGACTCCCACCACTATAACGCAGCCCCCACCAACTTAAAGGTAGCCAAAATTTACCTTTGCACCTCCGTGAACTCATACATCCTCAGATGTCTCTGTATATCCTTCTTCCATTAGCTCACCTTTACTACATCTGAACTCCCAGCGAATTCTGGAGGGTGTGACTTCTGAAAGGCATCTCTAACGTGCTCCCAAACAGAAGGGAAAGCGTGAATTGGTGCTGGAGCTACTGCTGGGGCCAGTGGTGGAGCCTGTTGTACCACGACTAATGCTGCATTCACTGCTTGTGCTACAATAGTGGAAACTTCCGTAGCATTCATCATACCTTGGGCTGGAGCTACTGAGGCTTGGGCTGGGCATCCCTGTTAGCTCGTTGTGCACGTCTGGAAGACATCTGTAATGAGAGAGAAGCTGAAGACGTAAAATGCGCAATTTATGAATACAACAGTCCTAAATATAAGGCACTACATCAAAGATAGCGACGCAAAAAACATAGTAAGTCGTACAGATCCTAAGGACTATATAACATGATGCTCTGATACCACCTGTAACACCCCGCCTAATTAAATATTGGGTGATCAGTCCTTTATTAATTAAATCAGAATTACCAGTTGGTTCAGATTATGCATCACTGTCGAAAAACTTTATTATTACAACTAACCACCTAATATTTAAAAAGGTTGATGTCAAAATATTATCTTTTCAATTAATATAAAACCATTTAAGGAAAATAGCTAATCATTCACCATTCAATTCAATCTCATAAGAAATGAAATAACTGACGTAATAAAAGGGACTGGAGTAACCACTTCCAGCCTAAAGTCAAATACAATAGTCCAACAAAATAAATCCAACAACTGAGAAGGGTAAATAAATCCATAATCTCTGAACATCTGAATAGGAAAGGGGTCAACATGACCAACTGATGAAAATACTCAAAAGTAAGGAATGATAGACATAGAGGCCTCTACTACCAAAGTCCTGTAATTTCCACAGTAGCTACAGCTCGTCGAATGAATGGAACTCCTAAGCCTGGTGTCCCGGTTACTGGGCACCTAAAATAATTTGACAAGAAAAAAAGATTTGCAGAAAATAGGTCAGAGCCCGAGTTGAAAACAGTTTAAATCATCAAGTGCTTAAAATGAATTATTAGCTCATACATTAATCATGTTCGATTATCGGACTCACTTGATATGCTCACCTCTCATCTAATGTGCACACCTAGCGTACTTTCCAATCCTACTAGTTCCTATTACCATACTAACTAGTTCTTCCGGACTATTATCTACTCTTAGCCCAGCATCGTTCCCATGTATTTCCCCCATAATATAATATTCATACTCAATATCTCTTTAGTATAGAAAGGCACTTTCAGTTTAATATAATTAAGTGTTCGCTACTTAACTCATTTCAGATTTTATTATTAAACATACCTACTTAATTCACACAGTAGATATCATCACAAGAACATACATATATAAACCCTATATCTTACATATATACAATATTACACCCCAAGACACAACTGCGGTGCCTACATACTCTGCTATCATGTCCCGTTGCATCGCTCATTGCATAAAGGACTAAAGGTTCAATCTCTCCCGAACCATCAAAACAAAACACATATATTGGAGGCAAACATAGTCCCAAGTCGATGGCTTATGAACATACTTATGCACCCATACGACCGTCATCACTATCGTTCTCACAGATAGTTCGTACCTAGTGATTAAGGGTGAAAAGTGGCAATGCGTCAAAATGCTGATCATTGCTTTTTGTTCACCGCCTTAATACAAAAACTTAAATTATAACTACACTTGCGATAGAAGTATAGCGGTAAGTCGGGTATCAAAAGATCCACTGAGACGAGTTGCTAGAATTTATATGATTCAATACTCCAGAAATAAAAGTGTAAAAGGTGAATTACAAACTAAAAAGAAAAATATGCATAAAAGGGAAAGTTTAATCTAGGCAAGTGTATTGAAACTAGATTAACAAAGTGAGTAAAACTATAGGTTGCGTCGAATATACCTCACCCGAATTGATTAGTATAAAATGGTCACATGGGTCGATGAGTTATTACAAATGCGTCTCGTTTCAACAGTTAATTGAATCAAGGGTTGTCACGCCCCTAAATTCGCATAAAAGCCTAATAAGATTTTGGCGTCAACAAATACCCCGAAAATTATGTACGCAAGGTCGTAAGCACGGGACATACATGATATTCCCCGTAAAATCCCCTAGGCGTAATAACTAGGACAACGCACCCGAAATATACCCGTACACACCATCACCAAAGCAAAGCAACGCGTCAACCCAAGTGAGTTCTCTTCAAACACAACCTAGACTAAATTAGCTACAAAGCATACTAAAAATGCGGTAAATAAAACTAGAAAGCACGGGAAGAAAGCACGTAAACCTAATTAGGAAAGCATGTAATTATAATTAATCAAAGCAAGAATGAATAAAATACAAGTTAAATTAATGGATAGGGAAGATAAAAGTACAATCTTATAAACCCAAATGTTGTCACACCATATGAGGAAGAAGAAAAGAGCTCTCAACTCCCAAACCCCAAGCTAAACTAACCTAAAATCTATTCTATCTCTTAATCTCTGATATTTAAAACAAAATTGTTATTTATAGTAAGTGGAATTAAAATAGAAAAGAAAAGAGAAAAGAAAAGAAAAGAAAAGCCAAAATATCAGCTGGAAACAGGGGATCGATTGATCGATCCCTTTAATCGATCGATCGATGGTAAAAATATCATCCCACTGTCTCCCCACGATGGCCAAATTCTGAAGGATCGATCGATTGATCCTTTTGATCGATCGATCGATCAAGCAGGGCTGCTTCTCCTTTCCTCCTGTTTTGGCATGCTTGCATTTCCCTTCCGCTAAGATTGCCGTAACTTCTTCGTTCTGAATCGGATTTGTGCACCGTTCGTGGCCACACGAAGCTTGCGAGGAGGAATACAACTTCCGTGAAGACGTTGGGCCAGGTGCCCGAGCTATGAAAAGACTAAAATGCCCTTGAACGTGCGATCGTGTACGGAAATCGAGCGGAATGCGTCCAAACTTCACACTTAGCATCCAACTACCTATAAAATCTCAATTAACCCCTCAAAAACATGTTAACATAGAAATCCGAGGTTATCTGGTTAACGATCATAAATATAGGGAATAAGATACCCGAGGGGGCTAAAATGCGTCAGTTCGAGAGATAAAATACGTAATATTTGTGTATTATCACACCCCTAACTTACACATTGCTAGTCCCTAGCAATGAAATAGGATGCAACAAGAACTACAAGCAAACTAAAAGCACGAGATAGTACAAAATATGGTATAAAAGAATAAGGCCAATTTCGAGGGTGATTCAATTGCATTTAGCGTATGCAATAAGCCGTTAAACCCCCAGGTTACCCTGGTGGACGAGTGTTGTCTCGTGAGGGTTTTCAGGGATGATACCCACAAACATCACATGGTTTCCTCAAAATATGCCCAAACCAACATGCGATAAGCCCAACAATAGCGAACAAGATTTCATACGCATTATTATCACATTGAACGAATTCAAATAAAAGTCCGAAATCATTAACATTATAGAATGCACCTCATAGAATTAAAACCTTAAAATGTGGGAGGGGAGCGAGCACATGCAAAGTGTGATTTGGCAAAAAACTTAAATAAATTGGATAAACATTAAAGCAAGCATACATTCAATCCTCACGGGCATTACACTCATCAAGTGAATTCACTCAAAACAGGGAGGTAACACACGGAACATGCGGGAATAAAGAGTAAATGTAAATGGAAACTAGGTCTCACACATGTGACAAATGAAGAACGCTATATATGAAATTAAAAATTGCAATCTCAATGAAAGATACCGCACATTAAAAGAAGCGAATTGTATTTTCATAGATTATCAAAACTATTATGACTTTTGAACTACATCAACCTAAGATCACATAGAACTTTAATAAGGTTGTAATGTAGGCTAGGCTAGGGTACGAAATGAAAGAGATGTATATACAGATTCAAAGTGTTCGGACTGAAAACTCGGGATAATAGGAAAATGCAGGTAAAATCAAAATTGGAAAACAATTTCCAAACAAGCATTAGATATATCAATGGGGAGATTAATCAAAGCTTATTGAACTATATACACAGCATATACAACTTTCTCTTTCTTTTCTTTTCTTCTTTTTCTCATGTTTTCTTTTGTTTTCGTTTGCTTTTTGCTTTCTCTTTTTCATCATTTTTTTCACTACTCTCTTTTCTTTACTTATCTCACTCTCATATGCCTAAATTGCAACCGACACAACAACATCATTTAATCCCAAGCAACATTCCAAACAAAGGTGTGGAAAGTGTATGCATGGTTTAAAACTCCAATTTAGAGTTGGTTATGGGATTTTGGGCTATGAAACGAAAGGCTAATATTTAGGCTCAAAGGGGTTAACGAGGGTAAACATATAAGGGTGAGGTCAAGGCTAATATGGGTGATATAACAAATAATGGACTATGATCATTTCACAAGTTTACGCAATTCTCGAATCAAAACAAACTTTGAAAATCATGCTCACATAATACATTTCATATATGAACTCAATTAATGAACAATCAAATGAAAGAATAGAGAGATTACCAACGAATTCAACATTTTTAAAGAGGAAAGAATAGTGTATACACTCACAAACGACGAAAGGTACAAAGCTTACTCGGTGTAAGTATATACAATGAAACAAAAGATTACCGAGTTATAAAAATCTTAAACCAAATCAATAAAGAAAGAAAAGTGCATGTGCTCATAGGATTAAAGTTTAATTCATGAAGTTATTCATAATATTAATAATCAAGACTAAAGTCTAATAACTTCTAAAATCGAGAACATGCATTATTGGGTTGTCTATTGGATCGGACAATTATTGAAATTTATCATTGAAAATAAAGGCAAAATGCCCAATAAAGGAGAAAAAAGAAAGAAAATCTTTTTGAAATTTTTAAATTTTTCTAAGAAAAGCAAACTAAGTAACTAACATGTGAGCAAAAACATGGACTAAATAAAGAAATGGATAGAATATCCCACACACCCTAACTTAAAACTTGACATTGTCCTCAATGTGAATTAAGAACCAAGTTAAAGAGAGGAAAAGAGGGATATTACCCAAAACTGGAGCGATCCCCATAAGAACAAGTCCAAAGAATCTACAAAACAAGTTAGTACCGAGCATAGCAAAAGCAAATAACAAAAAGTTAACTAATTACACTAGACTAAATTAAAAAGGAAGGAAAAGATAAAAAGAATAAAAGGCTAACTATATACAACCTACTATTTAGGCTTCACACTAATTGTACACTAGAAGTCTAAATAGTTGAGGGTGCACCATAAAAACGATTTGACTTTGGAGGATAACCGATGTACCCTCACTCACAAGCATTCCTTTCGAAAAATATGAATTCCGTTTGAACAACGGAAGGCATGTGTAAGGCGTAAGAAATGAACCATCGCCAATTAAAATTTTTGGAGGGACGATGGGGGATTTGGATTGAACGAGTGATAAAAACGTGTGGGGATCGAGAAAAGAAGAATATCCTCCCAATGATTTTGAAATTGGAATGGGAGGTGGCGCACACAAAGGCAAAGATGCGATTGTGGGAGGCAACTCGAGCAAGTACTCCTCATCGGCGAAAAGGTTTAAAACATTAAAGTTTGAAACCGAATCATCGGGTACTTATGACGGTGTGATAACAGAGAATGAAAATGGGGATGAAAGAAATTCAAACTCATGAGATGAATCATCATCGCATGAAGATTGAGTTTCGAAGGAAATAATATCATTTTCAATGAAATGTTCTTCTTCGGCGGCGAAAGAAGAAATCATTTCATTGCAAATAGATATTACGTCGTTTTCATACTCACTTTCAATATGTATTATGCAATGGGCAAAGTCTAGAATGGTTTATTCCAAAGTAGGCACAAATACCTCATTTGGTTCAAAACATTCCTCGACTTCAAAAGTCTCGGAAGCAAAATCGTCGTCGGACTCAAATAATAAATCCAAGTCATGTTCCCACAAATGATTTTCTCCCCGATAACGATTTTCAATTTTCTCATTCTTATACATACGCAAGCCCTCACCGAATGTCATAGGTCGAGGTGCGGATACATGAAAATAGAAACTTTAAAAATTACCATCGGACTTAAACGAACACTCATTATTATAGGAATTTTGAAAACTATTGCAATTCGTTTCAAAATTCCTATTATAAGGAGGTAAAGGCCCAAAATCATTATCATCATCATCAAAATTCCAATAACCCAAGTTTTTACTTTCGTTATACTCGCCCAAAGTAATTTTTGAATTTGTAATTTTTTGGGACTCCAAGTATTGACCAAAAGTCAAAGAATTACGGGAATTTTGAGAATTATAACAATGATTATCGAAAGAATTGGAATAAGACATGCTTACGCCAAAAATGGCTCGAAGTGGCGAATTCCACAAAGATATGCGCGAGCGAGAAATTCAAGTGTTTCTAAGTGCTCAAATGTGGAAGTCCTGTAAAAAGGGTAGCAAATAATACAAATAGAAACAAAATACTACGAAATGCTAAGTCAAATAAAGTATAAAACAAACAAGTCCCCGGCAACGACGCCATTTTGATTAAGGGTGAAAGTGGCGTTGCATCAAAACGTTGATCGTTGTTTTCTGTTCACCGCCTTAATATAAAAACCTAAATTACGACTACACTTGCGATACAAGTATAGCGGTAAGTCGGGTATCGAAAGATCCAATGAGACGAGTTGCTAGAATTTATATGATTCAATACTCTAGAAATAAAAGTGTAAAAGGTGAATTACAAACTAAAAAGGAAAATATGCATAAAAGGGAAAGTTTAATCTAGGCGAGTGTATTGAAACTAGATTAACAAGGCGAGTAAAACTATAGGTTGCGTCGAATATCCCTCATTAGTATAAAATGGTCACATGGGTCAACGAGTTATTATAAATGCATCTCATTTCGACAGTTAATTGAATCAAGGGTTGTCACGCCCCTAAATTCGCATAAAAGCCTAATAAGATTTTGGCGTCAACAAATACCCCGAAAATTACGCACGCAAGGTCGTAAGCACGGGACATATATGATATGCCCCGTAAAATCCCCTAGGCGTAATAACTAGGACAACGCACCTTAAATAGACCCGTAAATACCATCACTAAAGCAAAGCAACGCGTCAACCCGAGTGAGTTGCATTCGAACATAACCTAGACTAAATTAGCTAGAAAGCATATTAAAAAAGTGATAAATAAATGCGGTAAATCTACACTAGAAAGCACGGGAAGAAAACACGTAAACCTAATTAGGAAAGCATGTAATTTTAATTAATCAAAGCAAGAATAAATAAAATATAAATTAAATTAATGGGGAGGGAAGATAAAAGTACAATCTTACAAACCCAAAGGTTGTCACACCATATGAGGAAGAACAAAAGAGCTCTCAACTCCCAAACCCCAAGCTAAACTAACCCAAAATCTGTTCTATCTCTTAATCTCTGATATTTACAACAAAATTGGTATTTATAGTAAGTGGAATTAAAATAGAAATGAAAAGTGAAAAGAAAAGAAAAGCCAAAATATCAGCTGGAAATAGGGGATCGATCGATCGATCCCTTTGATCGATCGATCGATGGCAAAAATATCAGCCCACTGTCTCCCCATGATGGACAAATTCTGAAGGATCGATCGATCGATCCTTTTGATCGATCGATCGATCAAGCAGGGTTGCTTCTCCTTTCCTCCTGTTTTGGCATGCTTACATTTCCCTTCCACTAAAATCGCCATAACTTCTTCGTTATGAATCGTATTCAAGCACCGTCTAGGGCAACGCAAAGCTTGCAAGGAGGGCTATAACTTTCGTGAAGATGTTGGGAAAGGTGCCCAAGCTGTGAAAAGACTAAAATGCCCTTGAACGTGCGATCATGTACGAAAATCGAGCAGAATGCGTCTGAACTTCACACTTAGCATCTAAATACCTATATAAGCTCAATTAACCCCTGTAAAACATGTTAACATAGAAATCTGAGGTTGTCTGATTAACGAGCATAAATATAGGGAATAAGATACCTGAGGGGGCTAAAATGCGTCAGTTCGAGAGATGAAATACGCAATATTTGCGTATTATCACCTAGGTTCTATGTTCTAGTGGTACAAACCAATATCCCACCCGAAGACTCCTCAAGGCATGACTATCCACAACGCGCAACCTCCGCTCAATAACAAACAGCGTAGGTATGTTATATACAAAATAGTTCAATTAATAAGTATACACACAACTTATATTATATACAATAGGAAGTTACGTGACCCAAATCCTTACAAATCCCTTAATAATGAACCCACCATTATAATCATTCAAAACCCCCAATTATATTTTGTGATTTTAACCTAAGATTTTCAGATTTATCATTTCTAAAATAGGGTTATTCATCTACATGCAAACCTATCTTCCAATTTCAAAATCAATTGACAATTTGGGCTCAATTTCATAGTATAATGGTTATCTCATCAACTAAGGTTAACATGAATCACATATGCTAAAAAATTTAGCAATATAAACACTTGCCTCTTCGTGAAATTCTGAATAGTTGGACAAAACTTGTATGGGGATGATCCTCTCTTCGCGATCTACGCGTTGGATTGATTTCCGGTGGAAGAACTTTAATTACTAGCCCAAAGAACATGTTGAGTTCTCCTTCTCCCTCTTTGATTCTCTCCCTCTCTCTCATGTAGGTTAGAAACTGACAACTCCCCTCTAACCCAAGTACATCCTTAATTTAATTCCTAATTTTCATCCATAATAGTCCCTAAAAATCTCAAAATGCTAAAATACCCCTCCGGGGAGTCGTTTTAGGCTAAAATGCCCTGAAATCCAAATAAAACACCCGAGTAGTGTTTTCTGACTATTTCGACCCTTTCAGATACACTAGCGCATTGCAGTCGTACTAATGACACTACTTTTGACCTCAATTTTCTCTCACTACGGTCTAGAATAGCCACTGGTCCCTCCTCGTAGGAACTATCAGGTTGAAGATCAATCTCCTCCAATGCAATGTGGGTGTGGACCAAATCATCCCGAAGATATCTCCTCAGTGAAGAAATATGGAACACATCATGAATCCGATGCAAGTGCTCCGGTAACCTAAGTCGATAAGCTATTGGCCCTATCCGCTCGATAATAGGGAATGGCCCAACATATCTCCGCACCAACTTCCCTTTCTTCACAAACCGCATTACCCCTTTCATAGGAGATAATCGCAACAGCACCTGATCCCCAACGTTGAACTCTCTGAAAAATCTTTTGGCGTCGACGTAACTTCTGTCGATCTTGAGCAACCCGAATGCGACTCCGTATTAACTCAATATTAGCCGAGGTGTCCTGAATCACCTCCGGCCCAAGTAACCTGTTGTTCACCACCTCAAGCCAACATGATGGAGAACGACAAGAGCTGTTGTATAACGCCTCAAACGGCATCATCCCAATAGTAAAATGGGAGGAGTTGTTATAAGCAAACTCCACCAGTGGAAGGTACTGCTCCCATCCCTCGCCAAAATCCAGGACATACATCCGCAACATATCCTCCAACATCTGGTTCGTCCACTCTGTTTTCCTATCCGTCTGTGGGTGATAGGCCGGACTCAATCGCAACTCTGTTCCCATAGCGTGCTGGGAACTCTCCCAAAATCTGGACATAAAAATCTTGTAAAAATCTTGTCCCGATCGGACACAATATCAAGGGGCACCCCGTGGAGTCTCACTATCTCGGCAATGAAGATCTGAGCATACTGCCCCGTAGTGTAGTGTGTCCGAACTGGCAGAAAATGAGCTACCTTGGTCAATCGATCCATAATCACCCATATGGAATCGTTACCTCTATGTGATGTAGGTAGCCCTTGAATGAAATCCAGGGAAATGCTCTCCCATTTTCATATAGGGGTATTTAACGGCTGCAATAGTCCTCCCGATTTCCGATGGTCTGTCTTCACCAACTGACAAGTGGCACACCTCGAAACAAACTCGCCCTGTGTTTGTGATTTAACAAACTCATTGTTAGACATTTCAATATTCAATTAATAATTCTAAAGTTGATTAAATCTATATAATAACAAACTTTAGAATAAACATAAATTTGATATTTTTTGTAATGAGTCATTGGCCTGTGTTTGACACGAGACGCTTTAATCAAAATATCAAAACTGTAATATTTAATATTCAATGTTATAAATCACTGGCATGTGTTTGGCACGGGACTTATAAAAATACGGATATTAAATTTAAAAATTATAATATTTTTAACATTCGATATAATGAATCATTGGCCTGTGTTTGGCACGAGACTGATTAAAAATATCAATATTAAAAATTCTAATATATTTAATATTCACTGTTATGAATCATTAGCCTGTCTTTGGCACAAGACTCATAAAAATATGAATATTAAATTAACACAAGCCTAATATCCTATTATTTGAAATACGTTGGTCAGTGTTTGGCAGGAATATTCAACTAAAGAAGGATCATTAGAACAAGGTTTATAAAACAGTTCTAAATGCAACACTTAGACAATATAAAAACATGAAATTTTGCCAAAAATGGAAAAAATGAGTTAGCAACATGAATCTATAGAAAATTACTCTAGAATCTTAAAACTTTCGACGGAATTCAAAAATAAATTTTCTGGAGTGAGATATGGCCCCCGAGATTATTTTCATAAATGACAAATTTCGAGTTTTGATGGCCTAAATGATCTCGGATCGCCGAAAAATAGTTTACGTCACGATTAAAGGTGGTGAAAATCGGTCTCTGGCCCGTTTTCAATCAGTCTACCAAATTTCATCGCATTCAGAGCAAGTTCGGGGGTAAAAACACTATTCACTGCAAGCGCTTTTTGAAAATTTTTATTCTCGAATTGCTTGAAATTTGTAGGGTTAATTGAAACGGATTAGGTAACCATCAAAACGACATAGAAATGGTTTCAACACATCAAATGAAACTGTTTTATGTGAGTTTTCAATTGTTTTACGAAAAACAAATTCCAACTAATTTTTAAACAAGTAAACTGTTTTCACCATGTTTGTTAACCAGATTTTCAATAGATATGTTAAACAAGTAGAATCATGATCAATAGATTTATTAACAATCAAAAATTATTTTAAACAAATCAAAACAAACAGGACTAATTTAAATTAGATTTGTTAAAAATCAAATAGGAATTCTTAACATATTGAAAATCAAACAATAAGAACAATTTGACAGATTTATTAAAATTAGACAAATTCTTAACAATTTGACAGAATCAATTATATTCCATAGAACAATTTCTTATATAATTTAACATGTAATACATATATACATATTTTCATGATGAATCTTAACCAGTGTTTAAAAATTAACACGTAACACTACTAATTATGATAACCAATTCGGTGTTAAAATTGTCACGAAAATAATACTAATCATGATAAACAAATCAATAAACGAACAGTGCGGAATTAATCAAGAAAATCTGGGTTTATCAATATATACAATATGATCATTTGAATTCCCTAAAGGGATAGCATGACAATATTTAAACTAGGCTCTGATACCACATGTAAAATGAATAAGAATTACTTATAACATGAAATTAATTCTTACAAGATCTTCAATATTTTAATGCAATCACAATTTCATTTTTAACTACAAATTATATGGAAAAACACCTTTTCCCATGAAGCTTTGATTTGTTGTTCCTAAAAGCTCCTTGTTCTTCCTTTTTCAAGCTCATATTTCTTCCTCCCAAATGATTCAGAATCACTCTTGGAAAACAACCAAAAATCCAAAATATGGAAAATTTGGAAAATCTGGATTTTCCCTTCCTAGCCCAAATATATTTTGTGAGTTTTTTATGTACCAATTAGTGGAGATTGGTTCACTATATATAGAGTGGAAGAGGACCCGAAATTCCCCTTAAAACTCATCATCTACCATCCACTAAAGTAGCTAAAGAGACTCACAAATATACCCAAAGTCATGTGACCTTTGAAATGATAATTTTCGAAGATTAATTCATTAATTTAATCAAATTCGTCCCCTTATTTGGACCTCGCTAATTAAGAGAAATAATTAATTTATTTAATTTATAATTACAAAATTTGGCCAAATTTTATAATTATTAAATAATTAAATATTAATTCTAGCAAGCTTAATTCAAGATGAGACTGAACAACCTCACTCAAGCGTACCAAAAGATCGAACATAATTTAGCATGTCGAATGGTGAAGTTTTGAACTTGCTCGATCAAATTTATAAACTTGCTTATAATATAACATCATGGTGAAGTTGAATGATTTAACTATTCATTTTGTCTATTCATGCCACTGTATTAACCCACCATTTAAGCAACCCAAATAAACTAACTCAATTTTTTTGGTTTTTTCAAACTAGGTCCATTTGCCAAAAACAAATTTTACTTATTTCTATCATTTTGTCAACACTTAGGTATGTAGGTTCACAGATAATTTGTACCCGAGTAGTAATTTCCTTGTCCCTCCAACCTTGGGGCATTACTGTTTCCATTATACAAATTGATCCAATGACTAATAGTCATCTTTCTTACGTGAACTTGGGGTCAATATTGGGGTATAAATAAAAATAAATAATTTTAGTCTTTGGAATAGTACTTACGTGTGCGGCAAGAGCTCAGCAACCCACAGAATTAGACGCCAAGAGTTTTGTCAGCCATGTAATATGCGTAATGAGACGTGTAAATTTTTTGCTATTTGCTGCAAGCGTTTGACCCAAATATGCATAGGTAGTAGGACGCTTAGACTTGATGGTAAAAGGTTTGAGTAAGGCTCAAGAATAATTGAAAAGTGAAAAGACATATTTTATGACAGTCTAGATTGTACTATTGTTTAAATACACACTTTTATTTTATATATATTTAAAATGTCTCATTCCAGTTGATAAAATTATGAATTAAACCTTCAAACATATGAGCATTATTCTACTATATTGGTAACTCTAGATCCCAGGTGACCTATTGTGCATCCCAATCCCTCCATAACACTACAGTCAAAGGAATCCTCTTTGTTCATGGCAGTTGTTTTATTCTGTCAAAAATTTAAACTAGAATAACTCAACACTATCGATTTCTAAGGGCTTGCGTCTAATAATCTATACTAACTTCCTCATCATATATACATGAAAAATTTTGTGCACATGGGCTAAACTCATATGCTAAAGTGGGTATGATGGCAAAGTACCAACTTTCTCTAGGATCTTGAAAGTTCCAACACAATATGGACATAATTTTTCTTTTTCTTAAACCTCAGGGAAACTTTAATGAAAACATGGTCCCCGACATGTAATACCTCGTATATTTTGGAATAAAATATAATTTAATAAGGATTAAATTAATTCGATGAAATTTGTAAATCCGGGATTGCGAGTAATTAGACTCAGTATTATTTAAAAAATTTAGAATTTGACTTTAATGATTTGGTAATAAATCAAAAGGGATTTATTTTTTATTTTTTTTAAATATTGGGGTGTGTCATGTCACAATTAAATATATTTTGGGGATAAAAATATTTTGGAATACACTTTGAGAAGCATTACGGGCTCGTTTGGGCATTTTAGACCCTTAGGAATGGTCCCGGGGTATATATATATATGAGTTGGGTAGTTATCGAGCTAATTAGATTATGTATTTGGGGTCATTTGGGGGTTCAAAGTTGGGGCCAAAAGCCTGTAATAACCCTTATTTTTTAGTAATGGATTTTATATTAATTTGCCATGAAAGGTAATTATATAAAATATTTGAGGATGGAGTAAATAATATCTAAGTGAGTAAAAGATAATATTTACTGAATTTTTGCATATTTACTGTTATGTGAATGTAATTAGCATTATGTTACGATTCATGGTGTCATTGTGCTTTAAACGGAATTTATGGTTTAAATGAAGTTGGAACTTGAAATGATTTATATTATTCCGTATGCCAATTTAGAGGGCGCGATTAGTCCCGAAATAGTCGAGATAGTCAAAATAAGTGTCATATTGTATTTTTGAGTTGCGGGCACTTTTGGCAGGTTATGACTTAATTGTGTAGTTACAAGTCATTTTAATGGTGTATTAACATTTAAAGATGGGAATTAATGTTAAAGGCACGATTAAGTCTTACACCCCTCTTATTTCTCAAGTGTATGCTTCCTAAACCTAGAGAAAAAGAGAGAGAGAAAGAGAATTTGGGGAAAAGAGGAGAAAGAAGAAGAGAAGAAGAAATTGGGTTTGATCTTGCATCTACCGGAAGAGAGTCCGAGTTTTCAGCTTAAGGCAAGTTTCTTACTTGCTAGTAAATGATTTAATGTGAATAATTTGTTGTGATAGTTGTGTAATTGTAAAATTAGAACAAATAGTAGCTTTTGATAAATATTGATGTTTAACCCTTGGATCTTGTTGTTTGTATGATTTAAGTTGGTCATGATAGTTTGTTGTGGTGTAAAGAGGTTGTGGTTATGTTGTTAGTTGTTGAGAATGAAGGAATTGTAAGAATGAGGAGTTTAGGTATTGGATTTGATCTTGTATAAGAAGACAAAATCGTGGGTCTAGTAGGCGCGGTCGACCGCGGTCCTAGGACCGGTCGACCGGGCCTTCCAAAATAAGCTTACTGTTTTCCTTTCTAGGCAAAACCCAAGAGGCGCGTTCGACCGCGGTCCCATGACCGATCGACCGGTCCCCTATTTTTAACCCTTAAATGCTTAGTTTCGTCTAGCTTCTTTCCTTTAAGGTAGGGACTTAGGAACCTTCTTGAATGAAGTAAAACTAGAGTATTAGAGTCTAGTGGTAAGGTATTTAAGAACCTAAGTAGAAATGAGAGTTGGGAATTAGTTCGGGAGTCAATTTAGTTAGTTAAATTGGAGGAAGATAAATGATTCTTTATTAGAATGAACTAGTCTATACCTAAGGAAATTAGAGTGAGTTAATGTCGACTTTTAGAATTGTGTTGAAGAATATCATATATGAGGGGTTATAGATGGAATGTTAATTAAGGGAGATTTGTATTGGAGATAATTAAACATTGAGATTTATAATGATGACATTAAACGCTTATGGCTCTGGATAAAACGTAATGTATATTTTAAAATGAGATCAAATTGGGAATGATAAATTGTATATACACACCTCTCTAAATGCTATCATAGGGGAAGTTACGCGTATGAGGTGAATTCCCCTGGCTAGTGAATGCAGGGTGAATATAGTCCTCGACCATAGGACCGATTATATTATATTGTGTGATTATTGTTCGAAGTGAGGTAATTCCGGGTGTGGTTATGACTCACTGTCGAAGGTATATGGCCGCTTCCCGACGTCATGCGATGTAGGATGCCCGGTTGTCTTGGTGATAGGACCTGGAAGATGATAGCTATTTAGGGGCGCATCCTATGGGGAAACTCGGAAGGACGATCTTAGAATCGTTATATGTTGTGAAATATAACTATTCATAATAAAGTGGGATATTATTGATGGCAAAGCACTCTATGAAATAAATTTCTTTGAATACGTTTCCTTATGAGAAAAGGAACGGTGAAATGAAATTGTGTAAATTGGAATCTCTTTAAGTAGTATATTATCAATATTCTCCGACATATATGAATTGTGATCATTGTTATTGATATTGCGTTAGGTTATTCTTTTAGATTGAGAAATTAGATTCCTTATCATTACTTATTGTGAACGAAACAAGCTTATTCATGATGATTAGATTGTCCATAACTGTCATGCATTTTATTCACAAGCTGATCATATAAAAACCGGGCCCTGACCCGTTTATATCTCTTTGTTTTGCTTGAATCTTATATTCGACCAGGTGTTCCACCGCAAGGACACCCGTATTGACTTTTTTATTCCAGTATCTTGGAGCTGTAACACCTTGCAGATGTTACGGGATATTTTGATGTAGACGCTTCCATCGTTTTGTATTCTAGTTATGATCGGTTACACTTTCGGGCCTGTTGCCCCAGTTTTGTACTTGTACTATATAATGGGATATTGCACTTTAATACTCAGTTTAACCTTGTTGTAAGTGTCTGTTAACCAACAGCTTATTCGGTTGTTTTGATGTATATGATGGTTGATAGATATCTGTCTTTATTTGCATCCACCTACTTTTCAGTTGGGATTATTTAAATGCTTTCTTTCACTTACTAAATAAATTTTGACAATCCGTTTTCTAAAATAATGGGTGGCTATCTCATATATTTATTTATATTACTGTGATGCTAAGAATGGACCATCTATGATTCCTGTAATTATTGGAGTATCGGGCTGGCCACCTCTTATTTTAATAAGCGGGGTGTCACAGATAGGATCAGAGCATCAGGTTCTAGAGTCTTTAGGATCTATGCGGACTTGTCACGTTCTACCGTAGCGTTCTTTGATATAGATCCTAATTAGGACCTGTTTTGTTATCTATATTGGCGATCTTCTGCAAAATAAATTATTTTTATTATTATTCTAATTCAGTTGTTTCTTCGTCTCAGATGCCGCCTAAGAGAGGTCGCCCTGCGAGAAGAAATAGAGTCGTATAAGATGATGTAGGTCCTCCACCGCCGCAGGAAGGAACTATAAATGCTGCTGAAGTAGGCCAATATTGTGGCCCGAGCGGTCAATGCTGCGATGACTGTCGTGGTTCAATAATTTCCCCAAGCCCAACAGCCACTGGCTCAGGAGGTACAAGTCCCTGCGCGACATTCTCCATGTGAAAGAGTCAGGGAATCCTTTTTAAAGGGTCATCCCCCAGAATTTTAGGGTGGCTCCGATGTGATAGTAGCTAACCAATGGAAAAAGGATATGCAGCGCCATCTTCGTATGGTAGACTGTAGTGAGGAATGGAAGCAAATCCTTGCTACCTTTAAGCTAGTTAGAGCAGCTTTACACTGGTGGGAGTCGATGACCACTCCCGAGAAAAGAGATACAATGACGATATCTGACTTTTGGGTTTTGTTTGATCGAAAATATTTTCCTCCGGCAGTCCAAAGAAAAATGAGGAGGAAGCTTCAAGATGTAGTTCAAGGTGAACGTTCGGTGGCAGAGTATGAGGAGGAATTCACTCGTTTGGCTAGTTTTGTGTCGGATGAGTTAACTCCGGAGGAGAGGAGAATATCCAAGTTCATTGGAGGTTTACATTGGACGATATGGCAACACTTGTTGGGGAATCCAGCTTTACAAACATTCGGGGATGTGATGAATGTCGCATTACTCCATTGTCAAGATCATCGGTTGCATGTTCAAGGTAGTAAGAAAATTTCAGTTGTGGGTCAAGCGAGTAAGCCACGAGGCAATGGTGCGGGAGGGGGAGCACTACCCTCGTCCCAATCATCGGGAGGTAAGCAAAAGGAAAGGGACACCCAGCAAGGGGATTTGTCCAAAAGACAGCGTTTCAGAGGATTTAATTTTGGTGGCAGTAATTTCAAGCACGGTTAAGGTGCCCAGCAATAGCAGCAGGTAGGTCAGGCAGGTCAGGGTGACAATACGGGTCGAGGCCAACCGGGCCAAGGCTTTGGGCAGTTCAGAAATAATAGGGGTCGTAATCAGGAAACTATAGTGGGTCATTGTTTTCAATGTGGGGAGCCGGGTCATTATAGGAAGTCGTGTCCGCAGTTGATTGAGGTACACTTTCCTAGAATTCCACAGAATCAGCAGGCACAATTACCACCACAAGGGCCCAACCCAGTCGTCCCTCCACAATAGGGACAACTATAGTATGGGCGTGTTTACCACATACAGGATGCTATGCTTCCTCCAACCCCACCAGCGTCGCCAGCTATTGAGGGTAAGTTTCCTATCCAAGGGCATATGGGTCGTGTATTGTTTGATACGGTTGCAACACCCTCGTTTATTTCTCAAAAAATTTCTCAATCGACGGAGCTAATTAAATCTGCGGAGAGTACTTTCACTAGTGTCGAATATTCTATGGGGGATGGTTTGATCATTTTCTTTGTTTGTAAACGAGTAGAAATAAATCTTGGTAACTTGTGTTTTGAGGCCGATTTGATCGTCCTTGATATGGTCGGGTATGATGTAATCCTGGGTATGGATTGGCTAGTGAAGTATCGTGTAATATTAAATTGCTATAGAAAGAGTATAGTTTTTGCCATTCCGGGGCAAGAGATGTTTTTAGTGGCTATGCCTCATTCTGAAGGAGGTTTCTATCACTTACTTATATTGTTTTGTGGAGGAGACTTCTCGGGATATAGTCGTTTCCTTAGATTCAATTTCGATTGTTAGAGACTTTGAAGATGATTTTTGGGAGATACCGGGTTTGCCTCCAAGTAAGGAGATTGAGTTCGTGATTGATTTAGCACCGGGAACACGACCGATTGCTAGAGCTTCGTACCGTAATCTTAGATCACGGGGAGTGTAGACTAAGATCAGATTGGTGCCCTTGGTTCGGGTCCAATGGGGGCATCACAATGCTGAGGAATCAATGTGGGAGCGTGAGGACAATATGCGAGAAAAGTATGCACATCTCTTTTTACAAGGTACGCATAATTTTAAGGGTAAAATTACCTTATAAGGGGGGGAGTATGTAATAACCCTTACTTTTGAGTAATGGATTTTATATTAATTTTCCATGAGAGGTAATTATATAAAATATTTGAGGATGGAGTAAATAATATTTAAGTGAGTAAAAGATAATATTTACTGGATTTTTGCATATTTACTATTATGTGAATGTAAATAGCATTATGTTACGATTCATGGTATCGTTGTGCTTTAAACGGAATTTATTGTTTAAATGAAGTTGGAACTTGAAATGATTTATATTATTCCGGATGCCAATTTAGAGGGCGCGATTAGTCCCGAAATAGTCGAGATAGTCAAAATAAGTGTCATATTGTATTTTTGAGTTGCGGGCACTTTTGACAGGTTATGACTTAATTGTGTAGTTACAAGTCATTTTAATAGTGTATTAACATTTAAAGATGGGAATTAATGTTAAAGGCACGATTAAGTCTTACACCCCTCTTATTTCTCAAGTGTATGCTTCCTAAACCTAGAGAGAGAGAGAGAGAGAGAGAGAGAGAGAGAGAGAGAATTTGGGGAAAAGAGGAGAAAGAAGAAGAGAAGAAGAAATTGGGTTTGATCTTGCATCTACTGGAAGAGAGTCCGAGTTTTCAGCTTAAGGCAAGTTTCTTACTTGCTAGTATATGATTTAATGTGAATAATTTGTTGTGATAGTTGTGTAATTGTAAAATTAGAACAAATAGTAGGTTTTGATAAATATTGATGTTTAACCCTTGGATCTTGTTGTTTGTATGATTTAAGTTGGTCATGATAGTTTGTTGTGGTGTAGAGAGGTTATGGTTGTGTTGTTAGTTGTTGACAATAAAGGAAGTGTAAGAATGAGGAGTTTAGGTTTTGGATTTGACCTTGTAGTAGAAGATAAAATCATGGGTCTAATAGGCGCGGTCGACCGTGGTCCCAGGACCGATCGATCGGGCCTTCCAAAATGAGCTTACTTTTTTCCTTTCTAGGCAAAACCCTAGAGGCGCGGTCGACCGCGGTCCCATGATCGGTCGACCGGTCCCCTATTTTTCACCCTTAAATGCTTAGTTTCTTCTATCTTCTTTCTTTTAAGGTATGGACTTAGGAACCTTCTTGAATGAAGTAAAACTAGAGTATTAGAGTCTAGGGGTAAGGTATTTAAGAACGTAAGTAGAAATGAGAGTTGGCACTTAGTTCGGCAATCAATTTAGTTAGTTAAATTGGAGGAAGATAAATGATTCTTTATTAGAATGAACTAGTCTATACCTAAGGAGAATTAGAGTGAGTTAATGTCGACTTTTAGAATTGTGTTGAAGAATATCATACATGAGGGGTTATAGATGGAATGTTAATTAAGGGAGATTTGTATTGGAGATAATTAAACATTGAGATTTATAATGATGACATTAAACGCTTATGGCTCTGGATAAAACGTAATGTATATTTTAAAATGAGATCAAATTGGGAATGATAAATTGTATATACACACCTCTCTAAATGCTATCATAGGGGAAGTTACGCGTATGAGGTGAATTCCCCTGGTTAGTGAATGCAGGGTGAATATAGTCCTCGACCATAGGACCGATTATATTATATTGTGTGATTATTGTTCGAAGTGAGGTAATTCCGGGTGTGGTTATGACTCACTGTCGAAGGTATATGGCCCCTTCCCGACGTCATGCGATGTAGGATGCCCGGTTGTCTTGGTGATAGGACCTGGAAGATGATAGCTATTTAGGGGCGCATCCTATGGGGAAACTCGGAAGGACGATCTTAGAATCGTTATATGTTGTGAAATATAACTATTCATAATAAAGTGGGATATTATTGATGGCAAAGCACTCTATGAAATAAATTTCTTTGAATACGTTTCCTTATGAGAAAAGGAACGGTGAAATGAAATTGTGTAAAATGGAATCTCTTTAAGTAGTATATTATCAATATTCTCCGGCATATATGAATTGTGATCATTGTTATTGATATTGCATTAGGTTATGCTTTTAGATTGAGAAATTAGATTCCTTGTCATTACTTATTGTGAACAAAACAAGCTTATTCGTGATGATTAGATTGTCCATAATTGTCATGCATTTTATTCACAAGGTGATCATATAAAAATTGGGCCCTGACCCGTTTATATCTCTTTGTTTTGCATGAATCTTATATTCGACCAGGTGTTCGGCCGCAAGGACACCCGTATTGACTTTTCTATTCCAGTATCTTGGAGCTGTAACACCTTGCGGATGTTACGGGATATTTTGATGTAGACACTTCCATCTTTTTGTATTCTAGTTATGATCGGTTACACTTTCGGGCCTGTTGCCCCAGTTTTTTACTTGTACTATATAATGTGATATTGCACTTTAATACTCAGTGTAACCGTATTGTAAGTGTTTGTTAACCAACAGCTTATTCGGTTGTTTTGATGTATATGATGGTTGATAGATATTTGTCTTTATTTGCATCCACCTACTTTTCAGTTGGGATTATTTAAATGCTTTCTTTCACTTACTAAATAAATTTTGACAATCCGTTTTCTAAAATAATGGGTGGCTATCTCGTATATTTATTTATATTACTGTGATGCTAAGAATGGACCATCTATGATTCCTGTAATTATTGGAGTATCGGGTTGGCCACCTCTTATTTTAATAAACGGGGTGTCACAAAGCCCACCTCGGGAATTGGGTAAAATATAATATTAGGAGGAAGAGAAATAACTCTCCACTAATAATCATAACATAACCCTAGCAGCTTCACTTCAAGAGAGAGATGAACAATGGCCTAAGAGGAGGAAGAACACCTTAGGAGGAAGAAAAGAGGCTTCTCTACCCAATCTCAGGCAAGGATTCTCTTTCCATACTTATTCAATTTATGTTATTCTTATATAAGTGTTAACTACCTGCTTAGATTTAAATTTGAATCATATTTTGAGACTGCACAATTAGAGATCCTTAAATTAGTGTAAAATTTAATGACTAATTCATGATCTATGCGTAGATCCATAATCCTTTGTATCGAATATGTATACATGTGACTTAAATTGGGAAATTATTTAGGAGACATGTAGAAATTTTTCAACCAATCTGAAAGTTAATGGAGTACAATAAGGAGAAATCGTGAAAATCTACTTAGTTGTTTACTGTTGGGATAATAAAATCAATGGTGACTAAGGGTGAATCCATGTATTTGAATTCACTTATGAGAGAGAGTTGTGGTTGGGACGGTTATATATGAACCTGGGTTGTGAAAGCTTAATTCTGGGTAGTAAAAATCTTGAGGAAGGTTGTCAATGGCGGAACAAAAGGTCGTTCGAATGACACTGAATGTCGTTCGAACAAGATTAGTATCTCCTTCGAACGATATTGTTATCTCGTTCAAACAACCATGACTTTGGACATGGAGATTGATCTTTTTGCTACGAACGTGTGGTCACTAGTTTCGGATTTTTTTTTAATTAGTTATGATTTTATTACTAAAGGTTGTCTCAAACCGAAATCCATTGTGAGAAATCAAATATAGATTATTTAGGGATGTCCATGGATGAGTCTAGGACTCGAAAAAATATTAAAGAACATTATTTTTACCTTGGAATTGGATGGGAATGAATTTGGGGTACGGAATTAGAGTGTTTAGCATGAACAACACTCAAAAAGATATGAACGGATTTAAATGGAAATTTCGGATGAAATTAGGATACGGGTTGGATTGAGATGTGCTTAGTACCTTGAATAAAAATATGAATGTAAGTTAATATTTATGAAATTAAGAGTCCGGGTTGTGACTCGGATATTTTTAGGCAGAGTGCTATTTGAGTTAGGCATGGGGTAGCCGGTTTAATTTATTTTATATATAATAAATTATCAAATATTATTTGACCTAATAGTGGAATTTTGTGAAATGAATTCTGAAGGGTGAAGATATGAACCGAATGAGTGATTCTGGGTGTTGTAGTTGGGTGATACTACCTAACCATATTAGAGATTCCTTATATATGTACATATAACCCTTTTCCACATTAGTTCACTCCTTATATATGTACATATAAACCTTACTGAAAAGGGCATCAAGGAGAGAATAATTATTAATAATCCGGAATGATTAAAGTTTGAATCAAGAGGACAACATGCTAAGATTATTAAATATATGGGTAAGGGTAGTTGGGGATAACTATACATATAATCGTGTTGGTAAGGTTAGTTTGGGAATAACTATGCTTATATATATAAAGAGAAATAAATAATGAAGTAAATGCAAGTTTTAGGTCAAAACGGGCAATGTATGAGACTTAATATTTAATCGGGAAGTAGTCGTAAGATAACGGGTTAAAATGAGATATGGAATAATTGACTAAAATATTATAGTTAAGCCAGGAAGGCAACATTTTATATGAATTGAGATTTTCTTGGGATTAAAGTAGTTATAGACTAACTACTTATACATATTGGATGATAATATGTATTTATATGTATTGGTGTGGACATACCAATGTTCGTGGACTGTCCTATCGGCTCGGGGGTTCACGCATTCGCACAAGGTACCACACGTCGGCATAGTGGGCTTGACGATGTGTAGGTCATATAGGTACTATATGGAGGCGCCATCTACGAGAGGTAGGTGTTGGCGCTGACCCTTCCTGTATCACCACTAGGTATGGGTCGTGTACAGGTGTCCTACGTAAGGACCGCCCCCAACTTGTGTGTGTTTTATGAAGTCCGCTTAGGATAGGAGATTCCTCTAGGATTGCCGCTAGAACACGAACGAGACACCAACGGTAGATGCCTTTGTTTGTTGCATACATATATATATATATATATATATATATATATATACACACACATTGTGGTGTACCTTATATGGGAATGTGCCTTTTTAGTCTAAAAATGTAGACAATGCTTAATGATACTAAAGTTTGGCTAATAAAATGATGTGGATAATTAAGGACGAAGATGAGTCCTAATGAATAATGCGACAGACAATTATTAATAAGAATAATTGGATAGTCTAAGAAAGTCGACAAACATTAAAGAGAATGAGTAATGGAGTAGCCAATTATTAATGAGAATAATAATTTGGCAATCTAAGAGAATGAAACTCATAGTCTAACTGGGTAGACTTCAGGGAATGTGAATTTAATCATTAAATGATCTGAATAAAGACAATGGTTACAGAAGATGATGACGTAAGAATATGCACCTAGTTTATGTAAATTGTGAAATTTATATTATGAAATCTAATCAGGGATTTGGGGTGTCAGACGTGAGTACCCACTTTTAGTTATTGCATAGCTGAATGGATTATTCTTTACATGAGTGATTAAATAGTGGAAGTTACAATTGTCATTTGATTGAGGATACGAGTAGGACTGCTTCTAGATGAGAGGTGAGGTTCTCATTACATGTGAGCGTCGATGGGGAGAGGTTAAGTATAAGTTATTACCAAATTGCATATTTACTGGTGAAGAATCCTTGCACACCTTGGACTCTGACCCAAATTATAAATATTTTCCCCCCGGGTAATCTAATGATAGGGATAGCAGGACTGAAGATGGATCTTGCGAATTTCGCTCCATTGATTCTAGTATAGGTTACACTTCATCTTTTTGTCATTTTATTTCATACTGGGATCTGTATAGGCATTTGACTAAGGGTTTATTTACATCAGTTGTACTTAGATTTACATTATGGACATTGTATAGTGATTCAGTTTTTATTATTCATGAGTTGAATCAGTTTTATTCAGATGTTTTTATTCATTGTGGACTTTCATATAAAATAAAATAAAAATTATTTCTTCAGTGTTGAGAATGGTATAAATTGTTGATAAGCCCCATCTTCGGTGTATCAAACCTAACCAGTCTTTAGGTGAGAAAATGGGGGTTGTTACAAGACCTCAAATGATAAATCTCTCCTCCTAATGTCGGCCTAATATTTTGTGTGCTCTGTCCAGTCCAAAGCCTTTCCCTGATAATCATCACCTTGGACACGGTCAATTCTAAAGCAATTATCTTTCCCCTACCTCATCCTAGCATAAAATATTTCAACTTTTTCTTCCATGAAAAAACTCATATGGCGCCATTTTAATGTTGGTTTGACAACTATTGTTATAAACAAACTAAGGGCAAGTGGTCGTCCCAATTGTTGTGAAAGTACATGGTACAAGATCTCAAAATATTTTTCAAAATCTTATTAGTTCTCTTCAGTTGCCCATTTATTGGAGGGTGAAAAGTTGTACTCGAGTCTAGCCGCGGCCACATTTCCTTCTAGTTACTCCTATAAAATCATGAAGGCCCCATTTGTTTTTCAGGAAATGAAAGGAAAAGTAAAGAAAAACAAGTTTCTTGCAGTTTTTGTTATATTTGGTTAGCAGAAAAGTTGTGGGAAAATGGTTCTCAAATTTTCTTGCAGGAAAAAATTTCTCACAAAACACATCCTACCATAGACCTAGAATTTCACAGGAAAGTTCAAGAAAACTTGGTATTTTACCATGTAAATTATTATTACTATCATTTTTACTTTATTATTATTATTATTATTTTGTTGTTGTTGTTGTTACAACTACTACAAATGTATTTACTAATAATTATTCATACTAATACGCTATTTATTAATATTTTTACAAATTAAATGTTCAAAATTTTTATTTTATATTTAATAATGTTTGATATAAATGGATATTTATTATATAAATTATATTTTTTGGTAATTGAAATAAAAAAATATATATATAGGGTTAATTACACATAGGGCCCCTAAACTATACCCCCCCCCCCCCCACACACACACACACACAACACTTCACTTCCCCAACTTTAACTTTTTCCAAATCACCCCCCCCCCCAAACTTTGAAAACGGCTACAATTAGCCCCCTGCAGTCCAACTCCATTAATTTTTTGGCGGAACCGTTAGGCATGTACATGGCGCATGTCTTAAAGTAAGGGCATTTTTGTCCTAACATTATTTTTTTTGAAAAAAAATCTTAAAATAACAGCAAAAACATTTAAAAAAATAAGAAAATACTAAAAAAATGTTTTTAAAATATGGTCGGGGGTGGGGGCTACCATGGTTGAGGAGAGAGAGAGAGAGAGAGAGGGGAATGAGAAGAAAGAGGGAAGAAAGAGAGAAAAGGACTAGGGTTTAAAAATTGGTCAAATGACCAAAATAGCCTTTAAGAAGTCACGTGCCATGCACATGACTAATGATTCCCCTAAAAATTAACGGAGTTTGACGGCAGAGATTTGAATGTATCCGTTTTCAAAGTTAAGGGGGTGGATTGAAAAAATCGAAAGGTGGGGTGACAAAGTGTTGAAGGGGTCAAAGTTTAGAGGGTCTAAGTATATATAACCCAAAATATATTATATTTTTTTATCGTAAAGTTATAACTATATATGTGTGTATATATATAAATTTTATTTTTTATTTATAATTTCTTGTAATTTTCCTCATGTTAACCAAACACACACAAGAAATTAATTTTCCTTTTCTTTTACTTCACTTCAATTCACTTTTTTCGGGAATCATTTTTTCGCTCAACTTTCCTGACAAACAAACGGAGCCGGAGTGAATTTAGTACCACGGTCTGTAATAATGGACATTGGCACTTCGTGGAGTCTAACAATTTCCTTCATGTAAAGTTTAGGAGTAATGATATACTACCCGGGTGTTAACCCCGGGTTAGTACATGGAGAGAATTTTTTTTTTTTGGTTTTTTATGTGATTTATTAGCATTATTTGAGTTTTTTTTTATTTAAAAAAAAACAGTTTTATTAAAAAATAATATTTTTTATAAACTAAAAAAAATGTATTGTTTAAAAACACTATTTTAATATAAAAAGATTTTTTTTTTTTGAAAAAACACTGTTTCCAAAAAGAAAAGTTGTTTAATATAAATATTTTTTTTTACATTTTGAAACAGTTTTAAGAAATACAAAAATTATTTTAAATGTTGTAAAATTAAAAAAAAAGTTCAAAAATAACGAGTGCCGCTGGCGCGGACCTTTGAAAATAAGGGAATATTGGGTAAATGGGTGTTTGAGGGACTAAATAAGTTCAAAATAATAAAAAACATAATTTTTTATTAGATTTGTTTTTTAATGCAAAAATACAACAATTATTTTAAATGTTGTAAAATTTTAAAAAAAGGGTTAAAAATAACGAGTGCCGCTGGCGCGGACCTTTAAAAATAAGAGAATATTGGGTAAATGGGTGTTTGAGGGACTAAATAGGTTGAAAATAATTAAAAACATAATTTTTTATTAGATTAGTTTTTTAATGCAAAAATACAACAATTATTTTAAATGTTGTAAAATAAATAAAAAAGGTTAAAAATAAGGAGTGCCGCTGTCGCGGACCTTTAAAAATAAGAGAATATTGGGTAAATGGGTGTTTGAGGGACTAAATAGGTTGAAAATAATTAAAAACGTATTTTTTTATTAGATTAGTTTTTTAATGCAAAAATACAACAATTATTTTAAATGTTGTAAAATTAAAAAAAAAGGTTAAAAATAACGAGTGTCGCTGGCGCGGACGTTTAAAATAAGAGAAAATTGGATAAATGGGTGTTTGAGGGACTAAATAGGTTGAAAATAATTAAAACATAATTTTTTATTACATTAGTTTTTTTAATGCAAAAGTACAACAATTATTTTAAATGTTGTAAAATTAAAAAAAAAGTTTAAAAATAACGAGTGCCGCTGGCGCGGACCTTTAAAAATAAAAGAATATTGGGTAAATGGGTGTTTGAGGGACTAAATGAGTTAAAAAAAAATTATTATATTAGTTTTTTAATGCAGAAATACAAAAATTATTTTAAATGTTGTAAAATAAAAAAAAGTTTAAAAATAACGGGTGCCGCTAGCGCAGACCTTTAAAAATAAAAAAATATTGAGTAAATGGGTGTCTGAGGGATAAAATGAGTTTTAAAAAAAATAATTGGAAAAAACAAATAAACTATTCTAATAAAAAATTATTTTTTATAATTGTTTTTAACTCATTTTACATGAAAAAAAAAAACAAAAAAAAAAAAAATGCATCCCTGTGCTAGCCCGGGGTTAACACCCGGTAGCCAAACATTATTCAAAGTTTAGTCAACTGCACCACTAAGTATGATGTCTTCACTGCCAAAAAAATGAGTACACTTAGTCAACATATCCACAATCATTCGAATGGAGCCAGCCCATTTATGAATTCATAACAAACTAATAATAAAGTTCATCGAAATGCTCTCACATTTCCATTCTATAATGGGCATAGGTTAAATCAATTTTGATGGTCTCTGGTGCTCAGAATTGACTAACTAACAACCAAACATTTTGCTACAAAGTTCAAAGCCTCCTTCTTCATGTTATCCTACTTGAAAATTCCATTCAAGTCTTACATCTTAGTGCGCCTAGGGTAAATGGTAAACTTTGACATATGGACTCCTTCTAAGACCTCGATTTTCTACGCCAAGTGTGAAGTCAAACTTTAAAGCTCTGCAGTCTTCGATTTTGTAGGCAGTCATATCGCCCTTCTTAACTTATCTGCGGACAATATGTACATTTGGGTTCTCCACCTGAGCAACCCTTATAATTTAAATTGGGACACTTTACAATTAGGTTCCTTGATAATAATTTTTAAATATTTAAGGATAATTTATAATTAGATCCATTTATTTTGTCACTAGCGTGAACTTCTACAAGAAGAGAATTACCGAATCTAAGTGTTTAAAATTTTTCAAAATTCCTATAGTGTTTACAATTTATTTGTAAGGGACTTAAGAGTATTTTCCCCTTTAAATTAATGGAGGTTCAATTCTTAGAGCACATATTTGGTCACGCCCACAAGGGCCTCTAACCTCAATTCATAAATTTCAATCCCTTAAAATGTGCATTTGTATCATCAATTGAATGGAACTAATAGAACTTTTCTTACTAAAGGAGTAAGCTACTACTTGGGACAGGTCGGGAGTCTATATAGAGTTAGGTCTCGATTATTACATATACGTATATCATTGGGTGTATCTTTCATTTTGAATTTTTGAACCATTATTAATTATTATTTATGTTTGTATATTTTAGTTCAGAAAATGTTATGTTGTTTTATTTGTTACCGATTCATTTGGTACACTCAGTCTCATAAAGTACTCGATTATTTCTAACACATGTGGACTGCATTGCTTTTTGTTTTTATGTTACTCATTATTTTATTTATTTCAAAAATCATTCAATTGTACTTATATATATACTAGAGTATTGTCAAAGCCTGAAGGCGTGAATAAAAAAATTCAAAGTATTAAGTCATGTATAATGTAAGTTGAAATTTTTTTATATATAACACATATAATTATAAACAATTTAAAAATTTTGGACTCGATTTCTTTCGTTTATAGGACTATCCACCCTATAGTAAAAAAATACATCAACAACAAAATTAATAGTCCGTAACAACAATACTCAGGGACGGAGCTGGGCTATGGCTAGGGGAGAGGGGGAAAATTGAAGAAAAAAAAAGTTTTGAGTAATTTTGAAAAACTCTAAAACTTTAAGGTTTAAATATAGAAAGTGAAACAAGTCAAACCCCAATTTCATTTTAATTCACACACGACAGAACCAACAAAACTAAACTCAACCACTCAATTTCCCTCCCACCCCCCACCCCCCACCCCCCCCAAACCAAAGTTCATTGAAGCTTGCTCCTCACACGATTATCTCTCCCCATTTTGGCTTTTGATCCTCTCAGTGTCCATTTTGAAGGTATGTTAACTTTAAGTGATTGAATATATATTAACTAAACAATGGTTGTTTTAATTTTTATCTTTTAGGGTTTGATTTTATTTTTGTTAGGTGTTTATTTATTTTTAGATTAATTAAGTGTCATTTTCAATTTTTAGTCTCATAATATTTTGATTCTTTATATTATTAAGGAGGTGCTAAAATTAATTGTTGTTTAGATTTTTGCAATATGTCTAATTTTTATAATATGCCTAATTATCTAAAAATACAAACTATCAATTAAATATTTGTGAAAACAAAAAAAATAACCCTAAAATTTTGAGTTATAATTGTCTAAGTTTTAAATTAAATATTTATAATCATTGTATAAATCTTAGAACTAAACTCTGCATAACGCAACTAAGTTTCAAATTTAGCCATTAATCACGTTATAATGCTTTTTCTGATTTTTTTTTTCCAAAACGTAGACTCCTAATTTGAACAAAAATTATATATACATGGACACTCACATGTATGTATTATATGTATTGTATTTGACCTGTTATTGTCTA
Organism: Sambucus nigra; assembly: GCA_949130495.1. NCBI lineage: Eukaryota > Viridiplantae > Streptophyta > Magnoliopsida > Dipsacales > Adoxaceae > Sambucus > Sambucus nigra. The sequence continues at coordinate 140,344,766 of OX422219.1, read as the reverse complement.
AAAATAAAAATTATCAATTAAATATTTCTAAAATACGTAAAAATAACCCTAAAAAAATTCGGGGGCAGTAGCCCCCGAACCCCTATTAGTGGTTTGTGCCCCACCCAGAGAAAAATTTTGGCTTCGCCACTCACAATACTAATAGTCTGCTCTGTCCTAAACATCGTATAAACAAAATCATCGATTCAACTCAATTTGTGGAAATACCACCAATACATCAATAAATAAAGCAAATTAGTGTGTGATGCCCGTGTCAGACATCACAGGCTAATTTATTGATCTATTGGTATTATGTTCACGAATTGAGTTAAAGGCACGATGCAATACAATTCATGGTAACCAAACTATTTGGAGGGAGTACAGGATTCTACTTAACATGGTTTAAAGTAACCAAACAAAAATAAAATCATATGATTAAAACTGTCACGTAGATAATTAGAAAATGATAAAATAATATTTTAACTTCTGATGTCTATGGGATATATAGCGACACGTAGCGTGGTTGTGCCTTAGGGAGAAGACTATATTTTATTTTTCATGTTTAGTTTAGGGTTTAGTGTCATTTTCCTTTATTTATGGTCTTTTATTAGTTTTCAAGCATGTTTGGGGCAAATGAGTCATTTTTAGTTATTAGTTGTCATTTTTTATCTTTTTGGGTATTAGCTTGTCTAGCAAGATAACATCTCCTATAAATAGGCCTTTAGCCCTCATTTGTATTCACATCTTGAATATTGAGAATAGAGAGAGAAAGAAACTCATTCATTAGTTTAGTTTATTTGTTGTTGTTGTTGTTGTTGTTGTTGTTGTTGTTGTTGATAAACATCCAAAAGTTTTCATTTTATACCCTGAATAGATGCATTTTAGTCAGTCGTTTGTAATAAAAATGGTCTTATGTGCGTAAATGTTCAATGTGCAGGCTTGATTGCAGTTGCGGTGTTAAAAGCGTTATTTCGAGGCAATTTGCAGTCAAATGGAGCTAATTATCTTGTCCCGAACCTCACCCGAGCCTAAACCTGTCCCTAAACCTACCCCGAAGCCCGTGTGTGTTTAGTTTGTGCCTTTTTATATTTTTAGTTTGAGTCATTTTTATTTTTAGAGTTTAGTTTAGATTTATTTAGAATTTCTAGGTCTTATTTTCTATTTTTATATTTTATTTTTATTAGTATAATTTTATTTTATTCTGATTTTGATTAGTTTTTAGTTTTTTATTAGGATTAGATTTTTTTAGGATTTCATTTATTTTTTATTTTTATTTGATTTTACATTTATTTAGGATTTTAGTTTTTAGTTTAATAGATTTTTATTTTTATTTTTATTTCTTTTTAGTTTCTTTTTTATTTGAGTCTTTATTTTAATTATAGATTAGGATTTTATTTTTAGATTTTAATTTTTAATTTTATTAGTTTTTTTTTTAGTTAGTTAGTGTTATTTTTTTTAGGTGTCCAAATTAAACACACACACTTACCCTAAACCCACTAACACACACTCATACCATATACCCTGCATACACACCACACTTAAAACACACCCTCACCCTCAACCCCACCATAATCCAACAACCCAACAAAACTCACCTCCAACCTCCGGCGACCTCACCCCTGTCAAACCGTCGGCAAAACCGTGTCCAACCCGCAACCTATTTTCGGCCACCAACTGAGCTATCCCGAAACCCCCCATCCATACCAACCCGGACCCAGCTCGACTAAACCCCGAGACCAGCCCATCGCGACCCTGACCCGAGCCCCTATCTCCCGGCGACTGCCTGGCGCAACCATCTCCGTCGACCCCGGCCAGCCTAGACCTGCTGCCAGAAACCCAAACCTGGCCAACCCTCGCCTAGCAGCTACCTATCTTCATCAACCCAGCGCCGCCTAGCCCCAACATGGGTCAGCCCTCCACGATTTCAACCAACCCGAATCCATACCCGAACCCCCCGGACATCTCCGACCCTGTAAAGGACAATCCATTTGAAAAAGATAATCCCCGGGGGGTTTCAATAATTATATCCAAAATTAAAAATGTTTAATTTCCTTTTTAAATCAATGAATGCGGAAGCGTTGAATACAAGTGATGGTTCAACAAAACAACAAGGCCGGGTTTTAATATCTTACAAAACAAATTAAAACAAAATTCAAGTCCTAGAATTTGCCTAAGTCATGATTAACAATTATATCCAATATTAGGCGAAACCAAATTAATGCAAGAGACTTGAATAAACCAATTTTACCCAATATTTAATTTAAGTCCCAAATTAAATGAGTGTGATAATTAAATCCAATTTTATCTTGAATTAAACCTAAAGCATGCGTTCTAAATGATGAGCAAGATAAAATAAACAAAGTCACACAACACCGCAATGTACGAGGAAAAACCCACTAACGGGAAAAAACCTCGGGACGGCCCTAGCCTCAAATCCACTAAAAATGGTATTACAAAATACAAGACAAAAGACTTACTTCCTAAACTCGAACCCTCTCAAGCCGTGATGCTTCTTCTTGTATCAACCTCCAATTAGCGGATAACCAACGGAGCTCCACCGTGGTCTCGGAATACACCGATGGGACAATTAGGCACACCGTCACCCAAGCATGGAGCCTTTCTCCAAATGGGTAGAAATGAAACAAACTTCTCTTCAATTCGGTGTAGAGAAAAACCGGTGCCAAAACAACCTCCAAGTAATTGATATTTATATAGGAGAACTTGGATAAACCATTATTGGGTGTAAACTAGAGTGTGTGAATTTTTCTTTGAAAAGATGACACTCAAAACATGAACCTTTTCCCTAAACAATTATGCTCTCAAACTCTCTTTTTGAGATGGAAATGAGTTGGAAAAGTTCGAAGGAAAAAAGTGTTTCCCGTCCCTCATAAGGCTGGAAAAAGTTGGTTAAAAAACAAGTGGGGATCATGGGAGAAAACTGCCAAAAAACTGCTCAAAACTGTTCCCGCCTGGCATTCTCGTTCGAACGACTTTGACTGTCGTTCGAACGAGGTTTCTAACGAGCGACCAGCCTGGGCTCGTTAGAACCTCGTTAGATACCTCGTTAGAACGAGAAATTCGCTCGAACGACTTATCTAACGACTGACCAGTTAGGTTAGAAAGCAGTCTCGTTCGAACGAAGTTTGGTTCGAACGAAAAATCTCGTTCGAACGAAATTTCGAACGAGTTTCAGAAATTTTTGTTAAATTCTATTTTGGCCCAGAAACATTTATATATATTAATATAAAGTTCTTTTTAAATTATTTCTGAAATAAACATGGCTTTTGTTAAACCTAACACCCAAATAAACATTGTTCCAAGCTCCTATATACATATAAATACATTCATACCTTGGGAGCATGGAATCTAAGTTGATGACGTACAAACGAGGCACATAAACTACGACATGTTGATGATGCTTTATACTCTTTGCCGCTACGTCTTCAACAAACACTTCATAGGTCTTGAATATTACAATAAAATAAAATCCTATGAATAAATGTTTTTGTCCGGAATTGAGCCAAAACTATAAGAGGACTCAATTGGAAATTTGTGTCCTTACAAATCTCCCCCTTTGGCTATTCCGGGACAAAAACCAAACAAAAATCCTAAAGGGCCGTCAAGCTCTACTAGACTCAAAACATACCCCGCCCAATCTTGACTCAACCCAAGGATCAAACGCTTTGCCATAGAAAGATGCCGCTTTAGAATAATTCCTGCACACTTAAGCAAACTCATCAAATGCATAGGGAAATATCAAAATATTAAATGCAATTAATTAATTACTCCCCCTAAATTAATTCTCCCTTTAAACACATGACCTACTTAGAAAGACGTCTCCCCCTAAGATAAATCTCCCCCAAACGAAGATACGATAATAATAGGATTAGAGATACCATATCTCCCCCTATCATCATTCTCCCCCTTTTTGTTCGGGAATAGGCAAAGGATAAAGAACTAATAAACAGTATGAGAAAGCTTAAATAAAAGACATGACAGCATATGGGAAATAAAAAAACAAGGCAAAGACAAACAAATATCATATATATATATATATACTTTAAATATACCAATAGAGCACTTGCATATATATATAGATATAGACACACACATGACACAAAATACAATAAGTTTGCACACTCGTATGGCAAAAATGTGTCATATGGAAACGAAAGTGTAGGGGTGTGAACTAGCAACAATTAAATTTAGACCCAAACACTTAAGAAATGTTCACGGAGTTCTCATTTGATTGCAAACTTCATCACAGTTAAATATAACCTCATGTGACAATATAAAGATTGAACTCAATGAACAAACATACACAATGCATACAAGCCTAGAATGATGATGATTCTACAAACCAAATAAAGTCATGACATTAAAGACAACTAGGATAAACGGACATTGTGCAAACCGTTGATATACCATCCAATTCTCCCTCAATGAGCTTATATATTCTTTTGTTTTTGAATGAATATATCAAACAAACATAGGCCTTGGCAATTGCTTTTTGTTTAATGCCAAATATTCTGTTTTTAGGCCTTTGGATCACGTATTTCTTTTAGATCCAATCAATGGTGGCTTACTATCGCAAAGGATTTAATTCATCCTTTCGGAGCCCTTCCCCGTGCATATATTAATTTATCATGTTTTCATTTTTCGCACAAATCTCACATGCAACGGATTTTGACATGCACTTGTCCTCCTAGGTCATGGATATGTAGATGACTAGATTGATAGGAGAACACCTCAAAGAGCTCAAATATCACATGTGACATTAAGATTTCAAAAGAGCTCGTGCATGTGTGAATAGAGGCATATAGAAATAGAATCCATTTAAACAATACAAAATCCAACTACTTCATATAAAACATGGTAAAGAACATTTTAAGGATTGAAAATCTAAACCAAAAGTTTTAGCCACATGGAAGCGTAAACGATAGAATTCAAACACAAATATATGCCACATAAAGTGTGTCAAACAAAATACACACAAAAACAAAATCTTTTTGAGTTTTTAACATTTTAATCAAAAATAAAGATATATACTCAAAAGACTAAACAAAAACCATTTGTATTTTTCATTAAGCTTAAATGAAATAAATAAAACACAAATGATAAACAAAAATCTTTTTATATTTTTCAGTTAAATCAAACACAAAATATAATACAAAAAGATAAACAAGTCATGATTTCTAGCATGAGATATGAAAATAGGCAATGACTAGAAAATGACTAAACAAGCATACATTTAGCATATGATTATGGCATGAAGTACAAAAGCTAAAGTATGCAAACACTAACACATTCATCCATTAGATTTAGCAAGGGAGGAAGTATGTGTAAGTAAATGAGAATCAAAATCCCTATTTTGTAAGGCAACCAAGTCGGATTTCCTAACCCAAATAAATGAAGAATTACTATCTTGGGGTGTAGGAACGTTAGCTATCGTGGTTACTTTACTATAGGATTTTCTAGGAATTCGTTTAAGATCTAAACAAAATTGCCTAAGATGACCTTTTCGACCACAATGAGTACAAGTAAGAACATGTCGAAAAGATTTATCTAAGGAGTGATCATTAAATGCATTCCTAGAAGATTCTCCTAAAACATTGGTTTTGACTTTAGGGTTAAAATCATTACAAGAATTGAAGCCTAAACCAAAAGTGTCATTTTTAATTTGGACCATTCCTAACATTTTATCTAGTTTTTCCGAACGACACTCCAAATCAAATTTGACATTACTAGAATCTTTTAATTTATTTTCCAATTCAACAATGTTAGATTCTAGTAAAGAATTACGCTCTTCAAAAGCAAGAAGCTCCTTTTTCAAGGATTCCATTAAACCCCTAAGGCTATCTCTCTCGCCTTTTACATATTCAAGCTTCTCTTGAAGAGTCCTCACATGTGTCCTAAGGTCTTCTATTAAGGCACTTTCATCAATGACCTTGACACTCTCTCTTAAACTCGCTTCTAACTTCAAATTAGCTCTTTTCAATTTAATGGATTCTTTATATAATTCATGAAAAGCATTTTGAAGTTCACTCATATCAACCTCTTCTTCATTTTCACTCTCTTCTTCTTTTTCACTCTCACTATCATCAAAAATAAGAGAATCATGTACAATGACCTTGGAAGTGGCATGTGCTATAATTTCATCATCCGATGAGTTCTCATTATCACTCACATGTGCCATAAAAGCCACAAAATTTTTCTTAGTGGGGGATTCGGGCTTCTCTTCCTTATCACTATCACTAAGGGTCGCATTATATGAAATGGGTCGTTTACCCTCTTTCCTTAGTTTAGTGGGGCACTCAAAAGCCTTATGGCCATAACCTTCACAACCAAAACATTTATTAGACTCGTCCCTATCAATATTTTCATTACTAGGTTTAGGGATCTTATCGGCTTTAGAAATCTTCTCGTTTTTATCATGTTTAGAGGATTCAAATTTCTTAAAATCAATTTTCACTTTATCTTTGTTAAATTTAAGAAATTTTCTAAATTTACGAGCAAACAAAGCCATATCTTCCGAGTCACTATCACTATCGCTCTCTACTACTTGTTTAACCTCTTTGCGGGCTTTTAAAGCAACTCCCTTTTCAATTTTCTTTTCTGTTTTAGAGGGAAACATATCTAGTTCATAGGTTTGTAAATCACCTACAAGCTCTTCTAATTTCGTAGAGGCTAAAGTGGGTAAAGAATTTAAAACGGTCACCTTTGGAATAAATCTATCGGTAGTGACCTCAAAATTTTCTTTACAACACGGTCGTCAGGTATTTTCTCTCCCAAGTTAAAGGATGAATTAACAATATCAGAAAGTTTAGCATAAAATTTATCAAATGTTTCTTTTTCATCCATTTTGATAGTTTCAAATTGAGTAGTGAGGTTTTGGAGTTTTGAAGCTTTAACGATACTAATTCCTTCATGAGTTAATTGTAAAATATCCCAAGCTTCTTTAGCGGTTTCACACGTCATAATACGTCGGAATTCATCTGGTGCGACAGCGCTAAACAAGGCATTTAAACCTCGGGAATTAAAGTTTGCTAGCTTAAACTCATTTTCAGTCCATCTATCAACGGGTTTGGGAACAGGTACATTTTCAATTAAATGTGTTGGTGGGGTCCAACCGTTAACAACAGACATCCAAACACGTTCATCGATAGATTTAAGTGCCGATTTCATTCGCGCTTTCCAATACGCGTAGTTAGAACCATCAAAAATATGAAATTTTGAAAATGGGGAAAAATCCATATTTAGCCAAAAAGTAAAGGATCTTTAACGAAATAATTTATCGTTTTTGGCTCTGATACCAATTTGTAAAGGACAATCCATTTGAAAAAGATAATCCCCGGGGGGTTTCAATAATTATATCCAAAATTAAAAATGTTTAATTTCCTTTTTAAATCAATGAATGCGAAAGCGTTGAATACAAGTGATGGTTCAACAACATAACAAGGCCGGGTTTTAATATCTTACAAAACAAATTAAAACAAAATTCAAGTCCTAGAATTTGCCTAAGTCATGATTAACAATTATATCCAAAATTAGGCGAAACCAAATTAATGCAAGAGACTTGAATAAACCAATTTTACCCAATATTTAATTTAAGTCCCAAATTAAATGAGTGTGATAATTAAACCCAATTTTATCTTGAATTAAACCTAAAGCATGTGTTCTAAATGATGAGCAAGATAAAATAAACAAAGTCACACAACACCGCGATGTACGAGGAAAAACCCACTAACGGGAAAAAACCTCGGGACGGCCCTAGCCTCAAATCCACTAAAAATGGTATTACAAAATACAAGACAAAAGACTTACTTCCTAAACTCGAACCCTCTCAAGCCGTGATGCTTCTTCTTGTATCAACCTCCAATTAGCGGATAACCAACGGAGCTCCACCGTGGTCTCGGAATACACCGATGGGACAATTAGGCACACCGTCACCCAAGCATGGAGCCTTTCTCCAAATGGGTAGAAATGAAACAAACTTCTCTTCAATTCGGTGTAGAGAAAAACCGGTGCCAAAACAACCTCCAAGTAATTGATATTTATATAGGAGAACTTGGATAAACCATTATTGGGTGTAAACTAGAGTGTGTGAATTTTTCTTTGAAAAGATGACACTCAAAACATGAACCTTTTCCCTAAACAATTATGCTCTCAAACTCTCTTTTTGAGATGGAAATGAGTTGGAAAAGTTCGAAGGAAAAAAGTGTTTCCCGTCCCTCATAAGGCTGGAAAAAGTTGGTTAAAAAACAAGTGGGGATCATGGGAGAAAACTGCCAAAAAACTGCTCAAAACTGTTCCCGCCTGGCATTCTCGTTCGAACGACTTTGACTGTCGTTCGAACGAGGTTTCTAACGAGCGACCAGCCTGGGCTCGTTAGAACCTCGTTAGATACCTCGTTAGAACGAGAAATTCGCTCGAACGACTTATCTAACGACTGACCAGTTAGGTTAGAAAGCAGTCTCGTTCGAACGAAGTTTGGTTCGAACGAAAAATCTCGTTCGAACGAAATTTTGAACGAGTTTCAGAAATTTTTGTTAAATTCTATTTTGGCCCAGAAACATTTATATATATTAATATAAAGTTCTTTTTAAATTATTTCTGAAATAAACATGGCTTTTGTTAAACCTAACACCCAAATAAACATTGTTCCAAGCTCCTATATACATATAAATACATTCATACCTTGGGAGCATGGAATCTAAGTTGATGACGTACAAACGAGGCACATAAACTACGACATGTTGATGATGCTTTATACTCTTTGCCGCTACGTCTTCAACAAACACTTCATAGGTCTTGAATATTACAATAAAATAAAATCCTATGAATAAATGTTTTTGTCCGGAATTGAGCCAAAACTATAAGAGGACTCAATTGGAAATTTGTGTCCTTACAGACCCCTTCTCCAACCGAGACCCATCTCCAAAACCAAAAGTAACATAAACTAATGAAACCCACATGTTAATTAAACCTCATTTAACCCTTTCCCTTATTACCCCCAACTACATCTTTTAACCTAAAATCCCAAAATACCCTCATTGCAAATCTGATTTTTATTCCCTCACTCTCATTACCTCACACAATCCATGACACACCTCTCCCACATGCTCACCCAAGTATAATTTCCAAATTTACCCCCATGCTCCATGCCTGTTATTTAAGGAAGAAGAAGGCCATTTTGAAAGGAGATTTTTATCATCAATTGTAGAGAGAATTTTAGAGAGAGACACCATTTTTAGTTTTTAGGTTATAATAAATTAGGTAGAATTATTTTGTAAATAGTTTTAGTTTATTGTTTTTATTTTTATTAGAGATTAGTGAGTGATAAATTTGTGAGAGATTCAATTGAGAGTGTGTATTTTATTGAAAATTATTTGGATGCTCAATTGGAGGATTGTATGCTTCTCATTCAATGATTGAAGTCAATTGAATTCAAGAGATTGGTTTGATTGTTCTTCTCTCTACTCTTTTATATTAAATGTCTATTGAATGTTTATTTATTATGTTTGATACCATGTTAGGCTAAATCCCCTTTCAAAGGGTGGGGTGAACCCTTATTTGATATTATTTTAATTTAATTAGTTTGATTACTTGAAAATTCCCTTTGAATATTAATTTTGATCCCTCACCCTTAAATTTACACCTCGAGAGAGGGTAAATGATTTTCGAGAGAAAATCGAAATTCTAAGTTATAATACCCATTTTAAATTCGAACTAGAGATAGGGGTTTCTTAAGTGTGGTATTATTACTTAAATTTCAACTCTAATTTCATTTTCTATGATTTATACAAATTTTAATCGATCGACCCTAGCGGATGATAAATTAAAACGAGTGTAGATCAATTTTCTAGAGTTGTGGGGGAGTTAAACTTAATTTTCTAAATGATTACAATTAAAATTACACTTGCAACGAGAGTTGATTTGTAATTTTTTATATTAATTTGGGAAAATTCAAATAATTAAATTAATTAGTTAGAATATCTAAAATTTGTGGTGTAATCCCACTCATTGATTGTTCTCACATATTATTTACCTCACTTTATCTCTTATTTTTGTGTTAGACTTTGTTTTTCATTTTAGTCACTTTTTAGTTAGTTGTTTTCATCTCTCATTTAGTTTAGTTTAGTTTAAATCCTCATCTCACAAAAATTATTTTAATATTGAAAAAGCTAAAAAAATAGAAAAAGCAAAAAGCACAAAAAGAATAATAAAATTGAATTACAAAAAGAATTACAATTGAATAATAAAATTATTTTTCATTTTACCCCATTGATGTGGATTGACATCCTTACTTACCGCTACACTCTAGTTCTGATATTATTTTGTATGTATTTTAAGGTTTTGCTTAACTTGGCTTGGAACAACGACGACTACACACAAAAAGAAAGTTATCAGTTGTGTAGTTAATAGTTGTGTAGTGTAACAATAACGCTTCCACATTTGTATATTTACATCAAATTGGTATCAGAGTTGCGTTTGCTCTTGGTGTTTGTCGTGATGTGTGAAGCGAGTTATGAGTTGTGATTCTAACTCCGGCAACCCTCCAATCGATAGATTAATAAATGTCCACATGGGAATCGGGTGGATGGAAACCCTAAGTTCCACCAACCCTTTTTGACTCCTCCACATCCACCTCCTACCACCACACAACCGCCACCTTGTTTACATAAATCTCCATCTTCTACTTTACCTAAATCCAAACCCTAACCCAAGAACTCTACAACCCCAAATCGAAATCCTAACACTAACCCTAACCCTAAAGAACCCAAGAACCTACAAACCCTAACCCTAATTAGCCCCATCATACATCTGCCCTATTCCGACCTCCCTTCGGCCCAAAAAAAACCCTACCTGACCATCCTTACTAGACTATAATCCCCACTTACCTACAACCCTAGCTTCCCCACCCTATCCGACTTTTGGCCAAGCCCCTGGGGCCCCATTTTCGACGCCAACAAACCCCGAGGACCTCCATAAGCGATCGACCTCCTTTACAGCCACCAGAGGAAACCCGGAACAACATAGCCTTCCCCACCAGGTGTGTTGGAGCTCGCCCAACGGCTGCCATGGCCCTGACGACCCACATACACTACTGAGAGCCACCAGCCTACCCCCAGGACCCTGATCTGACCCACCGCCCCTTCAAACCATATTTCGGCCACCCCTAATCCAAGACCCTTCCCCCTTTTAGCCATACTTAGTCCTACTCTTTTTTTACCCTATTTTCACCCTTTACCCACTCATTTAATGCCGAACCACAATCAAATCCAACAAAAAAGGACTTCCCTACTATGATCCAATCCCCCATCCTCTATTTAACCTCAAATTCGGTCAAAATTGGTCACCGAACCTCTCTGTGACATAACATGTGACTTCCATGAAAAATGCGCCCCATTTGGGATCCATTTTACGACTATTTTTCATTTTGGGTCTGGCTTTTCGGAATGTCATCGCCTTTAATCCACTTGTTTCACCATCGTATTCACAAAGGTGTGGTCGTCGGAGTTCCCATAATGTCATATTCAAGGGTCCACCACTCCAAGTAGCAATCATGTACTCATAGTGTTGAGAAGGTGTGTATGGTCGTCAGTTTTTGGTTGCTTAAATTTCACAGAGAGACATCACGCCGGGATTTGGGTTTATTCTCAAATCCAGTCAAAATTGGTCATCGAACCTCTCTGTGACATAACATGTGACTTCCATGAAAAATGTGCCCCATTTGGGATCCATTTTACGACTATTTTTTATTTTGGGTCTGGCTTTTCGGAATGTCATCGCCTTTAATCCACTTATTTCACCATCGTATTCGCAAAGGTGTGGTCGTCGGAGTTCCCATAATGTCATATTCAAGGGTCCACCACTCCAAGTAGCAATCATGTACTCATGGTGTTGAGAAGGTGTGTATGGTCGTCAGTTTTTTGTTGCTCAAATTTTATAGAGAGACATCACGCCGGGATTTGGGTTTATTAGACCCATTTTTATGAGGTACTTACGCATGGCACTAATTCCAGATAGTTTGTTCACTTTTTGTTGATTTTGATTGAGGTTCGAAGCTTTTTCTTAGTTCATATCATGTGGCATTGATGATTCACCCTCCAAGCTCGAGGATGAGTTTTTTTGAAGACGAAGAGAATGATGTGTATGGGATATATAGTGACACGTGGCAGTGGTTGTGCCCTCGGGATAAGACTATCTTTTATTTTCCATTTTTAGTTTAGGTTTTATTGTCATTTTCCTTTATTCTTAATCTTTTATTAGTTTCCAAGCACGTTTGGGGCTAATGAGTATTTTTAGTTATTAGTTGTCCTTTTTTTATCTTTTTTGGTATTAGCTTGGCTAGCAAGTCAACCTCTCCTATAAATAGGCTATCGGCCCTCATTTGTAATCACACCTTGAATATTGAGAATTGAGAATATAGAGAGAAAGAAACACATTTCATTTGTTTAGTTTATTTATTGTTGTGGTGGTGGTGGTGGTGTAGTTAATAGTTATATAGTGTAACAATAACGCTTCCGCATTTGTAGATTTACATAAACTTCACCCACTATAGGAAAATTAAATTCAATACAATATAAGAGACTAAAATATGATAAATAATGAATACCTTTTTTTCTAAATTACACATTGGCAGTAATGGAAGCCAAAGAATTCAATACTCCTTACCATATTCTAGTGTTAAAACAAAACAAATCAAAACAGAGACTAACAACGTTTTCACAACATAATTGCTACAATAATACAATACCATGTTTAAATATAGCACAACCTGATGCCTATATATGTCTTATAAACTTCATTTTTCCCCCATTATTCTTCATCGTTCACCTAACTCATATATCACATCCAAACCTTCACAACTATGTGAATTCAATTTAAGTCGAGAAACAAAAGTAGTTCTCCTTCAAATAATAAAAAATGTGTCATCCCATTTAACTGGGACTGTGCATAAAATAGGAACAAATACTCAAAGAATAAAAAAAATATATACCTTTCTTGTGAAGATTACCATGCTATAAATATGAAGAGGCTTCAGCATACTTTCAACAGCCAATCCAAGAATGAACAGAAAGAAAGGAAGTCATTATATAAACCACAAAACAAAGTTAAAATGAACAATTTCACCACATAACAAAGTTAAAAAGAAGCATTAAAACACTTCCATAAGTATTCCAACTGAAAATATCTTGCTCACTTGCAGATTTTGCCTTCCAGTAGAAAAATTAATGGTTCGTCCTGGAAGTTTTCTATGCCTTGAAGTCATATAGGACTACATTAGTGAAGGCACGATGATAATTTTATTTTAGGTGTTTTTATGGTCATGACATGTTTCGTACTTAACCACACGTCATGCGGTTAAGTACGAAACATCTCATTACAAACAATGTTACGCAATCATTTTTTTAACCATAACACGTGATTACCTGATTAAATAACACTTTTAAAATGCATGACCCAAATCAAATAATATATTACTCTTAAAAAGTTTGACATAAGAATCTATTTCTCATAGTATTTCATATGACACAAAACAAAGAAAAAATTATTTACGATGTAAACAAAATCAACAATATTGGAAATCATGTGTTATGGAAGTGAAATGAGTGACACATAAACAGTAATAACCAGAGACAATCAAACTTAGAAACTTGATATTAAGAACAAATAACCAAGCATGGACTGTAATAAAAAGTAAACCACTGAATGTCACTTAAATAATCACCTTGAATGTCACTTAACTAACTGGAACATGCAAATAAGGAACTAATTTCATACCAAAAATTCACTAGAACATGAAAGTATAAACTATCACAGTAAGAATCAAGATAAAAAAACACCTAAGATAACAAAAACTCAACCAAAAATCTCTACTTGGGAACTTGTATAAAAAAAATCAATAATGTTTACTGAAATAATCAAATTCAAACTATCACGGTTCATCATAAAAACCTGTCATAACCATAAATATTCTATTTGTAATAAAATGAAGTAGTAGTACTCTAACACACCTGAGACATTAGGGTGTAATCTTCTAAAGTTCCCCCAATATTGCATTTGTAATATTTGAACATAAGTAACCCGGTCCTGAACAACTATATGTACATGAACATGAACTACTATATGTACAATGCCTTTTTCCTTCCATCATAAAGGTTGTATATATATTTTGAACTAAATGTAAAGCTATTTTTCAAATACCAAATAAGGACATAGATAACTACTGAGATCTACACCAACAATCTATTTGAATAAACATGGTACTGCAGTTATGATTGAAGCTTCCTACTTGAGTATGCATCCCAAAGAAATGGATTCACCTTGAAAATTATTAAAATTATATTTCTACATGGTTTATAAATCTCAAACGATGATTAATTAGATGAGGAAGATCTCATCTAGTGAGACTCATTAGGTATAAAAAACTGGAAGGAAAGAATTTTGAGACATCCCGATCCATTTCTTGAAACTACGCAATGCTTCGAACACTTACTTCTTATCCTACACCTACTTAACTTTAGGCTTTGTAAGTAACCTATCATCATTTTTCCCAATAATTATTCATGTAAGACAATTTTATAGTGACAATTAATACTTTATCTATTATTTATACATTTTTCCATATGCTCCATATGTTGGTACAACATCGGGGAGTTCACTTAAAATGTCTATGGTCAATAATATTCTTTGCATAATCATTTTTACCCTATTATAAAAGGAGGTTTTCCCACTATGCTTGGAATCATTCTATATGTAAAAATATGTCTGACCATTGTGTTTGAAATTTCACTAAACTTCATAGCACACTATAAGTGCAACTTGAAGTCAGGAAAAATTATCCAGATTTGGAGCTTTGCCAAACCTTACCTTTCTTATTGACCACCATACTTTGTAACAAAAGATATGTTATGATCCTCAAAGCTCGATGCTACGCAACTGATGTAAGACCACCATACTCTAGATCCTATTACCCCATGACCATCCTAATATGTTTCAGAATATGAAAATTGATTATTTCCCTCTCAACTACTAACATTCTTACAACTGTCATCGTTATTACTTTCCCTTTCCAGTAGAAAATCATAATAGCAGGTCTAAGATTATTCACCTTTCCAGTAGAAAATCATTATAACAAGTCTAAGATCTTTTCCATCTTAACTACCAAATCATTTGAGTCATTTCTTTGTTAGATAAAAAATGAAGTACTCAAAACTAATAAAGAAATTACACAAATCATTTTACACATGTTTTGCAAATTACAATTAGATGAAAGAGAACTATAATAAGAAAGGGAAATGAGTAATCAAATACGTTCCCTAATCACTACTTTTATACCACATTTGAAAGGACAAGTTAAAATATAAATAGTATAGGCAACTTAATCAAATTAATCTACTAATATTCAAACAAAGATAGATTAAAGAGTTCCTAGTGCCCTCAATTATAGTAAATGGATTTTTTCTCTTACAACCATCATTATACAAATAAGAACAAAAAATGAAAAGCAGAGGAACTTTGAGCAAATTCCAAGTTAAACTTTGACCAAATTTTCAAAGGACACCAAATAAAGTTTATGAACAAAGTAACACGAAAAAAGAAAAATAACATCTCATATGCATTCATACATGGTTGGAGAGAAGGTTTTTTCAAACAGTACATATGCATTCAACCACATCAAAGTGATAGTAGTTTCGGTAACTATATAGATCTACTATATATCTATATTAGAGTACTTATATGAATAATGTTGTTTTGCTTGTTAAATTTGTTGCCAAATTTAGTTTATTTTTACCCCATCCTAATATCCATAAAGTATGTGTGTGCCTAATAATAATGAAGAAAACCACAAAATAAAGTTAACAAAAAGCAATACATGTTTATTGGAACTCGAACATGACCGTACTTTAAGAAAAACTCGTGTTAGACCACCACAAAAAAGCGAGGAATATATCTGGTTTTTAAGCATTTATGTTGCCCATACCATCAAAGGAAACAAAAGTAAAGAAAATAATCAACTAAAGTAATAAATACAAAAATATGTTAAGGTCATGTCAACAATTTCAAAAAAGAATCAATAGACATAAAACTCAAAAGTGTGAGCAAATTCATACCAGTGTACTAATCCATCACACTTTAGTGCTAACTGCAAAGCTATACTTTGTTCGTAAGAAATAATACATGTTACCTTATTTCCCAGGTTTGTAGTAAATGTGTCCTTTGCCATCCTCTCATTTTGTTCAGATTGCCTTCGGCAGTGTTCACTCTAGTGCTCATGTTAGCCATGCGAAGAAACAATAAATTTTGTTACATGCGCGGGAGTAGTATTGTTTTTTAAGATAGATACCATCCTTTTTATATTCTTCTCATGACAACAGCAAAGTTAACCTGCATGAATGGAAGTTGCACCATTAAAATCTGAATATAATCTCTAATGGATATTTTAACTCTAAAATCGAAGAAATTAGAAATTGTAGAAAGTGTAAGAGTTAATGTCAACCAATGGCACTATTAAACTTTTGTACCCAACTTCATACTTACCTATGTGGCACAACACTCCCCATTGATATGAATAAATAAATCTTAAAGGCACCAAATTTTAGTATCAACGAAATATTGTTATGTCTATTATTTATAAATAACAATTGTACAGAATTATGAATATAATATAATTACAGAATTAAAACAGAATTACAGAAATGAAACACTTACTTGAATTTGCAGAAATTAAACAAGAATAAAAGAAATAATCCGAGCCCTGTGAATCTCACAGTGTCCTTAAGACAATTTATTCCCTCAATGTGCTCCGAGGTTGATGAATATAGTCTCCCAAGATAAAACGGATTTTCCCAATTAATTATGTAGCACAACAATAATTAATTTCAACGAACTCAATTCTGTGGCTTTTACTCAACAATACTACAACATATGTTATGCTGGATAAAAGAAATTTCTTAACAGAATAAGAGGAATTTTCTGGGGAAAAATGACAGCAATTCTGGAGGAGGGGAAAATTTCATTGTTTAAAAACGGAGGGAGGCATCTGTATTTATAGCAAAGTAGGTGACGGTTGGCAAATAACTGCCAAAACAGTTAAACGAAATTAACTGTTGACTGTTGGCAATAACTGCCAACAGTTTATTAATTAATTAATTAATTTCGTAATTAATTAATAATTAAAGCCCAGAAAGTTAAATAAAATTCGGCCCAAAAAAGTAGGAGATTTTTATAAGCCCGAGCCCGAGCCGAGCCGAACCGAGCCGGCCAGCCGGACAGACGCGCGCGCGCGCGTGTGGACTTTTGACCGAAAGTCAACCCGTGCATAGCTTAGGTCATCTCTCCTTCAAAGAGTTGGGATACCCCCAAGGCATCCAAGCCTTAGTCCATACTTGGGGTGTTATTAACTCATCAAAATTTCACTACTCTTCCAATGTGGGACAAGAGTAAAAACACACCCAATTCATTAACTTTCATTGCTTTGTGAGTCACTTTGGGGACATAAATATCATTCATAACTTATTGAAATTGGACATATGAATATACTACGTTAATCTCCTTGCGGAGGTGAACGCGTTCGTATATGGTCCCACAATTTTCGTAGTGTGGGTCCCACCTAAATTTGAGCTCAAAGTTGCTCAAAATTCTGTCCAGAAAATTCTGGACAGCTTTCTTAAAACCCATTTAAGTCCAATTTTTCCAACAAATATTACCCAAAACAATATGAATAAATTTTTCAAACATTCACTAATTTCTACAAACATCCAAGAATAGCTAAATGTAATGGTACTTAAATTATTAATTAAATGTAATATTGGATAAAAGGATTTATAGAAAAATATCTATTCACTAAAATAATAAAATCACCACAAAATCCATGAATCAACAAGATGAAGAATGGAAGGACTAAATTACTATCAATCAAACATCTCAGTCTAAGCAATAAAATTTATCTAATGTTAAGTGTAAGGAGAAATTTTCAATTGAGGCAATTTGTTTATAATTGTCTCAATTTTGGACAAAACATTGTAGTCTTACGTTATGCATTGTATTGTTGATCTCGTAAGCCTATGACATATTTGATGAAGACGTAGTAGCTAAGCTTCAAAGTTGGATACGCATTGTGTCGTGTTTCGTCACAAGTTTGTCTTCACATGTACTGAGGATTTCACAGGTATGAATGATTTTAGATCCTTGGAAATATTTTTCGGTTATTTTTTTAAACAAAATCTTTTGGAACTATTTTTAAATAATTTTTAGAGAAAAAAAATTGGGGGTTTCAGTTCGTTAGAACAAACTCTGACCTCGTTAGAACAAAATTTTGTTTTCGTTGCAACGAATTGGAGATCTCATTGTAATGAACTACGGGTTCTTATAAGAATGAACATCTAACGAAAATCAAAATGGGAACTCTCTGTTTCGCAGAAGACACCCATTAGAAGCTCATTGAAACGTCGTTGGAATGATAATGCTTGTTCATTCGAACGAACCATAAGATTTTGTTTGAACGAACTCGCATCCTCAAAAATCATGTTTTCCTATTTAAGTCATGCTAGACTCAACTTTTTAAGTACTTTGGACCAAAATAAAACTCCTACCTATTTACTAAAGTTCCAAAACCCTAGTTTCACCCATTGAGTTTAAAAATCCAAGGTTCATAATTCTTATGCTTTGAGACCTTTATTTTGGGCACCAAAGTTTGTTCCTCATCTTCTTGAGTTGAGAAAAGGTTTTGTACAGTGTTGGTTTACTGTGTTGCGATGAAGAACCGATATTTCGTGTTCGAATTCTGTAGACAGTTATTGAGCCTCATTGGTAGATACCGAGGTGGTGTGATTCGCGTGCTGTGGCAGCTTGCGTGGGTGGATTCTTATGTTGCACGACGTTGGAGAGGTTGAATATAGAAGAGTGTCAAGGCTCGTAAAGGAGACGAGTTATTGAGTAAGTCTATTGTCTAGTCTTTGTAAATTTTTATCATAGTGATCTGTTTGGCTGGGATGTTCGAGGTTTTTTCCATTGTGGATTTTCGTCGTACATCAACGCATTGTGCGATTGCTTTACTTATTTTATCTATTAATCACCTAGATGCAAGTTTTAGGCTAAAAAGATAAAATTGAGTAAATCTGTTTTTCACAACAAATGTCTAAAATTGGTGTACAAGTTTTATTGGGTTTAATTTGTTTAAAATTTTATTCTTTACAAATTGAAAATTCTAAAAATAGACCTTTTATTTGTTAGACCATCCCTGCTTAAGCATCGTCGGGCCACTTCGTTCTCAAATCAGTATCAGAGCTAAAATACTAAGTTGTCGTGTTTAGATCCCATGTTTTTAGGCATGGATTTTGGTGGTTTTAATGGGCGAACTATGCATACTAAAAAACGCATATAAAATTTGTACTTAAGGATATAAATGAGTGAGTATGGCAAGCAGTTTTAAATGATTGGTCCCCATGTAAAACCCTAGCTGGAGATAATAGGATACCCAAGTCCATAAATCATGGAGTGAGGTTGAGCATAGGTTAGCAAACTATAACTCGCATGATTGAAATTCTCTATTTTGTTCTATCACCCCGGAGGATTTCCATCGTATAATGACTTGTGGGATGTCCAAGGATTCTTGGGACATACTCCAACTCACCCATGCAGGAACTAGTGTTGTTAAGGCTTTCAAACTCCAAAATCTCACCACTCAATTTTAAACCATTAAGATGTTGGAGAGTGATATTTTTGATAAGTTCTACGCTAGATTATCTGATGTAGTGATTCGTCTTCGAACTTGGGAGAGAAGATACCTGAAAATTGAGTAATAAAGAAAATCTAAAGGTCATTGCTTGAAAGATTTAATTCAAAAGTGACGGTTTTAAATTCCTTAGGTACTTTAGATTCTATGAAACTTGAAGAGCTTTTAAGTTACCTACAAACTTATAAGCTTGACATATTTTCCTCCAAGACTGAGAAAAAAAAAATAAGGGCATTGCTTTGAAATCCCAAAAGGAGGAAACTCCTATTTTGGATGCTGAGTCTGACATCCAGCCCAAAGATATGGCCATATTAGCAAAGAAATTCAAGAAATTTCTCAAGTTTCATAAGTAATCAAAAGAAGCAAAAAAGTTTGAGAAAAACATGTATAACAAGGTCGATCATTGTCCTAAAAATCGTAATGATAACTTTAAGAGGGATAAGTCGAAAATATGTTTTGGTTATGAGGGTTATGGCCATAGAGTAGTTGATTGCCTCACTAAACTAAGGAGGGAGGGAAAGAAACCGAAGGTGTACAATGCCATTGTTAGTGATAATGATCCGAAAGAGTTATTCGATTCACCCATTGAGCGCAACTATGCCACGTTCTTGGCTAGTAATGTGTGCCTTGATTAAATAATTTTCCATAAATACAAATCTATGCATGACACTTCTGAGGCCATCATTTATGACTCCCGGGTGAGTGATGGTAGTGAGAGTGGAGAAGAGAATGAGTATAAAACAGAGGAGGAGGAGGAGGAGGAGGAGGAGGAGGAGGAGGAGGAGGGGAATGAACTCCAAGTTTTATTTTATGAGTTTTATGCAGAAAGTTTGAGAGTGAAGAATGATAACTTGAAGTTGGAAGCCAAGTTAAAGAACGTGTCGTAGGAAATAATGATAGTGTTTTAACTGAGGATCTTAGGGAAAGTGATAGGACTCTTCGAGAGAAGCTAAAGTACGTTGAGGGTGAGAGAGATAGCCTTCATGGTTTGATGGAGGTTATGAAGAAATATCTTCTTGAGTTTGAGGAGTTTAGGCGCTTACTCGAGTCTAGGATAGTTGATCTTGAAGAGAGATTGAGAGACTCGAGTCGTGTCAAATTTGATTTGTAATCTAGGTCGAAAAAGCAGGATAAAATGTTAGGCACACTCCAAATCAGAGATGACAAGTGTGGAATTGGCTTCAATGATCAAAATGCTTCCACTACCCAAGTCAATATCATGCCTTTGAAAGAGCCGATCATTTCTATAAACGTTGGTAAAGGTCAACCCTTAGGTAACACCCCTCGTCGTGTCTACACTTGCACACATTATAGTGGGAAATGTCACCTGAGGCCTTTTTGCTATGATCTTAAAAACGGTCCTAGAAAGTCTAAGTCTATAGTCACCAAGGTTCTCAAAAATCGAGAGTGTCATGTTACACCTATATGGGTTAGGAAATTGGATTTAGAGGCTTTACATATTAGACTTGTTGATTCTCAATTACTTTCACATGTTACTTTACATGTTATATCTAATGGTTGATTCTGTTTGCATGTTTGCATACAGTAGCTTTTGTACTTAATGATATATATGTTTGCAGTTGTATGTTGTTTGAGTCTTTTGTGTTTTAAAAACGATAGTTGTTTAAATTTTGAGGGTATTATAGTTCAAGATCAATGGGTTTTCACAATGAATCCAAGTTGTGCGTATCATGTCTAACACTATTGATTTGTAGAATCATCAATATTCTAGGCTTATATGTATTGGGCTTGTTTGTTCATAGTGTTCACTTTATCTTATCACTAGAGACTAAATCTTAGTTTGATAAAATTTTACATTCAAATAGAGCTCCTTAAACATATTTGAGTGATTAGAATATAATTTACTTGTATCTAGTCCACACCCATTCATTCCATCCCAATGTTTAGATTCATCGATAATATGCTAGTGTATAAACCTTATGTGTTTTGTGTCGAGTTTTGTGATTATATATATATATATATATATATATATATATATATGTATGTGTGTGTGTGTGTATGTGTGTGTGTGTGTGTGTGTATGTGCCGGTGTGTCATTGGTATATTTTGCATATCTATATATACCGTATCATTTTATTTTGAGTCTTTGCATTTGCATTTAATCCATGTTTGCCATATGCTTTATCTTTGAATTTTATTCGTGTGTTATATGATCATATTGGTATCTCTCATTATGTGCATTGAAATTTTAAATTTCAAATTAGTATCATGATTCATTATTTATTCATATTGGTATCTTTTTGCATCAATACTGATATTAGTTGATCATTATTTAGATTATGTGTCCATGTGTTGCCATGTTGTGTGTTTTCTTTCACTTTACACCTCTACATTATTTTATACCTTCCTCCCTATTTCTCTTGGTATCATATATTCACATATTTAGGGGGAGATTTGGTTTATGGGGGATAAATACTTTATGCATTGTTGCTTTGTCTATTCCTGAATAAAAAGGAGGAGAAATGGGATGTTTCCCTTCATGATTAGGATATCTTTATATTAGGGGGAGACATCTTACCTAGGTTGACATTGTTAGACATAGATTGAATTTTATTCTTATGCATATTTTATACTTGTTATATTCTTTTTTCATTTGAAGGTGTGTTTAACTGTGCAGGTTTACAATATGCGACAAATTTTTTCAAGCGTGCAAAGCTACTCAACGTATGTGTCTGTCGAGCGTCTTTATTCTTTTTCCTTTTGGGGTCAGGGATTGAGTCTTTTTAGAGAGTGTGGCATCCCATAGAGTTTTTATTTTGTTTTCTCCGGGGAATAGCTAAAGGGGGAGATTTGTAAAGACAAATTTCTAATTGAGTCAATTTATTTGTAATTCGCTTAATTCCGAAAAAAACATTTGAGCCATAGGTTTGGTTTTATATTGTCAATCTCGTAAGCCTATGACATGTTTGATGAAGACGTAGAGTACAAGCTTCAAAGTTGAATACGCATCATGTTGTGTTTCGTACTAAGTTTGTCTTCACGTGTATCGAGGATCTCGCATGTATGAATGCATTTATAATATGATTCTTAGAAATATTTTTGGGTGTTTGTTTTTAAATAAAATCTTTCGGAACAATTTTTAAATATGTTTTAGAGAAAATTATTTTTTTTAGTTTCAGTTCGTTAGAACAAACTCTGACCTCATTAGAACGAAAATCTATTTTCCTTGGAAGGAAGTGGAGATCTCGTTGGAACAAATTATGGCTCCTAGTTAGAACAAAAATCTAACGAAAATCAAATGGGCACTCTCTGTTTAACAAAAGGCACTCGTTGGAATGTCGTTGGAACGATAATGCTTGGTCGTTCGAATGAACCTTGGTTTCGTGAGAACGAAATAGACATTTCTATCAAACGAACCATGGTATTTCATTCAGATGAACCCATCGCCTATAAAATCATGTTTTCCAATTTAAGGCATGTTGGACTCGGTTTTTTAAGAACTTTTGGCGAAAATCAAATTCTTACCTATTTATAAAGTTCCAAAACCCTAGTTTTTTCCATTGCGTTTAAAGATTCGAGTGTCATAATTCTTATTCTTTAAGATCTTTGTGATGGGCACCAAAGTTTTTTCTCATCATCTTGAGTTGAGAAAAGGTTTCATACGGTGGACTCCATGCTGGTTTGTTGTATTGCGATGAAGAAGTAATGTTAGGTATTCCTATTTCGTAGACAGGTGTTGAGCCTCATCGGTGGATACCGAGAGGCGTGTGGAGTCACGTGATGCAGAAGCTTGTGTGGGTGGATTTTTTTATAACACTATGGAGGAGAGGTTGAAGATAGAAGAGCGCCAAGGCTTGCTATAATACCCCGCCCTAATATTTCAATTGTTTTCTCGCATAAATTGAACTAAAATAAGAGCCTTGGGATTTGAATAATTATTGATGGGATTATATTCTCATTTTGACTGTTTTTGGAGGCTTGATGATGATTAGTGGAAGTTGTGGTTAATATTGGAGAAAAAATAAGGAAATACAAGAAGAGTCATTTGAACAAAAAATGGTTCATTCGAACGAGAATTAAGGATCGTTCAAAGTAAATGATCAAACGAGCTTCAAACGAGATCCCACTCCATAACTGATCAGGTTCATTCAAAGGTAGTTAAAACGAGACTCCCTTCTCATTCGAACGAGAGGCGAATCTCGTTCGAACGAGGTTAGTCGAATTTTTAAGTTAGGTTATCCTTGTGCGCGGTCTCGTTCTGGGCAGTTGGATTGATGAGCTGTCGAGCTCTGGTGAATCCAGATTGGGTAAAACGGGATTTTAAGGCTTTGGGGTATTTTCATAAAGGTTGTTTGGTTCATTTGTGTCATTGAGAGAGAGAGAGAGAGAGAGAGGTGATCTTCCACTAATATTGAGCTTCTCTCCACCACAAACCACCACTCCACCACCATATAACAACCTTAAATCATTATATTCTTTTAGTCTTCACCATAACCAAGCTTTAGATATCCATTTCCTCCATTATTAGGCATAGCTATGAATTTGTAAAGGTGTTTAGAGAAGATGAATATGGAGTTTGAAGAGGGTTTTTGAAGGGGTTCTACTTGGAAGCTAAATGGAGCATGCTTTTGAGTGGGGCAGCCTTCTTGAGGCCACCTTAGGAAGTGGGAGGTTGTCATATTCTTAGATCATCCATGGATTACATTATTGGTACTTCATTGAGATTTTACTCTTAGTTTAAGACCCTATTTTGTGTAATTAGTAGTCATATTGTAGGAATGTAAGAGTAGAATGTTATGAACTCGATGATTGGTTTTCTAGTAAAACTAATAATAAACATTTTTATGAAATAAAAATGTTGGGAAAATATCATTTGGTTGAGAATAAATGATGAATGCATATTTCAAAGTTTCTTGAAATAAAGATTGGGATTTTTATGAAAATGATACATTTTCTAGAAGTTTGATGTTAAACATGTTATGAAATAAAATGTTTAGAAATGATGTTGATTTTGCTACATTATTTGGTTAAATAATGTTCAATTTTCTTGCAAAAATGAAGATTTTATAAAAAAAATGGGCATTTGTTGAGTTTGAAGAAATAAAATATCCTTTGAGTCTTGAAAATGCATTTTTGTAAAGTATTACGAATTTCTAGAATGAAAAATATTTTTAATTCATTTAATTGGATTTTAGGATTTAAAATCCATCTTCTCATGCATATAATAAACTTGTAGTATTTTGATAATGGACATAAAAATAAGTTTAAAGACGGTTTTGTTGGATTTAAACATGAAATAAGAAAAGTGAAAAGTCTAGTATCCAAAGTGTATAAAAAGGGGATTATAGGTGATAAGTGTAAGGTTGTAAGACTACATGTGTTAATACAAGAAAATTGTGTTTTTCTTATAAAGTAATCTTATATTTTTAATGATTCTTAGGAATAATAATATTGAAATAAATATGTTTTCAATTGAGAAGAATATTATTCCAAAGGGGAAAGGTGTTAAGGTGTCAAAAATAATTAAAAAGTTAGTGAAGGTAACTTAATAATGTTTGAAAAATTAACACTTGTGAAAATGGAGCAAAAGGGTGAGTTTGAAAACAAATGGAAAAAATGATAATTGTATGTAAAGTGGAACATTTTTATGAAATAAAAATGTTCGAAAGGGTTTTACACATTATAGTCCTAATGAACATCATTTTTGGAATAAAATCAAAGCTAAAGTGTAAAGGACATGATATGATTATTTTCAAAGTGTAACACAAGTTGGGGTGAAACCCCAGGTTTGGCCTCAGCCGGGTAGAAGGAAAAGTGTAATAGTGTGGACATTTTCAAAATGTTAAAATATACACTAAAAAGGAACTCCAATGACACCAGAAAAATTAAGGAGCGTCCGAAGCCCTGGAGTGAAAGACCCAAAAACACTGACCAGAGCATATGGTGTGTATAGTCGGCAGTATAGAGTCCGTTAAAGTACGTTGTTATTGGAATATTCCCTTAAAAAGATAAAGGAATAAGGAACATATTAAGGAATGGGTTGTGTGGTGATATTGTGTTAAAACAACCTAACTTGGATGAATTAATAAATATTCCGATAAAGGATAATGGACGAGTAAATTTGTAATTGATTAATGTCCATAAGGTAAAGGAAAAGGTCAAGTAAGTGGGTAAGTGGGTGGTTAAGCAACCTGAGAGGTTTAACCCATAATTAGCCCGAGGGTATGTTGTGAAAGGCTTTTAAAAGTTAAATAAGTATTTTCTAACACGGTGTTCGCCTGTATTGAAATGGTGGTTTTCAATGAAAATACTAATGTGGATCGGTTAAAATGAAAAGGGTAATTTCGATAAAGAAATGGATTTCAATTAAATCAAGTGTAGTTGTTTCAAGTATTTAACCATGTGTGTTAAATTAAGGGGTAAATGTCAAAATGAGAAAAAGGAAGTCTTTTACAAGATTAAGGTGAATTAATTGGGATAAATAAGGTTTTTTTCAGAAGTAAAAATGTTTCATCTATTACATATACGTGTGTATATATATATATATATATAGAGAGAGAGAGAGAGAGAGAGGATCTCATGAGGACCTCTGTTTGCATACCGCTGGCGCGGACCAATTTTGATAAAATAGTAAAAAAAATATTTTTGGGCTAATTTTTTTTATGTAGTTTTTAAACATTTCAGTAAGACCATATAAAAAAATCAACTCAAAATGATTTTTTTTACTATTTTAAAAAAATCGGTCAAACTTTGTCAGTTTTTAATAACTTAAAAACAACTTAAAAACTGACAAAGTTTGACCGATGTTTTTAAAATAGCAAAAAAAATCATTTTGAGCTGATTATTTTTTTATGGCCCTATTGAAATGTTTAAAAATCATAAACAAAGAATCAGTCCAAAAATATTTTTTTTACTATTTTAAAAAAATGATCCTCATTCAGGGTCCGCAAACTGGGACCTCACTTGATCTTTTCCCTATATATATGCAAGGTAGTTGCATGTGCAAGTAGAAGTAGGTATAACCTGTTAGAGTCTTCTTTCTGTTGTCTGATTCTATATTGCATTGTATATTTCTCAGTGAGCATTTGGCTTACTCCCTCATTTTGTTACGGCGGGTTGGGTGCGGTTTCGTATTTTAAAAGAATTATACAGGTAAGTACTCTCTTTTATATTTTACTAGTAGCTCTGTATGCTTGGACTTCGGGGGGATCCTCAAGGGTCCCGCACGTAGTTTGATTTGATATTAGAATTGCATGCTAAACAAGTGACACATTAATTAAAATAAAATTGGATTAGCAACATTATATAGGTTGTTCATTGCACATCACACCTAACGCTCTAGTCGGACCGGATTGACACGGGTAACCCATAAATTCGGGTTGGAGCGTTCCAAATGATATTAGATCTCTAGGCTTAAGGTTCCTTTCAGGAGTGACGTGGTGAGGCTGGTAGTGGATCTTTCGACGTCGGTGTTGGTTTGGGCCGATCACGATAGTTTTGGTGACGGTTTAGTTCGTGTCCTCGATTGTGACATCTAATAGGTCAGCACGACGGGTAAATTCTTTGCCAAGTGGCAGGCAACCAAGTTAGTTTTCGTTAATCACTTTCGCACTTCTAATTTAGATATACTAGTAAGATGCGAGTGTCCGTACAAGAAAATAGTGGCGACATCACATATTTTAGTGTGAGGTGCTTGTGTGTCAATCCGTAGTGATATGAGAAGCCAATTGAGATGTAGAGAATGGTGAATGACTTCTACCTAATAGAAACATGAATTGTGTAAAGTCAACTGTGGAGATTATGTGGCTAGTATGATTAGGCGAATTCAATCGTTGGGATAGTATCTCGTTGTAAGGCAATTGATGATTTAGTGGGTATGGTGAATCATATCGGTCAATGCTCGGGATGAGTACTTGACCTAACTTGGTAAGATAATATTGTTGTAAGTGTCTTGATGATTCTTGATTGAAGGTTGTACCTCGTAGGGTATGATGAGGATTACGGGAAAATTACGATGAGTATATTAGGTATGCAACGATGATGGTTAAGGAGACTTAAGAGTGAACTCTAGGTAGTCTTCTATGTTAGGGTTTTAAAAAAATATGATGTGATTTCAAGAGATAGGATCTTTAGTGATGATGGTGATGTAGACCTAGAGGTTTATAGTTTGTAGGTGACGTTCTGTCTCCTGCCAGAATCCTTAGTACTATTAGTTGTCGTTAGGTAGCTTATGGTCACGGCCATTTGTAAGAGAGATAAGATTATTATTTAAGTGTCAAGGATTATTTTAGTCGCCGAGGTAATAGTTAGGTGTGAGGTAATCCTAGTGTGTGTGTGGTTTAAGGGCATCTTGGAGTGTCTGTAGGATACATTGTGTGTGACATCATCGGGGATAGAAATCAACTTATTACAACTTCTTAAGGTATCTAGAGGTTAAGGTGCACCACATGTTGAAGCTCGTAGACTAGAGTCTTCGCGAGCACCTTGTAAATCAAGATATGGGTATTGAAGGTTTGTAGAGTGCACCTACAGTGATAAAAGTACAGATGGTGAAATCTTGTCGGGTTTGGAGACTTTTACATGGAAAGTGTTTAGTGTCCATAGGAGATCAGTTAAGTCCGGTGTGAAAAATCATTAGCATCCTAGTAGTGATTGTGTTAAGGGTCAGCTGATGTTCTCAAGTAGTTGTTCAAGGTTTAGAAGAGTCGAATAGCATATGTGTCGGGTGCGGTTTCCCGAATTGGCATAGATGGGTGGTGTATCCCCCGGATGTCATGGAATGACTAGTAGTGGAGGTGTTACACTTGGTCTTGAGGTGTGCTAGGAAATGTATTCGAGACTAAGGTTGATGACGCCATGTAGAGACTTGAAAATGGCAATCAAAGTGGGGTAATATCGAAGCATGATGAGAGTGTTGGCATGTGTCCATGGTATATGCAAGGATAGCCTTAGCAAGGTAAGGACTAGTTCTTGGCACGTCCGGCCAAGCCAGTACGAATTAGAAGACGTAGTCATGTATGGTACTTACTACATTTATAATGCTAGTAGTGGATGATGTGGTCATCACGTGAGTTCAGTTTGGGTAGAACCTGAAAGTAAGCTTAATGACAATCTCGTATAGTCAAAGGATACAATAAGGTGAATGTCTCTCTTGAACGGAGTACTGCCTAAGGGGAGTTGGGGTTGCAATCATGATATGACAGTGCAGACAATAACCTAAGTGTAATAGGTTTGTGATGTCGCCACCGGTATATGGACAAGATCAGTATAGACAAGAGTGTGAGGCACCCGCCAATCGGAGTGGTTCATGTGTG
Source organism: Sambucus nigra (assembly GCA_949130495.1). Classification (NCBI taxonomy): domain Eukaryota; kingdom Viridiplantae; phylum Streptophyta; class Magnoliopsida; order Dipsacales; family Adoxaceae; genus Sambucus; species Sambucus nigra. Next base: position 140,315,768 of record OX422219.1, on the reverse strand, counting down.
CCGAGGATATGAGCAAAAGGGCCTTACTCCCTAGGAGGGAAGTCAGGCATTGACTTTCTAGAGAATGGCAATTTTGTACGTTGCTCTCGTCTTATGAAGATGAATGGTTGTGATTCGATTCGTCACGATTGGTGACTCAAGCCAGGGTATGTGGCTAGGTTAGTAACCAATGGGAACCTGCGATGAGTAATAAGATTTCAACCATATAGCGTAGGTTCGCTTTTTGTAAATCATAGTCTGACGCATACGGACAAGATTTTCTCAAAACAGTTGCTTGTCCCTTTTGAATCTCATGTGTCCCTTTCAGTTTCGGTAATCGGGGATTGGTATTCTCACGCATGTGGTATCTCGGATTGGTACCATGTCATGATACGACACGATTATCCTGGTAGAGTGTGGTGGGACGGGTATGGTCAATGCAGCTTGGTAGCTGGGTGTACCCTATCTAAGGTATTTTGCTATTGCACAAAGTTCAGTGTGCGCGTGGCAAGACTTTCAGCCACGCAATCGACTCGTAGTAACTGTTTTCCCTAGGATATTGTATAGTGCTAGAAATTGAGGAAACTTAGCATATGGTGTTGTTTCGCCACGATGAGTGGATTAGAGTAAGGCTCAAGTGAGTGCTCAAAGGTGAGACGCCTAGAGTAGTATTATGGTCATCAGAGTGACGCAACAGATGGTGACAGTCGAACACCCAGTGATGACTTGGTAGGTGTATTACTTCTCGAATTGAGAAATTAACAATGTATAGATAATGCCAAGCTTAGGCAAAATTTGTATGGTCAGGTTAACCTGAAAATTCGTGGGACAGAGGATGTGTAGTCCTACGAGTGTAAATGGTTCTTGATGATGAATTTTATGATTGGTCGTATTGCGTTTCACTCTTGGGTGAGTGTCGATCACTAGAGAGGGTTGATCGTGAAGGCATGGTATGCTTTGGGTATTATTAAGGGTAGTCTTATGACTCTATTGAGAATGAACATAAAGTGGGTGGAGACTCGGAGTCGGTTATGTGACATTCATGGTTAGAGAAATAGTGAGCAATAAAGAATGTCGTATGTTGATCCCTTGGTGACAAACCTCGCGTATGGGCATTAAAAATGTGACCTTAGTTATTGAGTACTTCGATGATTTTGTCTTAGAGGACTTCTATAACTTAGAATGAGAGTTGGTATGAATTTGAAGAAAGGATGGATGTAAGGACATTATTTTATTGTCCGGTTTATATTTGATTATGTCGTATAACGATACAACTATCGAAGACTTATCCAAGTTCAATCATGCGTCAAGACGGGTCCGAATATCAACGTTCTTCAACATTAAAGCCTCTGCAAGATTAATTTTGGTAAGGTTGTGTTTAAATACCTTAACGGTTCACTTAGAGTGTAAAGATAAGTTTTCTAAAATGTTTTCTAAGTGTTGAAGCAGAGTTTTTCATCAAAGAATTTTTGTCTAAGTGTTGAGGCGGAGTTTTTGACGAAATAAAAAAAAATTATTGTCGTTCAAGCGACATTACTTTGTCGCGCGAAGCACGTTCCAGCGACAAGAAGATTCCGTTCGAGCGACCTGCCGACTTAAGTTTTTAATATAAAGCGTGTTAAACCACTATGTTTTTGTTAAGAAGACCGAGGAATTTCTTTCTGTAAAAATCGCTAACAGCAGATTACCTTTGTCTTCTTGATTTAAGGGTTTAACCCTTTTTGTTTTCAATTCATAAAGCATCACAATCTTTATGTGAATTATTTTGGAACCTAAGATACAACTTTGGTGAAGTTATTTCTTTGTGGAGTGTTATCTCTACGGCTGACTACGACTGCGTGTCGATTGGGAGTGATCGAGGGTGTTCCTGGCTGAATTGGGACTGCGTGCTCTTGTGGGCTGCTGCGATTGTTCCATTGTTGACTCTAGGTTGTGTGTCTATGTGATTGTTCTGAGGAGTAATCATTGCGGATTTCGTTGTGTATGTAAGTTGCGATTTATCATTCATAGTGAAATAAAGGGTTTTACCAGGAAGGGATTTTTTCTGAAATCTGTGTGTCAGCAATTATATTTGTGTTGGTTTGATTTCACACACATAGTTACATGTTCAGGGGCTAAATTAATTTGGTTTGAAAATTGACACCGATTAAGTAAGGTTAACTTAAAAATTTGCGAATTTATTTAAATCAGTATTACGAAGAGTTTATTTAAGCGATCACCATACTTTTACAAATTAGTATCAGAGCCTGTTGCGCTAAGTTATTGCGTTTGATCCGTTTTCGGAAAAGTGGGTAATTTTTTTTTTTTTTTTAAAATCTGTTTTGTGAAAAATCGCAATTATTGCGATGGAGCATTTATGTAATCGGATGCCCCTTTTGTTGACACGAGTCATAATTGTGATGATTTAAATATTTTGAATTTGAGGTTTGTGAAAAGAATTGTTTTTTGAAAAAAGAAAATTGTCGTTTTAAATCCGCTATGAATCTTTTGCAAATGGTTCAAAATCAAAAAGATTTGTATCTTGAGAAATTTGTTGCTTTGGACCACGACTTTAGAAAACTTGAATTGTCTAAAAAGGAGAGTGATGATAGAGTCCTATTTTTAGAAAAAATAATTCGAGGACTTTAAAAATTTAGGATTTGTATTTGTGCCAAAGAGGATAAAAATATTTTAATCGGTGAGCTCGTGGCACGTGAAGAGACTCTTAGGGGTGAGTGTGCATATTTTAAGGGAGAACGTGATAACCTTCTAGGAATAATTGAAAATTTAAAGAAGGAGTCCTTAAAATTGGAAGAGTCTAATTCTTTGCTTGAGTCAAAAATTTTGGAGATGAAAAATGATTTGACAGACTCGAGTAGTGTTGGTAGCAATGGTAGTGGATCGTCGTGTTCTCGTGTTTCGAGTGTTAAAGCCAAGACCATTATTTATTTTAGAGGGTCAATCAATCGCAAGGATGTTAGAAAAGGTCAATCTGTAGGTGTCGCTCCACCCGTTTACACATGTTCACATTGTGGTAGAAAATGTCACCTCATGCGTTTTTGTTTCGATCTTCGAAAAGGTCCTAGGAAGTTGAAATATAGTGTTCTCAAAACCCCTATACGTCGTTGCACACCTATTTGGGTTAGGAAATCACTTTTAAAGGCACCAGATGTTACACTAGTTGATTCTTGATTGCTTGCACATGATTTTTCTCTTGCTATATCTTATAGATGATTGTGTTTGCATGAATTGTTTGTCATACGCTAGTTGTGCTTCATTTTATATTCTTGATAGTGTTATGAGTTATGTACTTTTTATATTGGATTTTTATTTTTTAAAAATTTTGGAAAAATACAAAAAAGATCTTATTTTGATAAATTTTTTGGAAAAAGACAAAAAGATTTTTGTATTTTGTTTTGCACCATTTATGGATGGACATTTAGGATGACCGAGTCATAATTTCATTCCATATTCATGTGACTATTTGATAGTATTTTGGTATGCGTCATCATTTCATTTACGTGCTTTACAATGTTTGGAGTCATTGAGATGTGATTTGTTGTTACTACCTCCATGTTTGACTCGTGAGTTCCTTTAAAGCATACTTGCACAAATTTATTTGACTATTGTTCTTGTTTATCACTTGTTGGTCGATGTGTTTTCATCTCAATTCGATCTTTAAAACGAATCAAATGCGATAAAACTTGACAATGAAAGTAGTGCATGTAAGAACCGTTGTCGTGAGTTTGTGTGATTTATTTGAAAATGGTGAAGGGCTACGAAAGGTACTCGTTTATCCTTTGTGATTAAGCCACCATTTAAATTGGACCTAGAAAAAGTGTGGCATAATAAATATTTGCCAAAGTACAAAGAGGTTGAAAAAGAGCCTAAAATAAATTAAAGGCAATAAAAAAAAAATATGCCAAAAGTGGGCCAATTTATTTTGTTTCATCACCTCAAAAGAAAAATAAAAAGCACTATTATTTATGAGGGACTTTGGATGGAATATAAAACGGATTTGCACGTCCTGACAAAGTCATGAAAAAGCGTTACATAGTTTTAGACGTTATTGGTGTGAAAATCATGTTTGACTTTGATTTGTTTATTAGATTAAGATGATGTCATCTAAATTCACATTTTTCGACACCTAAGGACGATTTTGAGATTCATTCATTAGGAGTATACATATCCATCCTTCACATATATTATGCGTGATTGCATTGATTTTCCTATCGAATTCTTCACACCCGTTCATTCCATTTCCATGATTTGGTTGTCTTAGTGTAAATTCATGGTGTGTGATTTTTGTAAAAAAAAAAATTAAATTGAAAAATCAAAAATAGTTTGTGGATGCCTTTGAGGATTCCTTTGCATGAGCATATTTGTCGTAAAACTCCATGTTTATTTTGTTTATACTTCTCCTTGTCTATTTCGGACAAATAAAAAGGAGGAGAACAAATTATTGGGAGTTTTACATTATGGGGGAGAATTGAGATTTTGATCTTAGTTTTTATTTATGTTTATCTCATTTCAAACTCGATACGTCACGAAGGTATTTTCTTTGTCTCGTGTGTGTAGATACAAAGATTGATGATCATATTTTGCACACCCTGATGAGAAAAACATAAAGATTTGAAGATTTTTGAAGTTGAAGATTTGAAGAAAAAAAAAATTTATACTTACATGTTTAGTACCTTTTCAGTTTGGTAATTACAACCCTTGTGCAAAATTTATTTATATTATCATCTCTCTTGTTGTCTTCCATACTCATCTCTTGTGTGATTTGTATTGTGATTTTTTTATAGTAACAGTATCGCTACACCCCTCCCTCGTCTTTCTTGAGGGTGAATGAGGGGTCATCCCCTGCATTGACCCTCATTATAGCCGAGGGTGGTTTTTAACTAATTTTAATTGATGCTCAAGTCCTCCCTCGTCTTTCTTGAGGGCAAAGGTGGGGTCCTCCCCACCATTGACCCTCATTATAGCTGAGGGATGTAATTACCAAACTAATGGTTTTAATTAAGTCCTCTCTCGTCTTTCTTGAGGGCAATGGTGGGGTCGTCCCCACCATTGACCCTCATTATAGCCGAGGGTTGTAATTACCAAACTAATGGTTTTTAAGTCCTCCCTCGTCTTTCTTGAGGGCAATGGTGGGGTCGTCCCCATCATTGACCCTCATTATAACCGAGGGTTGTAATTACCAAACTAATGGGAGGGTATTAGATTTGTATAGGCATTTTGATTTGATAATTCGGATGTTTTTATTTTGTACCAGCATAAACATAGGGGGAGATTTGTAAGGACATTATTTTATTGTCCGGTTTACATTTGAGTATGTCGTATACCGCTACAACAGTCGAAGACTTATTCAAGTTCAATCATGCGTCAAGACGGATCCGAATATCAACGTTCTTCAACATTCAAGCCTCCGCGAGATTAATTTTGGTAAGGTTATGTTTAAATACCTTAACGGTTCACATAAAGGATTGGGATAATTTTTCAAAAATATTTTCTAAGTTTTCGTCAAAGAATTTTTTCTAAGTGTTGAGGCGGAGTTTTTGACGAAATAAATTTTTTTTATCTTTTTACTGTCGTTCGAGCGACATTGCTTTGTCGCGCGAAGCTCGTTCGAGCGACAAGATGATTTCGTTCGAGCGACCTGCAGACTTAGGTTTTTATACAAAACGAGTTAAACCACTCCGTTTTCATTAAGAAAACTTAACGAATTTCTTTCTGTAAAAACTGCTAACAGCAGATTACTTTTGTCTTCTTCATTTAAGGGTTTAATCCTTTTTCTTTTCAATTCACAAAACATTCCAGTCTTTATGTGAATTATTTTGGAACCCAAGATACAACTTTGGTGAAGTTATTTCTTTATGGAGTATTCTCTCTACGGTGATTACGACTGCGTGTCGATTGGGAGTGCTCGAGGGTATTCCTGACTGAATTGGGACTGCCTGTTCTTGTGGGCTGCTGCGGTTGTTCCATTGTTGACTCTAAGTTGCGTGTCTATGTGATTGTTCTGAGGAGTAATCATTGCGGATTTAATTGTGTATTTAAGTTGCGATTTATCATTCATAGTGAAATAAAAGGTTTTACCCGAAAGGGTTTTTTTCCTGAAATCTGTGTGTCAGCAATTATATTTGTGTTGGTTTGATTTCACACGCGTAGTTACATGTTCGGGGCTAAATTAATTTGGTTTGAAAATTGACACCGGTTAAATAAGATTAATTTAAAAAATTACAAATTTATTTAAATCAGTATCACACCGCGCATTCACAAAGTCGTATCAAAGCTTATTTAATCTATCACCATACTTTTACAATAGATCGAGAATTTCGGGGACATAATTCCCCAAGGAGGGAAGTTTGTAATACCCCGCCCTAGTATTTTAATTGTTTTCCCGCATAAGTTGAACTAAAATGAGAACCTTGGGATTTGAATAATTATAACTGGGATTATATTCTCATTTGACTGTTTTTTTAGGCTTGATAATGATTAGTGGAAGTTGTGGGTTAAGATTTGAGAAAATTTAAGGAAATACAAGAAGAGTCGTTCGAACGAAAGACTAGAGTCATCGATAAAGTAGAAGACTAATTGTACCAAGAAGCACTATTTTATTATAACTCAAACTCTACAAGGGTAGGACTTATCCAGTTGTAATCCCTAACTCTAAATAAAGGGGGCACCCTCCCCCCCCCCCCCCCCCCCCCAACCCCAATTGTGAAAGGGGGGGTCAGAGGGTAGAGAAACACTCTCATATAAATTCTCTCAAATTTATAATGAAACATTGTTGAAGCTCCTTGGACGTAGGCTATCAATGGTCGAACCACATAAATTTGTCTCTCTCTTATTTATTTTTATACTCTCATCATGATGATTGGGTACCCCCCTTTGGGTTAATTTTTTCACACCACAATAATATAGCTAAATTAACTTTTGTGGCAGTTAAGACTTTAATTAGGGTTGTAAATGAATATTCGAAAATCTAAATTCGTTTGGTATTCGAATCCATTTTTGCGAATATTTGTCCTAATAGAAATCCAGAAGAGCGAATTAGGATATCACTGTAAAATATCTCCCAAATACGGATATGGATATTAAGGTGTTCATCATGGATCATTCGTATCCGAAGCGAACTATCCGCACTTATGGATATCCAGAACGAATATCCGCATTAGTAATATTATCTATTAGAGAGAGAGATATTTTTTCAAACAATTTAAATTATTAATTATTTAATGTATAAATATTATCTATTATAAATATTTTTTTCAAGCATTTGTCTATTGTCTTTAATATCATCTTGTTCTTACACACTGTCTCTTGTTTACTTTGGTCGTCTTGTTGTCAAAAATCACTATAACTCTAGACATAATCTCATTTGGTTGACATATTCATGATGGCTCATAAATAATGATTTTGCCAATGTAACGTATTTAGGACCCAATATATATTCAATTATGTATTCACTAAAATAATTTCTCAAACTCTCATTCACCCAAATATGACCCGTTATTGGTTAATAAAATTTCATTTAGTACACATTAAATGTTAACACTTATTTTAAATCCCCCTCTACTTTTCTATTCATCTTTAATAAAATATTTTATATAATTTCAAATGTTGTGCAAAAATATTTTTGTTAAGATTTATAGGGGAAAAAGTCAAATCAATATTTAATAAGCGTGTATGTATATTAAATATTACAAACGGATATGGATATTATCCAAATTCGAAAGGATACAGATAAGAATAGTTATGTATACTATCCAAACAGATACATATAAGGATACGGATAGTGCACTTATAAACGGATACAAGCTTTCTTCCGTTTTACACCCCTAACACTTCAATATATATATATATATATATATATATATATATATATATATATATATATATATATATATATATATATATATATATATATATATATATACAGTACTGCTCTTGTGCAGACCAGTCCGCATTTTAAGAATGTGCCACCTGGTGGTGAGATCAGAAAAGAGAAATCAGAAAAGAGAAATAGTATTCCTATAATTTAGCGGAAAATTTCTAGGCTCAGACTACACATGTACAATCCGCACTCTTAAAATGAGAACTGATCATTAAAAGAGCATTATATATATATATATATAGAGAGAGAGAGAGAGAGAGAGAATCTCATGAGGACCTCTGTTTGCATACCGCAGGAACGAACCAATTTTGATAAAATAGTAAAAAAAATATTTTTGTACTAATTTTTTTTTATAATTTTTAAACATTTCAGTAGGAGCATATAAAAAAAAACAACTCAAAATGAATTTTTTAACTATTTTAAAAAAATCGATCAAACTTTATCAATTTTTAACAACTTAAAAACTGACAAAGTTTGACCGATTTTTTTAAAATAGCAAAAAAATCATTTTGAGATGATTAATATTTTATGATCCTATTCAAATGTTTAAAAACCATTAAAAAAATCAATCCAAAAATATTTTTGTACTATTTTAAAAAAATGTCATCATTCAAGTCCTCAGACCTCACTTGATATTTCCCCTATATATAATATACTAGTGGATGTCCGTGCCGAGGGCACGGCGATAAATTTGCCCCCATGATAAAAAAATAAAAAAGAAAGAAAAAATAAAATAAAGAATTTAAAAATATAATTTAAAAAAATAAAAAAATATTTCAAAAATTTAAATTAAAAATAATAAAATATCACAATACATCATATCGGTAAATATTTACTTAATGTTGAGCCTTAGCTCTATATGTATGTCTATGTTCTGTTAAAAGAAATAAATATGAGTTTGTTTTTTTGTTATTGTTTTGTGCATAAAAAACATTCATACTAAATATTTACATTAAGCATTATATATATTTATATATATATATATATACTAGTGGATGCCCGTGCCGAGAACACGGCGATAAATTTGCCCCCGTGATAAAAAAATAAAAATTAAAGAAAAAATAAAATAAAAAACTTAAAAATATGAATTAAAAAAATAAAAAAAATATTTTAAAAATATAAATTAAAAATAATAAAATATATAAATATTTTTAAAAATATATAAATTAAATTATTTAAAATTATTTCCCTTTTTAAAAATAATTATTTCCCTTTTAAAAAAACAAAACAAAACCCTTTCTACTATTAAAAAAAAAACACTTTAGCATGACATTTCATGCATGGGAATGAAAGGAAAAAAATATCATACATGAAATATCATGCATAAAAGTGAAGATATTTTGCCAATTTCATGCATAAAAGTGAAGATATTTTGCCAAAAATCATGCTTCTTTATTATGTATATATATATATATATAAGAGAGAGAGAGAGAGAGAGAGTGAGGAAAAGGCTCTCATATATCACACTCTATGCATCACATAATACATCACCCCTATTTTGAGACCCTAAGAAATCTTTTTTCCAAAATTTTTATTTTTCTATTGAATTTAACCTTTCATCCATATATGTTCAAAAAAATTGGTCAAATATATTTTCTAACTATTTTTTAAAAAATCAGAAAATTCTTCTTACTTATAAAATGGGTATTTTCAACAATTTTTGTTGGAATTTTTAAAAATAGCTAGAAATACCACTAGTGATGGGATAAGAACATCAAAATTTCCGAATCGTAAGCCCAAATGTGATGAGGTACGTTAATCCTAAATTAATACAGCAAAACAAAAAATACAATACAATCCTCCACTTGACAACTAGCTAATGATGTAAATAGAAGTGCCTTGAAACAAAATTCCCTCATAGATATTCTTCTAACAATCTGACAGATATATATATATATATATATATATATATATATATAGAGAGAGAGAGAGAGAGAGAGAGAGAGAGAGAGAGAGAGAGAAATATTATTGCAGCCGAGGCAAAATGATACTCCGATGAAATCTCAACAATTCTATGGCAAAACTTGGTTTCATCTTTCCCTTCGAAGACAAATCTCATTTTTAGTATAGCTGGAACAATGAAAAGTTTGAGAACTCAATACAGCAGATCAGTTTTATAAGGAATAATAGACAATTAAAATAAATAAATAAAAATACACCCGTACACAACTTCAAATCAAAATATGTCACTGGATTATATTTTTTTATTGCGCAGACTCCTTAAAGGGGGCACGTTTTGCCCATGTTTTTAGCCACCAGTAAGAGGAAGAGGTCATTGTAATTTGTAACAAATGGCATAGTTCTGGAGTTTTGTGCATGCACTTTACCCAAGAATAAAAGGGTTGTTTTATTTGTACTTTGGGTGCACAAAATGTGAGATTGGGGCCTAAATTTTTTCATATTATGTTGTTACGGATGACATCTTTTGAGGATCTTCACTAACATTTTTGTTAGTATTTATTACATTTGGACCCCAAGCTCATAATAGGAAAACTTTGAACCCTAACCTTAATAAAAAGATAGAACACTTCCAAGTCATCAATGAACTATGTGTCCGCTGTGTAAGAAGAAACTATTACATTCCAAGGGGGCACTCTCCCATAAAGTTGAACGAATAGAATATTTTTAGATCAAATTCTGCTATTTGTGCTTTAGAAAAGGGGTACTTTTAGTTTAGGAGAGTGTAGTTTATTTTCACCATCTTCACGCGAGCCAAAAAAATTGGAAACTACCCGGAAGTGCATACAAGGAAGAAAACTTTGGACAGAAAGTGCATTATGAATAATTAGTTGACCCCAAAAGTACAAACCACCCTAAAGAAAGGAAATGCATTCATTTTTATGCTAAACGCATCAACAATACTGTGGGGCTCTGGCTGCCATAGATTCTCTACAAGCTTGCTACATGACAAGTTTTGGAAGAGGCAATGGACAGATGAAAACTACTTTTATAGTTTAATTCCGGTTTTCACTGGGTATTCATAGAAAAGAAAATTAAAAAATTGAAGTAAAAAAATTGATAAAGACAACAGACATCAATTTTGGGATAATTTATGTCTCCTGTTACTGTGACCTTATCTAACCACTGGTCCAGAAAAGTAAATAAACTAGGACTCCAAACCAGCTAATGGTTAAGTTACTGTATAAGCGTAAAAGAATGATTCAACTACCTCAGCTAAAATTAATAAAAACACCCCTAAAAAGTAATCCCTTAACAAACCGAAGAAAAAAATAAAAGAAAAAGTAAAGACTTATGTTTGTGTGAGCTTTAAATAGAAACGTATAAACTCAACTCCACAAGGAATTATAACAATAGGGAATTAAGCTCAAGGTCATATTCCATCCTATATTTGGATTTATAGGACACTAATTTCCGCGTTTATAAATCTAGTCCTCGTGGTACAATAACATTTTTTTGTGTGGGCCATTTTGAGTTAGTAGTACACAAAATAGATAATTTTATTTGTTTTAGTTAAAAAGGTACTTATATTTAAATATTTATCCATACTCATTTAAAACTCATTCTAAAAATAAACACATAACCCCACCCACCTCCACCCCACCCACCGAAATCCTCGTCCGAACGCCGGAATCCTCGCCAAAGACCGACGGAATCATCGCCGGATTGTTTCTCTCTCCTCGTTTCTCTCTCTTTTCGTCTATTTCTTTCATTTTATTGGTCCGCGCCAGCGAAACCATTGTCTGCGCTGGAGAAGAAGGTTTTTCGCCGGAAAAAACGGAGGTTTTAATAAAATAGTAAATTTATCAGTTTCGATTTTTTTGTCAAAAAATATCGAATATGGATGTTGGATAGATCTCGACGTCGAGTAGATTTCAAATATATAAATTTTGTGAATTTTGGATAGACTTTTAAAAATTTGATGGGTTTTTGTATGAGCTGTCAAATGGTAGCCTCTTTTTAGTACAGGGACTAAATTTGTAAAATTGTGTGAAGTTTTCTATTTTTACATACTTTTTGGTTGGGTTGGATCTTTTTTGAAAAGCCCCTTATAACAAATACCTCTAAGTCACTGCACGGAAATTTCAGAAGAAATGCAAAGCTTTGAGTCTGCCCCGCCGCTAATTACACTATCGCCTTTCCACCAGTCGGCACATAATACCTGAATATTGGCAAAGGTCACAATATATAAAAGCAACTCCAAATTCTGCTGCTCGAAAATTCCATAAGAGAAAAGGAGAATTGCATTACCTTGTCCTTGTGTGTATCAATGACAGACAGTGGCCACTGCAACACAATATCATGTTATACAGAGATTAAAGCTTTAAGCTGAATTTAATTATGAAAAGGAATCAAAATTGAATTGGAAATGTGGAGAGAGAATAAGATACCGCGGTTCTTAGATCCCATAACATTATTTTCCCATCATAGGATGCAGAAAGCAAATGAAACCAAGACTTATCATGCCATTTGCAAGCCGATATCCAGGAAGTGTGGGACGAGAACTGAAAGATGGGAGCCATAGTTCCTACCAAAACAATAAATGTGAGACTCAAGGGAGGGAGGGGAGTTGGGGAGGACATATATACAGAGAGAGGGAGGAGAGAGACCTGGTTTGCGAGGATCCCATATCCTAAGGATAGGGTCGGAACCACCAGCAGCAATGAGGGCGGAACTTTCACCTCCAACATCAAGGCAATTGACGACTTTCCCACAAAACTGTATGAAGAGAGAATTTTATCATATAGATCTCGAACTATCAAAAATTAAATGGCTATTTTCTCTTCCACAGAAAATAACAGGGAGATTTGGCTTTTGGCCCCCAAAATTTAGACTGAAACTAATTTTAGCTCCCAATGTTTTCATTAATTGAAGGTTCTTATTGTTAACAATTCCGTTCGCAACCGTTACAAATCTTAATGAATTAACCGGAATATCTCTTATTAATGTCAAATCATATACTCCCCCCATCCCAAATTAAAAGTCCCCAGGATTAAAAGTCAAACTTCATGAAGAAAAGTGACCTTATGAAGAGTCAATAATAAAACTTTTTGGAATATTGTAAGCTTTTGCATCATTGTTTTGAAAGTTGACTCAATTTGGTATGTGCAAAACTTTGCGTGAATATGACGTCTCACTCTGAGAATGTGACCATCATTGTGCGTAATATATCTATGAATTGCGAATCTACAACGTAATTTTTGTCTAGCATAGTTATTTTGCAAGTAACAGCTATATTACTCATAGTCATATTAAATATGAACAACATTCACCAACGGAAATACACTTAACGACCGCAACCAACAAAAAAAGAATCTTGGTTCTTTAACTAAAATCACGACGCTAAAAGTGTATAAAGATATACATGCTCAAATCTGGGATAAAAGAAGGAGAAGCACAAACCATATTTAGTGAATCTTTTCCTGTTTCAACATCCCATCTTCTAATAGAATGATCCCATGATGAAGAATAAATTGTTCCACGTTCTGGCCAAACCACTGAAGATACGCATTGCGTATGCCCCACAAGTGTAGATACAGCCTCCCCCTGTATGCCACAGAATACTTAATTTTAATCAAAGAAGCTACCTTCGAAACAAAAAACACTATTTACATAGAAACTAAGCTCTCTAATTTTTATTCCAAAGATACACGGCCAGAAGCACTTGATCTTCAGCCCCAAAATCTCCAACCTCTCATGGTGCTTGATTGTAAATATATTGCATTAGAACAGTAGTCATAAATATAACAAGTGATCCTTGTTTCCTCATATCTGATGTAATACGTTCTTACCCACCACCAAACTATTTTAATATATATTTCAACTTTGTAATCAAGCGCACCCTTACTTTAACCTTTTTATAGAATCCAACTCTTTGGAGACTGGGTAAGAATACTTTGAAAGAAAGAAAAGAAAAAATGACTCGGAGGAAATATTTTCCTTCATGAAGAAAAAAATGCAAATGCTAATCAAACTAAAGAACGGAATTTTTCTTTTAGATGCTTTGCTAGGGATAGGTTGAAGTCTATAGAGGTCCATATTCCAACTTTGGGACAATAAAAGAGGTAATACCTCTGACTGAGAATCCTCCTCTTCATTATCCTTCTTTCTCTTCTTAACTGATACTAAGTCAACTCCACCATCAGACCCCTTCGTCTCCCAGACATTGATTCTAGAGTCCCAAGAACCAGAACAGACCTGAGAATATGCAAATGCGAAGCAGATTAAGAAACTTCCGAATGTTATTTTATGTATGACATTGTCAATAACAGAGTAAAAGAGACCAGGCATAAACCATATCTCCAGAGGCCTGTGCTGCAATGCTTTGAACAGAAGCAGTATGCCCACGTAGAGTTCTAAACGCTCTAATCCTCGTAGGACCATTCAATGACTCCTCTGCGTCGAACTTCAAGGAGACAGACATTCATTAGAGAAGGCACACTTATATTACAGTGCTTTCACCTATTTGAAGTTTAATTTTGTTCACTACTTGGTCCAAAACACAGAATTATAGTGTGCGCGCACTAATTCACAATTTTATACAACCAAAATTTTAACATCGAATGGGTAAAAATACTTTTCACTCAAAGTAAAAATATTTCACCCGAACCGAATGGGGAGTACTAGCATGTCCCAGTTACCTTCCACAGCCTCAGGGTCCTATCTTTTGAACCAGTGGCAATGAGTAGATCAGTATCACTTCCCACATCTGCAAATAGATCGTAGAGAGCTTAACATACAAATAATTATCATAATGAAATTAATGTAAACACATACACATAAAGCATGTGTCGAAACAGCTTTGGCACAAGGGGTGTGTAAATGGATCGGGGTCGACAGTATCCGTTAAGAATCTTAATGTATCTGGTCAGATTCAATAACTCAACAGATATTAAGGCTAATCAACCAGACCGGGATATGTCAAGGTTCCAATACTCCAATCCGTTTTGAAAATGAAAGGGGCTGAAAAGAATCTTGAAATATTAAGTAAACACCATAGAAACAAACCATCTGACAAATATAAAAATATTAAGTCAGCATCACAGATGCAACTACACTCACACGCACACATCTCGGTATATATATATATATATATATTGAGAAAGTGATTTGAGAGAGTCTCCAGTAAATTGTAAATGCCAGTTACTATGTTGCCATGGCGCACGACTTGAGTGGCTGAGGCATGACAGATAATCTCGAGAGTTCTAGCATAGCAGACAAAGGATTGACAGAGAGAAGTTAACGAGTCAACGGAATGAGATGGAGGTTAATGGATGAGTTTTTTTTAAATCAGGGAAATGAGCGAGGCAAAGAGGAAGGCTGGAAGGGTCGGATGAAGACTTGGGAAGTTGGGGTTTCCTTTTTTTCAACTTACCCAAACTCTTTAGCCGTTGGATATCTAACAAATTTGATAATTTGTATATGTAATACATAATATACTTTTTTATTTACCTTTACGTATAATAATCAATCAAATCAGGTCTTAATCGGATCAGAACTTAGTAAATCCGCATTTGGTCTGTTGTTTTAACAAGTAAAATGGTTTCTGTAACATATTCCAGCTCCGGATATATGGATCAGGATTTCAGAAGTAAAAAATACAAGAGATAAGAGATAATCTGAAACCAAAAAAAATACAGTCAAGAATTTTACAATGATAGTCTTGAAATTTCTTATCATATTTAATTGAAAGGTAACACTCTCTCCGTCTTAATTAAGAATCCTAGGACATCCCAAATTAAGAGTCCGCTTTCTTTTTTGAGACAATCAATGAACCAAATTTCATAACGGTGAACAAGTTTTGATCTTAATCAAATTGTATCCTTAATCTAAAAAAATAGGGACTCTTTATTTGACACGAAGTATTTCGAGGTTGAAACTTGAAGGTGAATCGTTGACAAATACCAACAAAAAATATTTAACTGTACATGCGTATGTATCTGATTATTTACCTCTCAATCTATTTAAACATTATTATATGAAGAACCACCAGAAATTAATCAATGGACACCCGAGAAAATCAAAATTAAATCTTGGCTGATGATCCAATAAATAATGCCAGCCCATTGACATAATGGCAACTTTTGGAAGAAAAAATATCTAACAAAATCATCTACAATTAATCAAACCCTAGCTACCTGACATGTACAAGGCTATATCAAACTCTCGATTTTTTATTTTTTTTATTTCACAATTCCTAATTACAAAAAATAAATAAATGTCATTACATTTAAAAAAATAATGGTGCATATGGATTTGCTCAATGAAACTATCTATAGTTTCTACTTATAAAGTTATATTCAAGAAGAACCCCAACAGATTAGTCTTGTGGAACTCGTTTATGCAACTAACAAGTCTAAACCGTACAATTCATAACAAACAACACGGTTCATTAAAATCAACGAACGCAAAAATAGACATCCTTGGATATTCAGTACCACTACTCTTTACAATAAAAGTAAAGATTATTTGTGGAACAGCAAAGAGTATGATCAAGTGTTTTGGAGAAAAATCAAAGTAGTCAAGGAATGTTAACTTCCATAATCTATCTCAAAAAATAAAGCAATATTTCAATCAATAAGGAAAATTATAAAGATACAAGCATGTTGGAGAAAAATCTCTTATTTGTACCTTTTGGCTCAACAATACTAACTGAAGTAACTGCATCACTGTGTCCTTCTAATATATGTGTACACAATCCACCAGTTTTCCATATCCTAATAATGAATATAAGATTCATAGAATATTCAGATTTTTCAGGTTTCTATCCATGATGAAACAATCAAACAAAAGCATGATACCAGCATCAAATTTCAACAGAGTTAAATCAAGAACTATTCTCAAAACATTACCTTCCTAAACCATCATAGCACCCTGTCAAAATGAACCTGCCAGATGACACAATCAGGTGTAGATTTCAGAATGCAGGGAATTATTATTAATATAACAAAGAAAAAAATACCAAGATGTGATATTACAATACTCTTCTATTGTAAGGTACTATAAAGTAATTTAATCATTTATAAAGTGCTCCTCCAGTCATGGTTCAAAGACAATGTTTGGCCTAAGACTTAAGAGTGCATTTTTAATCAGTTTTATGTTTCTGTTTAGGACGAGACAAAATGATACATTATTCAAAGGATTAAAAAAAAGGAATACAAAGTAGGATTTTTTTAAATTTTTAAATAATAAAAAAAGTTAAACTAATGCAAGACCCTGCGATGTTTCGGCCGTTTTGGTATGATCTATAGACATGGGCAACAGTTTCGGATCAAGAGGGGAGGGGGGGGGAATAGAAAAATATACGTTACAAATTTCACTCATATTGCTCCATTTCGAGCCGATCTACAAAAAACAAAGCAGTCTGATACTAAGTAGCTAATATACAAAAAAAAAAGTGTGTGCTTCTGTGTACTATAAATATATATACACACATTACAGGGTACCCAAACAGTCTAAATAAATAAATAAATAATAGTTTCAAGCAATCCACAAACTAGAACAGCATCCCAACTAAGCCTCCTATTACCTACGTTGCATGGATCAGATACGCAGTACAAGATACAATACAATACAATACAATACAACGATACGGAAAATCTAGAAGAAAAAAAATTGGATACGGCAAGGATACAGAAACAAAATAATAAATATACCCATCAAGCGTCACTCATCATATGACAAGAACAGGCAAACTGACTGCTTGTCCCAAAAGAAAGAACAGGACTCTACCGGTGACCAACAAAACAAAAGTAGAGGAAGTGGCAAAGTGAAGAACAGCAAAAGGATGTCCTAACAGACGTTTCCTGAGACGCATGGCATACCATTATTAGCTTGTGGACAAGCTTTTTCGAAAAATGGGAGGATGGCATTAATAATATATTATTATTATTATTTTACTGAAGCTAGGAGCCTTAACTAATATAGGTTGTTATTTAACCGTCGTCACTATGTCTTGTTAGTATCATTAGTGTTTCCCTACAGCTAAGGCAAGGTCCATTGACTATACATAATAACTTAATACTCCTCCTTTCATTGATATTGAGAGACTATTCGACTTCTAGGGTTTGTGTAATTGCGCGTATTCCTCTACGTTCATATATATATATACTATTTTTCACAAGATGACCTAACTCAACTGAGAAATTATTGTACTCAGTTCTGTTGGATTTCAGACTCTGTCATCAAAAACGTTGATAAACCAAACCTTAAGAGGGTACAAAATAACATATGTGCCGCAAAAAAAATATGCTAAAAATTTAAGCATTAATGTACACGTATTGATAAGTAAACATGAAGCAGTTAAGTACGCATGCTATGGTTACTAATTCAGGTGCTTACCCAGGGTTTGAACCATCAACTGCACTGACCCAATCATCATGTAAAGAAGGCTCTTCTTCTTTTCGTGGGACTACAGCTTTTATGTATTCGATTTCTAATATCTTCTCCTGTAATCAATCATAAACTATAGTTAGGAATAAAAAAAACGAAGGTGATGACGGTGATAGAAAATGTTGTGGGGGCCTGCTGGCCTTAATATGAGCAAAAGTTGCATTATAACATAGACTGCAGACATACATCTTTGAAAATTTAACGGCAAAAAGAAATTCAAGTAATTCAATCAAGCTGTATTATGGGACGAGATGATAAGTGACATCTGAGATTCAATTAAAGTGGTATTTCGTGTTCAAGTTGTTTCTGAAGTAATGCAATTCATTTCTCTCATTTCATCCGAAACCCAAAACAGATGATCGATAAAAAAATATAATGAAACGAAATTCAAAATGTATCACTACTGTAAACTTTGTCAAACACATACCGCTGAAATTCCCTTGGCGAGAAGAAACTCTTCAAGTGACATCCGAACCAACTCTCCATCGATAAGAAAATCAAATGGTTCAGACTCCCAATCAGCATTACCTTGTTATCATCAGCTAAAAGTATCAATACAATAACATATATAAATGCATGGTTACTAGACTCATGTGTGTGTGCGCGCGCGCAATTGTGTGCTAGCATTGTGACTCCCTTCAGGCAACAAAATTTCCACTCAACACATTGTAATGCAACTAAATACTCATTCCAAGCGGTTGAATAACAGAGAAAAGAAAGATTATAACTCAAAATTCAACACACCCGTGTATTTAAATACATGTAATAGTAGTAACCTGATTTTAGAAGGTTGTTGAGGACAGCAGAGAGGCCCAACCTAGTGAGGTTAGATGGAATAGCAATGGAAGTGTTGGGAGCTTTGTAGGGTGCTTTCAGTTTTGTAACGAATCGGACTTGGACCCGCCTTGAAGCATCTTCAACATCTCCCTCCATATCCATTTTCGGATTCGAGCTCGGGGGCTGCTCCTGCTCGCTAGGGTTCAATGTCACGAGCTCAACCAGTCCGTTTATTTTGGCTATACTCAACGTATTATGTTCTACGAATTTATATATAGACCCCAAACAATTTACCTCAAATAAACTCCTAACTTTTTAAGTTTTGAGTTCATCCCTTTAAAAAGTTTAAGATTTAACTAATAAGATTTTTTTAAGTTCATTCACGCCTAACTTTTGTTACGTGACTAATTGTAGGTGGAAAAAACTTAGTGTTATAACATAGATAAGTTGAACAGAAAATAAAAATCAATCACACACGTATATAATATATATGTGGTTCGGTAATGTGACTACGTCCATAAGGTGTTGCTTTCTATCTTTATTGATCGATTCTTGATAATAAATATCACATGCCCCTTTTTCCAGGGGTATGGGTTATATTTATAGAGTTAGGGAAGAGACTAAGTCGTGTGGGACTGCATCGAGTAAACCCAATTCTAAGATTTTTCGATTGTTGATGTCCAAAAATGGAGACAACAAATAATAAATAAATCAAGAAAGAGAGAGAGATAATGATAATAGAGAATGGAGATGAGAGAGAGAGAAATCAGGATGAGTTTTACATGGTTTGGCCCCTTAAGGAAACCTACGTCCACGGTGTTGCTAGGCTTTTATTGCACTATTGTCAAAGTTACAATGAGGGTTGCTGTTACAACTCGATGATTGAGAGGATTTCAGCCAGAGTCTCCTTCTTAAGTGGATTAGTTCCCTATTTATGGGTGATTTATATAGAATATCAAGAGGACAGGTGGATTGCCCTTATAAATCGGGTAGTTACACCTGAATATACACGTTTATCAGAATAACAAACTAATATGCCTTGGATCATGGGTTGAAATCGTGGATAAGTGCGTGGGTAAATAATTCACAATGGTCACGTTCTCATTATCCCCGCATGATTGGTGAGGGATGTTCAGTATGTAGGCACCCTCAAGAGTATACGGTGTGGTGGACTTCATTTACATGGATAGGACAACTGTCAAATAAGTTGGCCGAGCAAATTATCACTAAGCCAACCTCATTTAAAGAATGGAGTCGAGAACATTTATTAATTCTTTTGGCATTTGGATTTTATTGATCCTTAGGGTTATATGGGTATAATAGAAAGCCCCCAAGACCTCTTGCACGAACTCTGCAATTTGATGTGGGATGATTGGATGAGGTGTTATATGTTGCTCGTATCAAGGCGTTTATGATCGGCTCACTTTAGGTCGACCTAGGCCGAACACCTTCAGGGTTTATAAAAAAATTTAAGGACAGGTGTCTAGCAGCTAAAGCGACTTCTTTTTAATGATGGCGACGGGATATACGTACTGATACTCTGTACCGTCGTTCGATTTCTACAAAAAATTTGACGTTTGATATACTGCGTGTAATGACCCCACTTTTATATGCTCATATATAGTTTTAAATGTTGTATTATTTCATAAGTGATATGGATAATGTTAATTTATTATTTTGGTCTAATCCTCCCTTCATAAATCATGAAATATCAAATTAATTACAAACATAAAATTTTAAAGTTTTCGGTAGGAATGTTCATATTAAGACTAGTTTTGACCATTATAATATAACACTTGACTTGAGGTAAAAACTAAAAAGTTGTATATATATATGAATTAGGTTTGTAACACAATAAACGGTGTGTTAAACGGAGGTCCGAGCAAGAACTTATACTGAAATTACGAAATAAGGGCAAATATGTTCATCATTTAAGTCATATTTTGTCTTATTACCACACCATGTGTAATATTTTGATTGGTTGAAGGGGAGGTTGGTTTGGCCGACTTAAATACTTTGAAATAACCTCCTTCTTCCTCAAAATTTATTAAATCAAAGTCTTATGGCATATCCTAAGCTAAATGATAAGTTTTGGGGTAGAAAATATAAATTTACGAAACTCTAGGGATTTGATTTTAAATAAAGAATATTTCAGAGACTAAAATAAAAATATAAAAGGACCATTTTATAAATAAAATATTTTTAAGGATCTCTAAGAAATATTGAAAATATATGGTGTAAAATTACTAAAATACCCTTCATGTGTAAAATGACCCTTATTCCCTTAATAACTTTACACCTCGCGCTATACTTTTCCCACCACACTGTACACATGTCATGCAATTAGATAATGTTAAAACACGTGTCGCCATCTGGTGAATTAAGACTGCAAGACACCCCCATTACGCGTAACGACGACTCATTAAAATAAATGCTTAGTCATCGGGACACATGTCAACACCCTAATAACTTTGGGAAACTATAAATAGAAGCCTTAGGATCAGTTCTTACACTAAATCCATTCCAAATATAAAAAATAAATAGTGAGAGAAAGTGTGAGGAAGTTTAAGAAGAAGTTTTGTCTTAAGATTAACGAGCAATCCAAGACTTTGAATCTGTAACTTCGAATTTTTGTTCTAGGTGAGTACTCTGTGACATTCCTTGCATATTTTGATTGTATGATATTATGCAAACTATATCTATTTTGTGAAATATTTTATTCTCAAAATACATCTAATACCGATGATTCCGTCGTTTGTTACATGTGTATATCTCTCGATATATACATCTGATTTGAATTCAGAAATTATTGATTCGGCATATGGAAACTCTCTTACTACCTTCCCAGCTGGTTTATCGTTGGTGTGCCCTAAATAAGGCGTTGTTTCAGATATCATGATTTTCTGTCTGTGTTGTTACCAAGTGGAAACATCTGGTGACACTATTTGTTTATCTGGGTATTAGAGTGTACATAGCCATTAAAAGAAAATTTAATAACTGATATACTGCTCAAATTGTTTTATCTATTATGTTCTGAACTGTTTATTCTTAAAATATATACTATCAGTTTGCTTTATATATTTTACTGCAAATTCTTGTCCATATATGTATATGCCTTATGTTGTAAATTGAATAGGTATTAATTTTTTGAAAAACCGTGGAATGTCTCGAGATTAAATCTCACTCGGCTTTTAGCTGATGTTGTATAAATAACCATTTTTTAGGAAATAAGTAGGTTCGCGGAGGGAATGAAAAATGACTATGTTGAAGATTCAGCTTTTAGAGCTCTTTTCGTTATTGTAAATAAAATGTTTGTTTTATCATTTTGAGCATGTCTGGCTCTTTGTAGTAAGCTTTAAATTTTGTCTTAAGTTGTAACTCGTCACTTTTAAAATAACTGAAGTTTCCTTTAGAAAGCTCTGATGACGTAATTCCTTTACTTTCAGTATTTTACGATTCATAACCATGTGATTGTATTTCCGTTGCACTTATTTAAGGAAATAATTTAAGTCATAATATATGTTGCCTTGGTGGCATATCAATACACTCGTTCCCTAATACTAATTTGGGTCGGGCCTGTGACACTGCGTCTTTTCACTCCCTTTTCCCAAAAGTATAAATTCACACCACACATTCCATTTTACATCAATTTGATATTTGCATAGAGTGAGAAAAAAAAGATTCAAGCGTTACACTGGGCATTCTTGAGGGATCAGTCGTTTGCCACCAAAAGTATTTATGTTTGTTGATGTAAAAAATTAGATTTGACCGAATTATTTTAATCATAGATAAAAATGAATAAAGAAATAATAGACAATAGATTTTTAAAGTGGTTCAGCCTTATAAGAATGGCCTACATCCATTGTTTTTGTATTGCTGACTGTTTGCTTGGAATTCTCGAGGAATGATTTTTCTCAAGAAATTTCGGTCCCCCTCTGATGAGGAGGTTACAATGTATTTATAGCCTTGAGGCTGTACAAATGAAAGGACAATGCGCTGTTATCTAGTAGACATGTACATTTGTATGATAATAATGAGCATTTAATGCGCAGTCGTCTCCTTGATTATCCTGATTTGAGTGCTTTGTACGCTATGTAGCTCGGACCGCCTAAGCTGCTCGGACCGCCTAAGTAGCTCGGTAGGCATGAGTTCCTCGGGGGACTTTAGCTGGTTGATACGCTTGAGATGTTCGGAATGTATGAGTTGCTCGTGGCGCTTGAGTAGCTCGGTGGCAATAAGTTGATCGATAGAAGTATTTGTAATTATCACGTTAGAAGACACGTGTTTTCAAGTGATGGGTCCACGTCAGCAGATTAAATTTGGTATCAACAGAACCCCCAATGTTTCGTAGTTTGATGTTGAAGAAAAGTATGGAACATTCTACTGCTTAGTTTTTCGGTTTTTATGGATTTTAGGCAAACTTTCGTTGTATATAACTCCTTTTTTGAGTGCATGGTATCAGGCTTTTAAAGTATTTTGAATTTCCATAACCGCTTCATTTTTTGGGCCCCTTTTCTTCTTTTTAGTCGTCGGATACGCAAACGTCCTTCCTTGTAATTATTGTTGTCACGACCTCGACCCAAAATAGTATAAGGGAACGAGTGTCTTAACATATTGTATTTTACCAGCATAACTACTAAGTAAAGCTATAAAACAATAAATTAAAACTATAAAGATGCATTATAACATTAAGATTACTTTAAGATGAATATCCCTAAAACTTCTTCTTAAACTTTCTCTCACTATTTCTTTCTATAATTCTCAAGGAATTGGTGTGAGTTTCAAATGATCCCCAAAGGCCCTATTTATAGTTTTCCAAAGATATCACGACATTGACACGTGTCCATGTTGACCAAGCTTTTACAATGGGAGTCAGCGTTGACGTGTCGCGTAACGGAGGCATCTTGCAGTCTTATTTCACTGGACTACGACACGTGTTTTAGCTTCTCCTCTAATGACGACACGTGTTTTGGATTCTCCTCTAACGACGAAACGTGTACGGTGGAGGTGTCAAAACCAAGCACGAGGTATCGAGCACGAGGTGGAAAGGTATTAAGGGTATAAGGGTCATTTCGAACCTGAAGGGTATTTTGGTAATTTCACACCATATATTTTCAATAATTCTTATAGGTCCCTGGAAATATTTTATTTATGAAAAGGCTCCATTATATTTTTCATTTTGGTCCCTGAAACTTTCTTTATTAAAACCAAGACCCTAAAGTTTCATAAAATTACATTTTCCACCCAAAAACTTATCACTTAGCTTAGGATCTGTCATAAAATCTCAATCTGACCCATTTTACCGTTGATTCTTCAAATTTAAAAACGGGATCTGTCATATTAAGAACTCGGAATATCATATATGTAATAATATATCATTATTAGATAGTAAGTGTGACGAAATTGAAAGAAGACAATTATATATTGGCATAAGAAAATGGGGTCATTACATCCTACCCTCCTTATAAAAAGTTTGGTCCCCAAACTTTACTTACATTAATTTCCAAAAAGGTGTTGATATCACTCTTTTATTTCTTCTTCCCGCTCCCATGTTGCTTCTTCAACAAAATGATTCCACCATAATACTTTGACTAGTGGAATCACCTTGGTTCGTAATATTTGATCTTTATGGTCCAAGATTTCCACTGGATGCTCAATGTATGTCAAATATTCTCTATCTTGAAGAGGCTCGTGACTTAAGATATGTGCTGGATCAGGGATGTATTTCTTCATCATTGAAACATGAAACGCATTATGCACACTAGAGAGTTCAGGGGGTAAGGCTATTCGATACGCAACAACACCCATCCTTTCAAGGATTTCAAAAGGTCCTATGTATCTTGGACTCAACTTTCCTTTCTTCCCAAACCGGATTACTCCCTTTATCGGTGATACTCGTAAGAAAACATAGTCTCCTCTTTGGAATTCTAACGGTCGATGTCGATTGTCAGCATAACTCTTTTGACGGCTTTGAGCGATTTGAAGTCGGTCTTGTATCAATTTCACTTTCTCTGTTGTGACCTGAATCAATTATGGTCCCAATAATTTTCTTTCTCCAACTTCTACCCAACATGCAGGAGAACGACACCTTCTACCATAGAGTGCCTCATACGGAGCCATTTGAATACTTGCTTGATAGCAATTATTATATGCAAATTCCACTAACGGTAAATGATCATCCCAATTCCCCTTCAACTCAAGTACACATGCCCTAAGCATATCCTCTAAGGTTTGGATAGTTATCTCAGATTGTCCATCTGTTTGAGGATAAAAAGCGGTGCGGAAATTCAATTTTGTTCCCATGGCTACTTGTAGGCTTTTCTAAAAGCGAGACACGAATCTAGGGTCACGATCAGAAACAATTGAAATTGGGGTTTCATGAAGCTTAATAATTTCCCGTATATACAATTTAGATAGCTTTTCTAAGGAATGAGTAATCTTAATGGCAAGAAAATGAGCAGATTTAGTTAACCTATCAATAATTACCCAAATGGAATCATTACCATTGGAACTCCTTGGTAGCCCTGTCACAAAATCCATGGTAATATGTTCCCATTTCCACTCAGGGATTGGTAAAGGTTGTAATAATCCTGATGGTTTCTGATGTTCAGCTTTTACTTGTTGACAGATTGAACACTGAGATAGAAACTCTGCTATCTCCCTTTTCATGTTATTCCACCAAAACACTTCTCGGAGATCTCTGTACATCTTGGTATTTCCGGGATGAACTGTGAATTTTGAGTAATGACCTTCCTCCAAAATCTGTCTTTTTAGTTGGGCATCACTAGGTATACAGACTCTATTTCTAAACCTTAATATATCATCTCGTATCGCAAATTCAATTCTCTTCCCTTCAATAACCTCTTCTTTAATCTTTTTCAGTTGTGGGTCATTTACTTGTGCAACTTTAATTATTTCCATTAACGTGGGTTGTATTTGTAAGTTTGTGATTATTCCTCCTTCGCTATAAATATGTACATCTATTTACATACTTCTCAAATCTTTCAATAGAGCTTCCTGGCTGGTAATAAGGCATGCTAAATTTGGTGTAGAATTTCTACTCAAAGCATCGGCAACTACATTAGCTTTCCCCGGGTGATAGTGAATATTTACATCATAATCCTTCATCAATTCTAACCACCTACTTTGTCTCATGTTTAATTCCTTCTGAGTAAAGATATACTTCAAACTCTTATGATCGGTATAAATCTCACAAGTCTCACCATACAAATAATGTCTCCAAATCTTAAGACCAAAAATTATCGCTGCTAATTCTAAGTCATGGGTTGGATAATTTTGCTCATGGGGTTTTAACTGTCTCGAGGCATAAGCTACTACTTTTCCATTTTTCATTAGCACACATCCCAAACCATTTTTAAAAGCATCATTATAAATCAGAAATCCTTCTGTACCGGAACGAATAGTCAAAATTGGGGAAGTTACTAATCGATTCTTAAGTTCTCGAAAATTATTCTCAACTTCCTCACACCATTCATATTGCATCGTCTTTTGTGTTAACCTAGACAGAGGTTTGGCAATACTAGAAAATCCTTCAACAAATCTTCAATAATAACCTGCTAATCCTAGGAAACTGCGAATCTCCGTTACATTAGTTGGTCTTGGCCAATCTAGTATAGCCTCGACCTTTTGAGGATCAACCGACACTCCCTCCTTGGATATGACATGTCCTAGAAAAGAAACACTAGGCAACCAAAATTCACACTTCTTTAATTTCGCATATAATTTCTCTTTCCTAAGGATTTGTTATACCATCTCTTAATGCTTCTCGTGTTCTTCAATACCTTTGGAATAAATAAGGATGTCATCAATGAAAACAACCACACACTGATCCAGATATTTCCTAAACATTCTATTCATCATATCCATAAAAGCGGCTGGTGCATTAGTTAATCCAAATGGAATCACAAGAAATTCATAGTGACCATATCTAGTACGAAAAGCTGATTTCGAAATATCCTCTTCCTTAATCTTCAATTGGTGATAGCCTCACCTAAGGTCAATCTTCGAAAATACTTGTGCACCTTGCAGTTGGTCAAACAAATCATCTATACGAGGCAAGGGGTATTTATTCTTAATGGTCACCTTATTTAGTTCACGATAATCTATGCATAACCTCATCGTCCCATCCTTCTTTTTAACAAATAACACTGGAGCACCCCAAGGGGATATACTAGGTCTAATAAAACCCTTGTCTAACGGATCTTGTAATTGATCTTTTAATTCCCTTAATTCTAAAGGTGCCATGCGATAAGGTGGTTTTGAGATTGGTGTGGTTCCAGGAACAAGGTCAATGGTAAATTCTACTTCTCTACTAGGAGGTAGACTGGGCAAATCATCTGGAAAAAGCCTAGCTATAGGAATATCTTCTAAACTAGGCTCTTTTGTTTGCAAATCAATAACACTGGCAAGGAATCCTTGACATCCCTTCTTAAGAAAACTACAAGCTTGCATTACAGAGATAATACACATGGGAGATAAGATGCTAGTTCCTTCAAAACTGAATTTTGGTTGGTTAGGAATTTGGAAAATAACTCTCTTCTCAAACAAATCCACCCTAGAATGATATGATGCTAACTAATCCATCCCCAAAATGACTTCAAAATATCTTATGTCTAAAACTATCAAATCAGTGAATAGTTTATGACTACTGACATTTATAGGGCAAAACTTATATACTAATGTTCCCGTTAATAACTCACCCGAAGGAGTAGAAACGTGTATGATATGATTCAAGGATTCAGGAATATTAGGAAAGCGATTAACAAAATGCACAGACACAAATGAATGGGTAGAACCAGGATCAATTAAAACTTGAAAAGGTTGTGCACATATAGAAAGTGTACCTGACACTACTGCATTAGAAGCCTTTGTATCGGAAAGATTAAAGACTCTACCTTGTCTGCCCTGATCCTTATTGTCATTAGAAGTTTTTGTTGCCACCTTCCCTTTGTTAGGACAATCTCACATTTTATGTCCCTTTTGGCCATACCCAAAGTAACTCCCCATCTCCAGGTAACACGGCCGCCCTCTATGAATATTACCACAACGTTGGCATTTATCGACATTAAGGGGTTTGTTTACTAAAGGTTGTCCTATATTAGGTATAGTCCTAAAGGGTTTATTATTGGGGTTCTTTCCTCTTTGTTCTCCAAAATTCTTCTTCCCCTCTCTAACCTGATTATATTCTTCACTATCCTTCTCAGCTATTGTTGCCCTAGCCACCACGTCATTATATGATGTCAACTTTAGGATGGAAATTCGGCTACGAATATTCAACCTTAACCCACGTTCAAACTTCTTGGCTCTTAAAACATCGGTTATCACAACATGAGGTGCAAAATGGGATAACTCAGTAAACTTTGCCTCATATTGACTAACCGTCATATTTCCTTGAACCAGACCCATGAAGTCAGCTGCTTTTTGGTCTTGCACCGTTTCGGGAAAGTATTTCTCGTAGAAGATCACTAAGAATTCATTCCAACCTATGGGATTATTCCTTTCCCCATGCATTCTCTTAGTCATTCTCCACCAATGTTCGGCTTCACCTTCTAACATGAATGTTCCAAATAAAACCCGTTGTTCATCTGTACACTTAAGAACATCGAACATCTTTTCCATTTGTATCACCCAGTTCTCTGCTTCGGTGGGGTTAGGAGTCCCTTTAAAAGACGGCGGATTCAACTTCTTGAACTGTTCAATAGTACAACTACTTAGTTCAAGATTCCTTGGTGCTCCATTATTCACTTGATGCTCCACAATTCTTGCTAGACTTTCAATTGCCTTGTATGCACCTTCCAGTCCTTCCATACTCGAACCACTAGTTCCTCAAGTTGATCTTGCCTTGGTCATTTTATACAGTCATGGCACGTAAGATGTATTATACTAGCCCAAGATTGCAATTTAGAAGAACAATGATATATAAATAATTATATATATTTTAATACATGTGGAGGGTTATCACATAAGTCGGATATTTAATCTTGTATCCTATGTATGGAAACTTAAAATCTATAATGTTCGAAACTTATATTCAGTAGTCTACGGGTTCATAACCTATGCTCTGATACCACCTCTGTCACGATCCGACCCAAAATAGTATTTGGGAACGAGTGTCTTGACATGCCACCAAGGCAACAAATATTTCCATTTAATGGTTTTCTTAAATAAATGCAACGGATGTATTATCACATGGTTATGAATCGTAAAATACTGATGTGACACCCCAACTAATTAAATACCGGGTAGCTACTCCTTTATTAAATTAATTCAAAATGCCAAGTTGGCTCAGTTAATAGCATCACTGTCGAAAACATTTTAATTTTACTAACCACCTAGTATTTAAAAAGTAAGTTGCCAAATTTTAATATAAGTCTGATTAACATGCAACAAGTGTAATAAAGAATAATAACACCATTCACCATACTGAAGTAAAACGAATAACCATCACATAGTGTAAATAAAGTCTGGAGGAAAACTCCTCACTACAATCTCATACTGAAATAAATAACCGAATGCTAAAACAATACAAATCAAAGTCTGAAAACTGCAATGTAAAAGATGTCTCTAAATAGAAATGGGCAACATGCCCTACAACTGATAGATAGTGACTCTGGAATCCAAAAGATAGAAGCGTCTACAAGCAAATCCCTGTAGCTTCCACAAACAGCTACAGCTCGTCACCTGAATGAGAATCCTATGCTTGGTGTCCCTGTGGCTGGGCACCTAAAATGGTTTTACAAGAAAAAGATTTGAAAAGCAAACGGGTCAGAGCCCGAATGTGGAGTTATATTTTAAAAACCTGCAAGTGCTTTAAAAACATTTAAAACATTAAATGCAAAGTACATGTTAGGACGTGCACTCACATGATATTCTCACCTCTCGTCTAACTGTGCACTCCTAACGTAAGTACCCATCTAGAGTGATACAAACTACTAGCTAAGTGACAACGTATCTAGCTAGACTATCATAGGTCCTACCCATTACTCGGTTCTATTAACATTATAACGCTCGTAATTAAGTAGGGGATTAATGTAAACTCAGATGCTCAATAAGCAATATATATATCACTATCAGTTAACTCGTTATTTTTCTCGAAATAATACCGTAATTATATTCACATTCTTAACATGAAGGTTCTCATTAATTAAGTGTATATTATTCACATCACAAATATACAGTATAAGCACCCCGAGAACTAAGCTGCGGTGCACACATACTCTGCTATCCATCCCGGTACATCACGTACATAAGGATTACATATTCCGATTCTCTCAGGAATAGTCCAGATAACACAAATCACAAATAGTGGAGGCGAACACAGTCACATCACATAGGTCACGCACATACCTACGCTCCTACGATCAGCGGACTTATTAATATCCCAATAAGTCTTTCTATGACCTATGTTCATCGAGGTAACTAGTCTAAATCCGGGCAACACAAGGATTAGAGGGCCCTAAGCGAACGCAAACCTCCCGTGATAGCAAGTATGGTAGGTATGTCATACACACAATTCATATACCAATACTAAGTAAACACACGTCTTAGTAATACAGTAGTTTAATCGTAGTACATATCGCATTCTCGTACTAACTTATAATTATCACAATTCATACTATTCCGGTTTGTAATTATACGTGCCATAATTCATCCTCACGTCGTAGTAGATTCTCACGTCTCGACCCACATGGTTCATTGAATATAACTTTCATATATAATTTACTCCTCATAATAATCCAAAAGTCCCAAATCTATCCTCCATCATCAAGGAATGTTAACTCTACCCTCGAACCAGTTTACGGGACGCTAAAAATCAAAACAGTCCAAAAAGGACCAAACTGCCAACTCGTTAGAAGTCTCGTTCGAACGAGACTGTTCGAACGAGATTCCTCTGTCAACTCGTTAGAAGTCTCGTCCTAACGAGGCTGTTCGAACGAGATTCCAGTTCGTTCGAACGAACTGTACCTTCTAACGATATCTCGTTCGAACGAGATATCGAACGAGATCCCTTCTCGTTAGCAGCGACTGGTCAACTCGTTAGAAGCTCGTTCGAACGAGTTCGTTCGAACGAACTGGGTAGGGGCTTCTAACGAGCTACCAGATTCGGCCCAGATTTTTCCCCAATTTGTTTTTCATCCATTTTAACACCTCAAATCTTCTAAACTAAGTCCCAACAATCGTTTAAAGGTCCATAATCAATACTAAACATATATAGTCACATCCTAACATGTTTTTAAGGGATCAATCCATCCTAACATCAATTAAATTTACAAATTTCTACACTTTTTCCCAATATCTCAAGAACATGAACCCTAACTTTATATCCTCATCAAATCCCAGAATTTAATCCGTTTTAATTTCTTCTAATCACAACTATCATGAGAGAAATCATCTACCTATCATTCTACATGCAAATCTCTTCAAAATTTTCAAGTTCTAAACTCCAAACTACATGGGTTTTCATTTATCTTTCAAAAACAATTAAAATTCCTCAATTTCTAACATGGAAAATACATTCTCTGAAATTAAATGGAATAAAGTCACTTGCCTTGATTGTCTCTGAGTTTGGTGTAGGTTTGGTAGAACTTTTCTGCAGAATCTCTTCTCTCCAAGCTTCCTCTCCAATGGTGGCTTAAGGTGGCTAGGGTTTTGATTTGGGAATTTAGAACACTCTTCTAATAACCTACGTAGCCTTCTAGGTTAATATGGTTTGGTTAATGGGCTTAGTGGGTTTAATCCACATCAGATTTACATCTCTAATTTTCGTCACTTTTAATTCCTCAAAATGTAAAATTATCAAAATACCCTTTAAGTTGCCGGTATGGCCTAAAAATACCCCGGAATCCAAACTACACCCCCGGGTAGTGTTTTCTGACTATCTCGACCCTTCCGGACGTGTTGGCGCACTCAAAACGACCATACGATTTATAGATTTTAAATTCACTATTATTATCAAAATATTACATCGTGACGCGGCGGTCCCACGCGTCTCAACAAAATTTCTAAAATGCCGTCTATCAATCTCACGACAAATTTTATAATACCAAATACATATATCTAAACATGTATGCACATAATCAAATACCAACTCGCATCTCGTTAGTATTTATAACCCGGATTAATTTCCAATTAATACGCATTTAATTAATTAATCCCAAAAATATAAATAGCCAAAAGTACGGGGTATTACAACTGAAAGTAAAGGAATTACGTCATCAGAGCTTTCTAAAGGAAACTTCATATATATTAAAAGCAACAACGAGTTACAACTTAAGAGAAAATTTAAACCTTATTACAAGAGAGCCAGACATGCTCTAAATAAACATTTTACAAAAAAAAAACTCTAAAAGCTAAATCTTCAATATAGTCCATTTTCGTTCCGTCCGTGAGCTTAAACGTTTCCTGAAAAATGGTTATTTATGCAACATGAGCTAAAAGCCGAATGAGGTTCAACCTCCAAACATTCCAGGGTTTTCAGAAAATAGATACCTATTCAAGTCAAAAGAGAAGGCATATACCTATATGGAGAGGAACTTGCAGTAAATAGATATATATTTTGAAATGATAGTAATATCACAATTGGATTGCTCAAAATAAGAAGAATGCAACAAATCAAATGTGATATCTTTTTATTTCAATCATATCATTTTAATGGCCAAGTACACTCTAATACCGTATTATACCCCGATAGTGGAGGGTCAATCGAACTAGTTCGTCACAACGCCTTATTTAGGGCACACCAGCGATAACCCAGCTGGGAAGGTCAGTCAGTAAAGAGGTCCCTTAGGCCGAATCATAATTTCAATATTCAATATCCTTTTCAATAATCATTTTAATCGGTATGTTTATATGGACAAATATAAACATATCACAATTGAATCAGTCATCGGTATCACATGAATTTTGAGAATAAAAGCAGTTCACAAAATATATATAGTTTGCATAATATCATAAAATCAAAATACACAAGGAATGTCAGAGTACTCACCCAAAATAGAGGTCAAATTTACTGGTATTGGTCTTCGATCACATGTTAATCTGATAAAGATTTAAGTACACATTCTAAGGTCCAGTTTATACTATACTAACCTCTTCCTTTAAAGGATTACTGAATCCCTATTTGTTAATTTTTAAAACTCATTGATCGTAATTGAAGAATTCAATTCATAGTCTTTCCTCATCAGTCGATTCCCAGTAGAGATGGAGGGTCACAGGGGCACCACTTAAATACCATCTCATCTAGACACAATATTTCCGGATTCATTCCCAGTAGAGATGGAGGGTCACAGGGGCACCACTTAAATACCATCTCATCTAGACAGAACTTCATCGGGCCTGACTTTGGAATTACTTAAATGGGATTCCATAATAACGAGCAATTTCTTTAAAAAGAATCATTTTTAAAAGCGTATAATTTCAAACAAGTTTATAAAATCAACTTGGATTTGTTCTAAATTTTAAGTTTTGATTAGTGAATTCTTTATTGTATTTTACCAGCATAACTACTAAGTAAAGCTATAAAACAATAAATTAAAACTATAAAGATGCATTATAACATTAAGATTACCTTAAGATGAATATCCCTAAGAACTTCTTCTTAAACTTTCTCACACTTTCTCTCACTATTTCTTTCTATAATTCTCAAGGAATTGGTGTGAGTTTCAAATGATCCCCAAAGGCCCTATTTATAGTTTTCCAAAGATATCATGACATTGACACGTGTCCATGCTGACCAAGCTTTTACAATGGGAGTCAGCGTTGACGTGTCGCGTAACGGAGGCATCTTACAGTCTTATTTAACTGAACTACGGCACGTGTTTTAGCTTCTCCTCTAATGACGACACGTCTTTTGGCTTCTCCTCTAACGAGGACACGTGTAAGGTGGAGGTGTCAAAACCAAGCACGAGGTATCGAGCACGAGGTGGAAAGGTATTAAGGGTATAAGGGTCATTTCGAACATGAAGGGTATTTTGGTAATTTCACACCATATATTTTCAATATTTCTTATAGGTCCCTAAAAATATTTTATTTATGAAAAGGCTCCTTTATATTTTTCATTTTGGTCCCTGAAACTTTCTTTATTAAAATCAAGTCCCTAAAGTTTCATAAAATTATATTTTCTACCCCAAAACTTATCACTTAGCTTAGGATGTGCCATAAAATCTCAATCTGACCCATTTTACCGTTGATTCTTCAAATTTAAAAATGGGATCTGTCATATTAAGAACTCGAAATATCATATATGTAACAATATATCATTATTAGATAGTAAGTGTGACGAAATTGAAAGAAGACAATTATATATTGGCATAAGAAAATGGGGTCATTACACCCTACCCTCCTTATAAAAAGTTGGGTCCCCAAACTTTACTTACATTAATTTCCAAAAAGGTGTGGCTATCGCTCTTTTATTTCTTCTTCCCGCTCCCATGTTGCTTCTTCAACAGAATGATTCCTCCATAATACTTTGACTCGTGGAATAACCTTGGTTCATAATATTTGATCTTTATGGTCCTAGATTTCCACTGGATGCTCAATGTATGTCAAATCTTCTCTAACTTGGAGAGGCTCGTGACTTAAGATATGTGCTAGATCAGGGATGTATTTCTTCATCATTGAAACATGAAACACATTATGCACACTAGAGAGTTCAGGGGGTAAGGCTATTCGATACGCAACAACACCCATCCTTTCAAGGATTTCAAAGGTCCTATGTATCTTGGACTCAACTTTTCTTTCTTCCCAAACCGGATTACTCCCTTTGTCGATGATACTCGTAAGAAAACATAGTCTCCTCTTTGGAATTCTAACGGTCGGTGTCGATTGTCAGCATAACTCTTTTGACGGCTTTGAGCGATTTGAAGTCGGTCTTGTATCAATTTCACTTTCTCTGTTGTGACCCGAATCAATTATGGTCCCAATAATTTTCTTTCTCCAACTTCTACCCAACATGTAGGAGAACGACACCTTCTACCATAGAGTGCCTCATACGGAGCCATTTGAATACTTGCTTGATAGCAATTATTATATGCAAATTCCTCTAACGGTAAATGATCATCCCAATTCCCCTTCAAATTAAGTACACATGCCCTAAGCATATCCTCTAAGGTTTGGATAGTTATCTCAGATTGTCCATCTGTTTGAGGATGAAAAGCGGTGCTGAAATTCAATTTTATTCCTATGGCTACTTGTAGGCTTTTCCAATAGCGAGACACGAATCTAGGGTCACGATCAGAAATAATTGAAATTGAGGTTTCATGAAGCTTAATAATTTCCCGTATATACAATTTAGCTAGCTTTTCTAAGGAATGGGTAATCTTAATGGCAAGAAAATGAGCAGATTTAGTTAACCTATCAATAATTACCCGAATGGAATCATTACCATTGGAACTCCTTGGTAGCCCTGTCACAAAATTCATGGTAATATGTTCCCATTTCCACTCAGGGATTGGTAAAGGTTGTAATAATCCTGATGGTTTCTGATGTTCAGCTTTTACTTGTTGACAGATCGAACACTGAGATAAAAACTCTGCTATCTCCCTTTTCATGTTATTCCACCAAAACAGTTCTCGGAGATCTCTGTACATCTTGGTATTTTCGGTTTGAACTGTGAATCTCGAGTAATGACCTTCCTCCAAAATCTGCCTCTTTAGTTGGGCATCACTAGGTATACAGACTCTATTTCCAAACATTAATATATCATCTCGTATTGCAAATTCAATTCTCTTCCCTTCAATAACCTCTTCTTTAATCTTCTTCAATTGTGGGTCATTTACTTGTGCAACTTTAATTCTTTCCATTAACGTGGGTTGTATTTGTAAGTTTGCGATTATTCCTCCCTCGCTATAAATATGTACATCAATTTACATACTTCTCAAATCTTTCAATAGAGCTTCCTGGCTGGTAATAAGGCATGCTAAATTTGGTGTAGACTTTCTACTCAAAGCATCGGCAACTACAATAGCTTTCCCCGGGTGATAGTGAATATTTACATCATAATCCTTCATCAATTCTAACCACCTCCTTTGTCTCATGTTTAATTCCACCTGAGTAAAGATATATTTCAAACTCTTATGATCGGTATAAATCTCACAAGTATCACCATACAAATAATGTCTCCAAATCTTAAGAGCAAAAATTACCGCTGCTAATTCTAAGTCATGGGTTGGATAATTTTGCTCATGGGGTTTTAACTATCTCGAGGCATAAGCTATTACTTTTCCATTTTTCATTAGCACACATCCCAAACCATTTTTAAAAGCATCACTATAAATCACAAATCCTCTTGTACCGGAAGGAATAGTCAAAATTGGGGCAGTTACTAATCGATTCTTAAGTTCTAAAAAATTATTCTCAACTTCCTCACACCATTAATATTTCATCGTCTTTTATGTTAACCTAGAAAGAGGTTTGGCAATACTAGAAAATCCTTCAACAAATCTTCGATAATAACCTGCTAATCCTAGGAAACTACGAATCTCCGTTACATTAGTTGGTCTTGGCCAATCTAGTATAACATCGACCTTTTGAGGATCAACCGACACTCCCTCCTTGGATATGACATGTCCTAAAAAAGAAACACTAGGCAACCAAAATTCACACTTCTTTAATTTCGCATATAATTTCTCTTTCCTAAGGATTTGTAATACCATCTCCAAATGCTTATCGCGTTCTTCAATACCTTTGGAATAAATAAGGATGTCATCAATGAAAACAACCACACACTGATCCAGATATTTCCTAAACACTCTATTCATCACATCCATAAAAGCGGCTGGTGCATTAGTTAATCCAAATGGCATCACAAGAAATTCATAGTGACCATATCTAGTACGAAAAGCTGATTTCGAAATATCCTCTTCCTTAATCTTCAATTGGTGATAGCCTCACCTAAGGTCAATCTTCGAAAATACTTGTGCACCTTGCAGTTGGTCAAACAAATCATCTATACGAGGCAAGGGGTATTTATTCTTAACGGTCACCTTATTTAGTTCACGATAATCTATGCATAACCTCATCGTCCCATCCTTTTTTTTTAATAAATAACACTGGAGCACCCCAAGGGGATATACTAGGCCTAATAAAACCCTTGTCTAACAGATCTTGTAATTGATCTTTTAATTCCCTTAATTCTAAAGGTGCCATGCGATAAGGTGGTTTTGAGATTGGTGTGGTTCCAGGAACACGGTCAATGGTTAATTCTACTTCTCTACTAGGAGGTAGACTGGGCAAATCATCTGGAAAAAGCCTAGCTATAGGAATATCTTTTAAACTAGGCTCTTTTATTTGCAAATCAATAACACTGGCAAGGAATCCTTGACATCCCTTCTTAAGAAAACTACAAGCTTGCATTACAGAGATAATACGCATGGGAGATAAGATGCTAGTTCCTTCAAAACTGAATTTTGGTTGGTTAGGAATTTGGAAAACAACTCTCTTCTTAAAAAAATCCACCCTAGAATGATATGATGCTAACCAATCCATCCCCAAAATGACTTCAAAATATCTTATGTCTAAAACTATCAAATCAGCGAATAGTTTATGACTACTGACATTTATAGGGCAAAACTTATATACTAATGTTCCCGTTAATAACTCACCCGAAGGAGTAGAAACGTGTATGATATGATTCAAGGATTCAGGAATATTTGGAAAGCGATTAACAAAATGCATAAACACAAATGAATGGGTAGAACCAGGATCAATTAAAACTTGAAAAGGTTGTTCACATATAAAAAGTGTACCTGACACTACTGCATTAGAAGCCTTTGCATCGAAAAGATTAAAGACTCTACCTTGTCTGCCCTGATCCTTATTGTCATTAGAAGTTTTTATTGCCGCCTTCCTTTTGTTAGGACAATCTCACATTTTATGTCCCTTTGGGCCACACCCAAAGCAACTCCCCGTCTCCAGGTAACACGGTTGCCGTCTATGAATATTACCACAACGTTGGCATTTATCAACATTAAAGGGTTTGTTTACTAAAGGTTGTCCTATATTAAGTATAGTCCTAAAGGGTTTATTATTGGGGTTCTTTCCTCTTTGTTCTCCAAACTTCTTCTTCCCCCCTCTAACCTGATTATATTCTTCACTATCCTTCTCAGCTATTGTTGTCCTAGCCACCACGTCATTATATGATGTCAACTTTAGGATGGAAATTCGGCTACGAATATTCAACCTTAACCCACGTTCAAACTTCTTGACTCTTAAAACATCGGTTATCACAACATGAGGTGCAAAACGGGATAGCTCAGTAAACTTTGCCTCATATTGACTAACCGTCATATTTCCTTGAACCAGACCCATGAAGTCAGCTGCTTTTTGGTCTTGCACCGTTTCGGGAAAGTATTTATTGTAGAAGATCACTAAGAAGTCATTCCAACCTATGGGATTATTCCTTTTCCCATGCATTCTCTTAGTCATTCTCCACCAATTTTCGGCTTCACCTTCTAACATGAATGTTCCAAATAAAACCCGTTGTTCATCTGTACACTTAAGAACATCGAACATCTTTTCCATTTGTATCACCCAGTTTACTGCTTCAGTGGGGTTAGGAGTCCCTTTAAAAGACGACGGATTCAACTTCTTGAACTGTTCAATAGTATAACTACTTAGTTCAAGATTCCTTGGTGCTCCATTATTCACTTGATGCTCCACAATTCTTGCTAGACTTTCAATTGCCTTGTATGCACCTTCCAGTCCTTCAATACTCGAACCACTAGTTCCTCGAGTTGATCTTGCCTTGGTTATTTTCTACAGTTATGGCCAAACGTAAGATGTATTATACTAGCCCAAGATTTCAATTTAGAAGAACAATGATATATGAATAATTATATATATTTTAATACATGTGGAGGGTTATCACATAAGTCGGATATTTAATCCTGTATCCTATGTATGGAAACTTAAAATCTATAATGTTCGAAACTTATGTTCAGTAGTCTACGGGTTCATAACCTATGCTCTGATACCACCTCTGTCACGACCCCGACCCAAAATAGTATTAGGGAACGAGTGTCTTGACATGCCATCAAGGCAACAAATATTTCCATTTAATTGTTTCCTTAAATAAATGCAACGGATGTATTATCACATGGTTATGAATCGTAAAATACTGAAAGTAAAGGAATTACGTCATCAGAGCTTTCTAAAGGAAACTTCATATATATTAAAAGCAATAACGAGTTACAACTTATGAGAAAATTTAAACCTTATTACAAGAGAGCCAGACATGCTCTAAATAAACAATTTACAAAAAAATCTCAAAAAGCTAAATCTTCAATATAGTCCATCTTCGTTCCGTCCGTGAGCTTAAACGTTTCCTAAAAAATGGTTATTTATGCAACATGAGCTAAAAGACGAATGAGGTTCAATCTCCAAACATTCCAGGGTTTTCCGAAAATAGATACCTATTCAAGTCAAAAGAGAAGGCATATACCTATATGGAGAGGAACTTGCAGTAAATAGATATATATTTTGAAATGATAGTATATATATCACAATTGGATTGCTCAAAATAAGAAGAATGCAACAAATCAAATGTGATATTTTTTCTTTCAATCATGTCATTTTAATGGCCAAGTACACTCTAATACCATATTCTTCTACCGTATTATACCCCGATAGTTGAGGGTCAATCGAATTAGTTCGTCACAACGCCTTATTTAGGGTACACCAGCGATAATCCAGCTGGGAAGGTCAGTCAGTAAAGAGGTCCCTTAGGCCGAATCATAATTTTAATATTCAATATCCTTTTCAATAATCATTTTAATCGGTATGTTTATATGGACAAATATAAACATATCATAATTGAATCAGTCATCGGTATCACATGAATTTTGAGAATGAAAGCAGTTCACAAAATATATATAGTTTGCATAATATCCTAAAATCAAAATACACAAGGAATGTCAGAGTACTCACCCAAAATGGAGGTCAAATTTACTGGTATTGGTCTTCGATCACACGTTAATCTGATAAAGATTTAAGTACACATTCTAAGGTCCAGTTTATACTATACTAACCTCTTCTTTTAAAGGATTACTGAATCCCTATTTGTTAATTTTTAAAACTCATTGATCATAATTGAAGAATTCAATTCATAGTCTTTCCTCATCAATCGGTTCCCAGTAGAGATGGAGGGTCACAGGGGCACCACTTAAATACCATCTCATCTAGACATAACATTTTTGGATTCATTCCCAGTAAAGATGGAGGGTCACAGGGGCACCACTTAAATACCATCCCATCTAGACAGAACTTCATCGGGCCTGACTTTGGAATTACTTAAATGGGATTCCATAATAACGAGTAATTTCTTTAAAAAGAATCATTTTTAAAAGCGTATAATTTCGAACAAGTTTATAAAATCAACTTGGATTTGTTCTAAATTTTAAGTTTTGATTAGTGAATTCTTTATTGTATTTTACCAGCATAACTACTAAGTAAAGCTATAAAACAATAAATTAAATCTATAAAGATGCATTATAACATTAAGATTACCTTAAGATGAATATCCCTAAGAACTTCTTCTTAAACTTTCTCACACTTTCTCTCACTATTTCTTTCTATAATTCTCAAGGAATTGGTGTGAGTTTCAAATGATCCCCAAAGGCCCTATTTATAGTTTTCCAAAGATATCACGGCATTGACACGTGTCCATGCTGACCTAGCTTTTACAATGGGAGTCAGCGTTGACGTGTCACGTAACGGAGGCATCTTGCAGTCTTATTTCACTGGACTACGACACGTGTTTTTGCTTCTCCTCTAACGATAGCACGTATTTTGACTTCTTTTCTAATGACGACACGTGTGCGGTGGAGGTGTCAAAACCAAGCACGAGGTGGAAAGGTATTAAGGGTATACAGGTCATTTCGAACCTGAAGGGTATTTTGGTAATTTCACACCATATATTTTCAATATTTCTTATAGATCCCTGAAAATATTTTATTTACAAAAGGCCCCATTTTATTTTTCATTTTGGTTCCTGAAACTTTCTTTATTAAAACCAAGTCCCTAAAGTTTCATAAAATTATATTTTCTACCCCAAAATTTATCACTTAGCTTAGGATGTGCCATAAAATCTCAATCTGACCCATTTTACCGTTGATTCTTCAAATTTAATAGCGGGATCTGTCATATTAAGAACTCTAAATATCATATATGTAATAATATATTATTATTAGATAGTAAGTGTGACGAAATTGAAAGAAGACAATTATATACTGGCATAAGAAAATGGGGTCATTACAATTGCTTTCTCTATTCCCGAGGTAAAGTATTTACGCGATGCAGAAATCCTATCGTCTTTCACTTTTCAAATCTGTATCTTTGAACTCTTCATGTCTTCTCTATCTTGTGCGTTTGTTTCTTCCATTGTTCGTTGTCAACTGATTCACTCTTTTCCTGTAAGATTTTCTTCCTTCTTTTTTATTTACTTTGCTCATCATGGTTTACCTTGTTGAATCGCTTGACAAATTTCGTTTTGAATTTTCAATTCCTTCATGGGTCATATTGGAAGAACTTTCTTAACCCTCTGACTATTTTTCTTTGGTTGTGGGACATTGGTTCCCAAGTCTCTTTGTGGCCGAATGTGGCTTTTTTTTTCTCCAAATCCTTTATATTTGGAGTTCTGTCAATATTTTGACGTTGTACCTGCAAAAATAGCGCCAAATACCTGGAGGATAGTTAATGGAGTTCATAGGTTGAACCAACTTCATGGAACCCATTTAGGGATTCCAGAGATTATGTATTGCTACAGATGGGTTGTTAGCGATAGTACTTTTTATTTATAAACTAGGTTTTTTAATAGGGCGTTAATTATCAATCTTCCTGATGCCAACAGGGATTATTTTGAACATGGGGTGGTAATGAAAAATTGGCAAAACCCTCCATTAAATGGAGATGATGTATACCAAGGTCCTAGATGTCCTCCTTATGGCAATGGGATAGGTTGTTTTTATTTTTTGAAATCTTTTTTTCTTTGTGTTTGATAAAATGTATCATTGACATTTAATTTTTGATTATTTACAGCTGACAACAAAAGAAAATCTTAAAAAGAAGCTGACGTTAATTTGAAGCATTTAAATTTTATTTGGAGTTTGCACCAATCTGTTGCTGAGGAACACATTAGGTCTTCTTCTTATTTATTGCAATACAAGAGCTATACTTCATCCTTCACTGCTCGTCCAGTGGTGGTTGACATTGACCAAGTACCAACTTCTGAAACCGGTGTAGAAGGTTCCTCCTATAAATCGAATATTCCCATCTGTAACCTAATGAAGAGAAGAAGAGCTCCTGCCTTCTTTGATAAATCTGCCTCTACCAATGTGGAGGCAAAGAAAAGCAAACAAAATGTCCTAGAAGAAGGGACGGAAGTTATTGATGCACCTCCTCCTGTTTCTATCGAGAAAGTTGTTGAGAAGCCCCATGTAGCTCCGAGCAAGATTATTGCTATTACTCCTCCTAGTGAGGTTATTGTCATATCACCAGCTAAGGCAACGTCCTTAGTTGAGAATGTTCATGTTCCTCCATGGACGTTAAAGAAAAATTCTTCTGAGAGACTTGTTGAACTAGTCT
Source organism: Sambucus nigra (assembly GCA_949130495.1). NCBI lineage: Eukaryota > Viridiplantae > Streptophyta > Magnoliopsida > Dipsacales > Adoxaceae > Sambucus > Sambucus nigra. The sequence goes on along the minus strand of OX422219.1, from coordinate 140,273,185 downwards.
CTCAACCATTAATTGTTAAAGGTGGTGTTTCAACCTTTATTCCCCAGAGCTCCGCTGTGGGCTTAGTAAAATCTTGGACTATCCCAGAGGTCCATGACATTGAAAATACTCTCACTCGTGAGAGAGTTACTGCTCTAGCTGCTCAACATATTGCCTCAATAAGTATTATTGATCTGAGCCTTTTACTTTTTATACTATGTTCGTACATTGACTTAGAGTTATTTCTTTTCTCAGCTGGTAACGCGTTTCAACAGCATTGTAAAAAGGGATGAAGCCATCAGGGCCTCCAGTTCCTCGGATGGAGTAGAAAAGGCTTTTACTGGATTAACTCAGTCTTTGAAAGACTCTCATCAGAAGTATGAGGAAAATAAACTTGCTTGGGAGAAGCAGATTAAGTTCGTTGAATAAGAGAGAGATCGAGTTGTGGATGCCTCCAAGGATTTGGAGGAGAAATTGAAATATTTTGAGAAGAACAATAAAGAGCTTGAGCATAATCTCAAGAATACTAAAGAGCTTGAGAATAATCTAAAAAATGCTGAAGAGGAAATTATTAGATTTTATGATGTTGATCGCCAGAAACAAAAGGTGGAGGAGAAATTAAAGTTTGTCGAAGAGCTCCTTAGGGAAAGGATCTCCTCGGAGAAGGCAAAGAGGAAGAAGGCAGTCAAAAAGTCTTTTAGCGTTGGTTGGGATAAAGGCTGGAATAAAGGCCTGGCCGCCATGTCTTCACAAATGGAGTATGCCAGCCTTAAATATTTTAGGGAAGGATGGGTTGCACCCTTGCAAGAGCTAAAAATTACTGAGAATTCTGAGTTATTCCAGCAATACACTCATGGCCCTCCTCCCTCTCCTGGAGAAGAAGAAGAGGACGAAGATGCCTCAGATGATTCTTCCTTGATGACTGGAGATCAGGTTCCTTCTGCCCCAGTTGTTCAAACTTTCTTCGAGTAACTCCAACCCACCAGCACTTCTGTCGAGCAGCTACCTTCATCCTCCGAGTAACCAGTCATTTCCTCCAAACTTTCTGAGGAAGTCGTAGGGAACAAGGAGAAGATGTAGAGTTAATCGGGTGTTTGTTTTGTTATTTTTAAATGTAACCTCAGACTTTGTGTTTTCTTCTTTGATGAAATAAAATTCAAACTTTGGTTGCTCACCTTGAATTTCTGTTTTACTTGCTCTGTATGCATCCTTATTGATTCTCTTTATTTATCTTTCCTAGTTTTTAGCTAGGATGGAGCTCCTATCAGCTCATGACACAGAGTTGATGAAAAAATACAATAACTATTTTAAAGCTGGTCATGTAGACCTAAACGAGGCTAAAATAATTGATATCCTTGGTCCAGATACTTCTGAACGAGCAGTCGAAGCTTACCAATATCTGAAGTGCTTACTCGACCGAGCTGTTGTTAATAATGTGGCTTATTATGAGATGATTGATGATCTCCAATGAACTATATAGGAACTCCAGCAGCAGTACAAAGAGTCCTCCACACTTTTGCACCAAGGGTACGAGAAGAAATATCAACAGTTAAGTGCTGAAAAAGGATATGATAAATTCATCTCTGCTTACGAGAAGAAAGAGAGCGTTCTAAAGCTTGAAGTTGAAGAGCATAGGCATATCGCCAAGTTACTGGAGCAAGAGAACATTGCCTTGCAAGAGGAAGTAAAACAACTCAAGTCTGATGCGTCTTCCTCGGGAGCCTTGGTCCCTATCAATGATGAAGGTTTTTCTTTTTTGGAGGTAGAAAATGCCAACTTGCGAGATGAGTTGGAAACTTTGAAAAGAGCTGGACCCTCCACTTCTACTCGTGGACGAGCAAGATCTTCTTCTCGAGGATGAGCAAGGGCTGGTCGGATTTATATTAAAGAAGCAAGAACTCAAGCGGCCTTGGAGAATCAGGCCTTTCAGTTGATAGTGAAGAACCAAGCCTTCACAGAGATGTCTAAGAAGATTCTGAACCTCAGCGAGCAACTTTCTACACCAAGCTATGCCTTAGAAAATAAAGAACTTCTGGTGAAGAATCTTCACGAGCAACTGGAGAGGTTAACTTACAAATTCCATAAATAACCCAGAGAGTTTTGGATGGATGGTTACAATGAAGCACTTTGTCATCTTGATGCTCGTTTAGAACAGTCGAACAACGAAAGGTATAAACAGGGTTTTTTGAATGCTCTTTGTGTTTTAAAATTGGAGAGAGGTCATTTCCTATGGGATTACTATAATCCTGGAGTTCTTGATTTACCCGTGCCTCCTTTCAAGCTTGACCTTAGTTAGATTCCATCCCGGGCCATTCCTCGCGTTCTGATCTCTAAGTATCTTGATGATTATAGTCTTCATTCAGATTTCAAAATATCTAGCCCAGAACACCTGCTTGATCGTCCATCTATAATGAACGTCAAAATGCTGCAAGATCTGAACTTCATAAATTCCCCTTATAGTCTTGATGATCCTCCAGCTGGGGTAGACCCTGTATCAAAGGCAGAGGGAAAGAAACCCATAGAGTAGAATTTGTTCAATTGATATCACATGCGATCTGTAATTTATTTAATTTGTTCTGGTTTTAATGAAGAAATTTTTAATTTTTTTCGCAATTTAATTGTCATTGGTTTGGAAATATTTTATAAAATATTTAGTGATGAACATGTATGTAAATCTGTAGAAAGACAAAAATGGCTTGTTTGTTTTTTAAATTGCCGATCAACCGAGTTGGTGGTAATTGAATGCCGACCAACTTGAGTTGGTGGTAATTGTTTCCCGACCAACCTGGGTTGGTGGTAATTTTCTTCCTGACCAATCGGAGTTGGTGGTAATTGAATTGACGATCAATCGGAGTTGGTCGTGTTTATTTCTCGACCAACCTGGGTTGGTGGTAATTTGCTTCACGACCAAACGGGGGTGGTGGTAATTGAATTTCCGATCAACTGGAGTTGGTCGTGTTTGTTTCCCGACCAACCTGGGTTGGTGGTAATTTTCTTCCCGACCAACCGGGGTTTGTGGTAATTGAATTGTCGATCAACCGGAGTTGGTCGTGTTTGTTTCCCGACCAACCTGAGTTGGTGGTAATTGAATTGTTGTAAGGACATATTTTCATAGGTCCGTTATCAATTTGTTATGTCATTTGCCGATACACCGTCAAACAGCATTCAAGAGCAATCTACATCAAAGACGGATCCGAATTATTCAAGTTCTTCATCATTCAAGACTCCGCGAAGTTTACTTTGGTAAGGTTCTGTTTTAAATACCTTAACTTTTCACTTAGAGCTTTTGGGAGATTTTTACAAAATATTTTCTAAGTGTTGGAGCGGAATTTTTCGTCAAATATGGAGAATGAGTATTTTTTCTAAGTTTTGAAGCGGGCCTCGATTTTGATGCCCAGGTCGTTCGCGCGAGATAAGCATATCGTTCGAATGAGATTAGAAGTCGCGCGATGTCGTTTGAACGACATGCGTACTTTGTTCGAGCGATATATGCTTCTCGTTCGAACGAGCTCGAATTTCGAGGCGATGCATTTTTTGTATAAATACTCATTAAATGGTAACGTTTTCAAAAAGAAGTCCATACGTTTTCCAGAACAGAAACACTGCCAAAGAAATAATCTTTAGGCTTCTTCTTTTAGGGGTTTAATCCCTTTTTGATTTACAATTCACAAAACTCCCATCTTTCTTTAGTGAATTGTTTTGGTGTTCAAGAACACATCTTTGCCTTTGTTCATATTTTGTGGAGTGCGTCTCTACACCGTATGGTTGCGTGTCATTAAGGATCTTGCTACGTGAAGATTCTTTGCTGAAGATAGGACTGTGAGCCCTTGGAGGGTGCTGCGGGTATTCTATTATTGAGTTCAAGACTGCGAGTCTTTGTGGGTTGGCTGCGCGTTGATCCATTGCAGATTTCTCTATGTAATTGTAAGTTGCGATTTATAGATTCATAGTGAAATAAAGGTTTTACCCGAAAAGGGTTTTTTCCTGAAATTTGTGCTCATCATATTTGTTGCGTCGCATGCGGTATTTGTTTATGGTTTGTCACACGCACCATAGATGCATGTTTAGGGGCTGAATTAATAGACTCTAATTAAATAAGTGAGCCAAATTAGATATTTGGGAATTTAATCAATTATCACACAGTCTTACGACTTTCTCAATTGTCGATCAACCGGAGTTGGTCGTGTTTGTTTCCTGACCAACCTGGGTTGGTGGTAATTTGCTTCCTGACCAACCGAGGTTGGTGGTAATTGAATTGTCGATCAACCGGAGTTGGTCGTGTTTGTTTCCTGACCAACCTGGGTTGGTGGTAATTTTCTTCCCGACCAACCGAAGTTGGTGGTAATTGAATTGCCGATCAACTAGAGTTGATCGTGTTTATTTCCCGACCAACCTGGGTTGGTGGTAATTTGCTTCCCGACCAACCGGGGTTGGTGGTAATTGAATTATCGATCAACCGGAGTTGGTCGTGTTTGTTTCCCGACCAACCTGGGTTGGTGGTAATTTGCTTCCCGACCAACCGGAGTTGATGGTAATTGAATTGCTGATCAATCGGAGTTGGTCGCGTTTGTTTCCCGACCAACCTAGGTAGGTGGTAATTTGCTTCCCGACCAACTGGAGTTGGTGGTAATTGAATTGCCGATCAATCGGAGTTGGTCGCGTTTGTTTCCCGACCAACCTAGGTAGGTGGTAATTTGCTTCCCGACCAACCGGAGTTGGTGGTAATTGAATTGTATAGCGTGTAGCACTAATATTCCGAAAAAAAATTAATGAATAAAGAGAAATGGGGGAAACATCACTTTATTCATATTGAATTAATTATATTACATAGAGATTTCAACTACTGATAATACTTTCTTAGATGCTCTACATTCCATGCATTCTTGAATTCTTCTCCTTCCAAGGTTTCAATCCTGTACGTCCCTGGATGAACAATCTCTGTTACTCTGTAGGGTCCATGCCAGTTTGCTTCCAGCTTATTATGCTTTTGGATCATTTTTTTCAGCACATAATCCCCTTCTTTCAGATCACACTTCTTCACTCTTTTGTTATAGAACAAAGTTGTTCGTTGTGGATAAGCTGCATTCCTGATTGCTGCTTCTTCCCTGATTTCCTCGAGCATATACATGTCTAATCTTCTCATCAAATTGCTGATAGGGGAGTTGAAATTAAGTACCCTGTGCGTGGGTAGACCCAATTCAGTAGGTATCACAGCCTCACTCCCAAATGCCAGCATTTATGGGGACTCTCCAATTATTGTTCGCGGTGTAGTGCGATAAGCCCACAATACAGAGTGTAGTTCATTAATCCAATTTGCTTTTGCACTATCTAGTCATTTATTCAATCCATTTAGTAGCATTCTATTTGTCACCTCAGTTTGTCAATTGCTTTGTGGGTGACCTGGTGCAGAATGAGTTTTCAGAATATTGGATTGATGGCAGTATGCAGCGAACGCCTCGTTGTCAAGCTGGGCTCCATTGTCAGTAATGAATGCATGTGGGAGACCATATCTGCAAATAATGTTTTTCCAAATGAATTAATAGACTTTGTCGTATGTCATATCAATAAGGGGTTCAGCTTCCACCCATTTGGTAAAGTAATCCACAGTGACTACGAGGTACTTGAATCTTCCCTTGGTCGTTGGGAGTGGCCTGACCAAGTCTATTCCCCACATGGAAAATGGCCAAGGGGACGTTATGGGTGTTAGCAATGCCTGAGGAGTTCTTCGGATGGACGAGAAGCATTGGCATTTGTCGCACTTCTTAGCATAGGCTGTGGAATCAGCTCTCATCGCCGGCCAGTAGTACCCCTGTGTGGTTATTCTTCATAAGAGCGTCCGATCAGCTACATGGGCTCCACAAGACCCTTCATGAACCTCTTCGATCGAATCTTTAACTTCAGATGGATGGACGCATCTCTGTAGCCCTGCTATCACTCCTCGTCTGTACAAAATGCCATTGGTCAACACATAACGAGCAGCTTTAAACTTTAGTTTCTTGGCTGCGAGTTTATCAGTTGGTAAAGTCCCATCTTCAATATAGGCTCTGATTGGATCCATACAGGATGGTCCTAAGTCAAGAGCAATAAAATTTATCTTTAGATCTTCATCTATGCTCCGACCAGCTAGAATCTCTATTGGGATTGTTCTTCATAGCTCGGTACGGGTGGCTGATGCTAGTCGGGCTAGGGCATCTGCTCTTGCATTCTCCAATCTCGGTATTCTAAGCAGCTGAATAGAAATAAAACTTGATACTAACTCCATTGCTTTTGCATGGTACTTGATCATTAACTCTCCCTTTGCTGCATATATTTTAAGAATCTGATTTACGATTAACTGTGAATCGCTGAATACAACAATCTGCTCTGCCTTTATAGTTCTGGCTAGACTTAAACCTACCATCATTGCTTCATATTTGACCTCATTATTAGAAGCTTTAAATTGAAAGCGCAGAGCATACTCCACATCAATCTCATCTGGACTTTTCAAAACAATCCCTGCTCCACTGCCTGCAGTGCACGAAGAGCCATCCACATAAAATTCCATATGGGTAACTTATTATTGAAATTTTGATCAGAGAGAGTTCATCGGTGCAATATCTGGTACTTCCTCTTCTCCTCTTTCAGTACTTCTCGCTGCTCGTCAGTCATCTTTTCTTTCTCGTCAATCGACTTAAGTTGGTCGGGGTTTAAATTTGATGATCCTGTAACATCCACAGGCTGGTCATTATTTATTTCTGCTCTTCGGAGGTATCAGGATAGGTGAACTCTGCGATAAAATCTGTCACTGCCTGCCCTTTAAGCGACGATTTAGGCTCATAAACTATGTCATATTCACCGAGCTCCACTGCCCAGTACATCAATCTTCCTGATTTTTCTGGTTTATGCAGAGCTTGCCTTAATGGCATATCAGTGTACACAACTATAGTATGGGCTTGGCAGTATGGTCTCATTCTTCTGTTGGCTTCAATTAGCGCTAATGCTAACTTCTCCAACCTTGGATATCTGATTTTTGCTCCTCAAAAAGCTTTGTTAGTGTAGTAGACTGGTTTCTGCACTCCACCTTCCATTCTTATCAACGCCGAGCTAACTGCGTTCTCTGAAACTGCCAGATATAAGTATAATCTCTCTCCCATCACTGGTCTGGATAGCAAGGGAGGTATTCCTAGGTATTTCTTCAGTTCTTGAAAGGCCTCCTCACATTCATCATTCCACTCAAATATTTTTCGAAGTGTTTTGAAGAAGGGGAGACATCAATTTGTTGCTCGTGACACAAATCTGTTGAGTGCTACTACTCGCCCTGTGAGACTTTACCTCCTTTTTTGTGGTTGGAGATCGTAGCTCTAATAAGGCCTTGACCTTCTCAAGATTTGCTTCAATTCCACATTGATTGACAATATATCCGAGGAACATTCCTTCTCGTACTCTGAATATGCACTTAGTGGGATTCAACTTCATTTGATATTTTTTTAGTTGATCAAAGGTCTGACCTAGGTCAATTAGATGATCAACAACTTTCTTGCTCTTTGTCAGCATATCGTCAACATACACCTCCCTATTATGACCTATTTGTTCTGCAAACACCTTATTCATCAGCCTTTGATACGTCACACCTTCATTTTTAAGACTGAAAGGCATAACATTATAACAATAAGTTCCCCTTGGGGTGATAAAAGAGGTACTCTCCCTATCTTCAGGTTTCATTTTAATCTGGTTATAACCAGAATAAGCATCCATGAAACTTAATAATTCGTGCCCCGAGGTAGCATCCACCAGTTGATCAATTCGGGGCAAAGGAAAATGATCCTTTGGGCATGCCTTGTTAATGTCGGTGAAGTCTACACCCATCCTCCACTTGTTATTTTTCTTCTTCACCATTACCACATTCGCTAGACAATGAGGATATTTGACATCTTCAATAAAAGAGGCTTTTTGCAGTTTCTCTACTTCTTCTTGTATGGCTTGGTTCTTCTCGGGACTGAATACCCTTAGTCGTTTCTTCACTGGCTTGATTTCCTTGTTCACATTGAGCTCGTGACACAAGAAATTTGGGTATATCCCTGGCATATCTTCGTGACTCCATGCAAAAGTATGCTTTCTGCGTCTTAGAAATGCTATCAGTTCTTGCTTTATTGACACATCTAGTGACGCACCGATTTAAGTTGTTCGTTTTGAATGCTTGTCGTCCAGAATGATATTTTCAGTAGCCTCCATGACATGACCCTTAACGAGCTGAGATTCATCTCTTGGGTCTAAAGTCTCAATCTCCGCATCTTCTATCTCATCTACCTGATAAGTAGTAGTCTTCTTCCTGTATTCTTCACGCTCTTCTTGCTCGGCAGATGAATAGTAGCATTTTCGAGCTACTTTTTGGTCGTCCTTCACCACTCCTACTCCAAAATTAGTTGGGAGTTTTAAATATTAATGTATAGTAGATGGTACTGCTTCGAACTTTTTCAAACCTACTCTTACCATGATGATATTGTAAGCTAATTGGACATTTTTATCCATCACAAAAAGCGTACTCTTTTTGTTCGACAAGCAGGCCATGTACCGATGAACATATCCAACTTGATCGTCCCAAGTGGAAAAACTTTCTCGCCAGTAAAACTAGGGAGGGGCCTATGATATGGTTCCAACTGGGATAGCTTTAGATTCAAACTATCAAAACATGGGTAGAACATGATATCTGCCGAGCTACCATTATCCACTAATACTCGTGAAATTATTACTTCCTTCATTCTCATTTTGATCACTAATGGGTCATCATGAGGATATAACACACATGCGAGGTCATTTTTAGAGAAATTGATGACCAGTTTGTCCTTATTCACCTTCCTCGGACGATCATCTTCAGCTAAATTTATTCGCTGTATGTATGAGCAAGCTTGAGCCTCATTAAGGTAAGCTTTCCTTTTTGCGGTAAGATCTCCTCCTCTTTCATCACCACCTATAATGACATTACACTCAAATGATCCAAAGTGGATTGAAAATACCTCACGTTCTGGCTGTCTTGGTCTTTTGGGGAGATCGAGGTCATCTTTTGGATCATCTTCATGATCTTTTTTCTTGTCATCTTTTATTCGAAGAGGAGATTTAGACCTTTGCCTTCCTCGTTCGCTGGTTTGACCACCGCTTTGACGATTAACATACTTGGTCAATTTTCCTCGTCTAATGAGTGCTTCAATTTCATTCTGAAGAGCTATGCAACGCTTGGTCATATGACCGTGATCTTTATGGAATTCATAATATTTGGACTTGTCTCTCTTATCTGGATCTGCCTTCATTTTTGCTGGCCAGGCTAGCTCCTCGCTGTTCTTGATCTCTTTTAGAATGTGATTTATATCCACCTTCAAGGGAGTATAAATTCCGTATTTCTTCATCTGTTCCAATGCTTGTTTACCCTTTGATTGCCTATTACCACCATTGTTCTTTTGATCCTTCTTTTTAGTTTTTCCATCTTCCACCTTGGTCTCCTTAGTGTCTGCGTTCTTCTTCGCAGCCATGGCTTCCTCGGTATTCATGATTTTGGCTGCTTTTGCCATCAATTCTGCCATGGTTCTGGGTGGATCTTTGGCTAAAGTGTAGTACAATTCATTGGGTAACAGTCCACTTATCAAATCAATAATTGTAATTTTCTCCTCATAATCAATTACTTCCAGTTTCTCGTTATTGAAACGAGTAATATAATCCCTGGTGCTTTCACCTATCTTTTGTCTAACACTTAGCAAATGTGTTACTCGTTTGACTGGCTTTGCTCCAAAACAAAAATTTCTAATAAAGAGTTCTGTTAGCTGAAAGAAAGTCGTAATTTTCCCCCGAGGAAGGTTATTGTACCACACTTAAGCAGATCCGATAAGAGTTCCTGAAAATGCCCTACATCGCATCTCGTCTGGAACAACATAGATATCGGCAACTGCTTGGTATTGTTCTATATAGAGAACATGATCGGTTTTTCCATCGTATTTTGGTGTTACTACCGGGGCTTTGAATTTTGACAGTGTGGGAAAGTCCACAATCTCTTGTATGAATGGTGTTCCTCGGACAAAAGTCCTTTGTAGAGGATTCTTGGTTTTAGCCATCTACCCTAATCTATCCTCCAACCTTTGAATTGATCCCTTCCATGCATCATTTCCTTCTTCGATCCTATTGGTTCGAGCAACTGATCGTGTTGAATTTGCCTCTTGAGATCTTTCATGATGAGCAGCTGGTCGTGATTGGGCAGAGCCTTCCTTTAAATCTGATGGTCGTTGAGATTTCCTCGATATAATCCTAGGGGGACTTATATTCTTCCTAGGACCCAAACGATCAAAAAGAGAGACCATACTCAATCTTTCAAGAGCACTTGTCCTTTCTGGAGATAGAGTGATGTTTTGTTGAGTGTTTATAGCTCGTACCGAGGAAGTCCGTCTAGGATGATAAGAAGGATTATTAGATCTCTCAGTACGATATGAATCAGTGCGTCTGGATTGAGATTCCTTTAGGAATAACGTTCGCCTAGTTCGCGAAGAGAGTAAACGAGTATTTCTTTGAACGCTTCGTTGTCCTGATTGGGCTGGCACTCCTCCCTGAACGGTTTGTATGAGTTGGCGCATGATTTTTTGCATGGTCATTTACCCTTGGGGCCAAATTAGCCATTATACCAGCCAGATCTTGGACATTAGGAGGAGTAGATGGAGGATTTGGAGGGATCCCATCGTTTCGATTGCTGGATTTCGGATGATCAGCCATTGGTGATGAATTATTTTGGTAAAAAATAATAATTACAGTTGTTTTCCACAGACGGCGCCAATCTGTTGATGTAAATAATTAGATTTGACCTAATTATTTTAATCACATATAAAAATGAATAAATAAATAATAGACAATAGATTTTTAAAGTGGTTTAGCCTTATAAGAATGGCCTACATCCACTGTTTTTGTATTGCTGACTGTTTGCTTGGAATTCTCGAGGAATGATTTTCTCAAGAAATTCCGGTCCCCCTCTGATGAGGAGGTTACAATGTATTTATATCCTTGAGGCTGCATAAATGAAAGGACAATGCGCTGTTATCTAGTAGACATGTAAATTTGTATGATAATGATGAGCATTTAATGCGCAGTCGTCTCCTTGATTATCCTGATTTGAGTGCTCTGTACGCTATGTAGCTCGGACCGCCTAAGTTGCTCGGACTGCCTAAGTAGCTCGGCAGGCATGAGTTCCTCGGGGGACTTTAGCTGGTTGATACGCTTGAGCTGTTCGGAATGTATGAGTTGCTCGTGGCGCTTGAGTAGCTCGGTGGCAATAAGTTGATCGATAGAAGTATTTATAATTACCACATTAGTAGACACGTGTCTTCAAGTGATGGGTCCACGTCAGCAGATTAAATTTGGTATCAACGTTTCTTCCCTGTCTTTCGTGGCTTATCTTGCCATTAATTAATTTTAACAGGTACGCCTTCCTTATTTTTGCTAGGGTTTCTCCGTTCTTCAATTTGTTGGCTGGCATTTTGCTGTTGTTTGGAGATTATGGCATTAGAAGGCCATTGAGTTGGTTAGAGATAAGAGTTCTTATGAGTTTTTTTCCACACATCTAAAGAATTTACAACTTTATTCGCGAACTTGAGTCGGAGCGCCCTGGTATTACTGAGAGGAGGTTTCCTCGCCCTTTACAGGTGGTTATACCGAAGGAAGAGCCTGGTCACCCTTGCTACACCCCTAGGACTCCTTCTAGTTGTGGCTTTTCTGTTGATCATGGAGTTCCTTACATTCCTTCCCCCGTTTTAGATACTTCTGCTATTGTTCTTATTATACCTCCTTCTATTGGGGGTGATTCTGTGAATACCGTCTCCATGAACCCCATTGATCTTGATTCCCTTTTTGAGAAGGCCGCTACTGATAGGGCTGAGGACATTAGATATGAAAGTGTTGGTTCCCATTCGTCTACTTCCCCTGTTGATGGGTCCCATGATGAGGAGAAAGAGGGCCCTGTTGGGTCCTCTAACACTTATAATCCCTCCAAGACCGATGCTGGATGGTATTAATGCACTATCATTGAGGAGGAATTGATGTGATGAGATATATATTCGCCCTTCTCATAGCTATCCAAGTTAGATTGCCTAGCGTCTCAGAGAGGTGTTATTCTATAAAGGACGTTGAGGAGATTTGCCCCCCCTTTGTAGGCTCTCCAAGTGGGGTTGAGGTTGCATATTCATCCTACCATCCATTCTATTCTGAGGGGTTATGGCGTGACTTTGACCCAATTATCCTCCGACGCCTATAGGACTATATTGCGAGCCATGATGTTCTGAAAACTTAGAACGGGCTTTGATTTGACGGATGACATCTTCAGATATGTTCATAGTTTGAAAGATAACGCCAAAGCCCAGGGTATTATTATTTTTTTCCCCGGAAGTCTTAGTTACCATAGTCCATACTAGCAATCATAGCTGGAAGTGCCAGTATGTGTTCATTAAAGGAGATTGAGAATTTAGGTCCTATGGGAGGGATAGATCATGTAGGGTCCTCGGGGAATGGAATGGACCCAATGACATAGGTAAAAAAAATTCTTTCCATTTGATAGCTCATTTTTTAGTCGTCTTATTGTTATGATATTTCCATTTTGTTTGCTCATTTCAGTGAGACGAGACCCTAAGTTTGCCAAGTCTTTAGCTGACTTTGTTGTGACATACTATGAGAAGAAGCCTCTAAAAGTTGAAGATCTATTTTCAGTTAAGAAATTCATAGCTACTGGGTACTATACTCCCCCCGGTAGTCGTGCCCTATTAGAGTTTGAGGTGCCCTTGGAAGGTTGTATGGCACAAGAGACCTATCTTGATGTGGGCGAGCAACCTGTAGGTGGGGAAGGAAGCATTGAAGCATGCAAGTTATATTGCGCCCTACTATTTATCCTCAAATGCTTTGAGTTTATATACTGATGCATCTGCTCGTAATTTTCCCATGTATAGGGGAGCATCCATCAGAAGAGACAATAGGAATGGCTCTTTTTCCCATTGATCACAAAGCCCTAGCTTTGGCTAGGCAAAAAAGCGTTAGTGTTGGCCATAAGAAAATTGGTGCTGAGAAGGTTGCTACTTCTAAGATAGCCGAACAAGCTACTCACCAGCAGGAGGTTGAAGCTACTGCCAGGGCGAAGGTCAAAGCTCCCATGCATCCTTCAGCTAGAGATAAGAGATCCCGGGATGAAGATAAAGATAGACAGCCTATGCGTAAGTTGTTAAGGAGACCTAACTGTACTTCTGAGCCTGGTCACGCTTCTAATTCGGGTCACACTTCCCGATATGGTAAAGTTCTTGAGTTTGAGTTTGATTTTGAACAAAAGGTCACTTATGAAGATCTAAAGGCCGACCAGGACTCCATCTTCTACCATGATGCCATTTATCTTCTTGGTTATCTTAACCATATGAAGGATTTCGAGTTCCTGAGATGTTCTGACCCAGATTCCTTGTGGACTTTAGCGCAACATATATTATGAGTGGTATGAATCTTTCTTAAACTATTTATTACGACCTAATGTTAATCATTGCGTTTTAATTATGTTCCTCTATTTGTTCTCCGGGCATCCATGGCATGCACTGTTCTATAAAAGAAGTCCTTGATGAATCATGTGGCATATAATGAGCTGGCTGAGGAGAATAAGACATTGAAAGTCGGGCACGATAATATATCTGTTGAGTTGAAGGAGAGAGACGAGCAGTTAATGACAAGGACTGAGGATTTAAACAAGGTGGAAAGTGATAATACCACCCTTAAGGAAAAATCTGACACTGATGATGCTAAAATTTAGAGTTTGAATGAAGCTGTTGCTGCCGAGCGAGAGTAATTTGAGAAAGAAAAGGTTTCCCTTGCTACAAAGTTGTAAGTTTCTCGTGACACCCTTATTTTTTGCTAGAGCAGCAGCTATCGAGGGTGGTTCCCATCATTTTTCACAGCTTTCTTCCATGTTTTCTTCCGTATTTATCTTTTGAAAACCATTTCGACATTTTGAAATCAAAATAGGGTCAACTTTGTAAGCAATGCGATGCACAGAGCGTGGCTTAATGTTGATGATTGGGCGAATCTGGAATGGAGGGCTAGGGTGCCCCTTACTTTGGGGAGTGAGAAATCCTTTGATTCTTTTGAGCCTATGGGGGATGAGCGGACCCTTCTCCGTGAAACGACACATCATCATTCTTCGACGGTGGTGAACTCGGACGGTTATGTAAGTGCTAATGGCTTTTGGTTTTCTTTTCTTCTTTTTTGTTGATTTTTCCTTAATTTCTTAAATTTTGAAAAAGGGTTTCTTTTGTGCTTTGACAGGCTGATGTTTTTACATTGACTGTGCACGCTCGGGGGACGACGGGTCTTAGAGATGTTTGGGAGCATTTTTCACCTCTGGTGTAGTGAGTGGTGTCCTCTGCTGGGTTTGGGAGGTTGGCGTCTGCACTAGATGAGACGCCTCACTCTACGATCGTGATGTGGGCCGTGGGGGAGAGATGGTGGGACACTACCCACACCGTTCATTTTGGTTTCGGGGAGATGACGGTAACTCCTATAGATGTGCAATAGCTACTGAGGTTGGAGTGTGATGGGATGCAGGTTGAGGTCGACAAGTCTTTGAGGGTGACGCCAGCGACGATGACGGCGGCGTTGGGCGATGTGGAGAGGATAGTTTATGGGGACTCTCTCCGTTTGTCTTCTTTAAGGGATTTATTGTTGTGTCAGGTGGTTGATGAGGAGGATGGGCTGCAGGTGCACCAGATGGCCCAGTTATTTATCATGCTGGTGTTGGGAGGTTTTCTGGTGGTATAGAGTGACGACGTTGTTCATTTGTGATTTTTGTCGTACTTGAGGATGTTTTCGAACATCCCTCTTTATGACTAGGGGAGCCTGACCTTGGCGACCATTTATTCTTCTCTGGATGCATTTATTCGGTGCTGCTGACAGACTTTTACTAGAGCCACGTATCTTCTTGAGGTATCCTTTAATTTGCTCACTCCTTTATGTATTCGCATTTTGCTTACTTCCTGATTTCTTATTATCGACCTTTGTCCTTTGCAGACGTGGTTTTATGAGGTGATTGGGTTTAACACCCAACTGATTTCTTTGGAGGATGAGTCTATTGGGGACTTCTACCGAATATACAGGTGGCGAAAGTCCAACCGATGATCGAAGAAGCCTCTTTCTCTGGCGGTTGTGCGTCAGGTCTTGAATGACCTGACAAGCGAGCGGATAAGTCCTTATATTTTTATTTTTACTTTTTTCTTCATGATGATCCTTTTTATATTAATCCTTATCTGCTGAAAATTTTTACAGGTGAGCTTCTCCCCTTAGGGGACGACTATCCAGGATACGGGGGCGATCGGGGCAAACGCGAAGATGCGGCATTTGTTAGTGCATGAGTTTGGATACTCCTGGTATCTCGGGGAGAGGGTTGTTCGATAAATTGTGGAGGAGGGAGTGGTGGTGCCACCGGTGCAGCCCCGGTGTACATGAGGCGGGTGCGAGCCTTACTCATCCTATACCAACACAATGGTGATTATGATTATCTGGACTTTACTTCGAGTTGGATGATGTCGTCCAGCATATATGATGGGATACCTCTCCCCCAGGCAGGTTCGAGTCGACCAGTGGGATCTTCCTATAGTGCAGGTGGTACGTTGACATCCACTGCAGCGACATCTTCAAAAGTTTCTTTTGTACGGCTACACTCTCCTACTTACAATATTCAGAGGGCTGATGGAGGGTCGGTGCGCATTCAGTATCCGAAGGAGCTGGGCTTGACAGGGGAGGTCCTTTATCCGGTGGTACACTTTTCATCTTTTTATCTTTGATTCTCGAATTTATTTCTTGGTTTTCGATTGACTGATTCGTTCTTTATATTTTTCTCACAGCACATTCAGGTGTCGACTATTTGGCTGGGGGACGTTCGGGACTAGATATCTTTGGCAACTGCTTATATCCAGGATGCCATTTCGGTGCCTTCTTATTTGGTACCATCTGCTTCTTCTGAGGAAGGGTCTGGCTCGGGGAATGGAGGTACGTCATCTCATCATTGGGAAAAGAGAGTGCGCCTTAGGGAAGGAGGTTCCTAGAGAGAGAGAGAGAGAGGGAGAGGGAGAGGGAGAAAAGGTGTGGGTGTGGGGCGAGTCCCGCTGTTATTTCTTATTTCCTGCAAAAACTGATGTAACACAGCAATATATATCCATGTAATGAAGTTTTTGTTAATTTTATTGCCTCAGTGACTTAATGCGTATGCTCTTTTTACTTTGTTGTTGAGACTGTAAAAAATGATTTTTAGAGAGTTTATTTAAAACAGGGTGAAGTAAAGCACGAGCATGAAGAAATTTTACAATAAAAATTTATTTTTATTGAGTTTTTTTTCATTTTGATAAAAAAGGAAAAAAGGGAAATTTCCCAAAGTAGGGGTTGTCGATCGGCATACCCCTTATCCTGCCTATCGGTATGTCAGTCGAGTATAATCAATTTAAGGCTTTGATTGCACTTTCTTTAATGGGTTAGTACTTAGTGGGGTGGGTTTTCCTCCGATTTCTGCAGGATTCTTTGTCTTTGTTTGAGACTTTCTAAGTATAAATAGGGGGTATGAGTGGAGTATTTCCTCACATATCCACATTCCTTCTTCTTTGCAGTATTTTACTCACTATCTCTTCATTTGCAATATGGCTCTCCCTGGTAGCGTTAAATGTGCTAACTAGATCGCGACTTTAGAGGCAATGTGTTCATACAATGTCGGTTATGTTGCTTTCCATATGCGTCGAGTCTCTTTATGGAGCAACCGGTCCATAGAGTGGATCATTCTAATGGCAGCCGTGGAATTCTGGTACCCTGAAGATCATGTGTTCCGCTTTAGGTTGGATGAGATCTGTCCAACCTATGAGGAATTTTCTGCCATGCTGGGGATAAATCCTAGTGTTGCAACGGAATTTTTCCTTAGAGAGCTGTTAGCGGGACTTCTCCACATTTCACCTTCGGTGTCTAGATCACTGGTAGTGGGGGGAATGATCTATCTTCCTGTTATGCTACATTATGTACATATGCAAGGTGTTGACGATGCTGGCTACGCTGGAGCCGTCATCCTGGGCCTGATTTTGAAACTGTTGTTAGTGATTGGGTGGACTCTCAACTCGCAACCATTATTTCCTAGAAGTCGTACCATCGCAATCCTACGACGGTAATACTGCCGGAGACTCTGAATGGTCTGGATGCCTGGGGGGAAGGCCGTTCTCTTTTTTCTGAGAGGTAGTCCTGTAATGTTGTTCATGTGGCTATTATAGAGATTTCGTATGGTGGTCCCACTTGATTATCCCTTGTCGACCGCACCAAACTTCTTTTCGCACCACTTCATCAGTGTAGGCCTGGATATTGAAAGTTGGGAGAACTGGTTTGTGGAGCACGGGGCTCGAGGCTTGCGCTGGTCAGTGCCTTGGTGGGAGGAACTTCTGCCCATTCTGGAATTGAGGGAGTACCAATATGTTCAGTTGGTTGGCCTCAGGCAGACCTCATTTTACTTTTCTTGGCGGCTCTTGCGCCAATTTGTCTGGGAACAGATTATGCTACAACGGACACTAGATTTCTTCTCGGTGGAGGACCTGACAGAGCGAATACGTATGCGGCTTGTCTATTTATCACAGTCTGCTGGGCGGGTCTGTCATGTCTCAGGGGACTAAATAAAGTGGTTATAGAGAGAGTAGTTGCTAAGATGCTAGCGGTGGAGTCCGATCAACGGTGGTTCATCACTTTGACACCATGGAGGGAGGCGTCATGGATTTCTCTAGGATGGTCAGAGCTTATCGTGCTATAAAACATCAGCGACATTCCATTCAGGTAGGGGAAGTTTGGGGCCCCAAGATATGGATAATGATGATGGGGTTGGCTCCTCTAGCAGCTGCGGATAGGGTTCCTTAGGAAGTTTATTTGTGAAGCTTTTGATATGGTGTTTGGTAGTGTATCTGGTTATTTTGGTTGTGCTGTGTGGGAATAATTTTGAAAGGCTTATTTTTAGGTGTGGCTTATTTTTTGGGAAAGTAGGAGTAGGTTGGTAAGGGAACTCATTTGACTCCCTACGCCGATGCAATTGGACCGAAATTTTTAAATAATGGAATAAAAAAGTTTTTGATCATCTAGTTGTGCCTCTTGATGAATTTTGAATTTGAATCATTTGTACTAATCGCTAAGGCATACATAATTCTTTTGCTCAGGTATATGTTAAAATGAACTGTTATTCTCAGAGATAAGAAAATAAGAGCATTTTGTGAAAAAAGAAGGGAGTCGTGCTCATGTGATGAGTATGAGCTGCCTACGTACCTTTGAGTTTTTTGAAAGTTTGGTTTTTGAAAGAAAAAAGTTTTTTGTAGAGGATCAGGCCCCGCGTAGTTCTGGGTAGGGGAAATGAAGAGATTTTGTTTAGAATAGAAGGGAGATGAGAAGAATCGCAGCGGGCTGAGATTTCGGACTAGGGGTAGAACTTCTTGAGACTGTCCAGGTTTACTGGACGGGCCATCTCTTCTCCATCAAAGTCGGAGAGCATAGCAATGCCACATGACATGATTTTCTTCACGATGTAGGGGCCGCTCTAATTAGGCTTGAATTTACCTCTAGGGTCCCAAATGGGTTCTACTATTTCTTTAAGGGTTAAGTCCCCTTCTTAGACACCGCGGTCCTTGACTATCTTGTTAAATGATCATGCTATTTGGCAATGGTACCCTTGTATGTGATATAGGGACTTAAATCTCCTCTCATCCAAGAGTGACAGCTTATCAAGATGGCTCTGATGCCAATCTTCTTCGCTGACTTTGCTTTTTAATATAGCGTGCAGTGAAGGAATTTCAAGCTCCACGGGTAGGATTGCTTTCATGTCGTAAACCAGAGAGTAAGGGGTGGCCCCAGTAGAGGTTCGAACTGAAGTGCGGTAGCCCTAGAGGGCATAAAGGATCCGATTGGCCCAATCTCGGCAACTTTTGGTCATCTTGCTGATGATGGCTTTGAGTTTCTTATTGGCGACTTTGACTGCACCGTTGGTTTGAGGGTAGAAGGGGGGAGGATTTATGTCTCTGAATCCCATATTAGTCGACCACTTCTGTAACTTTTGCCTCGAATTCCAGCTCATGCGGGACCCCATATCGGTAAATGATATTCATTTTTTGATGAACTTGGCTATCTTCTTGGCATTCAGAACTGCGTATGATTCGGCTTCGACCCATTTGGTGAAGTGATCAATAGAAAACGAGATGAATTCATGTCCATTGGAGGCTTTAGAAGTAACCTTCCCTATGATGTCGATGCCCCATGTGGAGAACGACCAGGGAAAAGTTATGTTATATAATTCTCGAGGAGGGAAGTACTGAAGATTGGAGAACTATTGGCATTTGAGATATCTCCGGACATAGGCGATGCAATCCTGAACCATGGTAGTCTAGTAGTAACCCTATTGGATGAATTTCTTGGCAAGCATATGACCGTTCATGTGAGGTCCACACTCCTCGCTGTGCATTTTCTGCATCATTTCTTTAATACCAGGCATTGCAATGCAACGTAAATGGGTTCCATCGAAGTTCCTTTTGAATAGTGCTTGTCACAGATGATATGCTGGGTAGTCAGTCTACAAAGAGTTGCTCGATCTTTCTTATTAGAGCCTTAAGGAAACCTATCATGTTTGAGAAGGCTCTAAATATCATAGTACCAGTAGTTAGCCATTTCAGGATTTTCCTCCGTGATGAGCTCAATATGGTAACAGTGGGTTGGTTTGTCTTGCTTTTGGATTAGGAAGGGGTCCATTATTATTCCTTAGGGCATGTCAACCATGGAGTCTAAGATATCAAGGGCATCGACTAGGTTGTTCTTTGCTCGAGCCAGGTAGTGGAAGGTAATATCTTGGAATTAAGAAGCTAGCTCTTCTAGGTGGGCATGAAAGGGTAGGAGTTTCTCATCCTTGAATTTTCATTTTCTAATCACTTGATCGATGATGAGGGCTGAGTCCCCATAAATATCTAAGTATTGAATTTCTTTTTTAAGAGTGACTTTAAGGCCTACCGTACATGCCTCGTACTCAGTCATGCTGGTGTAGGGGAAATCTAGCTTGATGTCAATGGGAGTGTGAGAGTCATCAGGGGAAGTTAGGAGAATACTAATGCCATACCCCTTTATATTGGCAGCTCTATCGAAGAACATTTTCCATAGAAGGTCTTCTTGGGAGGTATAAAGGATATTTTCACCTGGGAACTTAAAAATCCAGACGTCAACTTCTTCCATATGGTAGTCAATAAGATAGTTAGAAATGACTCTTCCTTTTAAGGACTTTTGCATGACATACACAATATCAAATTCGGCTAAAGCATTAACCAATGGTCAACAATGGTCCATTTGGCTGGACAAAGCAGGATTTTCGAGCAAGTACTTGATAGGATTCATTCGAGACACAAGTTTGATGAAAAAGGCGAGCATGTAATGCCACAACTTTTAGGTGACCCAGACAAAGGCAACACACGCTTTTTCTAAAGTAGTGTAATTGACTTCGTACCCGAATAACTTACGATTAGCGTAATAGATGGCCCTCTCTTTGCGGGATTCTTTAAGGCATTGGGCTAGTAAAGCCCTAGCTGTAGTATCTATAATGGTTAGGTATATGAGTAAGAGAAGACCAGGTTGCGGTAGCATGAGTATCGGAGCTCGGGTTAGGTATTATTTGATTCAATCAAAGACTTATTGGCAAGATTTGTTCCAAACCTTGGTTGAATCCTTTCGGAGGAGTTTGAAAATGGATTCATAGATGGATGTTAACTGGCTGATGAATCGATTGATGAACTGAATTTCCCAAGGAATCCTCGGACTTATTTCTCTGTTCGGGGTGGTGGCATATCGAGTATGGCTTTCAGTTTGGTAGGATCTGCTTCTATCCCATTCTCGTTAACCATGAATCCTAAGAGTTTTCCTTTTGCAACGTCGAAGACATATTTTTAGGAGTTGAGTCACATCTGATACTATTACAGTCACTCGAAGAACTTTCAAAGAGCGGGAACATGACCTTCCCTAGTCTTGGACTTGATAATCATATCATCCACATATACTTTGACTTCCTTGTGTATCAGATCATGCAAAATGGTTGTGGCCGCCCTCTAGTAGGTAGCCCCTGCATTTCTTTAGACTGAATGGCATAATAGTGTAGCAAAAGGTTCCCCACGGGATGATGAATGCAGTTTTCTCTTAGTGATTCGTGTTCATCTTAATCTGGTTATACCTGGTAACCCCATCAACGAATGATTTCAGAGTGTGATTGGCTGTGTTGTCTATAATCATGTTGATATTGGGTAGCGAGTAATCATCCTTTGGAGAGCTCTTGTTCGAGTCTCGATAGTCGACACACATCCGAACCTTCCCTCCCAATTCTGGCACGAGAATGATGTTGGGTAGCCATGTAGGATATTCGATCACACGAACGAAACCCACGTTTAACTATTTGACCACTTCTTCTTTAACTATGAGCGACCATTCGGTGCAGAGCTTTCGCAGTTTTTATTTGACCGGTTTGCATTCTGGGAGAGTAGGAATCTCATGCTGAGCTATCTCAGGATCAATGTTGGGCATATTATCGTAAGACCATTTAAAGACATTCACGAAATCCTTCAGTAATTCTTTGAGTTGCATGCGATTATGCTCATTAAGGGTGGGTCCTATCCTAATCTCACACAGTTGGCTACTAGAACTGAGACTAATAACAACAATTCCATCTTTAGTAACTTGAGCGCGGTTATGTTGTTGGTTATTAACCTTATTTATATCAGTTAAGAACTGGCCATTTTCAAAATCATCATCATCATGATTTTGATTGGAATCAAGACAATTAATGTAAGGCATAACAAGATACTCAAAATCTTTGTTTATTTAGTTGATAGGAAAAACAACATTAAGAACCTCGTCAAAAGAGGTCTTTATTACATCAAAGTAAGAAGAAACAACATAAGAATAAATGTGATAAACATTAGGGTTGGGTTGAGTTTTGGCAGGTGGAACTGGTATAGCATGCCAGTTGAGGAGAGGTGTGTCAGTAGCTTTGATCAGGTGGGATGGATTGGATGATGTAGCCCCTGAGTGGATTATGCAGAATGCTAGCCTCAACGTTTATAAGTTGAAGTAATCTTCAGAGTCACTTTCCTTCTAATCTTCAACATTGGCTACGGTTTTCTTAGCAAGCGGTTGCACGTGATGCTGGGAACTCTCAACCCATAAATAGCTGTCTTAGAAAAAGATCTCCATTCTAGGTTTTATCTTCTTATCCACGTGGTCGTACCAAGGTTCAGGAAAGCCACGGAAGGGGAAATCTTAACCCTCTCTCATGAATCTTCCATTCAGGGAATCTCTTGAGATGGTCTTAACACATTCTAGTTTTGTCTTCAATCGAGGTTGGTGAATCATCCTAAGTTCTTATGCTAACGGTTAACATCCCATGCTACAAGGAGGAAAAGCTTTCTTCAGCATAATGGGTTCAAGTATCCCTTATTATTTTCACTCCATCCCAGTTGGGGGCATGAAGTGCATATTTTTGAACATCTGGATCACGTTGACATTGCCATGGGGATCACACTCTGGACAAACCCTGTCTTTAAAATTATCCCCTGGTGGGAGTAGAAGTGGATCAACTTGAAAACCGAATAGGAGCATATCATTTGACCCATGTTGTATCTCAAGTACTGGATTGTTGGTACTTGTATTATTGGTACTGTCGTCATCACCCAAGATGGTAATGACTTTCCCATTAGCTAAGAACTTCAGTTTCTGATGGAGGAAAGAAGAAACATCCTTGATACTGTGAAGCCATGGTCGTCCAAGCAACAGATTGAAACAAGCTGGGATGTCGATGACTTGGAATTCTATAACATGATTTATAGGGTCAGCCCCTATTGCAAGCTTTATGGATCCCATCACTTCTCGACGAGTATTATCATAGGCCCTTACAGCGGCAGAGATTGGAGCAAGGTCGCTCACTTTCAGTCCCAAATAGTTGAGGGTTCTCAACGGGCAAACATTCAGAGCAGATCCATTATCGACAAGAGAGAGCGGGACGATCTTTCCCATGTCTTCGACAGAGATATTGAGAGTGATAAGCACCCAAAATTGTACATTTTATACTCCGAATAAACGTATTTTAGTTCCAAATTCTCATAAATTTGGGTCTATTGCGCTTTATTATCCATTTTGTAGGTCGAATGCACATTGCGGTGTTCAAACGCGTATTTCAAGGCAATTGTTCGGATTATGGAACTAATTACCCTTGTCCCATACCCTAGCCTACCTAAACCTACCCCGAACCCCGTGTATGTTTAGGTTGTGCCCTTTTATATTTTTATTTTGAGTTGTTTTATTATTACGGTTTATTTTAAATTTATTTAGAATTTCTAGGTTTTATTTTCTATTTTTCTATTTTTATTAGTATAATTTTATTTTGATTTTGATTAGTTTTTATTTTATAAGGATTAGAATTTTTAGGATTTCATTTTATTTTTAGATTTATTAGATTTTACATTTTTTAGGATTTTAGTTTAATAGATTTTTATTTTTTATTTCTTTTTAGTCTTACTTTTTTTTGAGTCTTTATTTTATTTTTAGATTAGAATTTTATTTTCAGATTTTTAATTTTTATTAATTTTATTTTACTTTTATTTTTTTAGTTAGTTTTATTCTTCTAAGGGTCATAACTTAAACACACACACACAACACCCATACACACTTAAACACACATTACTCACTCACACCTACCATATATTCACCTACACCCAAAATCTTCCTCACCCTCACCTAAATTCATACACCCTCACCACACCAAATCAACCCCACTTCATCTTCCCCACCAAACCCATCTTCACTCTCTCTCCAACCTCCATTACCCATCACTATTCATCATCATCTTCACCCACCATTATCATAATATATTCCCTTTCTTTCTCCCAAACTCCACCACCAAATCGCCGACCTCCATTAACCCAACACCGGTGACATGCTTCGCCGAAAATCTTTAACTCGCCAGAGATTCCAGCTTGACCTTGGAACCACTAGTGAACCCGTCGGAGCCCCTCCGCCCCACCACCTATTGACCCGCTGTTAAACCACCGGAACCCGACACCCAAATCCGACCCATCTTCGTCTGACCCACTTTCCCGGCCACCAATCCAACCCCTCGACCCATCATCCCCCAACCAGCAACCCAAACTTCAGCTGGCACGACCCTTAACCCGATGCCTCTACTGTACCCAACCCAAAATCCAACCCAAGTCCAACCCCATTTATCCCCAAAAGCTTTTTAACCCTTCCAAAGCCAACACGATTCCACCTGCCAAATCTCAAGCCAAAATAAAATCAAATAAAAAACCCATATGCTTAATAAACCAACTTAACCCATTTTTTCCCATTATACCCTCATGACACTTCCTCCACATGTTCCTTATATGCCATTTACCCCCTTACCCTCATGTGCACACAAATCTGATTTTTTTCCTCACAATTATCTCACACCTTTGCCATACTCATATGCTCTCATCCTCACTCAATTTTACTAATACCCAATTTACCCCTAGCCTTCATGTGCACCATATAAATTAAAGATTTGAGCCATTTTCAAGAGGATCTCAAAATTATTTTTTAAGCTTTGTGTGATAAATTTCTCTACACTCCTCTTTAGAGTATTTGCATTTTTAAAAAATATCTCAATATAGAAATGTGTAGTGAAATTTATCTCTAGGATGAATTCCACCCCACCCATCTATAAGGAATTTTTGCATTTTTAACAATTATTTCATAATAGATTGATGTAGTTGAATTCATCCCTTACAGGAAGTAGTTCTAACCCATTCCTTTACGTTGAGATTTTGCATTTTTAGCAATTATCTCAATATAAAGTAATGATCTAGAATTTATTTCTTTGCATGAGTTCTAATGTACAATTTTATAATGTTAGGCTTTGCATTTTTAGCAAACCTCTTTTATTATTTAATTGTCCATTATGAATTCATCTACTATCATTTTTATTTTTATTTTGTAATTTTTATTTTAGATTCAATAAATACATGAGTGAGGGATTGTAATTGAGAGAGTGTTAATATAATTGATGATACCATTCCAATTCAAGGCTTAAATGGGTTTGATCTCCTCCTCTTGATTATTTTTAGTTTAATCCTCACATGCTCTTTTTTGTATACTTTTATTTTTATTTTGTTGGATGATGATTATTGAGGGCTAATCTCCCATTTATGGGATGAAATATTGAAGCCCTCATGAGCCCAATTGTGTTAGTTTACTTATTAGGACAATTTTGTTTATCTCACTTTTCTTAAATTAGCTTTTACTTATTAATTAGTAGTTATAAAAATTAGTATAATTGGCTAGTTAAAAAAATCCATTGAAAAATCCATAAAAATATAAATAGCAAAAAAAATAGAAAAATATAATAATAAAATGCAAATGAATCTATATATGCCTCTCCACTTTTGTGTTTTGTGGGTACCCGGATTTGCCATCATTGGTCCAGACGAGTAGCCTAATAAAAGCGGCCCAAAGTCCGGACCCCTAGCACCTTAACTAAATTCCGTTGTAACTTAATCTTCTCCTAGGATTTCGTTTAGAGATATTCCAAGAGAAAAAGATGGACGTGGGGGAGTCCAACACCCCCACTCCTCGAGGATAGACATGTATATAATAAACTCTAAGCCTGGGGAAAAAGGCACACACTGTAATGTCTGTAAACGCTCCCCGGAGTATATAGAAATAGTACTGACTGCACCACCGTGGACGTAGGCATTCTTGATGAACCACGTACATACTGTGTTGTGTGATTGGCATTTTATCTTCTATATTTTCCTTAGTGATCGCGCTTTTCTCATTTATTTGTGTTGAATATAATTGTCACCACAATTGGCGCCATCTGTGGGAACGTTTGTCTTCCCTGAGAAATCCCACTCCAACAAAGAAGTTCGAAATGTCTGGTCACAGCAGTAATGCTCCTCAGGCAGGAGATATCCAAGAACAACCTGCTCCTCGCAGGATCAGATCTAAAGTTCGGCGTTCAGATCAGAGGGCTCGCCCAGAGAGGCCAGTCTCAGAGGAAAGCCAAGGACCAGCGAGGTCCACGCAAATCTCCAGGTTGATTGATGCCTATGAGGCAAGGCTCCAAGAGCAAAGGGAGTCCGCTCGCAAGCAGGAGGCTGAGAATGCTCTCCTCAAAAGGACATTAGAAAGGATGGAGAAAGACCTCCATAGCAACATTATGCGACGTCCATACCGCACTCCTAGCCCTCAGACGAGCAAGTATCGTACCCAAGTAAGGAGACCTAGGCGTGGACCCGAAAAGAGTGAGAATCACGAGTCAAGCAACGACTCTCTCGAGCACCAATGATCGGTTCACCGTTACAGGAGTCCAACTTGCAGCAATGAGAACATACAAAATTTAGTCCGAAGGGAGATGGACCAACACCTAGCACATCGCGGCGCAAGATCGACCAGGGAGCTTGCTAGACGAGCTCTCAAGACCCAGATGAAATCCCCTTTCTCAAGGGAAATAGAAGAAGAGGAAGCCCCCAAGAAATTCGCTATTTCAAGATTCAAGATTTATGATGGAAAAACTTATGCCATTGATCACGTTAGGCAGTACAGGCAAGCCATGACCCTCTGGAACCACCGTGATGCACTGTTGTGTCGAATTTTTCCCTCGAGCCTGCATGATGTGGCGCATAAATGGCTCAAAAGTCTCCCTCACAGGTCTATCAGGAGCTTTGAGTCCCTGACCGAGCTCTTTATGGCCCGCTTCATTATTAATAGCTCCCATCCCAAAAGGATGGATGCTTTGCTAACAATGAAAAAGAAACCTCAAGAGACCCTCCGAGACTACGCGAAGAGGTACTGGGAGTTATTAAATGAGGTCGAGGATTGCTCGGAGTAGGTAGCAGTGGCCTCCTTCAAAATTGGGCTACCCAACTCTTCCCTTCTGTACCAGTCCCTGATGAAAAAAGAGGCCACGACCATCGATGACCTGATGGCTCGCATCGAGAAATACACTAAGGTGGAGGATGTGACCCACCTCAGCACAGAGAAAAATGGTTAAACTAAGCTCGCAGCCAAAGGCAACGACAAAGTTAAGAACCAAAAGAAAGGAGGAAAGAATGGGGGCAAGAATGGATCTAAGAAAGGAGGTAAGAACAATGGGTCAAAATCATTTCAGGCAGTCAACACTTTCTTCAGAGAACCAATTTACAAGATTCTCGCGAAGATCAAAGACGAGCCATTTATTAAGTGGCCCAAAAAGATGGGAGGAGATCCCTCAAAGAGAAATAACGCGCTAAGATTCACTTTTCATAAAGAGGGAGGACATAAGACTGAGCATTGCAAAGCTCTTAAGTCCCACCTCGAAGAACTGGCACAGTCTGGGCACCTGAATGAGTTTGTGGAGAAGAAGACAGAGAAAGTTGCTTCTAATGGAGAAGCAAGACGTGACAACGTACTCGAAGACGATGTTGGCCATAAATTCGCAGTAATTCATGGGGCATCTGATATGAAGCAGATTCGAGGAAATTCAGCTCGGATGGAGGTAAAAAAGCTTACAGCAGTAATGCAAGCTTTTTAGATCGATCCAGGAAAGAACCAATCAGGAAAATATCGGTAAGCAGATGACGTCGACTATAGCAAACATATCGTGTTCACAGATGAAGATCTGGTGGGAGTGAGAACCCCACACCATGACGCCTTGATCATTACGCTCAGGATTGCCAACTATGACGTCGATAAGTTGCTCGTTGACCAAGGAAGCTCATCCGAGGTAATGTATCTCGATTTGTTCAGAAAATTAAAGTTGAGTGTCCCCGGCCTGAAGGAGGCCACTGTCCCTCTAGTTGGCTTTGCTAGAAAAGTGACTATCCTACTGGGAAAGATTGTGCTACTGATAAGGGCAGGAAGTATCTCTAAGATGATTGAGTTTCTGGTAGTCGACATTGACTTGCCATACCAAGCTATCCTCGACAGAGGATGGCTACATGCAATGAAGGCGGACCCCTCGACCTACCATAAAAAACTCAAGTATGCGAACGAGCGAGGAGTAATGGAGATCCATGGCGATCAAGCGATGGCAAGAAGGTGCTTCATAGCTGCCATCCGCCTTAGACAAGAGAAGAAGGCCGAGAAGCTCAATAAGAAGGTCGAGGAACAAAAAGGTCTGATACCTTCAAAATAGCAGTTAAGGTACGGAAGAACCGGAGTGGAGGAGACCAGGCTCCTCCCCTCTGAGCGGGTTATAGAAAACCCGGAGGAAGTTACAGCTGGTGGTATAAAAAAGGACAGGGTATTCTTGATTGGAGCTTCTCTCACATATCAAGAAAAAATGGAATTGACGATTCTATTAAGAAGCAACATAGACGTTTTTGTATAGGAACCATACGAGTTACCTGGAATTGATTCTAGTGTGGTTTGTCATCGGTTGCATGTCGACCCCACTTTCAAACCTATCACCCAGAAGGTACGGTGAACTGCGCACGAGAAGGCAAAAGCCATAGAAAAAGAAGTTGAAAAATTGCTGGATGCATGATCCATACGGGAGGTCCAATTCCCCAAATGGTTATCCAACCCAGTAGTAGTTCCAAAGAATAACGGGAAATGGAGAGTCTGCATCGACTTCACTGAACTTAACAGGATGTGCGCTAAGGATAATTTCCCCCTCCCAAAAATTGACCAATTGGTGGATGCCACATCAGCTCATAAAAGAATGAGTTTTCTGGATGCATATTCGGGGTATCATCAGATCCCTCTATATGCACCAGACCAGGAAAAAACAACATTCATCACCACCGTCGGATTATACTGTTACAAAGTCATTCCCTTAGGGCTAAAAAATGCAGGGGAAACCTACCAGAGGCTGGTCACCAAGTTGTTCAAGGACCAAATGGGAGACACCATGGAGGTCTACATCGATGATATGCTCGTCAAGAGCAGAAATAAAGAAAACCACCTCTCAGACCTATCGAGAACCTTCGAAATCCTCAAGAAATACCAAATGAAGCTCAATACGAGCAAGTGTTCTTTCGGTGTCCAGTCAGGAAAATATCTTGGGTACTTGGTCAGTAAGAGAGGCATTGAGGCTAACCCGGATCAGATCGACACAATCAACAGGGTACAGCCCCCTCGCACAATACGAGACGTACAGAAGCTCACCTGCATGCTCGCTTCTTTGAACCGTTTTATCTCGAAGTCCTCCGAGAAATACAAACCATTCTTCCAGCTCTTGAAGGGAAACAAGACAGTAGAATGGAATCAAGATTGCTCGCAAGCATTGAACGAGCTCACCACCACTGCCTGTCATACCTCAAGAAAGATATTCCTTGTACTTATACCTCACCGTTTCTAACCACGCTATGAGTTCTGCGCAGGTGTGCGAGAAAGCAGGAATTCAGTACCCCATTTATTACGCGAGCAAGACCCTATTAGAGGCTGAGCAGTGGTACCTACCACTAAAGAAGCTCACCTTTGCACTTGTAGTAGCTTCAAGGAAGTTGAAGCACTATTTTGAAGCTCATACCATCATTATTCTTACATCGCACCCCTTAAAGCAATCCTAAGGAAAGCGGATCTGTCGAGCAGACTGACTAAATGGTCAGTCGAGCTCAGACGATTTGACATCCAATTTCAACCAAGGAATGCAATCAAGGGACAAGTCCTTGCTGATTTTATAGCTGAATTCACAGTCGAGCATCCTCTAAACCAACTTCAACCCATAAAGTAAGGAGAGACCACTCAACAGAGGGAGTTTGGAAATTATTTATTGATGGAACCTCCAATTCAAAGGGGGCAGGGGTGGGCATTGTGCTTGTTACTCTAGAAGATATAAACCTCGAACATGGAATCAGGCTTGGATTTGAAGCCTCCAACAATGAGGCAAAGTATGAAGCTTTGATAGCCGACCTCCAAAAGGCACACACTTTGGGGACGAAGCAGTTACAGGTGTTCGGCGACTCATAATTAGTCTCCAATAAGATAAGTGGGGACTACAACGCAAGAGATGAAAGAATGACAGCCTATCTCGCCTTAGCCAAGAGGCTAATGGCCAGCTTCAAGGAAGTCAGTGTCCAGTAATTTCCCAGAGGACAGAACAGCCATGCACCCTGGCAGCCCTGAGTTCGGCAATTAATTCTGACTTAAAAAGAACGATCCCCATCGACTTCCTCGCTCACCTGAGCATCAACCAGAGCAATGAGCTACCAGACGTGGAACATGTGCTCCAGATTGAGTCATCACCCAATTGGATGGACCCTTTAAGGGACTATTTAAAGGATGGAGCACTTCCAAGCGATAAGAAGACCGCTCATCAGATAAGAGTCAAAGCTGCTCGCTTTCACTTATCTCCTGAGGGAAAGCTGTATAAGAGATCGTTCTCTGGCCCTTACCTACAGTGTATTCACCTGAGGGATGTTGAGAAAATTCTACACGAGCTCCACGAAGGAATTCGTGGAAGCCATATTGGGGGAAGATCACTAGCTTTTCGAGCTGTGAAGGAAGGCTACTGGTGGTCATATATGCAAAAAGATTTAGCAGTGTATGCTCGCAAGTGAAAGAAATGTCAACTATACGCCCCTATGGTTCACTCACCTGCCAGCGACCTAAGATCACTCACCAGACCCTGTCCTTTTGCCCAATGGGGAATGGACATCGTAGGACCACTTCCTACTGCCGCCGATTACCGCAAGTATTTGTTGGTCACAACGGATTACTTCACCAAATGGATCGAGGTAGAGACACTGGCAAACATCCGAGATATAGATATGATGAGATTCATATGGAAAAATATAATTACCCGTTTTGGAATTCCCAGAACCATCATCACTGACGACGGAACACAGTTCGAGAGTGGCCCTTTCCAGAACTTCTGCAATAAACATGGGATCAGGCACTATTTCATCTCGGTGGCGTATCCTCAGAGCAACGGTCAAGTCGAAGCTTCCAATAAAACAGTGATCGATGGGTTAAAGAAACGATTAGAGCGAGCCAAAGGCGTATGGGTAAACGAACTGCCGCATATTCTGTGGGCTTACCGCACTACCCCACGCCGGGCAACGGGGGAAACCCCATTTTCATTAACATATGGAATGGAAGCAGTCATCCCATTAGAAGCAGGCCTATCAACTATGAGGTCTACCCTTGTCGACCAGGGCCAGAATGATGCATATTGCTCGCTGAACTCGACCTAGCTGACGAATGCAGAGAACTTTCCCTAGTGAAATTAGCGATCTATCAACAATGCTTGCAAAACACTACAACAAGAAGGTTAATCCAAGGGCATTTCAAGTTGGTGACTATGTCCTAAGGAAAGTCCTTGACAGCGCAGTAAAACCATCAGATGGCAAGTTGGGGCCAAACTGGGAAGGACCATTCAAGATAACAAGAGACGATCTGCAAGGAGCCTATCACTTAGAAACGCTGGAAGGCAGAGAGATGCCCCGAGCATGGAATGCGACAAATTTTAAAAAATTCTATTTCTAGTTTTTTCTTTCGCTTTTTACCAGATTTATGAAAATGACAGCTTATTTACTTATGATCAATAAAAGTTGTTTGGCAGTTGCATTCTATGAGGTGTCAGTTAACTAATATATGAACTTTATAAGTTGCACACCCTTTACAAGTGACAGACACACTACTCAGTACGCGATAGCAGGGAAAGCACCCTCCTCAGGTTTTCATTATGAAGCACGAACAACCTCTTAACATTGCCCCTGGCAATATATGAAGCCCTATAGGAGATCATTAGGCAATCCGGCCAAGTCAAATTGGTCGCCAAATAATGTTTGGTTAACAAAACTCTGATCGGATAGAGCATTCAACACCATGTTTGTCCTCGCCAATTCTGTACTTAGGCCCAAGGGAGTATGACGACACGACCTAAAAGGTAAAGTAAGGCAGAATGGTATCTCATAAGCATACTGGACTGGAAGGACACTTACTCGACAATGCAAACTTACCAATCTAGTCGGCCAAGAGATGCCCAAGATTATTAAGCAAAGAATAAATTATGTAAAAAATATACGACACTTGTTTAGTCGGCGGGTTCGACCAAAAGATAAATTTTATATTACTTCATCACATTTTCAATAAAAACATACAACCCATGTTTAATTGGCAAGATCGCCCAAAACATCAATATTACATTGCTTCATTACATATCTATACAGAGTTACAACTGGTAAAATCTTAATGAGGCTGAGGCCTCTGAATAAGATAATCAGCCACTTGTGCTCTTCGACCGTCATCCGGATGAGGAGCTAATTCCTCCTCGACCTCATTCGTATCTGACTCCAATAACTGCCGAGGGATGGCATCGATAGGGATCTACTGATCATCCCTCCTGAAGGGGTTAGGCCTTAAAGTGGAAGGAGAGATCTCATGACGATACCAGAGTATTGAATTCCTTGGAACTTGAAGCTCCCTTAGGGCACTCAACCATCCCCTGATAAAGGCGAGCTCTTCAAACTCTGTCTGCCTCGTCGTAGCATCTACCCAGCCTTCGTCATAACCATCAGCCCACACTCACCAAGGTCCTCTCTTAAACAGATGCCTCAGCCGTGTGACATCCCTTTGAAGCCCAGTAGCAATAACGTATGATCGATGAACATCTTCACGGAGCTCATTCATTTCCCTAGCTAGGCTTCTTACATTTGTACCAGCGCGAGGAACAGTCGATGGGGTAGAACCTCGCAGCATCGGAGGAATATCGCTTGGTCCTGCGCCAGCCCGCGATGAGGAGGAACCCTTAAAATGCGAGGTGCAGTGCTCGATGCATACTCCCTGAGGCGCAATACTTCCCTCGTCAAGGACTCATTTTCCTGTTGCAGAACTTCTCCGACTTGGTTAATATCAGTAGCATCAAGGAGTCTTGCTCTCAGAGTATTCACTTCCTCTTAAATAAAAGCTCCAACTTTTTCCATCTCCTGGAGCCTGTCTTTCAGTTTAACAACGAGCTCCGTCTGCTCTATGAAACGCTTATTCCTCAATCGCAGCGATTTGAAAATTCCTACGAAGGTATGACGAACTTGAGGACTCACATCAGGACCAAGCATTCTTCCTAATTTAGAAGTGGCTGGTATATAGTCATCTACATCAATCGACTACAGGCCATAAAAGAGCAGTAAAGGATAAAATGAATCAGTACACTGAGGGAAAAAGTCTTTTCATTTCATTAATACATAAAGGATCAGAGTACATTGAGAAACAGAAAGGAACATTACAAACAAAAATACAAAAGCGATCCTAAGAATAGATTAACTGGTGACCTTGGGTTGTTCAGAAAAAGCTGGTTGCTTCCCCTTATCAGCAGCAGTAGGAGCATCTCTCTCAGTAGGGACAACTTCTGTCACCCGAGCAGGAAGGGAATCAACAGGAACTAATTGGGAAGTGGGGTCAACACCTTTGACGGTTGGGGTGGGGGCTTCATCTACGATAGGCTTTGGGCCTGGATCGTGCTCATCGAACAAAGGAGAGGCAACATCCATCCTGAAAGCTAAGAGAGCCTTGTTCCAGCCCTTCTTGAAGTTCAGATGGCTGATGTAGACTATCTAAACCTCATCATCTTCATATGCGGTAACCCACACGGATTTATATGAATCTTCCTTAACAGTGGTTGCCTCGGACTCCTTCTCCTTAAGCTTCTCCGTCAGCAGCTTGTTCTCCTCCACTACCACTAGCTTGCTAGAGCAGACCAAATCATAGGCCTGACGTAGTTCATTCAGTTCTTTGACCGCTACCTCCCTCCCTTGATTGGTGTTGACAAGGGCCAGGTCAGAAGACGTCCGAGCAGCATCAATGGCCTTCAAGCTAGCCTCGAGCTCGACACTCTTCACTTTCAGGGGCAGCGTTCTGCTTCTCCAACTCACCATTATTATTAACCAGCTCGTCGAGAGAGCGATAGAGCACGACAAAGTCAGTCACAAACTGTAAGTAAAGGAAGACATTAGAAGAGAGAAACAAATAGAATTTGATGAGCATTAGAAAAGATAAATAGACTTACTAAGGCTAGTCTCTAACTCGCCTGCAAGGCTAACTGGTCAGTCCCCATCGCTGTTTGGCGATCAGTGGGAAGGACTGCTCTCTCGAGCAGTGCAGGGGCCAGTTGAGGAGAAATGGCAACCGAGGCCCCCTCTGGCAACGCATACATAAGCACTAAGGCCTGCCCAACCTTTGTCCTCACTTCCATTTTCCTCCTCTCCTCCTCCCTCTCCTTCTCCATCTTTACCCTCTTCCTCTCCTCAACCTTATTTTTCTCTTCAGTCTTCTTTCTCTCCTCTTCTCTCTCTCTCTCTCTCTCTCTCTCTCTCTCTCTCAGTTACTCTTCTTCTTTTCTCTTCTTCTCATGCTCCTGAGCAGTAGACCGAGAACCAGTGGCAACAACCCCACTGCTGGATTTCTGCTTATTCGACCTCTGAGCGAAAAGCACATCATCATCATCATCATCATCATCACGGATTAAGTTTCTCCTTGGGGGAACCATTTACTCACTAGAAATGCTGGATGTACTTGAAGACTCTTGGGCTTCAGAAGCCTCTTCTGAGCTAGAAGAACTGTCGCTGCTGGAGCTCTCCTCACCAGAACCACCTTCAGCACCTCCTTTGATATCACTCTCAGAACTGATCTCTTCCTCGTCCAACTGAATGTGATCGACAGTAGCTTCTTCAGAAGTATCTAAGTCAGGAATGATATCCACAGGTCTCGCAATGAAACTGAACCCGATGTTCTTGTACTCGAGCATGAAAGTAGCAGACCAAGGTTGTTCACAGTCAGCCAAATATTCCCGAATATTCCAAGCTTTAATCAGCTCGGCGGTTCGAACCTCGCTAAGGGCAGGTTCCAAGTTCTTTGTCCTCACTGAAAAGAAATAGGAAAGTGTCAGAAAAATCACACATTAACAAGGAAATCGTAAGAGAAAAGCGAAGACTACCTATGTACTCTTCCCCATAAAAGGGAACAATGAATCTATCAGACCTCACCCCCTCAGTATGGGGGGAGAACTGACAATTCCTAGTAAGAAAGCCATCTTGCCAGTAGTCCTTGTGGGAATCAGGTAAATTTACTACCAATACCCTGTCTGGACTCCTAGCCTTGAGGTAAAGAAGACCAGAGCTAGTTCGAGAGGAGGAATAACAAAAACAAACTTCAACGAGCCCTAATTTAGTGCCATAAAGTTGATTTATTCTATGGATACCATTGATTATCTTCCATACGTTGGGCGAACACTGTACAGGGACAATGTTGAAATAACCAAAGAAATTCAGGAACAAATTATTTGGAGGAAAAGTAAGCCCCCTTGAGAAAGCAACATGACATGAATCCAATGAGCACCCTCTATCTCTCTAACATTCTTAGGGAGAGAGGCGCACTCAATCTCTACCCATTCTGGGATATTATAGAACTTCCTGAACTCAGACACTGATCTATTACATATCTTTAACATTTGTAAACCCTAAATCGCAAATTCAGAGAAAACTCAACAAAGAAAGCACAAAGAGAGAGCAAAGAGGACTTACGAGATGAGAGATTCACTTGGAATATGCAAGATCACAAGCCCAGATGACGAGGGAGATTGAAAACAAAGAAAATGAAGGCCTGGAGAAGAGGACACAACAACTAAAACTCGCAGAAGATGACTGAACACAAAGAAATTTGAAACGATAACTATGGAACGCTGCTCCAAATAACTTTTAAATTCTCCCAAACATCGCGCACAGGACACGAAGCAACTGTCGCCTAAATCAGTTCTCGACTTTGGGAAGAGTTACACGATTCACAAAAGTGTTATTATGACAAATCATTTAAATTTATTGAGCCCAAATTGTGGCCCAACAACTTTAGGGGCAATTGTGGGTACCCGAATTTTCCATCATGGCCCCGGATGAGTAGCCTAATAAAAGCAGTCCAAAGTTCAGACCCCTCGCACCTTAACTAAATTCCGTTATAACTTAATCTTCTCCTAGGATATCGTTTAGAGATATTCCAGGAGAAAAAGATGGACGTGGTAGAGTCCAACATCCCCACTCCCCGAGGATAAACATGTATATAATAAACCCTAAGCCTGGGATAAAAGGCACGCACTATAATCTCTGTAAACGCTCCCCGGAGTATATAGAAATAGTACTGACTGCACCAGCGTGGACATAGGCATTCTTGCTGAACCACGTACATACTGTGTTATGTGATTGACATTTTATCTTCTTTATTTTCCTTGGCGATCGCGCTTTTCTCATTTATTTGTGTTGAATATAATTTTCACCACATGTTTCATCCTTAGATATGGATTGATACCTCACTTATCGCTATATTCTAGTTTTGTTCTACTTTGATAGGTTTATGAAGATTTTTTGATGGATAGAGGAATTGCACACAACGACAAAAATAATAGAGACGCAATTTTTTTCACTTCATCAAATGGCGCCGTTGCCGGGGAATTGAAGTTTTATCTATCAGAGAGATAATTGTGGTTTGGCTCGATCTTGGTGATTTCCTCTTCGAAGAAAGAGAGCATTCTTGTAGAGGTTAGAGATCCAACCAGATTCACTGCTTCTTCTGGCATTGTATATAGAGGGACTATGGACCCGGTGAGTAGCTTGATCAAATCATTTTTGTGCAGTTGGGGAGACATAAAGAGTCCCCATAGAGTGATGTTAGCTTTGATTTTTTTCAATTGATCGAGGACCTTGCTCTCCTCGAGAGTCATTTCTGGAATAAGAATATTTTTAACACCTTTCCCTTTGTCACTTGATGATGGCGGGGGGTTTGGAACTTGGTAATGTCTCCCTGACCTAGTCATATAGTTCACAGAAGAGGGGAAAAACATAAACCCCATTTCCTCACCGATCTCTGGTTGTTCTGCCATCCTGTTAATATCTCCTAGCAGCTCCTCGAATGATATCATCCCACATATGTCGACCACCGAGCTAGTACTTTCTGAACTTTTCTCCTCATCTGAATCATCGAATTCATCTCCCCATTCGGTGGCAATAATATTATATTTCCATGAAAAGTCAATACACTCCACAACTTCAATGTCTTCTTTATATAAATACTCCCATTCGGTGGGGAGGTGTATAGGTGAAAGGACTAGATGCCCTTGTACTTTCACAGCATATAACAGTTCGTACATGCTACTAATATCATCGGTTTGTTGAAATGAATTTGCCATAATCTGGACGACCTCATCTAGACTGACTTTATCGAGAGGTACTACCCAACTGTCTGATTCCCAGGCCTATTTTTGTGCTTCTATGAATAGTGTACTGAAGCTTTGCAATCGATGATCATCTGTGAGGAAAATTTTAGCCCAAACTTAAGGAATTGGTTTAGTACTTCTGATAATTCCATACTTCCATCTTTAGAACGGGTATGGACAGCGATGCATGCTCTGATAAGGAGTGACAATGCCTAATCAGTGAGGCTGGCAGGGTGTAGAGGAAATATTGGCAAGTTTGAAGAGGTTTAGGAGAGTACATAGGTATGATGGGTAATTAGCTTGGTGAAATCAAGATTGATGGATCGAAGTCTGGGTCTTCTTCTAAGAAGATGGCATTGGTATGATTTGGGGGTGAATTGTGGGTAGTTTTTGGCTTAGGATTGGTTGGTGGAGCAATGATACCCCGGTCGATCAGACCTTGGATCATGTTTTGGAGGTGAAAACATTGGTCGGTGGTATGGCCAACAGTTTGATGGAAATCACAACGGGCATCTTGTTTGAAGTTCTTGGGAAGTGGGTTTGGTAACGAGTGAGGATCCAGTGGCTTGATAGGGTTTTGACTTAGGAGGTCCTGGTAAACTTTAGAGAGGGGAGCATGGAGCTTGATATATTCCTTTCGGACTGGGATAGGGCGACTTTTCGATGCCCATGAAATGTCTGGTCAAAAAATGTTGTTAATGGTTGAGACTACAACACTCGCTGGATTTTCATACTTCCTGGGAGTAAACTATTCAGAAAATTTCTTTGGTTCAACTTTCGTCTTGACAAAACCTTCTTCAATCTCCACTCCTGCTTCTGGGAGAGCTCTGAAATGAGGGTAGCATTGCCCTGCTATCGTCGCTTGAACACGGGGTAAGAAGATCTTCTTTACGATACTGACTTGCTCCTCCTCGGAAGGTTAGTTGGTTATGGTGGCAACTTTATCTCTGCACCTTGCTATGAATGTTATAATTGATTCCTTAGGGTTCTGTTTGAGCAGCTCTAAATCTTGACGAGTGACTTCCAAATCTTTATTATACTTGTATTGTGTCATGAATTCTCGGGCCACATTTTCCCAGCTACGGATTCTGGACTCTTCGAGAGATAAGAACCAGCGAAGGGAAATGTCCTTCAAAGTTTGCTAAAACATTTGGGTCATTATTTCTTCGGAAGCCCATATGAGAGTCATGGCTCGATGATAACTACGAAGATGAAAAATCAGAGGTCCGCTACCTCCGAACTTCTCGATGTTGGGAATCTTAAACTTTTCTGGCAACCTCACTTTCAAATAGGAAGTGATGATGCTGGAAACAACACCACCATTCAAGGTGCTTGTAAGCTTAATTCAGTGTTAACAATGGCAGTATAAAGGTATATAGTAGAATGAGGTGAGGAGAAGAGGATTCACACCGGAATATATGTGGTTCATCCAATCAGGCCTACATCCACTGTGCAAGTGTGTGATTAATATCACTGTATGAGGGCTCTAATGGCCATAAATACAAACTCTCAAGCTCTCTCTCTACTGTATATTTAGACAGAGTTTCAGCTAGGGTTGCCAATTTCGATTCCATCTCCAAGAAGGAGAAGACAACTATATATAATACATGGGGGTGTAATGCACCCCCTATGCATGCAATGAGCTTGTGTGTGTTGATCTAGCTAATCGGATGAAGACTTCTGTTACTGTCACATGTAGAGAATGATGACAAAATATTCCCTCACGTGAGGGGAATGATTCGGTTATAACTAATTTATGTACACATGTTCCCAGCCACACATATGCGCATAAGAGCTTGGTCATCTGTGACTGGTCTCAACCTCGGCCTGGAAAAGGATGAGGTTTTGACCTTGACCCAGTGAGAGAGCCGAGGTAAGGCATGTTGAGCTATAACATCGACCTAGGCCGAGGTAGTGGGGACAAAGCAGGAACGTCGGTCGATCCCTGACCAAGATTGATGTTGATGATGGGGCAAACCTCTTCATCTTCCGAGCCGAGATTGCAATCCTTGGAAGACCAGGCGGATAACTGCCCCTTGGATCATGGTGACCTCACTTGCCGAGGTAGCTAGCAACGTCGTTCATGGTCGACCTTGCCTAGGACGAGACTGCTAGTTGATGAATCCAAGTCCCTCTAACATCGGCCATCTCTACGGTCGAGGTTGATGTCTCTGAGCCGAGGGGGTATATTCAGGGCATATCAATCACCCCTGGACCTTAGTTACATGTGGGAGCAGGTGACTATAGAGTCTACAACTCTGAGGTCCTTTTGCTTTGTACCAATGTTCCTTTTTTAACACTTGTCAATTGCTGAAGTGGCTTGCGTGTCTGACAAGTGTGATGATGATGGCTGCCTTTTGGGCTTCCAAGGCAATGATGGGCCTTGGGAAGTGTGCACTCATACTTAAGGGTTTAAACCCTATTTTCTTCTCTTTATTATTCATTTCTATATTCCCTCACCTGAAACTCTTTCTCTCTCTCTCTCTCTCTCTTCAAGGGCTTGCCTAAGGAACTGGGTGGCTTTTTCTTGCAACTCTCTCTCTTTCTTCTTCACAAATTCTCTTAGGTATCGTTTATCTCCTCTCTTTCTCCTTTTGTTGCATTTTTCTGCCTTATTTTTCCATTCGTTGTATTTTTCGGCGAGCTTAGGCATTTTTCGGTGAACCTATGAGTTTTCCAATGAACTGTTCATTCGTTGTTCTTGCTTAAAGCCCAGTTTCGATCCTTAGTCAAATTACCAACATTATTTGTTTAGGAGAGTCACAAGTGTAGGGTCTGCCTCATATGCTTAGACCCTTTTACCAACTCTTAGAGGATTTCCCTCTCTTAAGGAAAGAACTTAGATAAAATTAGATAAATAGAAAGAGCCCAAGAGGAAGCTCGTAGGGCAGAGGCGTTCCCCCTCAGGCCTATTTTTCCACAACCTCTGAGGTCATATACCCTGAACCAGCCGAACCAGTTAACTAACCAGAGGTCCCAGTTGATCCTTCTCCAATGTCGGAGTCTAAGTCATCCACCTCAGACCCTATGTCTGTGGACTCTTTCCAAGAGGCCATGGACTTTTCCACTCAGCAGGATCAGGTCCCTGATCAAGATGATGTTTCCAGCCGGGCCTCGTCTCACAAAAGTTCAAGTACATCAACCTCTTCCTCAGAGGTTGAAATTATTGGACAAAGTGTGGCTGTTCCATCGATCCTTGAATCCATTCCTCTGTCGCCCGTCACAGGGGCTGAGTTCCCTCAAAGGTTTCCAAGTCGTGCCCCATCGTCTGCTCGGGCCAACGTTAAACTAGATGACGATGATGGTGTTGAGAGTGATGTTGACACCTTTGAGGCGGCCGAGATCGAGAGTACAGTCAACGAGGTCGACCTTTTGGCCTTCAGATATCTATATTCTATAAGTCCCTCTATAAAACTCAGGAGACCTCTGAGAGAAGAGAGAGCTTATGACGGTCGGGATGGTGAGATCTGCTTGTATGAGCAGATGTTTAAGTTGGGATTTCGTCTGCCTATCCCTCCCATCATCAGGGCTATATTGGTCTACATCAACTTGGCTCATTTCCAATTGTCACCCAATGCTTGGAGGGTGATAATTGGAGCCATTGTCTTATGGAGGGTTGTCCATCACTCAGACCTTCCCGTCCAAGTTTTTACACGATGCTATGTCCCTTAATCTGCCAGAAACCATCTGAGCTATTATCATTTTTTAGCTCGAAAGTCAAATAAAAAAATGCTTCAGATTACCCAAACCTCAAACCATAACTGGAAGCCACGTTACTTCTTTGCATCAGGGCCATGGGAATTTGGTCCATGTGTCCCCTCTTCCTCATTAGAGCCGAGAATACCCCTGAGGTGGGGAAAGGTTACAATGGCTGCTAGGGTCAACCCTGGGCTAAGCCAACACAATATTCAGAAGGTCAAAGACCTTCAGGATCAGGAGGAGCATGTCTGCTTGTCAAATTCGAACACTTGATGACCCCCTACTATCTCTTTGAGACAGGGCTTGGGGGAAGTCCTTTAACAGAGCTTCGTAAGTCCTTTTTATTTTAACAAGTTATACCTCTTAATTTTGTATATCTGATCTTCTAACTCAGACCTATCTATTCTGCAGAGCGTCCAAAAGGAATATCTGACGAATTTTGGAGATGGCAGCCCCAAGTCTAACGAAGCTCGTCAAGAAAGCTGGTTTGAATGCTCCTCCTCCCCCTCCATCTACCTCAAGGGCTGCAGTCAGCAGGAAGAGGAAGCCTATCGACCTTGCCTCTGGGGATCAGAGGCAGAGGAAGAAAGGAGGGGATCGTGCCATCCCCATTTCTTCTTAGGATTCGTTGGTTGCACGTCTTGAGCAATTGAAGATTGGCGACAGTGTCATTGGCCAAAGTCTGAAGGCCCTTGATGCTATCGACGATGTCATGATCGAGTCTGACAAGCGCTTCTGCCGCTCACTGGATAAGCCTCTGCTGGTTGAATTCTCTCTTCATCGTTCTATCCAAGTAAGACCTTTAACTTTTTGCTTCTGAATTAGGTAAGTGTAACATCGACATTTGGACTACTTCAGACCTTAGACTGATATCTTTTCAAATGTTCTGCAGGGTATCCTCACCATGCATCACTATGTTAACTGGACCTTAGGGAAGCTCCCTCTGATAGAGAAGGGCCAAAAGGCTGGGAAGACTGAGGCCACTTTAAATGCTGAAGTGGAACGTCTGAAGGCTACTCTGAAGAAGGCTGAGAGCGACGTGAAGGGACTACAGAAGGATATGAACAAGCAGAGGAAGATCACAACACTACCCTGAAGACTCAGGCTGACTCTCTCCAGCATAAGGTCGATGTGGCTGTCAAGGCTGCCTTGGATGATGCCTTTGAGAAGATCTTGGAGGAGTACAAGGTCTCTGATGAGTTTGTCAGCTTCGGCTTTGAATATCTGGAGAGAGGGGTCAAGGCCACTAGCAAATGGGCTGCCATGAAGGAGAAGGAATTAGGAAGCCTTGCAGCTGCTGACTTCATCGACCTGGGTTATGCCGGCCCCAAGTTTACATAGGCCCTGTAGGAGGTTTAAGAGGAGGGAGGTGCTGCCCCTACTGAGACTGCCCCCCAAGGAGACACCATGACTGAAGATGCTGGTGTCCAAGATAACGGGGTGGAGGTGACCACCCTCGGCCTGGAACATATAGACATGGCCAATAACCCTGAGGCCGCAACACTTAATTCTTGTCAAGCTTTAAGCAATCTTTTGTAATTCGATTTGTTGAAACCTCTGATAAATATTTTTGCTTTGTATCTTTACATTTTGTAATTTCTAACTTATTCTGTCAACTTCTGAGGAGGGTTTTTATTTCTTCACTTGATGAATTGTTTATTGGAATGATTTTCTTTGCCATGCATAGGGTTCAGTTCTAAAGTCTCGGTACAATGATGTCTTTATTGAGCCAAATGAATGGTTTTTAAAGTCTGAGGTCATCTAAGTATGGTGTCTGACCTCAGACCTTGTCACCATATTGTGATGTTATAAAGTCTGAGGCCATCAACTAAGATGTTATCCTCATAAATAATTTCACCAAATTAATGATGTTAAGGGTCTGAGGTCATCCAAGTATGGTGTCTGACCTCAGACCTTGTCACCACATTGTGATGTTATAAGGTCTGAGGTCATAAACTAAGATGTTATCCTCATAAATAATTTCACCAAATTAATGATGTTAAGGGTCTGAGGTCATCCAAGTATGGTGTCTGACCTCAGACCTTGTCACCACATTGTGATGCTATAAGGTCTGAGGTCATCAACTAAGATGTTATCCCCATAAAATTTTCACTAAACTAATGATGTTAAGGGTCTGAGGTCATCCAAGTATGATGTCTGACCTCAGACCTTGCCACTAAATCATGATGTTATAAGGTCTGAGGTCATCAACTAAGATGTTATCCTCATAAAATTTTCACCAAACTAATGATGTTAAGGGTCTGAGGTCATCCAAGTATGATGTTTGACCTCAGACCTTGTCACCAAATTATGATGTTATAAGGTCTGAGGTCATCAACTAAGATGTTATCCTCATAAAATTTTCACCAAACTAATGATGTTAAGGGTTTGAGGTCATCCAAGTATGATGCTTGACCTCAGACCTTGTCACCAAATCATGATGTTATAAGGTCTGAGGTCATCAACTAAGATGTTATCCTCCTAAAATTTTCACCAATCTAATGATGTTAAGGGCCTGAGGTCATCCAAGTATGATGTTTGACCTCAGACCTTATCACCAAATCATGATGTTATAAGGTCTGAGGTCATCAACTAAGATGTTATCCTCATAAAATTTTCACCAAACTAATGATGTTAAGGGTTTAAGGTCATCCAAGTATGATGCTTGACCTCAGACCTTGTCACCAAATCATGATGTTATAAGGTTTGAGGTCATCAAATAAGATGTTATCCCCATAAAATTTTCACCAGACTAATGATGTTAAGGGTCTGAGGTCATCCAAGTATGATGTCTGACCTCAGACCTTGTCACCAAATCATGATGTTATCATCAACTAAGATGTTATCCTCCTAAAATTTTCACCAATCTAATGATGTTAAGGTTCTGAGGTCATCCAAGTATGATGTTTGACCTCAGACCTTGTCACCAAATTATGATGTTATAAGGTCTGAGGTCATCAACTAAGATATTATTCTCATAAAATTTTCACCAAACTAATGATGTTAAGGGTTTGAGGTCATCCAAGTATGATGCTTGACCTCAGACCTTGTCACCAAATCATGATGTTATAAGGTCTGAGGTCATCAAATAAGATGTTATCCCCATAAAATTTTCACCAGACTAATGATGTTAAGGGTCTGAGGTCATCCAAGTATGATGTCTGACCTCAGACCTTGTCACCAAATCATGATGTTATAA
Source organism: Sambucus nigra (assembly GCA_949130495.1). Classification (NCBI taxonomy): domain Eukaryota; kingdom Viridiplantae; phylum Streptophyta; class Magnoliopsida; order Dipsacales; family Adoxaceae; genus Sambucus; species Sambucus nigra. The sequence goes on along the minus strand of OX422219.1, from coordinate 140,229,101 downwards.
GGTCTGAGGTCATCAACTAAAATGTTATCCCCAAAATTTTTTCACCAAAGGGCACAATGAACCAAGAATTGACATGGAAATTGATCTTCTCATTAACAATCCCTTCATAAGATGATACATTTACACAAAATCTTACAACATTATATGTAATACTTTTTTAGATGATCAGAATTCCATGGGTTGGAGAAAAGTTCCCCCTCGAGATTTTTTAGCTTGTAAGTTCTGGGTACAACCTCCTCAATCACTGTGTAAGGACTATCCCAATTTGGGTGAAGCTTGTTTGCCTTCTGTAACGTCTTATTCAGCACCAGGTCTCCCGCGACAATGAGTCTTGATTTCACCCTTTGGTTGTAAAACTTTTATGTTCTCTACTGGTAAGCTGATTGCCTGATCTCTGCATCTTCCCTTTTCTCTTCAATCAGATATATGTCGAGTCTTCTTTCCTCCCCATTCTTATCGGGGTCATAGGTCTGAACCCTATGAGTAGGGAGTCCTACCTCTGTGGGTATGACGGCCTCTGAGCCATGTGATAACATAAATGGGGTCTCCCCCGTTGGTGTCCTAGCCGTTGTTCTATAAGCCCACAACACAGCGTAAACCTCTTCTTGATCCCCTTAGCCTCTTCCAACCTCTTCTTTATCCCCTCAAGTATTGTTCTGTTGGTGACTTCGGTCTGACCTTTTGCCTGAGGTCAGCCAGGAGAAGAGAAAAATTATTTTGTCCTAACTCTTTCGTAATATTTTTTTAGGGAAGAATTCTTAAACTGGGTTTCGTTATTCAAAATGAGGGTATTTGGGAGGCCATGTCTGCATATGACGTTCTTCCAAATAAATTGGAAGGTCTTCTGCTCTATAATCATGATCATCGGCTCTCCCTCTACCCACTTGGAGAAGTAATCAATAGCAACTATCAAAAATCGGTAATTATTTGCAGCCCTAGGCAAGGGACCTACTAAGTCAATCCCCCATACTGCGAATGACTAAGGGGAACTGATAGACGTCATAGGCTGATGAGGTTGATGGGGGATTGTGGAGAATCTTTGACATTTATTGCACCTCTTCACGTAAGCCGCAACATCTTTGGCCAAGGTCGGCCACCAATATCGTTGCGTGATAATCCTCTTCGCCAAAGGTCTCCCTCCGATGTGATTGGAGCAAGAACCATCTTGTACCTCCTGTAGGACGTGGGGAACTTCGGTGGGATGAACGCATCTGAGGAGAGGTAATAGGAATCCCTTCATATACAGGACATCTCCTACTATTGAGAACTTTGTAGCTCTGTACCTCAATTTCCTCCTTTCTAACTTTGACTCCGGTAGCACCCCCTCTTTGATGTATCTGATAAGGGTATCCATCCATGAGTCTCCTAGGTTTAAATTGAGGCAGGGGTTACTGACATCTTCTTCTTTAATGGTTGCTCTGGGCAAGATCTCAACAGGGATTGTCCTTTTGATATCTGTCCTCGTTGCCGAAGCTAGTCTTGCTAATGCGTCTGCATGACTGTTATTTTGCCTAGGTATTCTCTTCATCGTTACCTCTTCGAAGCCTTGCAATATTGTTCTCACCCTCTTCAGGTATTTGGCCATCCTTTCGTCCTTAGCCTCATAAACTCCCAATACTTGATTAACAACCAACCTTGAGTCACGGTGAAGGAGGAGTCATCTTGTACCAATGGTCCTCACCAAGGAGAGGCATGCTATCATAGCCTTTTATTTCGATTCATTATTTGACACCTTGAAGTTAAACCTTAGGGCATATTCGATGTTAGTACCATCCGAGGCTGAGAGTATCAACCCCGCACCGCTCCCACTTTCGCAAGATGACCCATCGACAAAGAGGTTCCAGATGTCTTTATCTGATGAGAAGCCACCTTCTAATCTTATTCCCTGCCTGAAGAGGTACCGGTCTTCCTCATTCTCGGCTATTCCATCTCTGAATCTCTTGGTTATAACCTCTTTAAGGTGTCGAAAGACGTTACTGTCTGAATCTTCTGCAGTCTCTTGATTATTATCAACTTCGACCTCTTCCCATGTGAACTCAGCGACGAAGTATGCAAGCGCTTGCCCTTTGATGGTTGTCCTAGGCTGATAGGTAAGGTCATACTCCCCTAGTTCAATGGCCCACGCTATTAATCTTCTCGACTTCTCAGGTTTATGGAGGACCTGTCTTAGTGGGGAGTCAGTGAGTACGACCATATAATGACTTGAAAGTAGGGCTTCGTCTTCCTAGAGGCATGTATCAAGGCGTAGGATAACTTTTCTATGCGAGGGTAATTCTATTCAGATCCCTGAAGGGCCTTACTGTTGAAGTATACGGGCCTTTGAACCCCAACGTCCTCTCGTATAATGGCCTCACTTATAGCCGATTCAGAGACCGCTAGATAAATAAACAACCTCTCTCCCGCTATTGGCCGAGATAAGAGCAAGGGAGACCCAAGGTATGACTTGAGTTGATTAAAATCCTCATCACTTTCTTTATCCCACTCGAAGGCCTTTTTAAGCACCTTGAAGAACGGAAGACACTTATCGATCGCCCTGGAAATAAATTTGTTGAGCGCAGCCACTCTTCCTCTAAGACTTTGAACGTCCATGATACTCCTAGGTGTCTTGATATCGAGAAAAGTCTTGATTTTCTCAGGGTTCGCCTCTATTCCTCTTTGATTGACGACGAATCCAAGAAACTTCTCAGCTCCTACCCTGAAGACACACTTTGCCGGGTTGAGTTTCTTCCTGTACAGGTCCATAGTATTGAAGGTATTTTTCAAGTCTGCCACGTGAATGCAGGCCTTTAAGCTCTTGGTCAATATATTATCTACATACACCTCCATAGTCTTACCTATTTGATCTTCGAACATTTTATTCACAAGACATTGATATGTTACCCCTGCATTTTTCAATCCGAAGGGCATCACCTTGTAGCAATATGTCCCTTTGTCAGTAATAAAGGCTATCTTTTTTGAGTCTTCCGCATACATCAAGATCTAATTGTAGCCTGAATACGCATCCATGATGCTCATGAGCTCATGTACTGCAGTTGCATCTACCATCTGGTCGATCCGGGGTAGGGTATAACTGTCTTTTGGGCAAGACTTGTTCAGGTCAGTAAAATCTACGCACATTCTCCACTTTCAATTGGCCTTGGGCACAATGACTGCATTTGATATCCACTCCGAATATATCACTTCCCTGATGAATTCAGCCTCTTCCAACTTTCTAACCTCTTCCCGAATAACGCCGTACTTCTCCCTAGAGTAAACTCTTCGTCTTTGCTTTATTGGTTTTACATCCTTAGATACGTTGAGTTTATGGCACATGACCTCGGGGTTAATGCCAGGCATACCTGCATGACTCCAAGCGAAGACACTCTGCCTCTTCCTCAGGAACTTTATCAGCTCTTCCTTGATCTCTATTTTTAAGGCTTTACCGACCTGGACGATTTTTTTCGGCTCGTCCTCATTGAGGACGATAGATTCTACCTCTTTCGCGGCCTCTCCTTTCTTCAACTTTGTTTCATCTCTAGGGTCAAGTGTATCGATGTTATAAGTGGTAGTTGCTCTCTTATGAGCCTCTCTCTTTTCAAGTGTGTTGAAGTAGCATTATCGTGCTATGGTCTGGTCACCCTACACTTCCCCTACCCCATAGCAGGTCAGGAATTTTAGCATCTGGTGGACCGTCGACGGCACAGCTTCAAACTCCTTAAGGTCTACTCTTCCTATGATGAGGTTATAAGCTGAGAAGACATTTTCGTTCATAACGAAAAAATTGATCTTCCGAGTTAACCTCTTAGGTCACTCATTGCCCATTCGCACGTCCATCTCATACATGCCCAGCGGATGGACCTTTTCACCGCCAAACCCCATTAACGGATGATGATAGGGTACCAACCTAGCTTTGCTCAGACCTAGGCTTTTGAAGCGGGGCCAGAACATCACATCTGCTGAGCTTCCTCCATCTACAAGGATTCTCTGCACCTCACATTCATGAACTCTTGTCGTGATCACCAAAGGGTCATCATGTGGAGCTAGGATGCCTTTGAAGTCGAGTCGGGATGACCCAACTACGAGAGTGTCCATGTCTACCTTATTTTTTTTTGCGCAGTCTTGGAAGATGTCAGGTTTACCGCTTTAAGCTTGGCCACTGATTTGGCCTCTGCCACATGATCTTTCCTGTTAGCAACCTCATAACCACCCCCATAAGTCCTCCGCATATGGTGCTAATGCCAAAGGAGATCATACCAACCCTTTTCACTAGGGTGTTGCCCTCTTTTGGCGGGAGATCTGGATCGTCTTCGTCATCTCTGTCTGAGTCACCATCTCTTCTTGCTGTGGTATCCTCACAGAACTTATCGGGTCTCTTCTTTTTGGGGTCTTCCCTTCCCCTTCTGGGAGCTTTACCATCAACATATTTCCTCAACTTTCCTGACTTCAACATCTTCTCGATCTCATTCTTCAAGGCGAAGCACTTGTCTGTTATATGGCTATGGTCTTGGTGGAATTCACACCATAAGTTCTGGTTCCTCTTATGTGGAGGAGCCTTCAACTTCTCTAGCCATCTTAGGGATCGGTCATTCTTGATCTCATTGAGGATGTGTTCGCAGCTAACCGTAAGAGGGGTATAACGCGCAAACTTATCATCAGCCAACCTCTTCTTTCCATTCTTCTTTCTTTGGAACTTTCCGCTGCTACCGTCGTTCTCGTCTTCATACTTAGCGGCCATGGCCTCTTCAACGTTCATGACCTTTCCCGCAGTTGCCAATAGCTCCGCCATGGACTTTGGAGGGTATTTCGCAAGTTTCCACAATAACTTCCCCTTCTGAAGACCTCCTATGAGGGCGATCAGACCAGTATTCTCTTTGTAGTCTCCAACCTCAAGTTTTTCTTTGTTGAACCAAACCAGGTTTCCATTTTTTAATAACTTTATTATTTGTTCGAGATCATAAGCACTTTCTTCTTACGCAAGTCAATGACTCTGGTATGTCAACCACCTTGTCGGTTAGACTTTTCATTGGGTTATCTTTTATATAAGTCCGCTCATCTGGACAAACTATTATTCTATCTTCTCGAGAAGTCTGCTCCGTCTGCTTCGGGACTGAGATCTCTAACGTAAAAGCCTGCTCGGTAGACCTCTCTTCATGTGTAATTTATGCTATGAAATTTTCCACTACTTAGCCTTTGATTACCATCCTTGGTTCATATTGAATGTCATACACTTCTAACTCTACCGCTTATGCCACCAGTCTATCTAATTCTTCAAGCTTGTGAATAGCTTGGGGTAGAGGCGGGTCTGTATAGATAATAATAGCGTATGCTTGGAAGTACCTTTTCATTATCCTAAAGGCTTTAATTAAGGCTAAGGATAGTTTCTCCAGTCTAGGATACCGAATTTTTTATCCACGGTATGCCTTACGGGTGTAATACTCGGGCCTCTTTACCCCTATTTCTTGTCGGAATAACTCGAACTGACTACCGACTCAGACACAACCAAATATAAATAAAAATCTTCTCGCTTGGGACAAGCCTCAACTGTAATGGTGCAGACTCCAAATATTGCTTCAACTCTAGGAATTCAGCCTCGAACTTATTTTTTATCTGAAGGTCTTTCATATCACTTTGAATAATTGAAGACACCTATCAGTAACTCATAATACAAATCTATTTAGTCCTTCCACGTGTTCATTTAACCTTTGAATTTTTTTCTTATTTATTTGGGTTGTATGTTCATTAGTGCTTTGATCTTATCAGGGTTGACCTCAACGCCTCTCTGGTTGACTATAAAACCCATAAACTTCCCTTCATTTAACCCGAAGATGCACTTTGTTGGGTTAACCTTCATCTAGTGTTTTTCCAGTTGATCAAAAGTCTATCCTAAATTCGTGATTTGGTCAGAATATTTTCGACTCTTGGTTAGCATATCATCGACGTAAACCTCTATATTTTTATTAATCCGATCTTTAAAAACTTATCCGCCAGCCTCTGATATGTTGCTCTATCATTTTTGAGATCATAATGCATAATATTGTAGCAGTAAGTACCCCAACTAGTGATGAATGAGGTGTTCTCCCAATCTTCTGGCTTTATCTTAATCTAGTTATATCTTAAATAATCATCCATAAAACTGAACAGTTTATGCCCTGAGGCAGCATCGACCAATAATTCAATCTTGGGCAAAGGATAATGATCTTCAGGGCACGCTTCATTCATATTAGTGAAATCAACAGACATATGCTATTTATCATTTTTCTTATTTACCATGAGCACGTTCGAGAGCCATTCTGGGTACTTGATGTACTCAATGAAGTCTGTCGTATGCATATTATCAACTTCCACTTATATATCCATGTTCTTCCCATGGCTGAAGACACGACACTTTAACTTTACACGCTTGGCATCTTTCGCTATGCTTAACTCGTGGCAGATGAACTCTAGATCAATCCCTAGCATATCATCATGACTCCAAGAGAACATATTCTTTCTCTGCCTTAAAGTTCTTCTAACTTCTTCTTGAGAGAATGATCCAGTGACAAATTGATGTGGGCTATCCTCTTTGGGTTCTCATTGCCCAGGATTACAGTTCGATTTATTCTATGACTTGGCCTTTGACTAACTTATCTTCATCTTGATGGTCTAACGTTTCAGTATGATAAGTCGTTGTCAATTTCTTATGCTCTTATTACTCTGCAGAGTTAGTAACACTCTCAGGATTTGAATTTTTTTTTCTCTTCACCATGTTAACCCCATAATTTTTGGGAAGCTTCAAGCACTGGTGAACGGTGGATGCGACAGCTTCAAACTTCTTCAACCCCACTCTGTCAAAAATGATATTATACGTTGAATGAACATTCTTATCTGGGATAAAAAAATGAATCGTTTATATTTGGCATGTGGCCCATATGTCGATCATAACTTACAATTCGATTATCCTCGTGGGGTACACCTTATCCCCTAAAAAAATAATAAAAGGCCTGTGATATGTCTCAAGTTTGTTATCTCTCAACCTCAGGTTCTTAAAACAATTATAGAATAATACATCGGTTGCACTGTTATTGTCAACCATAATTCTTACCACTTTGCACTCGTGCACCATCATCGTGATGACCAGAGGGCCATCATGTGGGTAGAGCATGTCAGGAAAATCTTTTTTAGAAAAATCGACTATAAGGTGATCTTTTTTCACCTTCTTATTGTGAGTGTCCACGACATCCATCGGGTTGATCTGTCTAATTTGAGCACAAGTCTTTACCTCATTGAGGTAAGTTTTTCGTTTCATGGGTCCATCTCTATCGCCATCATCTCTTCCAGCAATGAAATTTAACCCAAAATAGATCATGTTTAACCTCATACACAGGCTCCTTGGGTTTTTTGGGCAGTTATGGGTTATCCTTGAAATCATCATCCTTACCTCTTGTCTTCTCATCAAACTTCCCGTAAGGGTATTATGATAATTTATTGGTTTTTACTCGTCCCCCTAATCTTTTCGTCCACCCTTATCTATAAAATTCGATATTTTGTCTCGTTAAGTTAAGTTTTCAATCTCATTATTTAGACCTAGGTAGTTATCTGTGTTGTAGTCATGATCCTTATGGAACTCACAATACTTGCTTTTATCTCTTCTATTTGCTGAGGCCTTTAACTTTTCGGGACATTTTAGGTAATTACTTCCTCGAATTTCATCAAGGATCTGAAGTAAGACAATGGTCAGTGGGGTATACTCATCAAATCTCTTTGGCTTATCAGCCTTTTTATCCTTTGGATCCTTCTTCTTTAAGCTCTTGTTGGTGTTGGCCTTAGTATGGCTCAACTCCTCAGCCGGTATGGCCTCTTCAGCATTCATAATCTTGCCTACTTTGCCCAACAACTCAGTTATCATTCTCGGTGGCTCTTTAACCAGATCCCAATACAACTTCCCTAATAACATACCACTCATCATCGTAATCAATCACCTCCAACTTCTCATTTTTTAAGCGAGTGATGAATTCTCGGGTCGTTTCGTCAGCTTTTTGGCGGACACTTAAGATAAGCCACACTCTTTACAGGTTTATCTCCAAAATAAAAATTATTGATGAAGAGATCATCCATTTGCTAAAAATTCAAAATATGCCCCCTCGATAGGTTGTTGTACTAGATTTGTACCGATATAGTGATCGTGCTGGAAAATGATCGGTAATGCATCTCCTTAGGAAATGAGTAAATGTCAGTAGAAACTTTATATTCTTCTACGTGCAGTACTGGGTCAATTTTACCATCATACCTCTGGGTGATAAATGGTGGTTTGAACTTTGCGAGCATTGGATATCCCACAATAGATGAAGTGAACGAGGATCCTTTCACAAAACCTCTCTGTAAGGGATTCTTTGCCTTTGAAATTTCACCTAGATGATCCTCCAAACGCTGAATTAACCCCTTTAAGGGTTGTTCTTCCTGCTCGGCCTTGATTCTGACGGACGTTCAAAATCGACTTTAGCAGTGAGATGACATTTCTTCTTGGGAAGTCTTCTCAGCCTAGGTCGATCTTTTCTTGGGCCAGACGATCAAATGTAGAGCCATTCCTTAGACTTTATAACACACTAGGTCTTTCTTCATAGTAGGTTTGCTCATCATAGCAACCAACTGTCCGGAAGGTCAATACGGCCCCTAGATGGTACAACCTATTATCTCATGAACTAGAGTATCTGGATCTGTTTCCTTCATCTCGTAAACCCACATTCATCCACCTTGGGCTCTCCACTACTATGTCATGGTAGGTTTTCCATCCATCTTTCTAAGGGGGAAGAAGGCGACATTTCACACCTCCTGTCAGAGTGCTCACCCCCAACTGGAATAATAGGATCTGCTCCGGGCCTACTTTGCCTGGTTAAAAATATCAATGTCAGTTATTTTATGCTCTCTTGCATTGCTCCTTAGCCTCTATCTAGATTCAAAAAGATCCCCTGTTGGTCGCCCATACCAACAGGTGTCACAGGAGGATTTTCGTCTACATCACGGCTATTTTCTAGGCTTTCTCCCATTTTCCTAGAATTTGTATAAAAATAGAGTATCGTGACGAAACAAAATAACGATAGTAAGGGAATGAATTCAAAATTTGGGGGGGAAATGAATTAAGGAAATTTAGTGGAAATATGAAGGAATTTATGAATTAATTGACTCTAACCAATCGAAACACAGAAGAATCATATTGTGAATCATTATTTACTCAAATTTATATATCCCTGAGTTATAAGAATTAATAACGGTAGGAAACAACAAACGACTTATCGAATTCTCATAGACGACATCAATCGGTTATCATCTAAGACTAGTATATGGATTTATGGGCCTTAGCAAGAATATACCAATAATAAATAATAGAAGATATAGTGATAATTATTACTGATGCCAATTTAGGACAATAAAAAGAGATATGAGAGAAAAAGAAGGAAACCAAGAGTTTTACGTGGTTTAACCTAAATTGGTGCCTATATCCACTGGTGTAGTGACGTATGTATTGATTTGAATGGGAAATAGCTATGGAAATGTGATTGACATAAGCTCTTGTGTTCTCTCTAAATCTCAATGGCATAACATTAGGGTTGAATATCTCTCGATCCCTTACAATGAGGGATTGTGTGTTATTTGTAGGTTGTTATAGGAGAGAGAGTGTAGTGGGACAGGTGGGGTGCCATTATAGGTTAGGCAGTTACACCTTTTACATGAAAGTGTGTGAATAATCTTGAGTTTATTAAAGCACATGGAGGAAGAATATTGCGTATTTCCTTCGCGTGCAGGCGGTGTAAGTGTAACTGTTAATATTCCATCACGTGGTACCAGCTTACATTGGCATGGTTAACTAACAGTGTTAACACTGAGTTGACACCTATGTGATGATTGGTAATTCTGTCACACCAAGCAATTTCATACCCGGGCCGACCTTATTGCTTTGTACTTTATGAGGACACATTTTATCACCTCAGGGTCTTATGAGGCGATCCATATTTTTAGTATAACACGTTCAACGTAAATTTCCATTATTCCTTAATATCATTATCCTTGAATATGACTCTCAAATAAATACTTTTAAATTACTTAACGTTATTAAAATATTTTTTTTATTTTTAAGTTTATCAAGCTTATAAATATCCCCCTTCTTGTGTTCCCAATTTTATATAGAGATCATTATAAGATTTTAATTTCGTATCTCTTACCACTTTCTTAACTTCTTTCTTAGCCCATTTATATTTCTCAAAATTTTCTCCATTTCTAGATGTTTGTCATGTTTTAAAGCACTCCTTTTTGGTTTTTACAATATTTTATACTTCGACGTTCCACCATCAAGTTTCTTTAAATTTTGGCTCCTTACCTTTTGATTCCCTAATAATTTTTGTTGATATTCTCGTATTGCATGTAGTCGTGTTATCACATATTATGTTGGTCTCATCTTCGGTATTCCATGATGCTTCATTTAATATTTCATTTTAAAATAGTTTTAATTTATCTTATTTTAAGTTCCACCACCTAGTTCGTGGGTTAATCTTCTCTTTTTATGCTCGTGATTGATTTTTAATACTAACATCCAACACCATTATCATATGTTGTGAGGTTAAGATCTCTTTCGATAAGCCTCACAGTCCTTACATGTTAATAGATCTCTTTGCCTAGTAGTGGAAAAGTCTATTTGACTCTTAATTATTCTACTTTTATAAGTTATCAAGTGTTCAAACCTCTTTTTAAAACATTTATCTACTTGTACAAGATCATAAGTTATCGTAAAATCTAAGATAAACTTTCCCTATCTCCAAAACAATTCCTTCGTGCACCGTATCATGTCATGATCCTCTCCTACATAGCCGTTAAAATCTCCCCCTATGTAAATTTTCTCACCTATGGGTATTTCTTAAACTAGTTCATCCATTTGTTCCCAAAATTTTACTTTAATATACTCATCCAATCCTACTTGTGATGCATTACCCTTAACAATATCAATTATATTTTCATCTAATACCAGTTTTACATGTATAAGTCTATCGCCTCTCCTAATAACAGTTACAACATCATCCTTATGGTTTTTATCTACTATTATTCCAACTTCGTTCCTAAATCTATGTTTTCCTATATAATATTATTTAAACCTTATATTTTCCATTTCTCTAGATTTCTCACCGACCCGTTTAGTTTATTATAAACAAGTTATGCTATTTTTTTTCTTATCATGGTATCCACCAACTTTGTCCGTTTCCCTATCAAAGTCCCTATATTCCAAGTCTCAAAACCTAAGTCTAATATCCCGAACTAGATTCTTTACCTGCACACGTCCAGATTGTAACATGAACCCTTCCCTATTTATCATCTCACCTGGGGCGCTAATGTGACCCCCTTGTCTATTTTTTCAGACACCCGATGGTAGGCACAATACCCCTTGGTTATTTTTTGAGATAGCCGATAACAAGCGCAACACATGGCTTAAGGGGAATTCCCTAGTATTAGCATGTATATTCATATGATTCATGTTCATAAGGATCTAACAAAGTTTTATGTTGGCTATCCTCTACTTTACACAACCCTCCCACTTTATTCGAGCTTGGGACCGACATTGTTTAAAATAAAATATAAGAAGTTAAGCACGACACAGGCGAAGTTATGATGTATTATCTAATTATTTAACAACAGTAAAATTTGGAGTGTACGATAAATCATTGATAAATCTTATCACGTAGACCTTTAAGGTGTATTAGTAGAACTATTAAAATTGGAAAAGAATTTTATTTAGTGTATCTCTTTAATTCTTCTCACGAAGCGCACTCTTAAAATTAGTTAATATGAAACATAACAATTAATTCTGACACCCAATAAGTTATATATAGCCCATAATAAATAAAATTTAAATACTCACAATCACGGGGTACTACAGACTCACCCATGAAGTATTTAACCTATTTTAACAATAAATATCTTCGGGAGATCACTTCCTCGAATCCATATGTGTTTTTTCATGATATATTGTAATTGGTTTGTCTATAAATATGCGTACCAATATTTTTTCACCATGACGTGTATATTGTTTTAGGCTCATAGCTTTATTGGGTGACTAATAAATCAATAACCTTTTTGGTAAGTTGATGATGCTACTTACACAACGACAACTTCAAGGGAAATAACCTCAAAAGAAAAATTTATTTTTATGGAATCCAAATTTAAAACATCTAGCTAGTCCAGAGAGGGGCATAAAATTGAGATATTACAAACTTATTAGTATCTTCAAGATATTTTGAGAGTTGCTAACAAATTTTTTGAGGACCAAATGAGATTGTAAAGCTTTATGCCTCGATAATATTATCCTTTTCTTTTCTTTTTTTTCTTATTAATTTTTCTTCTTCTTGGTTTTTTGTAAAGGTCCTCCCCTCTCCTATAATGGTTAGGTTTTGTGCCTTTATTTTGTTAAGTCATGGAATGTTTTATAAGGTCATGTTGGTCATTTTTCTTATTAATCTAAATTGTATTTAGGAGGTTAGGTCATATCCCCCTCCCATTGCCATTGATAAAACTTTTTCACTTTCATTTTCTTAAAAAAAATGAGTAGGGGAATTGTGCCTCCCAAAACAAAAGCAATATCTACCATATTAAATGTGAATTTTAATATTTCTACCTTTTTCATCACTAATGTTAGTTCTTACTCATGGTTGGAGACATTAATATTGTACATTTTCATCATATATATGTATTTGTAGTGTTTATATATATATATATATATATATATATATATATATATATATATATATATATATATATATATATATATATATATATATATATATATATATATATATTTGTGTGTTTTGATGTTTTGGACTCAAAATTTTATATAATTGCAATGGTGTAAAATAGCGAAAATAGCAATTCATTGAACACCAAGAAAAATGGGTTATATTTTGAACTATAGTTTTATGAAGATGTAAAAGGCAAGGAAGGTAGAAGTTTGATCCCCTTGTCATATCATATCTATTACTAAATTAAGAGTCATGCTTTCGTTGACTATTTAAGATTAAGATTCCTTTATTAAAATATATATATATATATAAAATAACATAAAATTTTAACACTATACGGGACATTAAATCTCAACATTAAGTAATATTGGTGATGTTAATTTGAACCATTATACAATCGATAGGCCAATGGTTTAGAGGTTTTTATCAAGACGTATTCATGATCTTAATGTTAAACCTCCCAAGCTCTACTGATCACTTTGACATCCGTCCAATAAGGTCAGCTTTGCAAAGGACATGTTTAAGGGGGATGGAAGTAATTACAACAATGGAATACTCATGCTCATTTAAAAATTACTCTAAAAATAAACACATAACCTAATAGCCATCCCACATTATCCACCGTAATCCTCGTCGAAACAGTTTGCCAGAATCCTCACTTGCTTTCGATTTAATTTGCATAATTTCAGGATCATATTATGGTAGGTGTAGACAAATTCGTTTTTGGAGAGGGTTGTCACATGTAAATGGGCTTTTGGTGATTTGGGTATCATGTCTAGATTAAATACTCAATTGATGATCGAATAACATATACGATTAAGGGGAAAAAAAAGCTTACATATATAGGAGAACAAAAATGGTAATATCCATTCATTTGATGACAAATGAAGTAAAATTAAAATGGATGAGATTAATTTTGCCAACATCCCACCTCATCTCATCTGTCTGCCGTCCTCGTGTATTTTTAGAACAATATTAGTGCGACCACCTCGCATTTCTCCCAAGCCCACAATCAATTCTTCACGAGCTTATAATATAGTGAGAGGATTTTCTGATTTGGCTAGATGCCCATTGGTTATGTTTAATCGCCTCATTAATTTTTTGCATGATTAACAAAATTTCTTGGTTAATTTATTAATTCATAAAAAAGTTTGGGTTTCATATCGAATAAATCATCTAGTGTGTAAAAACTAGAAACATTGATACATCGAGATTTTTCCATAGAAGCCATTATACGATTTATTTAAAAGATCCTTCATATGAGGTACGTATAAATAAAATTTATTCTTTGAGATTATTTCAAAAAAATTCTCCCATTTCCAAGGATGGAAAGCCAAAATGAGTATCACTAGGTGGAAAGATCATTCTATTAAATATTTTTCTACACTCTATATCAATTCATCATATTTTGACTATTAACCCCCATTTTTCTATTATTGAGCATATTAACCATTTGATAGCTAATTTTTTTAGGGTTTAAAGGCGAATGGTTAAAATACCATAAATTAAATGGGATTGTTAACAGAAAAATTCTCCATCTACGAGGACCAATCATAAAAGGACACATGTCATCCTACGTGGCAATATTCGGCACCCGAGGAGAGTTAGTCGGCACCCGAGGAGAGTTGGTCGGCATACCAACCAGGAAGATCAAAGGATAACTATGCATTTAATGTGCATTAATGAAGATGACAACGTATTTAATGAGCCTTAATGTACATTTATACTGTATTAATAGATGACAACACATAGCATACCAAGCAATTCAACAATTAGATTCGTTGAATGTAGACATAAATGTCTACATACAATGAATCTCTTTATCTCCCATCACTATAAATACATGTATCCCCTTAGCCAAATGGGAGGAAAGAACCAAGAACCAAGAAACACCATACACAATATACACATCCTTTCTCTCTCTACACCCTATGGTGATATTGTAAACCCCTGGGAATAAAATAACAGTGGACGTAGGCTTTATTCATAGCCGAACCACTTTAAAAATCTTTGTCTCTCATGTGCTTGATTGGATTGTTTTTATCTATTTATCTATGATCATAAAAATGGTATTCGGTCCAGTTTTTTGCATCAATAGATTGGCGCCGTCTGTGGGAACGTGTTACAAGCATTGTTCTCCATTAAAAGCTAAGTTTTTATTTTCTCTACGTATAATCAATTATACATACATCTGTTGATTCAATCATTATTTTTATGTTTATATACATAAATTAGTTGTCCAATTTTTATTTATGAAATCTGCAAAAATTGCATATCATGATTTCAAAATCATAACTGTTAAATTAATTCTTGTTGAGAAATCTGTGAAATGGTGGATTTCATAAATCAAAACTTTTGGCTTGATTCTCAAGTTAAAATTTTATCTCATGAAATCAATATTTTAAATGATTACATATACCAATATATACGACGATGATAAGATTTGATAATTTTCATTGTTGATTTTGAAATAATTTTTGAAAGATCTTTGATGACTATTCAAATTCCCATTACATTTTTAATCAGAGAATGGGAAAAGGTTAAAGACAATAAAAAGTTTTCTCATGGAAATCATGACCCAGATCTACTTTCTCTCTCTTCAAATTTGAGTCTCTTTGCATTCATTTTTATGAACTATATACTTAATTTGGTTCATCTTCCATCTATGTCAAAAAGGTCAAATTGATTGATTTTTGATATAAATTTGGTAATAACTTCGATCATTCAACATATTTTTATCTCTCCAAATAGGGAATAGGAGAGGATCAATATAAAAAATAATTTTCTCTCACCTGAAAAATCATTACCCACCTCTTGTAAAAGAGGATCAGTAAAACAATCATGACCATATCAAAGACTCTGGGCACAAATTTGATATGTTGGCTCCTCGTTCATTTTCGGAATCACACGATATAGTGGATTAGAGAATGGATCATTTAATTAGCAATATTAATGCTTGGATTTTACATCTAATGTTATTTTTCTGATCTATTGGTTCGAGAGACATAGCAATCTCATGAAAAATTCATCATCGCGGCTCATATGATTGTTCGAAATCATCCACTTACAACCCCTATTTCTGGTCAGCCATACATATTGTTGGTCGACATCATCTTGGACCATCTTTTATTAAAGAGAAGCTTAACCAGACCATTTTTGTTTGTCGGAGATAAGATGTGAAGATCCATCAGCAACGTTGGAATAATTTTATCCAACTACGAGGTATCTTATTATTGGTCGGAGCCCCATATTGTAGCTCGGTGGAACCAATTGCAGGTCGACGATCATCTACTTCTTGATCGGCGACATCTCAGTCTTGTTCCGAGGGTTCAATTTACTGGTCGTCAACTATCCAACCATCCATTTTTTGGTCGGTAACATCTAATGTTGTTCGGTGCTGTCAATGCACCATTTTTGTTGTTCGGCGAAATTGCTCAGCTGGTCGGGGACCATTTGCTTCTTGGCCGGCACTATATATTCTATAACTTGAGATATCCTTAAATGTTGGTCGGCAACATCCATGCCGTTTGTGGGCAGCAGTAGAATCTTGGGGTATTAAAAAATGCGAAGCACCCCAGATATTTCTTTAAACACGAGTTCAGCTCGGGAACAAACAGGGGGCTTAAGTTTTTTTTAACTTGTGATCACCCCAAAAATATTTTTAAAACCAAGTGATAAATAATTTTCAAAAAGAAACTTATACCTGATTAGTTGTTGGAGATTAAATAACTTTACAAAAAACTCTACGTCTTATTTATGATGCATATCTGATAAAAATTTATCCATCTCACACACATTTGGCATAAAAATATTATTTCATATTTTGAAATTTTTATTATTTTATGCTGATACACATCACATATTGTTTGGATGAATAATTATTCTCATGATAATAATTATTTTCTCTAGTCTCGATAGGTGACCGAGAAGCTTATTAAAATTTCATAGGGACGAGATTCAATCCCGATGAAAGCTCTTGTAAACCTCTGGAAAAGTAGTATTGCTCGACATCAGGCAATTGTGCCTCGACATATCAGCCAACATATATTATTTCATTTTTTGAAATTAATATTTTTATTTCTCAAGCATATACATATCATATATTGATTGGATGAGTAAATTATTCTCACGGCTAATCAATTCAGCCTACACAAATGGTAGAGCAAGATATTAATTTTTACAGGTACAAGACTCAACGCCGACGAATGCTCGAAAACAATCTGGAAACTATTATCATTGCTCAGCATTATGAAATTTCACCTCAGCAAGGAACTATATATTTTATTATTGCTTTGATTTGTGCTCAAGCACGAATTATTCTATATATCCGTTCGGATTCATATTCTATATTCATCTCTTCATGGAGCTCGGCGAAATACTTATTATCATATTCAGCTCCGAGGAAAAGCTACAACAATTATTATATTTCACCCCCAACGGATAGTTGGTCGGGGCAATTCTTATTTATATTCAGGCCCAGATATCGGCTCAAGCACAAATTATTCTATATATCCCTTGGGATTAATATTCTATATTCATCTCAACATGGAACTCGACGAGATACTTATTATCATATTCAGCTCCGAGGAGAACTATAACATTTATTATATGTCACCCCCAACGGATAGTTGGTCGGGGTAACTCTTATTTATATACAGGCCCAACAAAGTTCTCGGCCATATTCTTATGTTCTGGAAAATATTATTCTTATTCGGCATTATGCAATTGTGCCTCGACCAGATACTTATTCAGCTTTAAGGAGAATTACAACATTCATTGTATTTCACCCCCAACGGATAGTAGGTCGGATAATTCTTATTTATATTCAGGCCTGACAACGTTCTCGGCCATATTCTTATGTTCTGGAAGATCTTATTCTTGTTCGGCATTATATAATTCTACCTCGACAGATCAACGAGGCACTTTATTACTATTCTTTATATCTATTTGGATGCATATTCTATTCTTATTTCAGCATGGAGCTCGATAAATATTTATAATCATATATTCAGCGCCGAGGAGGTCTCCAACATTTATTATATCTTATTCCCAACCATCTGTTGGTCAACGCCGAGGAGGTCTCCAACATTTATATTATCTTATTCCCAACAATATGTTGGTCAGCTCCAAGGATGTCTCCAGCATATATTATCTTATTCCCAACAATCTGTTGGTCAGCTCCAAGGATGTCTCCAGCATATATTATCTTATTCACAACAATCTGTTGGTCAGCTCCAAGGATGTCTCCAGCATTTACTATATCTTATTCCCAACAATCCGTTGGTCAACTCCGAAGAAGTCTCTATCATTTATTATCAAAAATATATTCCTAAACATGCCAACTTATGTTGGTTAGGAAATGTATTCCTAAAAATGCCAACTTATGTTGGTTAGGAAGTAAATGTATTCCTACGGGAAGTAAAACTATGTATTCCTAAAAATGCCAACTTATGTTGGTTAGGAAGTAAATGTATTCCTACGGGAAGTAAAACTATTCCTAAAAATGCCAACTTATGTTGGTTAGGAAATGTATTCCTAAAAATGCCAACTTATGTTGGTTAGGAAGTAAATGTATTCCTACGGGAAGTAAAACTATATATTCCTAAAAATTCCAATTTATGTTGGTTAGGAAGGAAATCTATTCCCAAAAATGTCAACTCAGGTTGGTCGGAAATAAGAAGCTGTCAACTACAGTTGGTCGGAAACATTTTATGAGTATGTGAAAGCGATCAAGCAAAAAGCATTCAAAGTTCACATTCCACACTTGGGGGCTTCTATTACAGATATATTTGTTCATTTGGTGGCACATTCTTATAACATCATGCAGTCGAGCATCAAATTCAACTCCACAAACTCACACGATCGGGGCCCCGACCAATCATCATTCAGGAGTTGTTTTTCTTGCTCAGGAATTATTTTTGATATTGAAGTTCAGGAGGTATATTGAAGTTCAGGAGGCATATTCAGAAGTTCAGGAGGTGCATTAAGAAGTTCAGGAGGCATATTCAGGAGTTATTATGCACATACTATTGAAGTTCAGAAGTCAAATTTAGCATCTACAGCACTGAGATCTTTACTACTACTGTCCCGACCAACATTGAAGAAGAAGTTGTATGAAAATGTTTCGAAGTCCACCACTAGCTTGGTACTAATCAGATTTAAGAGTTGGGTTCAAAAGCTAGTATGTTACTCGACAAAAAATTCAGAGAATCATAAATCAGAAGAATCAAGCACGTGAAGTTAGCACTCAGTTGCTCGACACAGGAGGCAGTTGGTCGGCTAGCAAACCAATCAACATACTTGAAGATTATGACAAGCTACAAGCTGCATACTATGGCATGGCTGCATCCAAATTCCCAGGGGTGATACATAGCACACGGAGTTCCTTAAAATAAAGATTAGCAACCATCGATCAGCCTGCAACATATGTCGTCCAGGAGATAATGCACTTTATGTTGAACAAATCAAGAAGGTAGATCAAGAATTTCATGAGCACCGAGCAACACTGCATAATAAATACTCCATCCTTTCAAGTAAATCATCAAGCATGGAGCATTGGGGGCTTCTGTTAACTCAAAAGTTCTCCATCTACGAGGACCAAATATAAAAGGACACATGTCATACTACGTGGCAATATTCGGCACCTGAGGAGAGTTGGTCGGCATACCAACCAGGAAGATCAAAGGATAACTATGCATTTAATGTGCATTAATGAAGATGACAACGCATTTAATGAGCCTTAATGTACATTTATACTGTATTAATAGATGACAACACATAGCATACCAAGCAATTCAACAATTAGATTTGTTGAATGTAGACATAAATGTCTACATACAATGAATCTCTTTATCTCCCATCACTATAAATACATGTATCCCCTTATCCAAAAGGGAGGAAAGAATCAAGAACCAAGAAACACCATACACAATATACACATCCTTTCTCTCTCTACACCCTATGGTGATATTGTAAACCCCTGGGAATAAAATAATAGTGGACGTAGGCTTTATTCATAGCCGAACCACTTTAAAAATCTTTGTCTCTCATGTGCTTGATTGGATTGTTTTTATCTATTTATCGGTGATCATAAAAATGGGATTCGGTCCACTTTTTTGCATCAACAGGGATGATGTATGCTTACTGATCGAGCGCGAACCGTGCATCATGTAATACGCAAATCATTGTTATCGGTTCGGCGACTCAATGCAAAAACCTAAACTACAACTACAATTGACAAGCAAGCACAGCGGTAAGTCGTGTATCGTAAGAAATCCACAGGGAGTGATTGAATTTTAGATTTTAATTGCTTTCAAACTTCAAGAATAAAAGTGTAAAATAAATATTAAAAAAAGGTAATGGTTGGGAGTGGTGGAGAAAGAAAAAGAGAAGTTACGCTATGCAAAAGTAAAGAGAGGATCGGGATCGCATTCTAACACACGGATCGAAACAACTACTAATCAGAGTTAAGGCTAGAAAGCAATTTAATCGAGCATTTTCAATTAAGCATAAACATCACACAATAAGAAATTCAATCCAAAGTTGCGAGATTAAACATTTAAAAGAAAAATGGTCACACGCGGATTAAATTCGGATTGTCGCAATAAACACTGAAGTTGCGTGACAAATAAAGTTAAACGCATAACAATCCAACTTTAATACACCCGATTTCGATTAAATGCAATTTTACACGAAACCCTAACTTTCAAGGTCCAAACCCGTAAATGGTGGAACGAAATCTCGACCCTATTTATCCAAGGGCATGACATGGAAGTGAACTAAATTAAACTAAAACTAAACTAATTACAACAAGAAATAAATTAATCTAGGCAAGAAAGTAGAAAAAGCAAGTAAATGAAAGCATGGAAATTAAGGAAGACAACTAAATTAATGTAATTAAAGTTAAGGTACAACTTACAAAACAAAGAGTACAAGAGAGGAGTAGGGAAAATCTCCTAAGTTTACAAACCCTAAAACTAGAAATAATGAAGATATATCTAAAAAATGAGAGAAGAGAGTATTTATACCAAAAAATATCCCATGGCAAACTTGTAATAAAAAGAAGAAACAAAAAATATCTGCAGGACCGAATCCATTTGGGGTGTCCGAATCCATTTGGTCCGAATCGATTTGGAGTGATTGAATCGATTTGGACAAGAAAACTAATCACACTGGTCCAAATCGAATTGATTTGTCCGAATCAATTCGGTACCTACAGGTATGCAATCTGCAGCTTTGTCCAACTTTATGAAAAATGCTGTAACTTCTTCGTTATAACTCGGAATTAGGCACGGTCGGAGGCTAAGCGAAGATTACTCAGAGGAGTATAACAATTATGAAATGACGAAAATGCCCTTGAATGTGCCCTTGAGTGTGAATTTGAAGTAAAAACCATCCTAAAAATGCCATAACTCCTTTGATACAACTCGGAACCATGCACCATCGACGGCCACGAGAAGAGAAATCAAATGGATTCAACTTTCGTGAAGAGCTCGAGATTCAAACCCGAATGCTGAAATTACTAAAATGCCCCCGAAGCCGCAAAAGTCGACGAAACTTTTCCGGAAAGCTTCTGAACTTCATACTAAGCATTCAAATACCTACAAAAGCTCAATTAACCCCTGGAAATCATGTATATATAGAAATCCGAGGTTGTTTGGTTAACGGGCATAAGTATAAGGATTAAGATACCCGAGGGGGCTAATAACGTGTAGGTTAACGGGTGAAATACGCAATATTTGCGTCGTATCACACCCTCTAGCTTACACATTGCTAGTCCCTAGCAATGAAATAGGAAACAACAAGAACTACAGGCAAACCAAAACATGATACAAGTAAAAAAATGGGATAAAAAGCATAAAAATATAGAAGCCACTTTCGTAGGAAACACGATTGCATTTAGCGTATGCAATAAACCGGTTAACCCCTAGGTTACCCTAGGGGACGAGTGTCGTCTCGTGAGGGTTTTCAGGGATGAAATCCACAAACATCATACAGTTTCCTCACAATATGCGCAACCCAATCTGCGACAAACTCAACAACAACAAAAAAGATTTCAAACACGTTATTAACATATTGAATGAATTCAAGCTAAAGTCCGTTGTTATTAACAGGTTGAATGCACCTCATAGAATTGAAACTTTAAAAGTGGGAGGGGGGGGGGGGGGGGGGGAGAACATGAATAATATGATTTGGTAAAAACTTAAATAAATCATATAAACATAAAAGCATGCATATATTCGATCCTCACAGGCATTACACTCAACAAATGAAATCACTCGGAACGAGAGGTAATACATGGGACATGCGGGCATAAAGAGTAAATGTAAATGGAAACAAGGCCGCACACATGTCACAGATGAAGAACGCTATACAGGAAATTAAAAATGATAATCTCAATGAAAGATACCACTCATTAAAAGAGGCTAAATGCATTTTCACAGATTATCAAAACTATTATAACTTTTAAATTAAATTCTCCCTAAGATCACATAGGACTTTATAGGGTTATAATGTAGGCTAGGCTAGGGTACGAAATGAAGGATATGCATGTACGGGTTCAATGTGTTTAGAATTAAAAAACTAGAGATAATGGAAAATAGTGGCCAATATCAAAAATTGGAAAATAAGTTCCAAAACAAGCATTAAATGTGCAATGGGAGAGTAACAAGGATTATTGACTAGACATACACAACATATATACAAACTTTCTCTTTTCTTTTTCTTTTCTTCTTTTTCTCACTTTTTCTTTTCTTTTCTTTTGCTTTTGGCTTTTTCTTTTCTTTTTCACTTCACTTTCTTCTTTTCTCACTCTTTTTATATGCTTAAATTGCAACCACACTACACAACATCATTCAGTCCCAAGCAACATTCCAAACAAAGGTAAGGAAGGTAATATGTATGGTTTATAACTCCAATTTGGAGTTGGTTATGGGATTTGGGGTTACGAAAAGAAAGGCTATATTTAGGCTCAAAGGGGTTGACTAGGGAAACATATAAGGTGAGGTTAAGGCTAATATGGGTGACATAACAAAGATTGCCTATGATCATTTCCTAAAATTTACGCAATTCTCGAGTCAAAACAATAGATGAAAATCATGCTTAAGTAACACATTTCAAGATATAAACTCAATTAATGAACGATCAATGAAAGAATAGAGAGATTACCGATGAATTCAACGTTCTCAAAAAGGAAAGAATAGTGTATGCACTCACAAACGACGAAAGGTACAAAGCTTACTCGGTGCAAGTATATACAATGCAACAAAAGAATACCGAGTTATAAAAATCTTAAACCAAATCAATAAAGCAAGAAAAGCGCATGTGCTCATGGGATTAAAGTTTAATTCATGAAGTTATTCACAATATCAATGATTTGAGGACTAAAGTCTAATAACTTTTAAAATCGAGAACATACATCGCTGAGTTGTCAATTGGATCGAGCAATTATTAAAATTTATCATCGAAAACAAGGCAAAATGCCCAACAAAGGGGAAAAAAAGAAAAAAATAAACATTTTTAAAATTTTCATTTTTTCACAAAAAGGCATACTTAGTAACTAAATGTGAGCAAATCCATGGAAAAAATAAAGAAATGGTTAAAATATCCTACACCCCCTAACTTAAATATTGCATTGTCCTCAATGCGCATTAAGAACACAACATCAAAAGAGGAAAAGAACGATATTACCCAAAATTGAAGCGATCTCCATAAGCATGAGTCCAATGAAATCTACAAAACAAGTTAGTACCGAGCATAGCAAAACAAATAAAAAAAGTTAACTAATTACACTAGACTAAATTAAAAAGGGAAGAAAAAAAAGGAAATAAAGAAAATTAAAAAGCTAACTATTTACAACCTACTATTTAGGCTTCACACTAACTATACTCTAGAAGTCTAAATAGTTGAGGGTCCACCCAAAAAGGGATTTGACTTTTAAAGATCAACGGTGGACTCTCCAAAGCGAACATGCCTTCCAGAAAATGATAATTCTGTCTGAACAACGGAAGGCATGTGGGTGGTGAAAAAAATGAACTATCGCCAATTTGAAATTTTGGGCGGACGATGGGGGATTTGGATAATGTAATACCCCGTTATTTTGAGGGCTTTATTTATGAATATGGTATATAATTTTAATAATTGAGATATTGATATTGTATTTATTTTTATTTGAAATTAATCAAAAATTTAAATTCAAATTTAATTGACTTTTGGACATTTTGAAACGGTTTAAATATGTAAAGTTGATAATTTTGAATTAAAGGGCAAGATAGTAGTATAGGTTAGCTTAGTCACCAAGCTAGGGTTTGAGAGAAAGACTATATAAGGAATATTATGGGTGATTATATGGAAAGGGGGATGAAAAAGAGAGGGCAAAAACGAAATCCAAAGAGGCAAAAACGAGTGGAATGAGAAGAGCCAATTTGGAATGTTTAGATCTTCTTTTTAAGTGCATTTGAATGAGATTTGAGCAAAACTCAAAACACATACCTGCCTCAATTTTTCATGTAGAATCCAAATCTGAAGTCGAATCAGTGATTCGAATAACTTTTGGATCTTATTTTTCTGAGTTTTTAAAATAGGACTATTTGGGGTTATCTCGTGTTGGGCTAGAACATGATTTGATTATATTCGCAAGAGGAACGTGATGGTGCGATCAGATTTTAAGGATGATTTTTGTATGACGATTCATGCGATAATTTTGAGGTATGGGGTTTTACACAATATGCTCCTTAAATCTCGCGAGAGTCATTCTCTTTGAATTCTTGTTAATTGAACTCATATTTGAATTGTTAAATTCATTGAAATATGGAAAATAATTGTTGAAATTATTTTGGATTCATGTGGAATCACTATATTATTGTTGAGCACGTTGTCATGAGATTTTAATATGGCACGGATGTTGAGTACCCGCCAAAATACCTATTCCCGAGCTATGTCTTGATAAAGCATATGCGAATGGGGTGAGGCCTGGTGACCCATTGATGTGTTGTTGAGAAATTATATTGATAAATGGTTTGAGATTTGCATTTTGATTTGAATATTCGTATTCGTATTGTTGCTCTTTATTCATCGCTAACATATATTTTTTGAGCATCTTTCCTGTCGTATTTTGTACTTCCCCATATTTTCTTTTAGTGGCAGGTTAACGCGGATTTTGGGGCGCTATGGAGATTGATTTTAGTGAGGATTGTTTGGGAAAGATTTGTATTATTTTGATGTATAGAGCTTTGGAGATTTGTATTTTATTTTCGAGTTAGTTGTTGTATGTAATTCGAGAGATTTGGTATTTAATTTGAAGAGATTGAGATTTGTAGTTTTTCTTTTGCTGTTGTGGGACTTAGATGCTCTATACTTTGTCACTTGTGGATTTGGATTTATTTTATCGCATTAGCGCTCCATTCGCTCTCCCCGGGCGGGCGGGGTGTTACAGATAATAAGGGGAAAAGGTACACTTGAGGTCCAAGAAAAATCGACTCATCTCCCAAATATTTTTCAAATGGAATGGGAGATGGTGCACATGTGGGGATAACATCCATCGAAAACAAGTCCGGCAAGGAGTACGCATCGACAAAAAGTGTACAAGTTTTAAAAGTTTCTACCGACTCATAGGAATCAAACGTTAATTCTAATGGTTCAATGACGAAAAATGTATATGGTAATTAAATAAATTCAATCTCCATCAACATATCGTCGAAAGGAGATTGAATTTCGGGAGAGAAGGAATCACATTCGATGAGAAATTCTTTGAAAAATTGAGGTGAAACACAAGTTTCCACCTCCTCATTGTTTTGTGCATAAGAATTCATCTCATCGCAAAGTGCTCCAAGTCTCATTCCAGCACCATTTAGGCATTCCAAACCTTGGGAGTAAAGAAGAAAAGTTTCTTCCAAAGTAAGCTTCCTTGGATCAAGAGCCTCAGATTCCTCATTTGGTTAAAACTCGTCTTCGAAAGTATCGGAATAAGAATCGTCATTGGATTCGAATAATGAATCCAACTCAAGCTCCCAATAACGATTTTCATTTCGATAATTATTTTCAAGTCTTTCAATGTCAAGAAAATCTTCAAAATGGAAAACTTGAAAACTATCCCCAAAGTAAGAATCATTAGAATGACCGTAATATCTATAAAAGAAAGACATATTACCAAATTGTTTGTAGATGGAGAATCGAAAGGACAAAAGTGAGAAACCGCGAATCAAAGTTTCTTAGCGCTCAAGTATGGAAATCCTGCAAAAAAGGTTAAAACAAAGAATACAAATAGGAAAGGAAAAATACTACGATATAATAAAATAATTACGATCTAAAACACACTCCCCGAAAACGGCGCCATTTTGATCGAGCGTGAACCATGCGCCATGTAATACGCAAATTCATTGCTATCGGTTCGGCGACTCAATGCAAAAACCTAAACTACAACTACACTTGACAAGCAAGCACATCGGTAAGTCGGGTATCGTAAGAAATCCACACGGAGTGATTGAATTTTAGATTTTAATTGATTTAAAACTTCAAAAATAAAAGTGTAAAACAAATAAAAGAAAAGGTAATGGTTGGGAATGGTGGAGAAAGAAAACGAGAAGTTACGCTACGCAAAAGTAAAGCGAGGATCGGGATCGCATTCTACCACATGGATCGAAATAACTATTAATAAGAGTTAAGGGTAGAAAGCAATTCAATCGAGCATTTCCAATTGAGCATAAACATCACACAATAAGGAATTCAATCCAAAGTTGCGAGATTAAACATATAACGAAAAATGGTCATACGCAGATTAAATTCGTATTGTCGCAATAAACACTGAACTTGCATGACAAATAAAGTTAAATGCATAACAATCCAACTTTAATACACCCGGTTTTGATTAAATGCAATTTTACACGAAACCCTAACTTTTGAGGTCCAAACCCATAAATAGCGGAACGAAATCCCGACCTTATTTATCTAAGGGAACGACATGGAAATGAACTAAATTAAACTAAAACTAAACTAATTACAATAAGAAATAAATTAATCTAGGCAAGAAAGTAGAGAAAGCAAGTAAATGAAAGCATGGAAATTACGGAAGACAACTAAATTAATGTAATTAAAGTTAAGGTACAACTTACAAAACAAAAGTACAAGAGAGTAGTAGGAATAATCTCCCAAGTTTACAAACTCTAAAACTAGAAATAATTAAGATATCTCTCAAAAATGAGAGAAGAGAGTATTTATACAAAAAAATATCCCATGGCAAACTTGTAATAAAAAGAAGAAATAAAAAATATCTGCAGGACCGAATCCATTTGGTCCAAATCGATTTGGATAAGAAAACTGATCACACTGGTCCAAACCGAATCGATTTGGAGTGTCCGAATCGATTCAGTACCTACAGGTACGCAATCTGCAACTTTGTCCAACTTTACGGAAAATTCCATAAATTCTTCGTAATAACTCGGAATTAGGCACGGTCAGAGGATATGCGAAGATAACTCATAGGAGTACAACCAAGAAGACATTAGGCCAAAAAAACAAATTATGAAATGAATAAAATGCCCGTGTATGTGCCCTTGAGTGTGAATTTGAAGAAAAAACCATCCTAAAAATGCCATAACTCATTCGATACAACTCGGAACCATGCACCGTCGGTGACCATGCAAAGAGAAATCAAATAGATTCAACTTCCGTGAAGAGCTCGGGATTCAAACCCAAATGCTAAAATTACTAAAATGCCCCCGAAGTCGCAAAAGTCGATGAAACTTTTCCGGAAAGCGTCCGAACTTCATACTAAGCATCCAAATACCTACAAAAGCTCAATTAACCATTGCAAATCATGTATATATAGAAATCCGAGGTTGTCTAGTTAACGAGCATAAGTATAGGGATTAAGATACCCGAGGGGGCTAATAACGCGTAGGTTAACGGGTGAAATACGCAATATTTCCGTCGTATCACATGCCAAATAATGCGGGTGGTCTGTGTTTGAGATCAATACGATGCTGCACCATTTTGGGGTATGAAACTACTTTGGAGAATTTTATTTATTGAAACTAGTGGACAATATATTCATAAGACATACATATTTAAAGAACCATTCTCTTTTAGAAGTTCGTTGATTAGCAACATCATCACATATGTGAACACAAATTCATGATTACATTAACCTTTCGGCAGACCAGGCGTAATTTTATGAAAATTATCCAATTTGGTTTCAAACTGATTCAGTTGATGTTACATCTTTGTCAGCTTAGGAATGTGTAGGAAAGATCGATCTCATCATTCTACTTTTTTTTGACTTGTTATTTTTTCCCTGTAAAGATATTCATATTTCTTTGTAATTCCTTGGTCTTTGATTATTCTGATACCATCCAAGTGTATATGCTATAAATCTAACTTTATGTAACTTATTCTTTGTAGGAGATGTAGCATGTATCACATGGCATTATTTTTCATTAGTTATTGGTACAAATATAGATTTTAGATTCATTCAAACTATTCTAATGTGGTGGTGGATGAGAAGATCTAATTGCATAATTTTGGAATGTGTTGTAAATAATTATCTTGCGATCATAATGTGGAATATATGGAAAGGGAGAAATTCAAATTCTTTGACGACATGGCTACAATGATATTATGCAATACTTAAGAAAAAAAATCATTTTATGGCTATAAAATAAATTTGATCGCCTACTGATATTCTTCAATTAAATTTTGATGGAGCTTCTCATCAAAATCTTGGCATTAGAGGGGATGGTGGGTTATTATAAATTCGAATGGTGAATTGGTTAAAACTCTTTCGACTCTAATCAACATGGATGGGACAAATTCAAAAAAGGATATCAAAGCAATGAGGCGAGGGATTGAGATGTCTTTTTCAATAAGGATATCATCTTTAGTTATAGAATCATATTCTCTTACATTTGACAGTTTTTTCTCAGGTAAGTCTTACATTCACTAAAATATTTCTTGAATGATAGATTATATTTAAGAAATGAGTCGTGGAAACATTATGAAATCGTTCATTATTTACGTGAGGGCAATTCGGTGATAGATGGTTTATCTTGGATTATGATTATTATATTTACACCTGGTCTTTGTTTGATGATTTACTGATGAGTATTTGAGATTTACTAGAGATGGATCACAATGGAATGCCCAACACGATATTGACTACGATCCAATTTCATTGACATTTGAATTCCAGTTTCCTTCCAGTTTTCTATTCCGTAAGTCCAGTCGACTGCTATTAATGTTCTAGTTTTACAATTTATTTTCTTTTTATCATTTATCATTACGTTCTTTTTAATATTTTTTCATTAGTATCTTTTAATGTGTTGGCTCATTTATAAATCTAACTTTCATATTCTCACTCCCATTTAATATTTGTAAGATTTTCATAGACCCTCCAAAAAAAATGAGTAAATGAATTATTGCATTCATTACGAGTAAGCCATGTGACATATGATCGTTTTAAGAGAGCCTAATAGACAGGGGTGGAGGGAGGTGAGCCCGAGTGGGGGCTCCATCCCCCATAACTTATACAAAATCTATTAGAACTATCAAATAAAATATTATAGTAAATGTTCCCTTATTTCTAACCCATCCATGTGGACAGACTACCATTAATCTTATTAAACTATGTGTGTTGAACAGTGAAAATATTGAGTGATAACTCATCAGTCACATTTGATAATGTGAAAGGGTTTGTTACCCTTTATATCTTCTAAACCTCCCACTTCTCCCATTATCCCTACTTAAAACCTTTGATATCCCTTCTATTTCTTCAAACCTCTCTCTCTTTTGACCTTTCCCATTCTCTCTCTCTCTCTCTCTGTATATATATATATATATATATATATATATATATATATATATATATATATATATATATATATATATATATATATATATATATATATATATGTGTGTGTGTGTGTGTATGTGTGTAATGTGACACCCCGCCAAATTAACCCCGGGTGATCAGTCCTAAATTAAATTAGAACAGATTTCTCAGTTGGTTCATTCTTAGCATCACTGTCGCCTTTTTAATTACTAACCACCTAAGTGAGAGAATTAGACTGGTGCCAAGTTTTATCTTTCATTAACTTGAATGAAAATCTCATGCGGAAATTAAATATCACAATAATCACAATTAACTAAAAAAACCATTCACAATTAATTAACTGACCGAATAAACCATAGGCCCAAAACCCAACAAATATAAAATAAAGACAAGTAATCAATCTCAACAAGTCTGACAAAAACTAAATGAATTGTGAGCTACATGCTCGAAATATCTGATAAGAAGTCTCTATACTAGAAATGAAAAATGAGACATCTATCAAACTCCCGCAACATCCACATATGCTGCAGCAATGGATCCCTGGAATTGAGTCAAGCCTGGCGTCCCTGTGGCTGGACACCTAAAAGATTTTTAATTTTTTTTTATAGCAAGGGTTAGTACCCAAAACATTTGAAAAACATTTAGCAAATGATTAACTTGCAGTAATAAATAAATATGCATGCTCTTCATATTTTAGTTAGTGCCGCACTCTCTTGAGAACTTTCTCACCCCTCCTCTAATGTGCACTACTAACGCCTTAATTAAATTTACCTAGTTCTTTATCTCATGACTAGATAAATTATACAACCCCTTGTAACAACTCTACTCTAACCGAGTATACCTTAATTATTATTTTTAAGTTATTATCAACATCAACTTAATTAAATTATTTCCCTTTTAAATTTCATATAACTTCCACATCTGTTATACATATAATACAACTCTTGCTTTGTATTAATTATCCCGTATATAATTATTTACCTAATTATATACTTATAGTCATATTACAGCATTCACAAACATACTGAAATAACATTTAATAATAGTATTTCCCCGAGTATAGTTTCACCGGGTATAAATTCTCTAAAGTGCTATCCCACTAGGTGTATTCACATAACCTAGTTACCCCAAGTCAAAATCGCTCACTAACTTGGTTAATACATACATGTTGAAGGCGGTCATATTCCTTCCCTGAAAGTGAGATGCCCCTCACCCATATAACGGACGCTATGACCTGGAAATATACTCACCCTACTCCTCAAGCTAGGGGATTCATCCACTACGCGCAACCTCCCCCTATAGCACTAGAGTATATAATAATAATATCTATCCACTGATATAAATGCACACACCATATATATACTATCACACACCGTATATATATAAATATAAAACATCCCGGCTACACCGTGTACTAAGTCCATGACACAAGCCTATTCCATTTTATTATGAGTTTATGGCCCAACTCTAATTATTAATTAATTTGCACACTAATTTCTTTTGGTATCGCCCCAACCAATATATTTGGACTTACTCTCAGGGCCCGAAATAAAACCTCACCCGAGTCTAAATCCCTGACTCTAAATTATTTAGCCTTCACCTAAATAAAATTTACATCTCGGCATCGCTCAACCAATATCCCCATACTTGTCCACTAAATCCGTATTTAATCATTCTGAAACAAAATTCCCAAAATTTAACCTTAGTGTGTCACACCTAATTTCCTCCAAATCCTAATTAATTTTTAATCATGATGTTCCACACAAAGTCTCCCTCAAATTCTAATTAATTTTATTCACAATCAATTAGATTTAAACTCATGTATTAATTTTTCAATAATTAAGACATGATAGATTATATAATAAATTTCCCTTTATATACATAACTGGGCGAAGCTGTTAAAATTTTTGGACCATCGATCGATCGATGGTCCACCTTCGGTTGATCGATCGAGTCCTCGTCTTCTCTGAGTTGGCTGTTTCAGCCATGGACGAATACCTCCAAACCCTAACTTCTTCTACAGTGAAAACCAAGCCTTACCATCAACAATCAATCTCAAAAACCTTATAAGGAACCTCTATAAATGTGACACCCCGCCTAATAAGATACCGGGAGATCACTCCAATATTAAATTAAAACAGGAGTCTCATATGGATTATTCTTAGCATCACTGTCGAAAATTCATTTAATTACTAATAACCTATTAGGCCAGTGTCAAAATTTTAACTTTACTACTCTTTTTAACAACAATAAAACATCCACAAGTTAATGCGTAAATGAAACTGAATGGAAAATAAAATGAAATAAAATAACCGAACACTCGGTTCAAATTATACAACCATATCGAATGCTGTACTGAAAGAATAAATAAAAATAATTGGACCATTGGCCCGAATGTGTATACAGTACCTCCTATCTAGATTACAAGGATAGAAGTGTCTACTGAAAATCCTGCATGCATCCACAGCTGCTGCAGCTGACGTCTGACTCGAAGGAAGTGCCATCCAGGCGTCCCTGTGTCTGGACACTTATATATATATAATATATAGAAAGAAAGGAAAAGTAGATAAACGGGTTCGAGCCCGAGTTTTAAAAATATTTAGCAAGTGCATAAATGCCTTATTATTTTGAAAAAGGTTTTATCTCATATTTAAATTTGGTATCGCACTCCCATGAGATACCCCTCACCTCTCCACTAATAGTGCACTCCTAACGCATCCCTCTAAACATCCTAGTCAAGCTATCCTGCTAAACTAGTCTATCATCAACCCATTATCAATCCTAGATAGTCTAAGCAATGTATTAAGGGATAAACTTCACCCCAGTCTCAACGCTATGCCATGTTCGTGCGTGGGGTGTTTCGCAACGCGAAATCCAAACAAGGAACCCCCCCGATACACTACTACGCGTCACGGTCGATCGTCAAGATCCGCCAGTCCCTCAGTACAAAAAGATATATATAAATATATACCATAAGCATTTATAATATTAGAGCACTAAGGATTAAACTTCTCCCCAGTCTCAACACATTGCCATATTCGTGCGTGGGGGTGTCTCGCAAAGCGAAATCCAAACAAGGAATCCCCCCGATACACTACTATGCGGCAAGGTCGATCATCGGGATCCATTAGACCCTCGGTACTTGATTCATCCATTTATATATACATATTTCCATAATCATCCGGATCTATCTCCCGGACTGAGGATTCATATATCAAGTATTTATTAATACTTTCATTTTTCTCAAAACTTCCCATTTCCCTTTTTATACTCAGGAAATGTAAATATAAAATCCAATTCATTATCATGAATTGCTTTAACAAATCATATGCTTTTAAAAGCCAGTTTTATTATCATAAAAATGCTTTTCCTTTATATGTCATCCCATTACCCTTTTTATACTCAGGAAATGTATTCAAAGCCATTTTCATTATCATAAAAATGCTTTGATCATATCATATCCTTCCACAACCCTTCTTCCATCCGGAAGTGTTACCGAAGCCAAACCTTTATCCCATTTCCCTTCCTATATCCAGGAAATGTAATTAAAGCCAATCCATTATCATGAATTGCTTTAATATATAACGCGTTCTAAGACCCCCCATCCGGATTTCTCCACTGTGCGCGCCCCTAAATGACTATCATCTTCCAGGGCCTATCATAAGACAACCTGGGATCCTACATCGCAAGACGTCGGGAAGCGGCCATATGCCTGCGGGATAGTCAAGACCACACCCGAAATCTCCTAACCAGCGTAGAAAAAATACAACAAACGCTCATATGGCTTATAGGACTATATCCACCCTGCGTTAATTTGTTAGGGGGCTTCACCATATGCACGCAACTTCCCTTATGATAGCGATTTAGAGAGGTGTGTATCCTCATTTTTATTAATTAAGAAAATCATTTATCTTTCCTTTTTGAAAACATTTATATTTACATTTTCAAAAGTCATTTATCTTAATTCATATATATACTTAAATCACATAGTATATATATACCATATATTCCTACCTGAATATATAAAAATGGTCATATTTGCCAAACCATCTATCGATGACCCTTAATCCCAAATATTCCCTCAAGGAATCATAATCATGCATTCATATATGCATGATACTAAACCCAAAGTATTCTCTTACTTTTATAACTAACAAAAATACCTTAATATCATTTACGGACTTATACATCAACCCGAATGTCTCTTATCCCAAAACATTAATTAACTCCACACCCCGGATCACACTCTAAATTAATCTGAGGTATTCTTATCCTCCTCAATCATCATCTAGGAGTCCTAATATTCCATGTAGAAACTCCTATAATAATCTCCAAAACCATAATTTAAGTATCCCTAAACTTAAAAGGAGGAAACCTCAAAATTTTCGCCAGGACCGAATCGATTCGCCCTGTCCGAATCGATTCGAAATGGTTCTACTTTCAAACTGTCTCTTACGGAATCGATTCGGCCTGTCCGAATCGATTCGGCTTGTCCGAAAATCCCAAATCTGCTTAGGGTTTTATATGACCCCAAACCCCAAAATTTAATCCACTCACCATTTAAACTATAAGTCGGATTTATTCTTGCAAACCCAAATTCATTAACAGGGTTTCTAAACTACACCAAAAATTATCCCGAACATCTACACAATTAATTCTAGATGTAACTTTTCCAATTCCCGATTTGATTTCCGAGTTGATGATTTCAACCCGGAGCTGCCATCTTGTAAAAATCATATCAAATCGTAGAAAAATTAGAAAAATACGCGGTCGGTATCCATGCGACCGTATCGAAAAGATCTACAACTTTTGTGTTTTTGCCGAAAGCTAAATCAATTCTTTTCCTGGCCAAAAAGGCCCCACAAGGTTACAGGATTACTATTCATCACCTTCTTCAAGAAGGTTTCGGCCATTAAAGCTTCTCCCAAGCTTTTGTCGCCTCACCCAACGTCCTACAACCTCAACCAACTACAAATACCCATATAATACAGGTCCTAAACTTCCTAGAACCCGAAATCACCAATTAATTTAGGTTAAAACCTAAGTTCCACAATTTGAAATATTATTGGGGGTTTTATTGTTTTAACTCCCAAAAACCCGTTTTATCCACGATAACCCACCCCAAAACCATTAGGGTTTGTTTATACTAAACTACGGTATGAGATATTTATGCAAAAAGATAAATAAAGCAAGTAAACACTTGCCTCGTGGATATAATCCGACGACCTCGAGCCGAATCCCGCGGAGGTAGGCCGGAATCTCCCCTTTTCTTCTTCCTCTCTCTCTTCTCTCTCTTTTCTCTTCTTGCTTTCTTTCTCTTTTTCTCCCTCTCCCTCTCTTTATATAGAAAGAAAAGGGTTTAACCCCTTAAAACCCAAAAACGACTCGTTTACCCAATTACGAGTTATTTTTACCTCTAAAATTACTCGAAACTCATTTTCGACTATCGGACACTCTTTTCCGACTATCTCGACCATTCCGAGAATCATGGCGCAGTCGAAATTCCCATCCGAGGTAGTTGACCGCAAATCACCATTCCAACCCAAAATAAATAAATGCGGGTTTTCTAATTAAAAATCTTACCTCGTGTCGCTTTTCTCCACGGCGACATATAATTAAAATATTTCGACCTATACAGTCCCAAAAATAATCACAACATCCTTCAAAACTCATTTAATCCTCGAAAATCTTAAAAATTACTATTTAATAAAATTCCCCAAATTCCAATTTATTTTTAATTATGGAATTTAATCGTCTTCAAAAGGGCGGGTTGTTACAATAAAGTCCAAAAACATCAATTAATTCACTTTCTCTACTGTTTTCAGAAGTTTGGGATAAAATCCAATTTAATCTTTTGACCCATTTAAACATCAATTCCGTATCACCAATTCGTTTCTAATTCATCCGGGTTTATACATCTTACCAGATACAAGTACACAACTCAAATTATATATGAATTTCTACTCAATTTAGAAATCAGATTCGTGGTTTACAAAACCCCATGTTTATACCCTTTAAATCCCAAAACGAATTTATCTGATTACACACATCATATGAATATGAATTGAAATATAATTTAAATACTACAACAAGTTAACCACTTGCCTTAGGGTTCGTAAAGTTTGATTTTGGAGTTGTGAATGCCCAAGGTTGAAGATGACTCTTTTTGGCTCTACTGTGATCCCCAAATTTGCCTTTAACTACTATTAAGTTTTTTTCCTAATCCACTAAGCCTTTTTCTAACTCAATTCAGACATTCTCTTATTTTTTATAATTATTTAATTAACCTTAATCCCATTTTTTGTCTAATGGGCCAAGCTCAAGTGACCCAAATGCACCCGTGTGGGCCCAACTATGTCTAAAAACGTCCCGTTACCCGTTTACTATCCCCGGGTACACTTTTCTGACTATCTCGGCCCATCCGGATTCAATCGTACACTAAGAATTGGCATCCGAATTAATTTATAAAAATCCTTATTTCACACCCAAATTAGTCTATACCGACTCCCGGCTGATATAAGTACATATCCCGTCATTAATACCCGAAATGACGTAAATACATTATTACTATTCCCTTAGTAAATAAATTTCCCTAAATATTAACCATTCACTCCCCGATTAATATTTAAATATAAATTGCTATAATTAATTCAATTAAAATTATGACACACAAGTAATTTTGAATTCCCGAATTAATTAAATATTAAATGCATAAAAATACGGGGTTTTATATACTCCCCCTACAAAGGAATTTCGTCCTCGAAATTAGGTCATACCTGTGGTGAAAAGCTCTGGATATTGTTCCCACATATCCTCCTCCCTCTCCCAGGTAGACTCATCAACGTTGATGATCCCACTGTACTCTAACTAGTGGAACAACCTTGGATCGTAACTTCCGCTCACTACGGTCCAGAATAGCCACCGGTCTCTCCTCATATGAGATGTCTGGATGTAAATCAATTTCCTTGAGTGAAATGTGCCAGAAGGCCCTCTCGCTCCTGCGATATTTCTTCAGCGATGCCACATAGAACACGTCGTGTATCTGCTGAAGGTGCTTTGGCAATCCCAGCCTATAAGCGACTAGTCCCACCCTCTCGATGATAGGGAAAGGTCCTACGTACCTCGGTGCTAACTTACCCTTCTTGCCGAACCTCATCACCCCTTTCATAGGGGACACTCGGACTAGTACCTGGTCCCCAACTTCTAACTCCACATGTCTCCCTGAAGCATCAGCGTAACTCTTCTGCCTATCCTGAGCTATCTGAATCTGTCCTCGGATCAACTCTATCTTAGCAGACGTCTCCTGAACAATCTCCGACCCCAATAGTTTGTTGTCCCCCACCTCTAACCAACAGGCGGGTGAACGACAAAGTCTCCCGTATAGTGCCTCGAATGGTGCCATGCCGATCGTGAATTGGTAAGAGTTGTTATACGCGAACTCTACCAAAGGAAGATATTTCTCCCAACCTCTCCCAAAGTCTAATATGCACATTCTGAGCATATCTTCCAGCATCTGATTGACTCTCTCAGTCTACCCGTCGGTCTGTGGGTGATAGGATGTACTCAAATATAACTCCGTGCCCATGGCCTCCTGAAAGCTCTGCCAAAAGTGGGCCACAAAGATCTTGTCTCTGTCATACACAATATTAATTGATACCCCGTGCAGCTTGACAATCTCAGCTATGAATAGCTGTGCATATCGCATCGTCTCAAAGTCTGTGCGAATCGGCAGGAAGTGGGCCAATTTGGTCAACCGATCCACAATGACCCATATGGAATCGTGACCCCTCTGCGATGCAGGTAACCTTGTAATGAATTCCATGGAGATGCTCTCCCAATTCCACACGGGAATCTCCAGCGGCTGTAGCATCCCTGATGGTCTCTGATGGTCAACTTTCACAAGCTGGCACGTGGCACATTTCGAAACAAACTCTGTTATGTCCCTGATCATTCCTTCCCACCAATACTGCCTCCTCATATCCTGGTACATCTTATCCCCACTGCGATGTACCGTGAATTTCGACCCATGGGACTCTGTCATAACAGCGTGCCTTAACTCCTCATCCTCTGGCACAGTTAACCTCCCATTAAGGCGTAAGCCTCCTTTCGAGCTGACCGAGTAACCCTCTGGTCCCTAAGTTAGCAACTGGCTTACCCTATCCCGGAAGATCTGATCCTCTGCCTGAGCCCTCATAACCCATATAATGATCTCAGGTGTGATGGATAATGCTGACATGCAAGCCCTGGCTACATCATCCTCATATAGAAGCTCTCTCCACTTTGCTTTCCAGACTTCTGATATTTCCCCAGTCGGTCTTCGGCTCAATGCATCTGCTACCACATTAGCCTTACGAGGATGATACTGAATATCAAACTGGTAGTCTTTCATGAATTCTAGCTCTCGCCTCTTCCTCATATTCAGATCCTTCTGTGTGAAGAGATACTGAAGTGATTTGTAATCCATGAATAACGTGAACTGCTCTCCTAGAAGGTAATGTCTCCATATCCTCAAAGAAAAAAATAACCGCTGCTAGCTCCAGGTCATGAGTGGGGTAATTCCCGTCGTGGGGCTTTGGCTTTCTGGACGCATAAGCTATATCCCTTTCCTCCTGTTGAAGCACAACCCCAAGTCCCTATAAGGATGCGTTAGTGTAGACCCGATACTCTAATCCTCTCTTCGGTAAAGTAAGTACGTGTGTAGATGTCAACTTATCCTTTAGCTCGTCGAAAGATAATTGGTAATGATCACTCCAAGTGAAAGGTACCCCTTTCTGGGTCAGATTCGTCAAACGGCCCGTAATCTTGGAGAATCCTTTGATGAACCGCCCGTAATAACCGGCCAATCCCAGAAAGCTGCGCACCTCGGTCTGTGTCGTGGGCTGCCCCCACTCCCTCACCACCGATACCTTACTCGGATCCACTGCAATACCCCGATCTGACACCACGTGGCCTAGAAACTGTACCTCTCGTAGCTAAAATCCACACTTCCTGAATTTGGCATAGAGCTGGTGATCCCGCAGTGTCTGTAAAACTATACGCAGATGCTCTGCGTGCTCCTCTTCGGTGCGCGAGTAGATCAGGATATTATCAATGAACACGATGACAAATTGATCGAGAAACTCCCTGAAAACTCTGTTCATGAGGTCCATGATTGGTGAGCCCGAATGGTATCACCCTGAACTCATAAGATCCATACCGCGACAGGAAAGCGGTCTGAGGAACATCCTCCTCTCGGATACGCAGTTGATGATACCCTGACCTCAAGTTGACCTTAGAGAAGTAAGAGGCCCCTCTCAACTGGTCAAATAGATCATCAATCCTAGGTAACAGATACTTATTTCGTATCGTCGCCTTGTTCAACTCTCTATAGTCCACACATAACTGTAGTGAACCATTCCGCTTCTTCACAAACAATATCGATGCACCCCACGATGATGTACTTCGTCGAATGAAACCTTAACCCAGAAGTTGTTGAATCTGCTCTCTCAACTCACGCATCTCTGATGGGGACATACGGTCTGGGGCTCGAGCAATCGGCCTCATCCCCGGTGCTAAATTGATTACAAATTCGATTTCCCTGCTGGGTGGCAACCCTGGTATCCCCTGGAACACATCCTCAAAGTCCCTCACTACCGGGATTGAGTCCAACAGAATCGCCACCTCCTGTGAGGTTTCCTCCTCGATGTAATACAGGTGCGTGCATGACCCTCCCTCAGGTAACAACATTGCTATCAAGAACATCTCCTGTCCTGAAATGGAGAACATGATTGTCCTCTCGTAACAATCCACAGTCACCCAATAATCGGCCAACCAATCCATACCCAAGATGACATCGTACCCCTACATATCTAACACTAAGAGGTTTGCTGCTAAACTAAGCCTTCCAATCAAAATGTCTACCCCCCGACAAATCGAGTGAATCGAAGCCCCGCTGCCTATTGGCGACTCTACACACATTCGAAGACTGCCCGCGGTCTCTAATAATCTGGCTCGTTTAGCAAAATTAGATTTAATGAATGAATGCGATGCTCCCGTGTCAAAAAGAATGCTACCCTAAAAACCATGAATGAGAAACATACCCTCAACTGCTGGCGGTACTTGCTGTGCTGGAGGATTGGGAACATACCGGATGTTATACACACGCACATAGTGCATCTGCCCCTGCTGCGGTG
Organism: Sambucus nigra; assembly: GCA_949130495.1. NCBI lineage: Eukaryota > Viridiplantae > Streptophyta > Magnoliopsida > Dipsacales > Adoxaceae > Sambucus > Sambucus nigra. Next base: position 140,189,373 of record OX422219.1, on the reverse strand, counting down.
GGGAGGGTGGGGCTGGTGCTGCTGGCGGCATCTGTCTCCGTTGCCCCTGCTGGGCCTCCTGCTGATGACCTCTGCCCCTCTGTGGGCACTCCCTCTTGAAGTGTCCTGGCTGGCCACAAACAAAATAGTGTCCTGACCATCCCCCATCGTTGGCCCTGTTGGCCCTGACGTGGCTGGCCCTACTGGCCTCCCCCATTGTTCCCTTGGCCCTAATGGCCCTGAGGAACCTGCTGCTGCTAATTCGGGACCAGCTGCCCCTGCCTAAAACCTTGTCCTCCCGATCGGAATCCACCAGGCTTAAACTTTTTAGCCTGATTCCCCTGCTGACTGCCAGTCTGCTGCTGAGTGCCACTCGTGTCACCACTAGTAACTGCCTTACTCTGTTGGCTCGGCTCCCCTACTCTCTTGCTCCCCTTCGCATGGAAGCGATGATCCTGGAAATGTACAAGTACGGCATTAACGACATCTGTATAAGTCACTAACTCCGGATTCCCAATCAAATGTTGCCTGATCCGCCAGGCCAAGCCATCCATAAATCTCGATTTCTTTCGCTCCCCATCGTTCACCACATTTGGCACAAAGTTTTCCAAACGGGTGAACTCTTCCTCATAGTCTGCCACTGATCGGTTACCCTGTACTAAATCACTGAATTTCTTTCTCATCTCAATATCTACCGCTGTTGGAAAGTATTTGCGGTCCAACCGCACCCAGAATTTTGCTATCATCATCAAATTTTTCTCCTCAATGGTGGTAACTGTAAACACCTCATTCCGTTACCCCTAACTCTCCTTATGTCCCTAGTACCTCCACCCATCACTGAACCCTGGTCACGTCCCGAATACTGACCTAAAATCCATCGGTCACTCCCCGGCTCAGTTTAACCCAAAAGTCAAACTCTTTATCTCCACCGAGACTGAATGAATCTTCGAGGGGCACTGAATACCCTTTTCAACGGATCACCCCATGTGCGATTCTGACTTACCATGCGGACGAACGATCCGTTTGCGTCCGAAACCCTACCTGGAGGCCACCGGGTGCTTCCAGGTAGGGGTGGCAATTCGTGTGCATCGTGTCGTGTTCGGGTCGTGTCATGTCGGGTTCGTGTCAAGTATTAGTCAACCCTAACCCGACCCATTTAACTAATCGTGTCAGATGAGAAAACACTAACCTGACCTATTTATTATCGTGTCGTGTTCGGGTTGACCCTCATAACCCATTAAGTAAAATATAAAATAATTTGTTTCTTCTCTCTTAACCAATCATAGGCCTACAATAACTTAAATTTAATTAATTTCAATTTCTTTCAACACGTAAATAATTTATCATCCGATTCTCCATGAATTTTATAGAATGCCTATCAAGATATATAAATTATCTAATATATTCTCCATAAAATACGAGTTAAGCGGGTCTATTCTTGTCATTTTCGAGTTATACGTGTTTGACACTAACCCAACCCGTTTATTATTCGTGTTAGCGGGTCGTGTCATATTCGGGTTCGTGTCAAGAAATCATCAACCCTAACCCGCTAACTTCGTGTCGAGTTCGTGTCGGGTTATCGTGTCGTGTCAAAAATTGCCACCCCTACTTCCAGGCTCTGTTTGATCTAAGTCAACTCTTCAGCTCGACCGAGGCTGAATGAATCTTTGAAGGGCACTGAATACCCTTTACAACGGTCCATCTTGTGCACGATTCTGACTTATCAAGCGAACGAACGATCCGTTTGACTCCGAGAATCCACCGAGCGCTTCATGGGCCCGGTTGACCAAAGTCAACTCCCCAAACTAGGCCAAACTCTTTGGAATGTCGAAGTACACCTCCTAAACTTTCCAACGGTCCGTCCCGTGCGCGATTCGGACTTACCATGTGGACGAAAGATCTGTTTGCGTCCGAATGATTCCCCGTCCAGCGGACCGACAAATGCTTTCGAGCCACATTTGACCCAAAGTCAACTTCGGAACTCGGGAGCGGTCCAAAGGAATTTCTAAGGTCTCTAAAATACCTTTCCAATGGTATGCCCTGTGCACGATTCTGACCAACGGTTTGCCCTCGAAAGCCAATTTTCCAAAAAAGCCTGAAACACACTGCCAAACGACAGGTCCCAGAACCAGCCTATCGACACCTTCCTGCCGGCAGGCATGAAGGGCTCTAAGCCGATCGGCGGTCCCCTGGAGCTATAAAAGGAGGACTTGGCCGCATTTGCAAGAGAGCCCAGGTGAGAAGCAAATCACTCTCAGCAAACCCCCAAAAACCTCAATCGAAGGTAGCGTGATTTCAACTCTCAAATCCCTTTTTCACTTCCATTTTTCATCATCCCTTTCATCAAACTTGATGAATTAACCACTCTCCATCATCATCCAAGTGCAAGGGTTGCCTTTCAACATTTAAGATCAAGCTCAAAGTCTCCAAGAAGGTCCATCTCTCTCACCTTTCTCTTCAAATCTTCTTAAACTTGCAATAACTTGTTTTATTACTTAAGCACTTTTATCATCTTAGTTCACATATCCTAACATACTTTTTATCTAGTAGTATTGCACATCTCCCATTTTCATATAAATAAAAACCCAAAAAGCAAGAAAAAGAGGGTTTGCTCATAAATTCCAAGTAGGGATTCTCACACTTTTTCCACACTTTTCCCACAACTAAAATACTTTTTCTACACACACACACACACACACACACACACACACACACACACACTTACAAATAAGAGATTTCTCCATTTGGATTTATGGGTTAAACCCCACCCTTCGTTTATATGCGAACTACGTGGACTTTGATGCCTTTATAGGCTACGTAGGCGTCTTGGGGTAAAACCCGAAACTCGAGTCCTTTTCTCATTTTTTCTCTTATTTTCTATCTTCTCTTTATCTTATTTTCCATTATATTCTATATACTTGTTCTTAGTAACGTATTATTCCATATGCGTTATCGTTCCTTTATAACGGTCAACGTAGGGGTAATCACGTAAATCTTATTTTCTACACTAATCTCACATTCCTACGGATGACTCGCTTTGTCTTTTCTATGATACAAGTCGAGGATTCCTACCTCCATTCTATATATACACATGCACACATATCACGGGGGGAAATATAAAGGAAAATAACAAATATCCATGAGAAACCTATAGGGCGAAATGGGTGCCTAACACCTTCCCATTTCGTAACTAAGCCTCCGAACCCTTCTCGAATCATTTGGTTTCGCACGCACCAGTATGTCTTTGGATGCCATCCTTCGGAGTGGCTTCCCCTTTTTCTTTTGTCTATTTTGAGTAAAATAGACTGGCGAATCTAAATCTCTCTACATCTTCACACCTCACAAATCAACGCCGACCGAAGCGCTCTCCCGAGAGGGGACGCGCGGGACCCGAAGGATCCCTTCCTCCCTCTGCGGAAGGGATCGAGGATGTCCACAATGGCGACTCTGTTGGGGACTTTATTTATTATATTTTGAGGGCTTGATTCTATTTACATGGATGCTATATTTGTTTATGTCCCCCCCCATATCTGCCTATCCCCCTTTCTCACATGTATATCCCATGCCTATGATTATATTCACACACTTGTAGAAAATTCTCCATGTACACTTCACACCACGTGCACCTAGGATCACATGTATATCCCCATGTTGCACACATCACCCGTCCATGCTTGGTGTACCTTTTGGGGTACTTGTACATTGGCTCCCTGTTTGGCATAATCAAGAAAGGCATTATCATCATAAGATACTAATAAGAGAATCATGCATGATTCACACGATATCACCAAAGTGCATTGATATTTACCAAAGTTTACCCAGTAACTGGAGGGTCACTTCGTGATGGGCACTGGTCCGGCAGGTCGCAGTTAGCCTAAGCGATATGACTCTCACCTTCCATTGGCCAAGTACCTTCGACGTATATCGAACGGTTCTCCCGCATCGTACCGCTTGACCGAAGTCATGACGGGTGGTATATCGTAGGGAATTCATTCACGTACGCCGAGTATATCGAATTCGCTCTCACACGTACCATCCCCACGAGGTATATGGTGAGGTAATTTACGTATACTCAGGTATATCAAATGGCTTATCCACACGTACCGATTGCCTGCAAGAGCAAGACGTATATCGTGGAAGTCACGCCAAAGGGGGGAACCCATGCCGATTCACCCAACCAACTGCATACCCGCATATAGGTGTCAAACCTAGGACACACACTTTAGATTGCCGGTTTCAACCCGAAACTCTGCCGAAATTCCGGGTCGGCCTGCTGCCCAATTTTTGCGCATTTTTTAAAACGGGACCCTGTCCGCGAGCCTTGTTACAAGTCCAAACCGTAGCTTTGCATATATTAAAAAGCCCACTTTTCCAGGCTCGGGTCCCGTCCGGCGTTGCATTTAGGAGAATTAAATACAAGTGAGAACATAATAATCATAATAATCATGCTGAAATCCATCTCCAAAAATATTTCTCCCTTCTTTATTAAAAATCTAAAAATATTTCTCCCTTCTTTATCAAAAATCCAAAAATAGTTTCTTCCCTTTTTTCTAAAAAATAAATCTTATCTTACGCCTTCTCAGGTCGATCGCACGCCCTTGGCCAGGCTCCTTATTGGCTTCGGTCTTCAGTCAAATCACCTCGAAGTTTTATCCGCTCCTCTACTACTTCTTTCGAATCCGGAATCCATCCATCTTCCACGGAGAATGCAGATCAACCACCAGTCATATAACCGGATCTGTCGACAGTCCTAGCTCAGCTCGTAGCCCAGATTGACAACCTCCAAGCTGAGGTTCGAGAAATGCAACGAAACTAAGTTCCTATGCCTCAAGAGCCCGAGGCCCTGTTCCCTCGTGCTATGGGTCCACCCGAGCCCATCTAGGTCCAGGAGGAATATCAGCACGCTCCACGTGCCCCTCCGGCTAATGGGCCGTCGCCTGCCCAGCTTCCAATGCCAAATATTGCCCAGCCTATGGCTAACCTGCCTGTGGTCGCTGATCCAAAGGAGGAGGAGTTGAATAAAGTCAAAGAAGATCTTAAGATGCTCACTAAGAAGTTCGACCAGGTCCTAATCTCTGGGAATTACATGGACTACACCCATATGTCTCCTTATCCTAAAGCAAGGTTACCAGAGAAGTTCAAGATGCTAAACATCGAGAAATTTAGAGGGAGTGGTCCCCCAATTGTTCATCTTCGCAGTTATCATCGTTCCATGACTCTCCTAGGGGCTTCTGAAGAGGTGATGGCCCAACTGTTTTAACAAACTTTGAAGGACAGTTCTCTCCGATGGTTTTTATCTCTTGAGGAATCCAAAATCCGTAGCTGGGAGGATTTAGCCTAAGAATTCATGTCACAGTACAAATACAACGAAGAGCTAGAGGTCACCCGCCGTGATTTAGAGCTGCTTAAACAAAACTCTGGAGAATCTATCAGTAACTTTATAGCCCGATGGAGGGAAAAAGCAGCTACCATGACCAATCGGCCGTCTGAGGAAGAACAAGTCAACATAGTGAAGAATAATTTCTTGCCCCATGTCCGAGCAACCATGGGAGGACAGTACTACCCCCACTTTCGAGCTCTTAGAGAAGCAGGAGTAGAAATCGAGGAAGGTCTTGCCAAAACAGAAGTTGAAGCGAAGAAGGTGACCGGACAGTTCACCCCTAGAAGGTATGACAAGCCTGCTAATGCTACAGTCTCAACCATCAACAACATCTCTCAACCAACCACATCATGGGCACCAGAAAGCCTCCCTGCCCCCGTCCGAAGGGAATACACTAAGCTTCATGCTCCCCTCTCCAAAGTTTACCAAGCCCTGTTAAGCCGAAACCTTATAAAACCCTTGGATCCCCATCTGTTACCAAACCCACTCGTAAGAAACTTCAAGTCCGATGCTCATTGCGCCTTTCACCAAATATCTGGCCATACCACCGACCAATGCTTTCACCTTCGGAACATAATCTAAGATCTCATCGATCGGGGTACCATCACCCCACCGGCCAATCCTAAGCCAAACACTACTCATAACCCACTCCCAAATCACACCAATGCCATCTTCTTGGAAGAAAACATAAATTTCGATCCATCAACTCAAATCACACCCCTATACCCTCCTAAACCTCTTCAAATTTGCCCATATTTCCTCCTACACCCTACTAGCCCCGCTGATCAGGCACTGTCACTCCTTATCAGAGCGTGAATCACTGTCCGGACCTATTCTAAAAGTGGAAGTATGGAATTATCAGAGGTATTGAATCAAATCCTAGAGTTCAGGCTGAAATTGCCCTCACAGATGATTATCGATTGTCAGAGGTTCAACGCGCTATTTTTGGAATCATGAAAATGGGCCCGAGAATCAAATAGGTGGGTGGTACCAACCGACGAAGTCAGCTTAGATGATGTTGTCCAGATCATGGCGGAAGCATTCAGGCAAACCAACAACATTTACAGTATCACCGAGTTACTTGACACTTTGAAGCTACAAGATCGCCTGATCCCTTCACCCTTACACATCCCCACAGAATGGGAAGACCTATATGAGGAGGCCATTGAAGTTGGGGAATGCATTGATTTCACGAGGGAAAATATAATTGTTACCACCGGATGGGGGGAAGAATTCGAAGTTTCAAATGAAGAACAAGCTTCAGGAGGAAATGGCCCAGTAGCCGACATATGTGGGATGATATCATTTGAAGAACTCCTCGAAGAAATAGATAGGGTGGCAGAACAACCTGAGATTGATGAGGAAACTGGATTTAAGTTTTTCCATTCTTCAGTAAATCACATGACCAGATCTGGGAGACATTATCAAATTCCAAACTCACTACCAGCAAATGACAAGGGGAAGGGCGTTGAAGACCTTCCTATGCCAGAAATGACCCTCGAGGAGAGCAAGATCCTCGATCAACTGAAGAAAAATCAAGCTAACATCACTCTATGAGGGCTTTTCATGTCTTCCCAGCAGCACATAAATGGTTTAATCAAGTTGCTCACAGGACCCATAGTTCCTCCTTCTACCACACCAGAAGAAGCGATGAATTTGGTCGGGTCCTTGACCTCCACCCGAATGCTGTCATTTTCTGAAGAGGAAATCCCCAAAATTGGGGTGAATCACAATAATGCACTCAACATTTCCATCGAAGTTATGGGGAAGGTGGTATCGCTTTCGCTCGTTGTAACGGACCCTCTTTGAATGTCTGCCCACTGAGAACCTTCAAATGTCTAGGCTTAAAAGAAAGTGACCTCGCTCCAACCTCCGCTGCCATGCGCACCTATGATAATACCCGTCGGGAGGTGATGGAATCCATAAAACTTGCAATAGGGGTTGGACCTATAAACCCTGTCGTCGAATTCGAATTCATTGATATCCCGGCCTGTTTCAACTTGTTGCTCAGAGGACCCTGGCTCCACAGTATAAAGGGTGTCTCTTCCTCATTCCATTAGAAATTAAAGTTCTTTGCCGATGGGTAACTCATCACCATCTTGGGTGACGACGATAATGCCGAGGGTGCAGGCACTAGCAGTCCGATCCTCGAGATACAACATGGGTCAAATGATATGCTCCTATCAAGTTTTCGAGTTGAGCCACCTCTACTCCCGACTGGGGACGGTTTCAAAGAATGGGTTTGTCCAGAATACGACCCTCATGGCAATGTCAATGTAATTCAGATGTTCAGAAACATGCACTTCATGCCCGGAATAGATCTAGGACAAAGACAACAAGGGATACTGTAGCCCATCGAACTGAAGAAAGCTTTCCCTCCTTACGACTTGGGATATCAACCTTCAGAACAAGAGCTAAGAATGATCCGCCAGTCTTGATCAAAGAAAGGGTTAGATTGCGTTTAAACTATCTCAAGAGATTCTTTAAATGGACGATTCATTAAAGAGGATGAAGACTTCCCCTTTTGCGGCTCTCCAGAACCGTGGTATGACCATAAAGATAAGAAAATGAAGCCTGGAATGGAGATATTCTTCCAAGATAGCTAACCATGGGCCTAAAGTTTCCCACACCACATACAACCACTCATAAAAAATATCGAAGAGACTGAGGAAAGTGATTTTAAAGATTCCTTCAACTTGCAGACACTGGGGCTGGCACTCTGCATGGTTCACTCAGGCACGGCATCACTGGACCCTTCTCATCTGATCGAAGCTGCTGATACACCTATCCTCAACTGGCATGCTGCACCAGTTCTACCTCTTGAAATCTCCCCTAACCCCAATGTTTACCCTATTTCTTCTTCTGTTGTCTATCCTGGCTCGAATGTAATCGAGACCTCTTTTGATGAGGTTCTCAATGCTATTTTTCCTATCAATGAAATAACGAAGATTTTGAGTATCTTGTTGTGCCTTACATTAATTGTTTAGATTCTAATCAAACTTTTGCTGATGATGATTTTGCAAATGAACAATTATTAACTAATTTAAATAAGGTTAATAACAAACAACATAACCGCGTTCAAGTTAATGAAGAAGAGACTGTTGTTGTTAATCTCATTTCTAGTAGCCAACTGCGCGAGATTAGGATAGGGGCCACCCTTGACGAGCATGAGCGCGCACAATTCGAAGAATTGCTAAAGGAGTTCGTGGATGTCTTCGCATGGTCCTACGAAGACATGCCCGATATTGATCCTGAAATAGCTCAGCATGAGATCCCCACTCTCCCAGATTACAAGCCAGTTAAACAAAAGTTGAGAAAGCTCCGCACCGAATGGTTTCTTAAGGTCAAAGAGGAGGTGGTTAAACAGTTACACGTGGGTTTCATTCGAGTGATCGAATATCCCACATGGCTAGCCAATATTGTACCTGTACCGAAATCAGGAGGAAAGGTTCGAATATGTGTGGATTACCGAAATTTAAACAAAGCCTCTCTGAAGGATGATTATCCGCTACCCAACATCGACATGATCGTGGACAACACAGCCAGTCATGCTCTCAAGTCATTCATCGACGGGTTTGCCGGATACAACCAAATCAAGATGCATCCCGACCACCAAGAGAAAACCGCATTCATCACCCCATGGGGAACCTTTTGCTACATCGTTATGCCATTCGGTCTCAAGAATGCTGGGGCTACCTACCAAAGGGCTGCCACAACCATCCTGCACGACCTGATTCACAAAGAGGTCGAGGTTTACGTGGATGATATGATTATCAAGTCCAAAACTAGAGAAGGTTATGCTCCTGCTCTACGAAAGTTCTTCGAACGACTGCGACAATATTAGATGCGACTTAATCCACAGAAATGCGTCTTCAGTGTTACAAAGGGAAAACTCTTATGATTCATGGTCAGTACGAAGGGGATAGAAGCAGATCCCGCCAAGATGAAGGCCATACTTGAGATGCCACCACCCCAAATAGAGAAAGAAGTCCGAGGTTTTCTTGGGAAATTACAATATATCAGCCGGTTCATCAGCCAGCTAACCTTCATCTGCGAACCAATCTTCAAGATCCTCCGAAAGGATTCAACCAAGGTTTGGAACGAGGCCTGCCAAGAAGCTTTTGATCGAATCAAACAATATCTGACCCAACCTCTAGTTCTCATGCCATCACAGTCTAGTCTCCCTTTACTCCTATACCTGACCATAACCGACACTGCAGCCGGGGCTTTTCTAGCCCAATACTTTGAAGACTCCCACAAAGAAACAGCCGTCTATTATGCCAGTCGCAAATTGGCCGGGTACAAGGTCAACTACACTGCTTTAGAAAAAGCATGTGTCGCGCTTGTCTGGGTCACCCAAAAGTTACGACACTACATGCTTGCCTTTCCCATTAAACTTGTATCCCAAATGGATCCCATCAAATACCTGCTCGAAAAACCCGCCTTATCCAGCCGAATGGCCCGATGGTTGATGCTCCTAATCGAGTTCGATATCTTGTACATCACACAGAAAGCCGTTAAAAGAAGATCCATCTCTGACTACCTCGCTGACTACCCTATAGAAGAAACAGATGTCTGGATCTCCGAATTCCCAGATGAAAATATCCTCCACACCGCTCAAGACTCCCCCAATGGAAAATGTTCTTCAATGGCACTGCCAACAAAAAGGGATATGGAATTGGGATACTTCTGGTCGCTCCAGATGACTCCCACACTCCCATCGCCATAAAATTGGATATCCCTTGCACCAACAATATGACATAATACGAGGCATGCACAGTGGGACTCAAGGTCGCTTTCAAGAAAGGTATTCAATACCTTGATGTATATGGGGATTCTGCCCTCATCATCGGTCAAGTGCTCAGAAAGTGGAAGGTCAAGGATGAAAATCTCCAACCCTTTCATGCCCAATTAGAAGAGTTACCCTCCAGTAATACCCCATATTTTTATGCTATATTAATTTGGGAATTTATTAAATTTAATGTGAATTAATTATTTAATAAAAATCCAGAAATTAATTATGTTATAATTATTAACGTGATGAGAGTTAGTAATTATGGGAAAATTTGTTGAATATTACTAATGAGCAAAGTAATATATAATAGTGGCCATATTAAATGTTACAAGTGAATAAAATGAGTATTTTAGAAATTTGAGTCGGGACACACCCGTGTCGCGTCGGGACTAAATATTGATAAATAAAAGTAAATATTTTATAAGTTGTTCGTATGGTCGTTTTGAGTGCGCCAACGCGTCCGGAAGGGTCGAGATAGTCAGAAAAGTATACCCGGGAGTTTGATTTGGGTCTCGGGGCGTTTTTAGGCCTAATTAGTACCCCGGGAGGGCATTTTAGTCATTTTGTATTTTTGGGTAATTAAACCCACGAAAATTAAAGGGGTTATATCAGATGTTTAGGTTATCTCCTAGGGTTAGATAACTCAAAACACTAGAACGGACATTAGAGAGGAGAGGAGAGAGCTCTCAAAGCATTCCAACGCTCAAAACTCACCCGTTTGCACCGTCGCCACTGCCAACACGTAGATCGCGAGACGAGGAACGCAACCACACCAAATTCAACACCAAACCAGATTTCTAAAAATCCCAGGCAAGTGTTTATCTTTCTTATTTCGTTGATGCATCATCCATATTAGTTTAGGAGTTATTAGGATGAGATTTATGGAAGAAAAACCCAATTTGAGATGGGAAATTTTCATGTAGTGATGATTTATATGATATTCTGGAAACCCTTTGTCATTTAAAGGATTAAGAGTTTGATTAAGAAAAGAGTTCTAATCAGATACAAACACTAAAAAAAAAATTCATTCCGGACGATCGGACCGTTGGAATTGGATGAAATTTTACAGAGAATTAGCTGAAGACGAGAGGAAGCTACAGAAAAAAATTCAGCTCGATCGGACCGTTCAATATTATTAAATATATTTTTTGCTATAGAGTTTTATGTTTCGAGGAATCTTCTAGATAATAAAAATTCAATTAAAACTCCATTTAATTCCGATTTCGAAACCGTTTGAAATTATCATCTTTAAAAATAAAATTCAAAATCCTTTAATGTAAGGCGAAATCTATATTTTTGAGATATTTTGCATAAGGGACAATGTAAGTATATATTAAAGGGGAGAGACACGTAAGAGAGAGTTACGTTGGAACATAAATGGATATCTACTGAATTGTACATTTGGAAGAATAGAGTCCATGAGGGTTATGTAGTAAGTTGTAAAAACCCTTCGAATTAAAGTTATAAATGAACCATTATACTTGATAAATAATAATGGGAAAATAAGGATAAATGTTGTGAATGTGGGTTATTGGATAAACCAAAATTGATATAATAAAAGTGGTATATTTATATGATTGTGTATGCATATATTATATACTTGTGAAAATCATGCCCGCGCTACTTGCTATCCCCGAGGTTTCCGCGCTGAGACGATCTTATCTCGTGTTCCTTATGGGGGATATTGACTCGTACCCTAGAAGATAGAAATCCTAGGTACAGGCTATCGAATCGGTAGTCACGGTACTAAGAGACGTGAGGGTATGTACTGACCTCTTGGACTTGGAAACTATGCTTCGCCTCAATATTGTTTGTGTATGTATTTATACAGTTCGAGAGTGATTCCGAACTTGTATTCCCTTTAGTACGATTGATACGGGGATTGGATAGCAGAGTATGCCCGCACCATAAAATTTTATGTGGGGTGCTGTTAGAATATATATATTATACGAGTATTTAATATATATATATGAACTTCTGAAATATGAAAAACTGCCTACTGTGTTATGGTAAGTAAGACATGTATAATGACTCAAATTGGAAATACTTGTTTTGAAAAGTATAATATGATATTGAAAAACTTTATGAATCAATAAAGTTAAAATGAGCGTTTTGTACTAAATGAAATTATCCTTTTTACACCATGATGTTGTTAAATCTTAAATTTTGAGAGTCACCTAAGATAAGTTAAATCCTTGGGGAAGGATAGTGTGATATATGATGAGATAAACCATTGGGAAGGTTAGTGCTATAGGAGTGCACATTAGAAGAGAGGCGAGAATTTCTCAAGAGAGTGTCGCACTAATATGTTGTTGCATTGGCCTGTATCAATTTAAATACTTGCTAAACGAATTTTTAAATCATATACACTATCGGGCTCTGACCCGTTTCTATTCCTCTTTCTCTCTTTTCATATGCCTCCAAGACGTGCACCGAAGGATAGGCGTGCCCAGGCCGAGCATCCAGCAGCTCCGACACAAGGCATTATGAATGCTAATGAAGTAGCCGCCATTGTTGCTCAGGCGGTGAATGCCGCGCTAGCGGTGGTTCAGCAGGCTCCACCCCAGATTCAGGCAGTGGCGCCAGTACCAGCACAGCTTCCATCTGCATGGGAGAGGGTTAGGGATGCTTTTCAGAAGGCGCATCCCCCTGAGTTCTCTGGTAGCTCAGATATCGTCACAGTCAGCCAATGGAAGAAAGACATCCAGCGGCATCTTCGTATGTATGAGTGCACCGACGTGCAAAGGCAGTTATTAGCTTCTTTTAAGCTGGTGGGGGCCGCTTTGCAGTGGTGGGAGTCTACTACCACCTTGGAGGAGAGGGACACGGTCCCTATTCAGTCGTTTTGGGAGCGATTTGACCACAAGTACTTTCCACCCGCCGTGCAGACTGAGATGAGGTAGAAATGACTGAATTTGAAGCAGGAGAACTCTACCGTTGCTGAGTATGAGGAGGAGTTAACGAGACTTCTCACCATAGTGCCAGATGAGGCACCTACTGGTAGTAAGAAGATAATGTTGTTTGTGGACGGGTTAGCTTGGAGGATCCGTCAGCATCTTATAGGGAATCTATCTCTGAGTACTTTCACTGATGTACTCAATGCTGCGTTACTACATTGCCAGGATCACCGCTTCCATCTGCAGGGAAGCAGGAGAGCAGGAGAGTCCAGCCAGCAAGACAGGACCGGGGGTAGTAGTGCTAGTGGGGCACCATCTCATGGACATACTCGTCAACACGAGCAGAGTTCCCATCAAGGGGACCCTGCTAAGCGATTCCATTCAGGTGATTCCAGGCAGGGATTTGGGGGTTATAGGCAGAGCCAGCAGGGCCAGCCTAATCAACAGGGCCAACAGCGTGCTAATCAGGGCCAACAGGGCCAGTGGCGGGGAGGTAACGGCCAGCAGGGCCGTGGTCAGCAGGGTCTGAGGGGAGGTAAGTTCAGAGGCCGGTGTTTTGTATGCGGCAAGCATGGTCATAAGCGTCAGGATTGACCAGAGGGTAATACGGCCCCACAGCAGCAGGGTGCCCGTAATGAGCCACAGAGACCACTTTTTCCAGCTGCCCTCCCAGCTCCAGCTCAGGTGCCAGCCCTACCAGCCATTCCAGTAGCTCCAGTGCAGCAGGGGCAGTTATAGTACGGACGTGTCTATAACGTCCACCAGGCAGCAGCTCCACAGGCACCACCCGCGATTGAGGGTATGTTTCCCATCCATGGTACTATGGGTTGGGTTTTGTTTGATACTGGGGCGACGAATTATTTTATAGCTACGCATTTTGCGAAGGCCTTAGGGTTGTTAGCCATATCAGAGAGCACAGTGACGTGTGTAGACTCACCACTGGGGAGTGGGTCACTTATCTTCTTTATATGCAGGGGATTGGGGGTAGAGATTGGTAGTTTGGTATTACCTGCAGACATGTTAGTCTTAGATATGCATGAGCATGATGTTATTATCGGTATGGATTGGCTCGCAGCTTATAGAGCCATGATTGATTGCTTCGGTGGGAGCATTATTTTTGCCATTCCGGGGTAAGAGATGTTTGTAGTGGAGATGCCTCGCCCAGAGGGAGGTTCGACCACTCATTTGTAATATATAGAGGAGGATGCCTCTAAGGAGGTTGTGATTCCTTTAGACTCGATCCTAGTCATTCGTGAGTATTCCGATGTATTCCAGGAGATACCAGGCCTACCCCCCAGTCAAGAGATAGACTTTGTCATAGATTTATTGCCAGATACGAGACCTATAGCACGCGCTCCATACCGTATGGCTCCGGCGGAGATGCGAGAGTTACGAGATCAGATAGAGCAGCTGTTAGGTCAGGGCTTCATTCGCAGGAGTACCTCACCTTGGGGTACTCCAGTCTTGTTTGTGAAGAAGAGAGATGGTTCACTGAGGTTATGTGTGGACTACCGGGAGTTGAACAAGGTCACGATACTGAATAAGTATCCGTTGCCTCAAATCGATGATCTGTTCGACCAGCTGAGGGGAGAAAATTTCTTTTCGAAGATAGATCTGAGGTCGGGGTACCATCAGCTACGTATTAGAGATAAGGACATTTCAAAGACTGCCTTCTTGATGAGATATGGGTCTTACGAGTTCAGAGTGATGCCATTTGGTCTCACAAATGCCCCAGACCTATTCATGGACTTAATGAACCGAGTATTCAGAGAGTTCTTGGATCAGTTTGTCATCGTCTTCATAGATGACATTTTGATATATTCACACTCCGAGGAGGAGCATGCCGAGAACTTGAGGCAGGTTCTTCAGACATTACGAGAGCATCAGTTGTGTGCTAAGTACGAGAAGTGTGGATTCTGCTTGCAAGAGGTACAGTTCTCGGGGAATGTTATTTCTGAACATGGGATAGCCGTTGACCCGAGTAAAGTATTAGCGGTGAGGGTGTGGGGACAGCCCACGACACCGACGGAAGTGCGTAGTTTCTTGGGGTTAACCGAATACTACAGGAGATTCATTCGGGGATTCTCCAAAATAGCGGGTCCATTGACGAACCTGACTCGCAAAGGGGTACCATATGTTTGGGATGAAGCTTGTCAATTGGATTTCGACGAGCTGAAAGACAAGCGTACTTCAGCACCTGTCCTTGCTTTACCGAAGCTGGGTGTGGCGTACCTGGTTTACATCGATGCCTCTTTACGGGGACTTGGGGGAGTACTTCAGTAGGAAGAGAAGGCTATAGCTTTTGCCTCCCGCAAGCTTAAGCCGCATGAGAAGAATTACCCCACCCATGACCTGGAGTTAGCAGCGGTCGTCTTTGCATTGAGGATATGGAGACACTATTTATTAGGGGAGAAGTTTCATTTATTCACAGATCACAAATCACTGCAGTACCTGTTCACTCAGCGAGAGCTGAATATGCGTTAGCGCAAATGGTTAGAGTTTGTGAAGGACTATAAGTTCGACATACAGTATCATCCGAGGAAAGCCAACGTAGTTGCTGATGCGTTGAGCCGAAGATCGGTAAATGAGGTAGCGGACGTCTGGAAAGCGAAGTGGAAGGAGTTGGGTCACCAGGACGCAGTAGCCCGTTCCTTCATATCTGTTATGACAGTCACACCCGAGATTTTTACGAGGGTAATACAGGTCCAAACCACAGACCCGTTTTGCCAGGAGCAGATTGTACGACTTTTAATCGAGGGTGCTGAGTCCTATTCTGTTAGTTCTGATGGGGGTTTGAGGTTTAATGGGAGGTTAGTGGTTCCAGAAGGGGCAGAATTGCATCATGCAGTGATGACCCAATCTCACAGGTCCCGATTTATGGTACATCCTGGAGGAGATAAGATGTACCAGGATATGAGGAGGTAATACCGGTGGAGTGGGATGAAGAAGGGCATTGCTGAGTTCGTGTCCAAGTGTTCTACCTGCCAGCTGGTGAAGGTGGACCATCAGAAATCGCCAGGATTGCTTCAGGCATTGGAAGTACCCGCGTGAAAGTGGGAGAGTATTTCCATGGATTTTATTACAGGGTTGCCTACATCACAGCGGGGCCACGACTCTATCTGGGTGATTGTAGACCATTTGACCAAGGTGGCTCATTTTCTGCCGGTGCGAACATATTATACCACGGGTCAGTATGCTCAGTTGTTCGTTTCTGAGATTGTCAGATTACATGGGGTGCCCCTGAATATTGTGTCAGATAGAGACAAGATTTTCATGTCACATTTCTGGTAAAGCTTTCAGGAGGCTATGGGTACTGAGTTGAGGCTGAGTTCAGCTTATCACCCACAGACAGATGGACAAACAGAGCGTTTGGAGGAGGTTTGGAACCACATCTTCCACTGGTAGAGTTTGCTTATAATAACTCTTATCAGTTTACGATTGGTATGGCTCCATTTGAGGCTTTGTATGGCCGTCCTTGTCGTTCTCCAACTTGTTGGCTCGAGGTGGGGGATAACAAGTTGCTAGGACCAAAGGTAATTCAGGAAACCTCCACGAGGATTGAGATGATTAGGAGTCGCATTCGAGTAGCCCATGACAGGCAGAAGAGCTACGCCGATGCGAAACGGTTCTTCTGGGAGTTTAATGTGGGGGACCAAGTGTTACTGCGTGTATCTCCTATGAAAGGAGTGATGAGGTTCGGGAAGAAAGGGAAATTGGCCCCGAGGTACGTAGGACTATTTCCCATTATCGAGAGGATTGGGCCGGTAGCATACAGATTGGGACTACCAGAGCATTTACATCGCATTCACGATGTATTCCACATCTCGTCGTTGAGACGGTATCTTCAGGATGATATGGTCCATACTCACATCGCGATAGATGAGATAGACTTACAGCCTGACAACTCTTACGAGGAGAGATCGGTGGCTATCCTAGACTATAGTGATAGGAGATTGACGTCGAAGATAGTTCCACTTGTACGGGTCCAGTGGGAGCATCATAACGTGGAGGAATCCACTTGGGAGCGCGAGCCCGATATGCACGAGAGATATCCAGATTTGTTCTTACCAGGTATGCCTTATTTTCCGAATTTCGGGACGAAATTCCGTTATTAGGGGGGAAGTATGTAATACCCCGTAATTATATGCTATATTAATTTGAGGATTTATTAAATTTAATGTGAATTAATTATTTAATAAAAATCCCGAAATTAATTATGTTATAATTATTAACGTGATGAGAGTTAGTAATTATGGAAAAATTTATTGAATATTACTAATGGGCAAAGTAATATATAATAGTGGCCATATTAAATGTCACGAATGAATAAAATGATAATTTTAGAAATTTGAGTCGGGACACGCCCGTGTCGCGTCGGGAGTAAATATTGATAAATAAAAGTAAATATTTTATAAGTTGTCTGTATGGTCGTTTTGAGTGCGTCAACATGTCCGTAAGGGTCGAGATAGTCAGAAAAGTATACCCGGGAGTTTGATTTGGGTCTCGGGGCGTTTTTAGGCCTAATTAGTACCCCGGGAGGGAATTTTAGTCATTTTGTATTTTTGGGTAATTAAACCCACGAAAATTAAAGGGGTTATATCAGATGTTTAGGTTATCTCCTAGGGTTAGATAACTCAAAACACTAGAACGTCCATTGGAGAGGAGATGAGAGAGCTCTCAAGGCATTCCAAGGCTCAAAACTCACCCGTTTGCACCGCCGCCACCGCCAACGCGTAGATCGCGAGATGGGGAATGCAACTACACCAAATTCAACACCAAACCAGAATTCTGAAAATCCCAGGCAAGTGTTTATCTTGCTTATTTCGTTGATGAATCATCCATATTAGTTTATGAGTTATTAGGATGAGATTTATGGAAGAAAAACCCAATTTGAGAAGGGAAATTTTCATGTAGTGATGATTTATATGATATTCTGGAAACCCTTTGTCATGTAAAGGATTAAGAGTTTGATTAAGAAAAGAGTTCTAATCAGATACAAACACTAAAAAAAAAATTTATTCCGGACGATCGGACCGTTGGAATTGGATGAAATTTTACAGAGAATTAGCTGAAGACGAGAGGAAGCTACAGAAAAAAATTCAGCCCGATCGGACCGTTCAATATTATTAAATATATTTTTTGGTATAGGGTTTTATGTTTCGAGGAATCTTCTAGATAATAAAAATTCAATTAAAATTCCATTTTACTTCCGATTTCGAAACCGTTTGAAATTCTCATCTTTAAAAGTAAAATTCAAAATCCTTTAATGTAAGGCGAAATCTATATTTTTGGGATATTTTGCATAAGGGACAATGTAAGTATATATTAAAGGGGAGAGACACGTAAGAGAGAGTTACGTTGGAACATAAATGGATATCTACTGAATTGTACATTTGGAAGAATAGTGTCCATGAGGGTTACGTAGTAAGTTGGAAAAACCCTTCGAATTAAAGTTAGAAACGAACCATTATACTTGATAAATAATAATGGGAAAATAAGGATAAATGTTGTGTATGTTGGTTATTGGATAAACCTAAATTGATATAATAAAAGTGGTATATTTATATGATTGTGTATGCATATATTATATACTTGTGAAAATCATGCCCGCGCTACTTGCTATCCCCGAGGCTTCCGCGCTGAGACGATCTTATCTCGTGTGCCTTAGGGGGGATATTGACTCGTACCCTAGAAGATAGAAATCCTAGGTACAGGCTATCGAATCGGTAGTCACGGTCCTAAGAGACGTGAGGGTATGTACTGACCTCTTGGACTTGGAAACTATGCTTCGCCTCAATATTGTTTGTGTATGTATTTATACAGTTCGAGAGTGATTCCGAACTTGTATTCCCTTTAGTACGATTGATACGGGGATTGGATAGCAGAGTATGCCCGCACCATAAAATTTTATGTGGGGTGATGTTAGAATATATATATTATACGAGTATTTAATATATATATGAACTTCTGAAATATGGGAAACTGCCTACGGTGTTATGGTACGTAAGACATGTATAATGACGCAAATTGGAAATACTTGTTTTGAAAAGTATAATATGATATTGAAAAACTTTATGAATCAATAAAGTTAAAATGAGCGTTTTGTACTAAATGAAATTATCCTTTTTAAACCATGATGTTGTTAAATCTTAAATTTTGAGAGTCACCTAAGATAAGTTACATCCTTGGGGAAGGATAGTGTGATATATGATGAGATAAACCATTGGGAAGGTTAGTGCGATAGGAGTGCACATTAGAAGAGAGGCGAGAATTTCTCAAGAGAGTGTCGCACTAATATGTTGTTGCATTGGCCTGTATCAATTTAAATACTTGCTAAACGAATTTTTAAATCATATACACTATCGGGCTCCGACCCGTTTCTATTCCTCTTTCTCTCTTGTATATATATGTATATATTACAGGTGCCCAGCCACAGGGGCGTCTTGTTTAGGATCCCTTGGAAGGAACGTGCTGCAGCTTAGGTGAGAGTTGCAGGCCACTTGCTTAGACTATTTCATTTACTTGATTCCACTTCTATCATTCTCCTTATTGGGCATGCGTCGCCCTTTCCACTATTTATCTATTTTATTGGGACATTTGTATTTCAGTTATTTCTAATACTGTTACTTTGGGATTTATTCAGAATGTATGTTTTACTTTAAGTTTTAAATGCTGGGGTTTAGTTGTTGAATGTTTAAATTAATTGGATTATATGTTCCAGGATTATTGTGGTGTGATTCTTTAAATATTGAATTGTTGTAGATAATTAAATATTTATTTTCAAAATAAAATTTGGAAAGTAATGTTAAAAAATGGTTTTGACACTTAGCTTAATTAAATAGGGTGTTAAATTTGGAAAAGTTATTTTTACGACAGTGATGCTAAGAATGAACCAACTGTTCATCTTGATTTTAATTTAATAAAGGAGTGATCGCCCGGTATTTAATTAGGCGGGGTGTCACAGGTGGTATCAGAGCATCAGGTTCTAGTGTCCATAGGATCTGTACGGCTTATTTTCGCTTTCAGCTTAACGTTTTTGCTATAGAGCCCTATTTTTAGGATTGTTGTATTTCTGCTTTTACGTTACGTCTTCAGCTATTTGAGATTTGATAATGACTGTAGATTAATAAAATACTTCACGTTTCATATGCCTCCAAGACGTGCACCGAAGGATAGGCGTGCCCAGGCCGAGCATCCAGCAGCTCCGACACAAGGCATTATGAATGCTAATGAAGTAGCCGCCATTGTTGCTCAGGCGGTGAATGCCGCGCTAGCGGTGGTTCAGCAGGCTCCACCCCAGATTCAGGCAGTGGCGCCAGTACCAGCACAACTTCCATCTGCATGGGAGAGGGTTAGGGATGCTTTTCAGAAGGCGCATCCCCCTGAGTTCTCTGGTAGCTCAGATATCGTCACAGTCAGCCAATGGAAGAAAGACATCCAGCGGAATCTTCGTATGTATGAGTGCACCAACGTGCAAAGGCAGTTATTGGCTTCTTTTAAGCTGGTGGGGGCCGCTTTGCAGTGGTGGGAGTCCACTACCACCTTGGAGGAGAGGGACACGGTCCCTATTCAGTTGTTTTGGGAGCGGTTTGACCGCAAGTACTTTCCACCCGCCGTGCAGACTGAGATGAGGCAAAAATTACTGAATTCGAAGCAGGAGAACTCTACCGTTGCTGAGTATGAGGAGGAGTTCACGAGACTTCTCACCATAGTTCCAGATGATGCACCTACTGGTAGTAAGAAGATAATGTTGTTTGTGGACGGGTTAGCTTGGAGGATCCGTCAGCATCTTATAGGGAATCTATCTCTGAGTACTTTCACTGATGTACTCAATGCTGCGTTACTACATTGCCAGGATCACCGCTTCCATCTGCAGGGAAACAGGAGAGCAGGAGAGTCCAGCCAGCAAGGCAGGACCGGGGGTAGTAGTGCTAGTGGGGCACCATCTCATGGATAGACTCGTCAACACGAGCAGAGTTCCCATCAGGGGGACCCTGCTAAACGATTCCATTCAAGTGATTCCAGGCAGGGATTTGGGGGTTATAGGCAGAGCCAGCAGGGCCAGCCTAATCAACAGGGCCAACAGCGTGCTAATCAGGGCCAACAGGGCCAGTGGCGGGGAGGTAACGGCCAGCAGGGCCGTGGTCAGCAAGGTCAGAGGGGAGGTAACTTCAGAGGCCGGTGTTTTGTATGCGGATAGCATGGTCATAAGCGTCAGGATTGACCAGAGGGTAATACGGCCCCACAGCAGCAGGGTGCCCGTAATGAGCCACAGAGACCACTTTTTCCAGCTTCCCTCCCAGCTCCAGCTCAGGTGCCAGCCCTACCAGCCATTCCAGCAGCTCCAGTGCAGCAGGGGCAGTTATAGTACGGATGTGTCTATAACGTCCACCAGGCAGCAGCTCCACAGGCACCACCCGCGATTGAGGGTATGTTTCCCATCCATGGTACTATGGGTCGGGTTTTGTTTGATACTGGGACGACGCATTATTTTATAGCTACGCATTTTACGAAGGCCTTAGGGTTATTAGCCATAGCAGAGAGCACGATGACGTGTGTAGACTCACCACTGGGGAGTGGGTCACTTATGTTCTTTATATGCCGGGGATTGGGGGTAGAGATTGGTAGTTTGGTATTACCTGCAGACATGTTAGTCTTAGATATGCATGAGCATGATGTTATTATCGGTATGGATTGGCTCGCAGCTTATAGAGCCATGATTGATTGCTTCGGTGGGAGCATTGCTTTTGCCATTCCGGGGTAAGAGATGTTTGTAGTGGAGATGCCTCGCCCAGAGGGAGGTTCGACCGCTCATTTGTATTATATAGAGGAGGATGCCTCTAAGGAGGTTATGATTCCTTTAGACTCGATCCCAGTCATTCGTGAGTATTCCGATGTATTCCAGGAGATACCAGGCCTACCCCCCAGTCAAGAGATAGACTTTGTCATAGATTTATTGCCAGATACGAGACCTATAGCACGCGCTCCATACCGTATGGCTCCGGCGGAGATGCGAGAGTTACGAGATCAGATAGAGCAGCTGTTAGGTCAGGGCTTCATTCGCAGGAGTACCTCACCTTGGGGCACTCCAGTCTTGTTTGTGAAGAAGAGAGATGGTTCACCGAGGTTATGTGTGGACTACCGGGAGTTGAACAAGGTCACGATATAGAATCAGTATCCGTTGCCTCAAATCGATGATCTGTTCGACCAGCTGAGGGGAGAAACTTTCTTTTCGAAGATAGATCTGAGGTCGGGGGTACCATAAGCTACGTATTAGAGAGCAAGACGTTTCAAAGACCGCCTTCTTGACGAGATATGGGTCTTACGAGTTCAGAGTGATGCCATTTGGTCTCACAAATGCTCCAGCCGTATTCATGGACTTAATGAATCGAGTATTCAGAGAGTTCTTGGATCAGTTTGTCATCGTCTTCATAGATGACTTTTATGATATATTCACACTCCAAGGAGGAGCATGCCGAGCACTTGAGGCAGGTTCTTCAAACTTTACGAGAGCATCAGTTGTATGCTAAGTACGAGAAGTGTGGATTCTGGTTGCAAGAGATACAGTTCTTGGGGAATGTTGTTTCTAAACAGGGGATAGCCGTTGACCCGAGTAAAGTGTCAGCGGTGAAGGAGTGGGGACATCCCACGACACCAACGGAAGTGCATAGTTTCTTGGGGTTAGCCGGATACTACAGGAGATTCATTCGGGGATTCTCCAAAATAGCGGGTCCATTAATGAACCTGACTCGCAAAGGGGTACCATATGTTTGGGATGAAGCTTGTCAATTGGATTTCGACGAGCTGAAAGACAAGCTTAGTTCAGCACCAGTCCTTGCTTTACCGAAGCCGGGTGTGGAGTACCTGGTTTACATCGATGCCTCTTTACGGGGACTTGGGGGAGTACTTCAGCAGGAAGAGAAGGCTATAGCTTTTGCCTCCCGCAAGCTTAAGCTGCATGAGAAGAATTACCCCACCCATGACCTGGAGTTAGCAGCGGTTGTCTTTGCATTGAGGATATGGAGACACTATTTATTGGGGGAGAAGTTCCGTTTATTCACAGATCACAAATCACTGCAGTACCTGTTCACTCAGCGAGAGCTGAATATGCGTCAGCGCAAATGGTTAGACTTTGTGAAGGACTATCAGTTCGACATACAGTATCATCCGGGGAAAGCCAACGTAGTTGCTGATGGGTTGAGCCGAAGATCGATAAATGAGGTAGCGGACGTCTGGAAAGCGAAGTGGAAGGAGTTGGATCACCAGGACGCAGTAGCCCGTTCCTTCATATCTGTTATGACAGTCACACTCGAGATTATTACGAGGGTAATACAAGCCCAAACCACAGACCCGTTTTGCCAGGAGCAGATTGTATGACTTTTAGTCGAGGGTGCTGAGTCCTATTCTGTTAGTTTTGATGGGGGTTTGAGGTTTAATGGGAGGTTAGTGGTTCCAGAAGGGGCAGAATTGCGTCATGCAGTGATGACCCAATCTCACGGGTCCCGATTTACGGTACATCCTGGAGGAGATAAGATGTACCAGGATATGAGGAGGCAATACTGGTGGAGTGGGATGAAGAAGGACATTGCTGAGTTCGTGTCTAAGTGTTCTACCTGCCAACTGGTGAATGTGGACCATTAGAAACCGTCAGGATTGGTTCATCCATTGGATGTACCTGCGTGAAAGTGGGAGAGTATTTCCATGGATTTTATTACAGGGTTGCCTACATCACAGCGGGGCCACGACTCTATCTGGGTGATTGTAGACCGTTTGACCAAGGTGGCTCATTTTCTGCCGGTGCGAACAGATTATACCACGGGTCAGTATGCTCAGTTGTTCATTTCTGAGATTGTCAGATTACATGGGGTACCCCTGAATATTGTGTCAGATAGAGACAAGATTTTCGTGTCACGTTTCTGGGAAAGCTTTCAGGAGGCTATGGGTACTGAGTTGAGGCTGAGTTCAGCTTATCACCCACAGACAGATGGACAAACAGAGCGTTTGGAGGAGGTTGGGAACCACATCTTCCACTGGTAGAGTTTGCTTATAATAACTCTTATCAGTTTACGATTGGTATGGCTCCATTTGAGGCTTTGTATGGCCGTCCTTATCGTTCTCCAACTTGTTGGCTCGAGGTGGGGGATAGCAAGTTGCTAGGACCAGAGGTAATTCTGGAAACCTCCGCGAGGATTGAGATGATTAGGAGTCGCATTCGAGTAGCCCATGACAGGCAGAAGAGCTACGCTGATGCGAAACGGTTCTTCCGGGAGTTTAATGTGGGGGACCAAGTGTTACTGCGTGTATCTCTTATGAAAGGAGTGATGAGGTTCGGGAAGAAAGGGAAATTGGCCCCGAGGTACGTAGGACCATTTCCCATTATCGAGAGGATTGGGCCGGTAGCATACAGATTGGGACTACCAGAGCATTTACATCGCATTCACGATGTATTCCACATCTCGTCATTGAGACGGTATCTTCGGGATGATATGGCCCATACTCACATCGCGATAGATGAGATAGACTTACAGCCTGACAACTCTTACGAGGAGATATCAGTGGCTATCCTAGACTATAGTGAGAGGAGATTGACGTCGAAGATAGTTCCACTTGTACGGGTCCAGTGGGAGCATCATAACGTGGAGGAATCCACTTGGGAGCGCGAGGCCGATATGCGCGAGAGATATCCAGATTTGTTCTTACCAGGTATGCCTTATTTTCTGAATTTCGGACGAAATTCCGTTAATAGGGGGGAAGTATGTAATACCCCGTATTTTTATGCTATATTAATTTGAGGATTTATTAAATTTAATATGAATTAATTATTTAATAAAAATCCAGAAATTAATTATGTTATAATTATTAACGTGATGAGAGTTAATAATTATGGGAAAATTTATTGAATATTACTAATGGGCAAAGTAATATATAATAGTGGCCATATTAAATGTCACGAGTGAATAAAATGATAATTTTAGAAATTTGAGTCGGGAGACACCCGTGTCGCGTCGGGACTAAATATTGATAAATAAAAGTAAATATTTTATAAGTTGTTTGTATGTTCGTTTTGAGTGCGCCAACGTGTCCGGAAGGGTCGAGATAGTCAGAAAAGTATACCCGGGAGTTTGATTTGGGTGTTGGGGCGTTTTTAGGCCTAATTAGTACCCCGGGAGGGAATTTTAGTCATTTTGTATTTTTGGGTAATTAAACCCACGAAAATTAAAGGTGTTATATCAAATGTTTAGGTTATCTCCTAGGGTTAGATAACTCAAAACACTAGAACGTCCATTGGAGAGGAGAGGAGAGAGCTCTCAAGGCATTCCAAGGCTCAAAACTCACCCGTTTGCACCGCCGCCACCGCCAACGCGTAGATCGCGAGATGGGGAATGCAACCACACCAAATTCAACACCAAACCAGATTTCTGAAAATCCCAGGCAAGTGTTTATCTTTCTTATTTCGTTGATGCATCATCCATATTAGTTTAGGAGTTATTAGGATGAGATTTATGGAAGAAAAACCCAATTTGAGATGGGAAATTTTCATGTAGTGATGATTTATATGATATTCTGGAAACCCTTTGTCATGTAAAGGATTAAGAGTTTGTTTAAGAAAAGAGTTCTAATCAGATACAAACACTAAAAAAAAATTTATTCCGGACGATCGGTCCGTTGGAATTGGATGAAATTTTACAGAGAATTAGCTGAAGACGAGAGGAAGCTACAGAAAAAAATTTAGCTCGATCGGACCGTTCAATATTATTAAATATATTTTTTGGTATAGGGTTTTATGTTTCGAGGAATCTTCTAGATAATAAAAATTCAATTAAAAAACCGTTTGAAATTCTCATCTTTAAAAATAAAATTCAAAATCCTTTAATGTAAGGAGAAATCTATATTTTTGGGATATTTTGCATAAGGGACAATGTAAGTATATATTAAAGGGGAGAGACACGTAAGAGAGAGTTACGTTGGAACATAAATGGATATCTACTGAATTGTACAATTGGAAGAATAGAGTCCATGAGGGTTACGTAGTAAGTTGGAAAAACCTTCGAATTAAAGTTAGAAACGAACCATTATACTTGATAAATAATAATGGGAAAATAAGGATAAATGTTGTGAATGTGGGTTATTGGATAAACCTAAATTGATATAATAAAAGTGGTGTATTTATATGATTGTGTATGCATATTTTATATACTTGTGAAAATCATGCCCGCGCTACTTGCTATCCCTGAGGTTTCGGCGCTGGGACGATATTATCTCGTGTGCATTAGGGGGGATATTGACTCGTACCCTAGAAGATAGAAATCCTAGGTACAGGCTATCGAATCGGTAGTCACGGTCCTAAGAGACGTGAGGGTATGTACTGACCTCTTGGACTTGGAAACTATGCTTCGCCTCAATATTATTTGTGTATGTATTTATACAGTTCGAGAGTGATTCCGAACTTGTATTCCCTTTAGTACGATTGATACGGGGATTGGATAGCAGAGTATGCCCGCACCATAAAATTTTATGTGGGGTGCTGTTAGAATATATATATTATACGAGTATTTAATATATATATGAACTTATGAAATATGGGAAACTGCCTACTGTGTTATGGTAAGTAAGACATGTATAATGACTCAAATTGAAAATACTTGTTTTGAAAAGTATAATATGATATTGAAAAACTTTATGAATCAATAAAGTTAAAATGAGCGTTTTGTACTAAATGAAGTTATCCTTTTTAAACCATGATGTTGTTAAATCTTAAATTTTGAGAGTCACCTAAGATAAGTTACATCCTTGGGGAAGGATAGTGTGATATATGATGAGACAAACCATTGGGAAGGTTAGTGCGATAGGAGTGCACATTAGAAGAGAGGCGAGAATTTCTCAAGAGAGTGTCGCACTAATATGTTGTTGCATTGGCCTGTATCAATTTAAATACTTGCTAAACGAATTTTTAAATCATATACACTATCGGGCTCTGACCCGTTTCTATTCCTCTTTCTCTCTTGTATATATATATGTATATATTAAAGGTGCCCAGCCACAGGGGCGTCTTGTTTAGGATCCCTTGGAAGGAACATGCTGCAACTTAGGTGGGAGTTGCAGGCCACTTGCTTAGACGATTTCATTTACTTGATTCCACTTCTATCATTCTCCTTATTGGGCATGTGTCGCCCTTTCCACTATTTATCTGTTTTATTGGGACATTTGTATTTCAGTTATTTCTAGTACTGTTACTTTGGGATTTATTCAGCATGTATGTTTTACTTTAAGTTTTAAATGCTGGGGTTTAGTTGTTGAATGTTTAAATTAATTGGATTATATGTTCCAGGATTATTGTGGTGTGATTCTTTAAATATTGAATTGTTGTAGATAATTAAATCTTTATTTTCAAAATAAAATTTGGAAAGTAATGTTAAAAAATGGTTTTGACACTTAGCTTAATTAAATAGGGTGTTAAATTTGGAAAAGTTATTTTTACGACAGTGATGCTAAGAATGAACCAACTGTTCACCTTGATTTTAATTTAATAAAGGAGTGATAGATTTCTGAAAATCCCAGTCAAGTGTTTATCTTGCTTATTTTGTTGATGCATCATCCATATTAGTTTAGGAGTTATTAGGATGAGATTTATGGAAGAAAAACCCAATTTGAGATGTAAAATTTTCATGTAGTGATGATTTATATGATATTCTGGAAACCCTTTGTCATGTAAAGGATTAAGAGTTTGATTAAGAAAAGGGTTCTAATCAGATACAAATACTAAATTTTTTTTTTATTCCGGATGATCGGACCGTTGGAATTGGATGAAATTTTACAAAGAATTAGCTGAAGACGAGAGGAAGCTACAGAAAAAAATTCAGCTCGATCGGACTGTTCAATATTATTAGATATATTTTTTGGTATACGGTTATATGTTTCGAGGAATCTTCTAGATAATAAAAATTCAATTAAAACTCCATTTTAATTCCGATTTCTAAACCGTTTGAAATTCTCATCTTTAAAAATAAAATTCAAAATCCTTTAATGTAAGGCGAAATCTATAGTTTTGGGATATTTTGCATAAGGGACAATGTAAGTATATATTAAAAGGGAGAGACGCGTAAGAGAGAGTTACGTTGGAACATAAATGGATATCTACTGAATTGTACATTTGGAAGAATAGAGTCCATGGGGGTTACGTAGTAAGTTGGAAAAACCTTCGAATTAAAGTTAGAAACGAACCATTATACTTGATAAATAATAATGGGAAAATAAGGATAAATGTTGTGAATGTTGGTTATTGGATAAACCTAAATTGATATAATAAAAGTAGTATATTTATATGATTGTGTATGCATATATTATATACTTGTGAAAATCATGCCCGCGCTACTTGCTATCCCTGAGGTTTTCGCGCTGGGACGATCTTATCTCGTGTTCCTTATGGGGGATATTGACTCGTACCCTAGAAGATAGAAATCCTAGGTACAGGCTATCGAATCGGTAGTCACGGTCCTAAGAGACGTGAGGGTATGTACTGACCTCTTGGACTTGGAAACTATGCTTCGCCTTAATATTGTTTGTGTATGTATTCATACAGTTCGAGAGTGATTCCGAACTTGTATTCCCTTTAGTACGATTGATACGGGGATTGGATAGTAGAGTATTCCCGCACCATAAAATTTTATGTGGGGTGCTGTTAGAATATATATATTATACGAGTATTTAATATATATATGAACTTCTGAAATATGGGAAACTGCCTACTGTGTTATGGTAAGTAAGACATGTATAATGACTCAAATTGGAAATACTTGTTTTGAAAAGTATAATATGATATTGAAAAACTTTATGAATCAATAAAGTTAAAATGAGGGTTTTGTACTAAATGAAATTATCCTTTTTAAACCATGAAGTTGTTAATTCTTAAATTTTGAGAGTCACCTAAGATAAGTTAAATCCTTGGGGAAGGATAGTGTGATATATGATGAGATAAACCATTGGGAAGGTTAGTGCGATAGGAGTGCACATTAGAAGAGAGGCGAGAATTTCTCAAGAGTGTGTCGCACTAATATGTTGTTGCATTGGCCTATATCAATTTAAATACTTGCTAAACGAATTTTTAAATCATATACACTATCGGGCTCTGACCCGTTTCTATTCCTCTTTCTCTCTTGTATATATATGTATATATTAAAGGTGCCCAGCCACAGGGGCGTCTTGTTTAGGATCCCTTGGAAGGAACGTGCTGCCGCTTAGGTGGGAGTTGCAGGCCACTTGCTTAGACGATTTCATTTACTTGATTCCACTTCTATCATTCTCCTTATTGGGCATGTGTCGCCCTTTCCACTATTTATCTGTTTTATTGGGACATTTGTATTTCAGTTATTTCTAGTACTGTTACTTTGGGATTTATTCAGCATGTATGTTTTACTTTAAGTTTTAAATGCTGGGGTTTAGTTGTTGAATGTTTAAATTAATTGGATTATATGTTCCAGGATTATTGTGGTGTGATTCTTTAAATATTGAATTGTTGTAGATAATTAAATCTTTATTTTCAAAATAAAATTTGGAAAGTAATGTTAAAAAATGGTTTTGACACTTAGCTTAATTAAATAGGGTGTTAAATTTGGAAAAGTTATTTTTACGACAGTGATGCTAAGAATGAACCAACTGTTCACCTTAATTTTAATTTAATAAAGGAGTGATCGCCCGGTATTTAATTAGGCGGGGTGTCACACCTCCCAATTCCGCGATATCACCTTCCATTACCTTCCCCGAGCAAAGAACAACCTAGCCGATGATCTCACCACTTTGGCCTCTATGATCGACATGACTGAGGGAATAACAATGACCCCCTTCCTAGTTCAGAAGCAGGACAAACCGACCCATTATTACCATATTAATCTTGTCTCCACAGAAGACCCCGAACTAGCCGATTACTGGTACTATGATATTTGGTGCCTCCTCTGGTACGGTAGGTATTCCAAGGGTTCCAATAAGAACGACCGAGCTACCCTCCGAATGCTGGCCGCTCAGTACATCATCTGTCATAAAGCACTACTCAAGAGGAATTTCGATGGAACTCATTTGCACTGTATCACAGGGGATGACATTGAAAAAATAATGCATAAAATCCATAGCGGGGAATACGGGCCCCACATGAACGGTCTCATGCTTGCCAAGAAGATCATCCGACAGGGCTATTACTGGACCACCATGGCCCAGGATTGCACCACCTATGTTCGGAGATGCCCTAAATGCCAACAGTTCTCCAATCTTCAACACTTGCCTTCGCGGGAATTATACAACATGACTTCTCCCTGGTCGTTCTCCACCCGAGGTATCGACATCATCGGGAAGGTTACGCCAAAAGCGTCAAACGGGAATGAGTTCATCCTGATAGCCATCAATTACTTCACCAAATGGGTCGAAGCTGAGTCATACGCAGTATTAAATGCCAAGAAGGTGGCCAAATTCATCAAGAAAAATATCATCAACCGATATGGAGTCCCGCACTAGCTAGTGTTAGATAACGGTTTGCACTTCGAGGCAGAAGTCACAGAAGTTGTCAACGAGTATGGGATTCAGAGACAAAAATCTTCTCCCTACCGACCTCAGACCAATAGTGCAGTTAAAGCCACAAATAAAAACCTCAAAGCCATCATCAGTAAGATGACCGAAAGTTGTAGATACTGGGCCGACCGGATCCCATACGCCCTCCGGGGCTATCAAACCTCAATCCGAACCTCTACTGGGGCTACCCCTTACTCCTTGGTCTATGGCATGGAAGCAATCCTACCTGTGGAGATGGAAATACACTCGCTATGTGTCATGCTCGAAAGCAAGGTTAGTGAAGAAGACTGGTGCCAAGGCCGTCTTGATGAGCTAGCCCTTCTGGATGAAAGAAGATTAAAAGCTCTTTATCACATACAGGGATACCATCGCCGAATAGCACGTTCATTCAACAAAAGAGTCAAGGATAGTCGTGTCCAGGAGGGGGATTTAGCCCTCAAGGAGATAATAGAACCCATCTGGGACCTAGAGGAAAATTCAAGCCCAATTGGAGTGGCCCCTACATTGTGAAGAAGATCTTGTCTGACGGTGCCGCCATGCTCACTGACCTAGATGGGGAAGAGATGGCTTGTCCAGTCAATCTGGACCGTCTCAAGAAATTCTACCCCTAGTCCAAAATCTCGGCGCGCTACGACTCTTCTCATCCCCCTTCTATTCTAAAAAGAAAAAAAAACTCTTTATTTCCCTCTACCCAGAACTACGTGGGCCTGATCCTCTACATAAAACTATTTTAAAACTTTTCAAAAAAAAAAAAAAAACCCAGAGGTACATAGGCAGCTCATACATCCCACATGAGCACGTCCCCTTCTTTTTCACAAAAATATATTATTTTCTTATCTCCAAGAACGACAGTTCATTTATAAACATCTACTTGAACAAAAGGATTATGTAGGCCTTAGCAATCGATATAGATAATTCAAAACACAAAATTCATCGAAAGGCACAGCTGGATGATCAAAAACTTGTTTATTTCATTAATAAGAAACTACAGTACAGATTATATAAGAAAAAGGAACGGATAACTCCCTTCTCCCCACTACCATAAAAACCAGATAAAATCCCCCACGTCTGTTACATAAATAAACTCCCCAGGAGTCCTACCCACAACTACCAGAAGAGCCTGCACCCTCATCATCTACATCCTGAGGACCCCAAGTTTCTCCTGCCTAAATGGAGTGCCGCAAACATTCCATGAATCGATGAGCCTTAACCATCTTCGAAAAGGTCACAACACCCCCTTCCATGGAGTCAAATAAAACAAACCATCTTTGACCAGTCTCTACTACCAACATCTTGTTGATTACTTTCCTCCATAACCACCTCATATAATCTTTGTGGACATGGCAAACTTTCCCGACAGACTGAGAGGGACGGGTCAACGGATGCCGATTTTCCCACAGAGACCCAAGCAACAGACGCAAGCGCTCAGTCAAATCCTCTACTGGAAATAAGTTTAAGGTCCGAGGGGGCACGACCTGCACCCAGCCAAATTGGCGCAAGAGACGCCAAGGGAAATAAAAAGAGGTCTGTCTGAGACCAACCATCCGCACATATGAATACTCTCCTAGCTCCAGAACAGGCTACAACTGTCCCCACCAAGGCACTGACCAATACAGCCCACGAGCCCTATGCTCCACAAGCCAATTCCCCCAGTTCTCAACATACAGGTCAATGCGAATGAAGTAGCATGAAAAGAAGTTGGGTACAACCGATAAAGGATATTATGGAGGAGTCGACAAGCGGAATCTTTCAGACAACCACATGAACAGCATCACAGGGCTACCCCTCAAAAAATCAGAACGACCTTCTCTCCAAGTAGGGATGGAAACGGGTCGGTTAGGGGTCGGGTTTTAACTCCCCATCCCCGTCCCTGTTAGAAAAACCATTCCCCGTCCCCGCCCCGTTCCCCGTTATAACGGGTTCGGGGATCCCCGTCCCCATTTAAAACGGGTATTGGGTTCCCCGCGGGGAACCCGTTTTGATTATTTATTTATTTTTTCAACTCCTCTTTAGGCACCTAAGTAAAAGTTGAAATTTCCATATTACATCTCAATTAGAAAATGATAAAACACAAGTAAAGTGCAACTCCAAAATCTCCAACATAGTTAATAGTTTTATAACATAACATACAAAGAACATTGTTTCAATCTGGGAAAAAAAATTATCTGTTAAAATCAACTAAAATTATCTGAAAAAAATAATCTGAAAAAAAAAGATCTACCTAGTAAATCAGATTCAGTCCTATACCTATTGTTACAATCTCAAAAGTCATATTACATCTTGAATACATCTTGAAATTTCCATATTACATCTTGAAAAAAAAATGTAATATGGAATTAATGATTTAATATTGAAAAAAAATGAATATATCTTAAAATTTCCATATTACATGTTGTAATATGGAATACGGGAAAAATGCTTACAGATTACATTAGTGTCATGAAAAAAAATGAATACATCTTGAAAAAAAATGTAATATGAAAAAAAAATGAATACATCTTGTAATATGTAAGAATTTTTTTATGTAGATCTTGTAATATTACATCTAATTTTTAATATGGAAAAAAAATGAATTAACGATTTAATTTTTATGTAGATCTTGTAATATTACATCAAATATGGAAAAAAATGAATACATGTTGTAATATGAAAAAAAAATTGCTTACAGATACAAAGTGAGGGCTGTTGATGTTGCTGTTAGTATCAAAGCAGGAGGGAGGGCTGTTGTGTAGAGGGAGTGAGGGAGGGAGGAAGTGAGGAGTGAGGAGAGAGTGATAGCGGCGGCGTGAGAGTGAGAGAGCGGCGGCGTGAGGGAGGACAGCCGCTGTCCGACGGCAGCGTGAGAGCGAGGGAGTGAGGGAGGGAGGGATGAAGTGAGGGAGTGAGGGAGGGAGGAAGTGAGCGGCTTCTTCTAAGGGAGTGAGGGAGTGATGAGTGAGGGAATAAGACATAAGTCTAGGGTTTGTTTGGCTTATCTAATTTTTATAATATAAATATATATTTTTTATTATAAATTAATAATTCGGGTATCCCCGTGGAGACCCGAGGGTATACCCGAAACCGACCCAAAACTTTTTGGGGATTTCTTTCACTCCCCGAACCCGATCCGATCCCCTATTTTTCGAGGATTTTTTTCGGGTATCCACGGGGACTCGGAATTTCGGGAAAAATTGCCATCCCTATCTCCAGGCATCTAGGCCATTCAGAGTCTCCGCCAATATTACCGCCGCAGGATTGCGACGATATGACATCCATGAAGTAATGGCTGCAAGTTGTGGGTCCAATCGCACCACCCCGGTCACCAACAATAATTTTGAGACCAGGCCCAGAACAACGGCTCCAGCATAGCCAACACCACTTACTTCCCGCAAATGCACGGACTGCAACACCGCCGGGAGGGAGATCATTCCTCCAGAAACCAATGACCTGGCTGCCGAGGGTTAGATATGAAGAAGCCCGACCAACAAATCCCTAGGGGAGTGGGAAAATTTGGGTAAAGCCACATCAACACTGGGATTCATAGCTAGTATGGCGGAAAACTCCTCGTAGGTAGGACAAACTTTTTCCAACCCAAAGCGGAATACGTGGTCTTAGGGGTACCAAAATTGTACTACCGCCATCTGCATATTCCACTCAAAAGGTCGATTACGCCACAAGGAGACTCGACGCATGTTGAAAGCATCATAGTCGACATTATAAGAGCACATAGCTTTCAAGGCTTCGAGGTAGTTGACAAACTCGGTGCTACCAGGGAGAGCCATCTTGTAGGGCAAAGAAATAGTAGGCAAGTGGATAAGGATGCAAAGGTGTGATGAAAATACTCCACCCTCACCCCCTTTTATACTTGAGAACTCTCACAAAAGACATAATCCATGCAGAAATCGGAGGGAATCCTACCCCACAAGGTACCAAAGGCTGAAGAGGGCACCATTCAAAGCTTTCAATTGATGGGACTGGACTGAACTGCCGATAGGCAGGTTAGGGTGCTTGCCGATCGGCAACCCCCCTATTTTTGGAAATTTCCCTTTTTTCCTCTTTTGACAAATAAA
Organism: Sambucus nigra; assembly: GCA_949130495.1. Lineage (NCBI taxonomy): Eukaryota > Viridiplantae > Streptophyta > Magnoliopsida > Dipsacales > Adoxaceae > Sambucus > Sambucus nigra. The sequence continues at coordinate 140,154,717 of OX422219.1, read as the reverse complement.
AAAAAAACTCAAATAAATTGATATTATCAACAGAATTTCAAGAATTCCTTTTCTTCTTATATAATTCCCCTTTTTAATAAAGACTTTCCTTCAAAAATTCCAAAAACATTCCTTTTCACAATCTCAGCAGCAAAGTAAAAAGCGCATGTGCATGCATTCATTCATCATAAATAAAAGATAATAGTCAAAAAAAAAATTACATTGCATTGCATATATTTGTTTTCTGTGTTACATCATCTTGCAGGAAATAGAAAGAAAAAGCCAAAAACAACGGGACTCAGCCCGAACCCACATTCTCTCTCTCTCTCAAGAGCTTCCACCCCTGCGATGCGCTTTCTTCCCCCTACGATGAGACTACGCGCCCCCACTACCCGAGCCAGAGTCTTCCCCGGACGAGGCTGACGGCACCAAGCAAGAAGGAACAGGGACAACATCCCGAATGTGGGGAGTCGCCGATGATATCTAATCCCTGATGTCTCTCAGCCAAGTGGTCAACACCCGGATTTTCTGCAAGGAAAATGACAGAATAAGTATCAAGCAAAAGAAATAAAAAAAGAGGAAAAGGACCGAAAGGTTTATCGCAGGACGAAGGACCTCCTCTGTCAAACCCAGCTCCTCCGGATCCATCACAAGGGGAAGATGCAACATCGACACTATCCCTCCATCAGCCCGCCGAATGTTGTACGAAGGAGTGTGCAGCCGAACAAAAGGGACCTCCGATGCCGCCGCCGCCGCAGGTGCTGAGAGACCACCACCACTGTGGAAAGACCCCACTGCCCAACTCAAACCATCAGGATTGAAGGGCAAGGCATTATGAATGATGGGCTCCATCAGCCAGTTCGTCACAAAGTCCATATAGTCATACGGCGTAGCCGTATCGGTATACAACGCATAGGACTCGCCGATCATCACCGCGATCCTCTCATCCTCCAACAACTGTCGTTCCCGCCTCATAGACGTAGGAGGCTGCGCAGGTGGCACCACCACCTCCTCCTCAACGATCTGACGAATCACCCTCTCCCAAAGATATCAAAAATGGCCGAACTTATGCGCCAACAAGCGCCTCATCTACGCGTTCACCCCAGTCATCCCCATGTCCCAAATAGCTGTCCCCCAAGGATAAAAGGTCACCTAAAAATCCACAAGATAAGCATGAGTCGATACAAGATCAGAAGGTGCAAAAACCAAGACTGAAAAGGAAAAGACCTTACCCGACCACTGGTCAGGTCATTCAAGACCTGACGCACCGCCTCCAGGGAAAGAGATCCCTTTGACTGCCGGTTGGCCTTATGCCATCGGTACAGTCTGCAGAAGTCCCCAACAGTGTCATCCTTCAAATTAATCAGCGGGGTGTTGCACCCAATCACCTCATTGAACCATATCTGAATTCACAAGCAAAAAGAGACACATAAGGAAAATGAGAATGCATGAAATGAAAATGCGCAAAATAAAGAATACCTCAAGGAGATACGTGGCTCCAGTAAAAGTTTGTCGGCAGCACTGGATGAATACATCCAGAGAAGAGTAAAGGGTCGCCAAGGTCAGACTCCCCCAATCATAGAAAGGGATGTTCGAAAACATCCTCAAGTATGGCAGAAACCACAAATGGATGACGTCGCCGCTCGACGCCGCCATGAAACCTCCCAATACCAACAAGATGAATAATCGGGCCATCTGCCTCACTTGCAGCCCGACCTCCACATCAACCACCCTGCTCAGCAAAACATCCTTCAGCAAGGACAACGGGATGGAATCTCCAGAAACTATCCTCCTCACATCACCAAGTGCCGCATATACCGCCTCCGGCCACACCCGCAAGGAGCGATCCACGTCTATCTACTCCCCGTCACAATCCAACCCCAGCAGTTGTTGCACATCTATGGGAGTCACCGTCATCTCCCCGAAGCCAAAATGAAAGGTGTGGGTAGTGTCCCACCACCTCTCCCCCAAGTCACACAAAACTGCTGTCGAACGAGGCGTCTCATCTAGCGCAGTCGCCAACCTCCCAAAACCTACTGATGATACCATCCGGCACACCACGGGTGGAAGATTCTCCCAAACATCCTTAAGCCCCGTCGTCCCGTGGGCACGCATGTTCTTTAAAGAAATATCTAACTGGCAAAAGGAAAAATTCAGTCAAAGGTCAAGAAAAAGGAAAAATCACCCAAAAGGAAAGGAATGCCAAAGGTCAGGTTACTTACATAACCGCCGGGAATCACTCTCGAAGAGCGATGATGCGACGGCTCCCGCAGCAAGGTTCGCTCATTCGCAACCGGCTCGAATGCATCAAAGGCATTCTCATTCCCCAAAGCAAGGGGCACCCTGTCCCTCCAATCCACATTCGCCCAGTCATTAACGGTTAACCACTCCCGGTGGACAGCGGTGCTCACAAAGGCGGCCATTTCTTGAAGATCAGAACGTTAGAGCAATTCGCAGAGAGAAATCGCAGAAAGAGAGAAGGCAAGAAGTTATGAAAAATGAAAGGGATTCGCCCCCTTTATATAGGAGGCCAAGCGCCATGCCGATCGTTACAGACCACTGCCATACCGATCAGCACTGACTCCTCACCTTCCCGAAGCAGCCCAAAAGTCCGTGCCACTGCCGAATGGCACCCCTCAGTCTATGCTGGCCGACACTCCCCTTAAAATTTTGTACAGAAATTCCAAAAAAAATGCTAGAAAGCCTCGAAAAATCCCCGGAAAATCCCCAAAAAATCCCTGGATGGATTTTGAACATTTTCATCAAGAAAATTTTCGCATTTCTTTAGGAAAAACCTCTTTTTCCCTAGCGAAACCCTCAAAATCCAAGCAAATGACCTCTCGAGCGATGCGCCCGGACCCCCTAACCACTTCCTCAGCAGAGTTTACGACCTCAAACCGGTTATCTCCCCAACGATCAGCTCCCCCGCTCAAATCAAAGGCAAAAGGCCTCCCCAGCCATCGGCTACCCGATGCGAAACAATATCTCATGGTATTTTTCCCAGCAAAATTCAGAAGAATCACTCACCCCAGGCGATCTCTCCCAAAGGACGATCCAAATCTTCCCCAGCTCATTCTTATTCCCTAGCTCATTCTTATTCCCCAGTGGAACCTAAAATCCAATTCTTATTCCCCAGCGGAACCTCAAATCCAATTCTTATTCCCAAACGGAACCTCAAATCCAATTCTTATTCCCCAGCGAAACCTAAAATCCAATTCTTATTCCTCAGCGGAACCTCAAATCCAATTCTTATTCCCCAACGGAACCTCAAATCCAATTCTTATTCCCAGTGGAACCCTTTTTCTTTTCCCAAAGGAAATGCAATCACTCTTGGGTCAAAATTGGCCCCGGTCTTAGATCGTCACCTGGGTTAGGTCAGAATTAACCTCGGTCCTCGATCGTCACCACTCTTGGGTCAGAATTGGCCCCGATCTTGGATCGTCACCTGAGTTAGGTCAGAATTGACCTCGGTCCTCGGTCGTCACCACTCTTGGGTCAGAATTGACCCCGGTCTTGGATCGTCACCTAAGTTAGGTCAGAATTGACCTCGGTCCCCGGTCGTCACCACTCTTGGGTCAGAATTGGCCCCGGTTTTGGATCGTTATCTGAGTTAGGTGGCCTCGATCTTGGATCGTCACCTAAGTTAGGTCAAAATTGACCTCGGTCCTCTGTCGTCACCACTCCTGGGTTAGAATTGGCCCCGATCTTGGATCATCACCTGAGTTAGGTCAGATTTGACCTCAATCCTCGGTCTTCACCACTCTTAGGTTAGAATTGGCCCCGGTCTTAGATCGACACCTAAGTTAGGTCAGAATTGACCTCGATCCTCAATCGTCACCACTCTTAGGTCAGAATTGGCCCCGGTCTTAGATCGTCACCTAAGTTAGGTCAGAATTGACCTCGGTCCTCGATCGTCACCACTCTTGGGTCATAATTGGCCTCGGTCTTGGATCGTCACCTGAGTTAGGTCAGAATTGACCTCAGTCCTCGTTCATCACCACTCTTGGGTTAGAATTGGCCCCGGTCTCGGATCATCACCTGAGTTAGGTCAGAATTGACCTCGGTCCTCGGTCGTCACCACTCTTGGGTCAGAATTGGCCCCGGTCTTGGATCGTCACCTGAGTTAGGTCAGAATTGACCTCGGTCCTCGGTCGTCACCACTCTTGGGTTAGAATTGGCCCCGTTCTTGGATCGTCACCCGAGTTAGGTCAGAATTGACCTCGATCCTCGATCCTCACCACTCTTAGGTCCTCAGAATCGACCTCGACACTCTGAATTGGTCATCCTCGCTTCCTTAGGTCCTAATAATCGACCTCGACCTCTGAATTGGTCATCCTCTCTTCCTTAGGTCCTCAGAATCGACCTCAACCCTCTGAATCAGTCACACTCTCTTAGAAGCATCATGCGGTGTCTAATCGACGGCTATCATTTATTCCAAATTCACCCATCGAGGGGCTCTATAGACACCTCATTCCGTTACCCCCTAACTCTCCTTAGGTCCCTAGTACCTCCACTCATCAGTGAACCCTGGTCATGTCCCGAATACTGACCTAAAAGCCATCGGGTACTCCCCGGCTCAGTTTGACCCAAAAGTCAAACTCTTTGTCTCGATCGAGACTGAATGAATCTTCGAAGGGCACTAAATAGCCTTTTTAATGCACCACCCCGTGCGCGATTCCGACTTACCATGTAGACGAACGATCCGTTTGCGTCCGAAACCCTACTTGGAGGCCATCGGGCGCTTTCAGGCTCTGTTTGACCCAAGTCAACTCTTCAGCTCGATCGAGGCTAAATGAATCTTCTAAGGGCACTGAATACCCTTTCCAACAGTCCATCCCGTACGTGATTCTGACTTACCGTGCGGACGAACGATCCGTTTGACTCCGAGAAGCCACAAAGTGCTTCCCGGGACCCGTTGACCAAATTCAACTCCCCAAACTGGGCCAAACTCTTTGGAATGTCTAAGTACACCTCCTAACATTTCCAATGGTCCATCCCGTACGCAATTCAGACTTACCATGCTGACGAACGATCCGTTTGCATCCGAACGATTCCCCATCCAGCGGACCAATAAACTCTTCCGAGCCACATTTGACCCAAAGTCAACTCCTAAACTCGGGAGAGGTCCAAATAACTTTCGAAGGTCTATGAAATACCTTTCCAACGGTATGCCCCGTGCACAATTCTGATCAACGGTTTGCCCTCGGCGGCTAATTTTCCGAAAAAGCCTGAAACACACTGCCAAACGACAGGTCCCAGAACCTGCCTATCGGCACCTTCCTGCCGACAGGCAGGAAGGTCTCTAAGCCGATCGGCAGTCCCCTAGAGCTATAAAAGGAGGCCTTGGACTCATTTTCAAGAGAGCCCAGATGAGAAGCTAATTACTCTCAGCAAACGCCCAGAAACCTCTCTCGAAGGCAGCGTGATTTTAACTTTCAAATCCCTTTTTCACTTCCACTTTTCATCATCCCTTTCATCAAACTTGATGAATTAACCACTCTCCATCATCATCCAAGTGCAAGGGCTGCCTTTCAACATTTAAGATCAAGCTCAAAGTCTCCAAGAAGGTCTCTCTCTCTCACCTTTCTCTTCAAATCTTCTTAAACTTGCAATAACTTGTTTTATTACTTAAGCACTTTTATCATCTTAGTTCACATTTACTAACATACTTTTTATCTATTAGTATTGCACATATCCTATTTTTATATAAATAAAAACCCAAAAATCAAGAAAAAGAGGGTTTGCTCATAAATTCCAAGTAGGGATTCTCACACTTTTTCCAAACTTTTCCCACAACTAAAACACTTTTTCTACACACACACACACACACACACTTACAAATAAGAGATTTCTCCATTTGGATTTATGGGTTAAACCCCACCCCTCGTTTATATGCGAACTACGTGGACTTTGATGCCTTTATAGGCTATGTAGGCGTTTCGGGGTAAAACCCGAAACTCGAGTCCTTTTCTCACTTTTTCTCTTATTTTCTATCTTCTCTTAATCTCATTTTCCATTATATTCTATATACTTGTTCTTAGTAACGTATTATTCCATATGCATTATCGTTCCTTTATAACGGTCAACGTAGGGGTAATCACGCAAATCTTATTTTCTACACTAATCTCACATTCCTACGGATGACTCGCTTTGTCTTTTCTATGATACAAGTCGAGGATTCCTACATCCATTCTATATATACACATGCACACATATCATGGGGGGAAATATAAAGGAAAATAGCAAATATCCATGAGAAACCGAAAGGGCGGAATGGGTGCCTAACACCTTCCCATTTCGTAACTAAGTCTCCGAACCCTTCTCGAATCATTTGGTTTTGCACGCACCAGTATGTCTTTGGATGCCATCCTTCGGGGTGGCTTCCTCTTTTTCTTTTTTCTGTTTTGAGTAAAATAGACCGGCGACTCTAAATCTCTCTACATCTTCACACCTCACAAATCGACGCCGGCCGAAGTGCTCTCCCGAGAGGGGACGCACGGGACCCGAAGGATCCCTTCCTCCCTCCACGGCGGGGATCGAGGATGGCCACAGTAACTGACTCCCACCCCTGTAAGGCTGCCCCCGACAGACGAAAGTTAAAAAGCATCTGCTTATGCACATCGGTACAATCTAGCATGCGCAGATGGCCCTGAATGTTATTTTTCCAGTCACAAGCGTCTACCACATCGGTGCTACTCCGAAACTCAGGTGGGTGACCCTTCTAAAAGGTCTCCCTAACTCGCTGCCAAGATGGTGGCCCCACTGGAGCCTGAACTGCTGGTGCCACTGGAGGCGGTGCCTGGGGCTGCAGAAAGTGAGTTACCTTAGCTCACATTGTTGTCTCGACCGCCTGGGCCACTATCACTGCCACCTAAGTAGTGGAAATCAACCCGGGTGGGGGTGGTGGTGGTGGTGGCGGTAGCTGTGGCTCCTGATGAGCCTCCCTGGCCTCATCCCTCTCCGCTCTTTATCTCCTCGGTGTCATCTGAAATAGATTGAATTGTATAAGTACACAATTTATACAAAAAAATTCATACCAGAAATACGATATCTCACAAGCGGAAAAATGAATCAACAGTCTTAATAATAGGGCTCTATAACAACCGAATGCTACGCTGAAACGTAGTAAGTTGCACAGATCCTAAGGACACTAGAACCTGATGCTCTGATACCATCTGTGACACCCCGCCTAATTAATTCCGGTTGATCAGTCCTAAATTAAGTTAGAACAGGTTTCTCTGTTGGTTCATTCTTAGCATCACTGTCGCCTTTTTAATTACTAACCACCTAAGTGAGAGAATTAGACTAGTTCCAAGTTTTATCATTCATTAACTTGAATGAAAATATCATGCGGAAATTAAATATCACAATAATCACAATTAACTAAAATAACCATTCACAATTAATTAACTGACTGAACAAACCATCGGCACAAAACCCAACAAATACAAAATGAAGACAAGTAATCAATCTCAACAAGTCTGACAAAAACTAAATGAACTGTGAGCGACATGCTCGAAATATCTGATAAGGAGTCTCTATACTAGAAATGAAAGAATGAGGCGTCTATCAAACTCCCGCAACATCCACATATGCTGCAGCAACGGATCCCTGGAATTGAGTCAAGCTTGGCGTCCCTGTGGATGGACACCTAAAAGATTTTTAAAAAGTTTTTATAGCAAGGGTTAGTACCCAAAACATTTGAAAAACATTTAGCAAATGATTAACTTGCAGTAATAAATAAATATGCATGCTCTCTATATTTTAGTTAGTGTCGCGTTCCCTTGAGAACTTTCTCACCCCTCCTATAATGTGCACTACTAACGCCTTAATTAAATTTGCCTAGTTCTTTATCTCATGACTAGATAAATTATACAACCCCTTGTAACCACCCTACTCTAATCGAGTATGCCTTAATTATGATTTTTAAGTTATTATCAACATCAACTCAATTAAATCATTTCCCTTTTAAATTTCATATAACTTCCACATCTGTTATACATATAATACAACTCATGCTTTGTATTAATTATCCCGTATATAATTATTTACCTAATCATATACTTATAGTCATATTACAGCATTCACAAACATACTAAAATAACATTTAATAATAGTATTTCCCCGAGTATAGTCTCACCGGGTATAAATTCTCTAAAGTGCTATCCCACTAGGTGTATTCACATAACCTAGTTACCCCAGGTCAGAATCGCTCACTAACTTGGTTAATACATACATGTTGAAGGCGGTCATATTTCTTCCCTGAAAGTGAGATGCCCCTCACCCATATAACGAACGCTATGACCTGGGAATATACTCGCCCTACTCCTCAAGCTAGGGGATTCATCCACTACGCGCAACCTCCCCCTATATCACTAGAGTATATAATAATAATAATATCTATCCACTGATATTAATGCACACACCATATATATACTATCACACACCGTATATATATAAATATAAAACATCCCGGCTACACCGTGACACAAGCCTATTCCATTTTATTATGAGTTTATGGCCCCACTGTAATTATTAATTAATTTGCACATTAATTTCTTTTGGTATCGCCCCAACCATTATATTCGGACTTACTCTTAGGGCCTGAAATAAAACCTCACTCGAGTCTAAATTCCCGACTCTAAATTATTTAGCCTTCACCTAAATAAAATTTACATCTTGGTATCGCTCAACCATTATCCCCGGACTTGTCCACTAAATCCGTATTTAATCATTTTGAAACAAAATTCCCAAAATTTAACCTTAGTGTGTCACACCTAATTTCCTCCAAATCCAATTAATTTTTAATCATGATGTGCCACACAAAGTCTCCTTCAAATTCTAATTAATTTTATTCATAATCAATTAGATTTGAACTCATGTATTAATTTCTCAATAATTAAGACATGAAAGCTTATATAATAAATTTCCCTTTATATACATAACTGGGCGAAGCTGTCAAAATTTTCGAACCATCGATCGATCGATGGTCCACCTTCGATTGATCAATCGATCGAGTCCTCGTCTTCTCCGAGCTGGCTATTTCAGCCATGGACGAATATCTCCAAACCCTAACTTCTTCTATAGTGAAAACCAAGCCTTCCCATCAGCAATCAATCTCAAAAACCTTATAAGGAACCTCTATAAAGTCCAAAAACATCAATTAATTCACTTTCTCTACTGTTTTCACAAGTTTGGGATAAAATCCAATTTAATATTTTGACCCATTTAAACATAAATTCCATATCAGCAATTCGTTTCTAATTCATCTGGGTTTACACATCATACCAGATACAAGTACACAACTCAGATTATCATGAATTTCTACTCAATTTAGAAATCAGATTCGTGGTTTACAAAACCCCATGTTTATATCCTTTAAATCCCAAAATGAATTGCTTTAATTACACACATCACATGAATATGAATTGAAATACAATTTAAATGATACAGCAAGTTAACCACTTGCCTTAGTGTTCGTAGAGTCTGATTTTGGAGTTGTGAATGCCCAAGGTTGAAGATGACTCTTTTTTGCTCTCTTGTGGTCCCTAAATTTGCCTTTAACTGCTATTAGGTTTTTTTTCCTAATCCACTAAGCATTTTTCTAACTCAATTCAGATGTTCTCTTATTTCTTATAATTGTTTAATTAACCTTAATCCTATTTTTTGCCTAATGGACCAAGCCCAAGTGACCCAAATGCCCCCGTGTGGGACCGACTATGTCTAAAAACGTCCCGTGACCCGTTTACTACCTCCGGGTACACTTTTCCGACTATCTCAGCCCATCCGGATTCAACCGTACACTCAGAATTGGCATCTGAATTAATTTATAAAAATTCTTATTTCACATCCAAAGTAGTCTATACCGACTCCCGACTGATATAAGTACATATCCCATCATTAATACCCGAAATGACGTAAATACATTATTACTATTCACTTAGTAAATAAATTTCCCTAAATATTAACCATTCACTCCCCGATTAATATTTAAATATAAATTTCTATAATTAATTCAATTAAAATTACAACACACAAGTAATTTTTAATTTTCGAATTATTTAAATATTAAATGCACAAAAATACGGGGTGTTACATGTAACCGGAACACATCTATTAAACTCACATGACTCCAAACTTGCCTCCTCATTTCTTCTCTCCAGATCTTTATGAATAATTGAAATACATTAGTAATCAATCTCATCTTAATCAAACTATAGATGAGATTTATTCAATAGGTGACCACGATCTTCAATTTATCACCGGTGCAATAGATGACTTTGAATGTTTGAGATCCTTATGCCCCTCAAACAGAGGAATTATTGATTCATCGGTCTATGAGGTATTCACCTTCGAACAAATTTAGAACTTTCACTTGTGTGTGAATGTTTTGTCTAGTAGAGTCTGAAGGATGTGAAAGAGATCTTCGAAAGAATTGTAACTCTAGAAAATTTTTATAACGATCTAGGAGAGATTAATTTATTAGGAATGCAAAGACGATGAATTAAAATGTGATTGAAGGTTGTGCAACTGATATGGAGATTTTGAGGGAGTGATCAGAGACTTCTATTCATAGACCGAAGTCT